>OX439484.1:90371504-91046316 GCA_949320155.1 Melangyna quadrimaculata
CCAACGCGAAAGCGGCGCGGAACATTCGCCGACGGACGGCAGTTTTTGTTGTTGTTAAGCATTATATTTATTTGTCATTTTTTGTATCATTGTAAATGATTGGCCCTGCATAGCAAATGTTCCGCGTTGGTTTGGGAGAGCCCTTAATATATTTATTTTTTAAATGCGGATGTTAAAACTAGAATATGTCAATTGCGTATTGACTTAAAAATAAAATAAATAAAAACGAAATCGGAAATTGTTCATTGACATTCACGTATGCGTCAAATCTGGTGTTTCTGATTTTTGCTGAGTTGTACAGGATATTGGCCTTATAAAGTTTTTGACCTCCAGCGGCGACCGCTTCATAGTCAAGAATCAAAATAAAAACGCGATTTTTGTGTGCTTTTTTCAGTTATTGGCGATTTTAGTTCTACGATTTCAAAGAAACTTTATGTGCTTCAACTTGAGACCAAAGTCAACAATTCAAAATCTAGCGATAAAAAATTTAATATAACAAGTATAATGGAAAATAAAGAATGGTTGACATAAATTCATCAAGGCACTGGAGCTTGTAGGTTGAGCCAAAATAATAGGACAATAGGGGATCTATATACCCCCGTCAAGATGGGAGAGGCAATTATTTAAAAAAATGACTTAAGACAAAAACAACACTATTGAAAAACATTGGTAACACTTACAATATTCTCCTATAGCTAATCTGAAACCCAGGCATCCATTCTTAAATTTTCTTTTTAAATAAAGTTATTTTAATAGATAGTTTTTGAAAAATTAATTTCCAAACTCAAAATTTTGAAAAAAAAATTAGCTCCAAGGATTTTTCTACTAAGTAAATAGTAGAATATTCTTTTTAAAAGTTTTGAGTTTAGAAATTATTTTTTCAAAAACCATCGATTGAAATAACTTTATTTAAAAAGAAAATTCAAGAATGGATTTCTGGGTTTCAGAAAAGCTATTGAAGAATATTTAAGGTGTAACTATTGTTTTTCAATAGTTTTGTTACCATTTATTGTCATTTTTTTTAGAAAATTGCCCCTCCCATCTTAACGGGGGTATATAGACCCCCTCCTGGTATAATTGTTCTATTCTTTTGGCCCAACCTAATCGCTTCAGTGGTTTGATGCATTTATGTCAACCATTCTTTATTTTCCATTATAATGTTTGATTACTTTACTTGTTGCCAATATTAAATTTTGTATCGCTAGATTTTGAATTGTTGTATTTCGGAAACCTTTGGGTCTGCAGAGTTGACTTTAGTTTCAAGTTGAAGCAAAAAAAGTTACTTTGAAATCGTAGAACAATGCTTTTATTTAAAATTAGTTATTTAGGACTAAAATCACCACTAACTGAAAAAAGCGCGAAAAATCGCGGTGAATAAAATCGTCATGACAACGAAAAGAAACAAGAAGAACAACCTTTTCCGCTGAGCTCCTAAATAAAACTAAAATTTCCTTTCTCAAGCTGATTGTAAAGAAATTTTAAAACAAGTCTAAATATTGAAGTAATATCGCTATGGTTTCCTTACAAAAAGGAACAATTAAATAATTAAATGTCCTTTTGATAACTATTTGTTTTTTCCTATTTACTACGAGAAAGGTATGGCGCTTTGTTGTGAAGTGTCACTTTCTATGTATATTTATTCAATGGTATTAGCTTAACTACTGCGTCAGTCCACAGATCAACAAACAGCATTTTAAACCATCACAATTTGCTTGAAAGGAATTATTTTCACAACGAAAACACGAAAGAAATTATATCGTCGATATTTAAAATGAGAGGAGAGCTTATTCGGCTTAATTACATCCCCCATCGACCTGACTTATGATTTATTGTAACCTTTGCAACCTATCGGAGAGTGAAGATGTCATAAATTTCATTGGCAGATGTCCTTTTTGAAAGAAATCCGAAGAAATTTTCTTGGAAGCAACACGTTATCGGCAGAAGAAGTCTTAACCCATCTCAACTGTGAAACCGATATAAAGCAACTTTTTTTTTATAAGTATGCTATGAGCTATCGCAATCAAATTATAAATGAAGAGTTTTAAAAACAAAACAAAATTGTATTTTTTTTATCACAATTATATTTGTTCATACATTATGTTCTGAAAAATAAAAACAAACTTAGTATTAAATGTTTAATTTAATGTCAATCAGGCAGACAGCGAAGCCATGCTTATCGATTTTTTGTAAAATATTTTTTTTTGTAATATAAACAAGAACAGAAACAATAAAAATCAATCTAATCCGTAATACTCGCGCTTTTAGGAATGATCATCAGTTTACCCTTGAGCCGAACTTCGGACGTAGCGTTAAGTATACATATTCTTTCTGTAGTCGCACAACAAGAATATGGAATGCTTTACCTGGATCTATTGCCCCCCCCCCCCCCCCCATTTTGATATTCAGAACTTCAAAACCAATGTTCATCGGTATCTCCTTTTAAATCCTTCCTTATGTTTCTAACGCTCGCACTGTGCTTGTCATATTAAGGGTAGTTAAAACCATGTTTATAAAAAAAAACCTCTCGATATCAAAATGGCAGGGAAAACTAGAGCCGAATAAAGCATTCCACATTCGGTTAGTGCGGCTGAAAAAGAATCTATATACTTATAGTCTAAGAGCCCACCGCAAATTTTGGGAGTGGATTGATATCCAAAATATGAGTATGAGGGTTTTTAGGTGCATATATCTTGGTATCGAAAACAATCGTGTGGCAGGTTTCTTTTTTTGGGGGTTTAAAAACAGCGATTTACCAATTTATTTTGTCAGAGGTATTACCACTTCAATAAATTTAAAAAATATTATATGCCGTGATGCTCTATCATTTTCTTTCATTTTCTTTTCTATTTGTCAGATTGCCAAGATTATGACGTTTTGACTTAAAGAAAATGACAGAGCATCACGGCATATATTTTTTAAATCTGACAAAAAAAATTGGAAAATCGCTGTTTTCAAACCCCCACCCCCGCCAAAGGCTCAAAACGAAACCTGCCAGACGATTGTTTTCGATACCACGATGTATGTACCTATACCTACAAACCCTCATACTTATATTTTGGTTATCAATCCACTCCCAAAATTTGCTGTGGGCTCTTGGTCTATTAACAGTATACGTCCGAAATAGGGCTCGATGGTAAACCGATGTACATTCTGTGTACAATGTACTAACTTTTTGTTTTCATTTTAATTAATTCTGTAAGTGACGGAAATGAAGTATTTTTTCTCTGAAACTCGTCGTTATATCCAAAAAGACGTTATAAACAGCGTGTTGACGGTGACGTTATTAATAAATCATAATCATAACCAACGATAAGCGCCTAAGTGAGAGAAAAGTGTTCGTTAAAAGCGACTGGTAGTTATAAACCACGTCGTTAGGTGACGGGCCATTTTTTTATTTTTTTGTATATTGAAGGCTTACAAAAATTTTCACAATAGCTTCCGAGATGAATTTTGACTTTGAAGTTGAGGTTTTGCAATCTAGTACGGTGAATTTAGATTTTATTGTATGCTGTTCTGGAAAATAATTCCGAAGTGAAATTTGACTTTTGTATTCGAAAGAGTATCAGTACTCGAGCCGAAAACCACATTTTTTTTAACTGCACCTAGTGTCATTCTGCCGCCATTTTATTTGTAATGGTTTATTCTATTTTAACACGTGCATCACGTATTTTTGATCCTAGAGAAAAAAGTTAGAAATAGAATTATCTGTTAAATACAAATTGGCGGCAAAATGCGTCACAAAGAACACGAGACAAATGTGGATCCGGCTTAAAGTTATTTATTTTATTTTATTCTTTCAATTTCAAAAAATAAATAGTTTCTTATAGAACGCGAGTAACAAAATTATTCCTTCACAATTCATGTCAGTTAGACAGTTATTCGTTACCTGAACTCGCCCCACCAAAAAACCTTGATCTTCTTCATGGTGAGTTCAGGGCCAAGCTGGGTTTCAAAAAACACAGAATTTGTTTGCCAAGGTGAGTTCAGGTTTTTCAAAAAATCCAAGCGAGCCCAGGGCTAAAAAAATAAACCTATTAAGTCAAGACACTCAATCCTTTTTTTGTAAATAAAATCGAATGATGAAGTTTTACCAGATCGTTTGTAATGCTCAGTAATAATAAAAAGATTGTGTTGGGTCTTGTACAATCAAACAAATTAGGTGCTTAAGGCTAGTTTCGTTATGTTTGCAACTATTTGCATGAAACCTCGATTGTGGGTTTTGACATTTTTTGCAGTGTTATGGATATACATATACTTGTTTTACATAGGGACTTCGTTTGTTTAATTAAGACTTTAACAGTTTTCTAACCCAACGGCTCCATTGGCAATGTTTGAGGCAGAAAATTGCATCGCTAACTTCCCGAAAAGGCAAAACGTCAACATTTTTTGACTCAGCGATAGAAAACAATAATTAATTTGCATCTACTTGGCAATATTGACCCTGTCAAAGCATCTCCATTGGCGGAATTCAAAGAAATGTAAAAAAAAGAGGCAATGTATTGCCACAAATATTTGCAATGGAGCCGCTGGATAACGATGTGAAAAACTGCTCTTAAGTTGACCAATCATAAGTTACAATACGGCTTGTCTTGTGGTAATTTTCATTGGTAAAAAATCAATTTAAATTGGTTTCGGATAATCCATCGGACCCATTTGCCAAATAAATTGATTTGTTTGTTGATTTAAATCAATTTTGGAGATCAAAGTTTTTCTTTAGATTTATTCCTCCTTTTACTAACGCCAATACAATTTTGAGCTGTCAGTTTCCAAAATGTATATTTACGATTCTTTGAAGTTATTCATCAGGCTCACTTGTTTTCTTCTGAAAGTGCATTCAAAATGAAGAGATTTTGCAGTTAAAGCATCTACATAAAATTACACGAAGACGATATGACAAAAATAAATCAATTTGAAATGATATTCCATTTGCCACGAATAAGATCAATTTTTTTTAATGTAAATCTGAATTTTCCAACGGAAAAGACCAAATGATTCCTCACATTGGTGTGCGGATCAATAATTTAATTGATTTCAAAGAAGTCGCACATACCTCACAACAAATTAAATTAAAAAATTAGTATAAAATCAAAAATGTGGCAATTTATAACCGCTACTATAGATCAACGCTATTAAAAGGTGTGGTAGAAAAAACTTTGTGCGACTTGAAAAAACTCTGGATGGCCGAAGAGGCCCATCACCGGCTGGCCGGCGCAGAATCATGGCTCTGTATAAACAGTATCTACTTATATACTTTTATTAACAAAACTTTTCTAAATTGTCGCATTTCTGGCACTTCCTTAAAATTTGCCCAACACTGTCCTTCTTAGCTTATCAAACAGTTATGATTTTGAATCAAAAATAGAAAATTACTTGGCCTTGTATTACCGACGGACATTCAAATAGCTTTATCCGACCCTGTTCCTAAACTTCGAATTGTTCCTAAAGAACAATATTATAAACTACAAATTTTATTCTTTTGGATAAATTTCTTCAACAAAAAAAAAGTATTTTTTACAAATAAAAAAAAAATAAATCACACATACCGACGGGTTGGTCATACATCTCCGCATTTGATCTGGTCCCCGATAAGATGGGCTGTAACGGCCTGGAAAACAACTCGGTGTCCCCATTTTCATTTTATCAGGTGTCGAATACATCGACATCGTCATGCAGCCGCCAACGAAATCTTCTTCCAGTTTTAACGCCCTAGAGGCGTCAAAAGAAGTGGGAGAATAAATTTTGAAACACTATCGATATTTTTTTTATTTCAAAACACAACAAATTCGCTTCGCGCAGTGCAGCAAGTTAACCAAAACGTTTGTTTAACGGTTTTTTTTTTTCTTTTGTTTTATTTTTTTCTCAATTGCCGATTAATAATTTAAAATTATTCTGGAACTTTATGTAATATAGGTATTTTAAAATTCACACGTGTTTGACCTTTTTTTTAGATGGTCTTACAACAACAAAATAACCCTTCAGATTAGTTGTTAAAGCACTCGAAATATTTTCGCACTTTTCCTTAAAAAATATCAAATTTTGATAAATCAATTATTTTTTTTGTTGTTAATCACTTGGAATTATTTAAGTTGTTATCCATATAGAGATGTGCTTTGACGACGACGACGACAACGGACGATGCGTAAAATATATCTTATCCAATTGTATGATACTGGAAAACGTTTAAGGTACTGAATTATGGTTCCAGGGGTGAATCTAAAATAGTGAGCGACTTTTGTTTGCTTATAACTTTCACAAAGTTAATATTTACAATTTATTCTAAAAATAACAATTGCACATTGTGTGGTGTATACTGGTAGCGGTAGGTATCTATGAACGCGTTCAAATCCTCTTTAAAATTCTAAGCCCATATAAACTTTAACAGATTTTTACAACTAGACACGAAGAAAGGATAACGAATTCTTTAGCACGTCTGTGGCTGTGGCAATAATATTATTTCTTTCTCTCCGATTGTCAAATTTTCATCGAAAGGGGCTGGTTCTAAAATATAACCAACCCTATAAGTTCACTACAGCGAACCCTTGTTTGTAAGATGACGCATGAATGGGGTGGATTGGGGGCGTTAACAAGATAGCTTATTGTACTTGTGTTTGTCATAGAATTCTTTTTGATTGGTTAATTATGATGACCATTGATAAATACATAGAATAGTTTTGTTCCTGGTGCTGAGTGTTATAGGTCACAGGATTAAAAGTTTTTGTGTGTTAATCTTTAAGTAAATTAGAACGGCGCTTCAAGTCGCTCCCGAATTTAGAAGGCTAATTGCTGAAAAATCAGGGGAAAATGTGAGTGTGAATCCTAGGAAAAGTTTATCGATGAAATTGAGAGTTATTTTAGTTGAGCAAAAATTGTAGTTAGGTAGTGGTAGGTACATTTACATATTTTTGGGGTGAGGCTGAGCAGAGCATGCGCTTGAAGTGATTTCCTTTTTTTTTTATTTTTCAAACTAATATCTAGATATTATGAACCAATACAAGTAAATATGGTAAGCTTTTGCAACTTTTTTTTTCAGGATATGTTTACCTCTTTTGCACTCAGTTAGACGCCATCGCCACAGTAAGGACAGGACACAAATAATATTAGAAACATCGAATCGAATCATCAGTCGAGATTAAATTTAGGTACCTCTACCTATCAAGTGTATCAACCTGTATATTTATGTACATATGTAGGTTTTTTTAATGGGAAACAAAACTATATTTTAAAAATAAAGCATAGTTTTGTAATACTAGAAACTAGATACACGGGAAATGTATAAGGAAAAGATTTTGTAATTTATTTTATTTTTATTTAACTGTTTTCCATAGCAGTTACATTTATGTAGCAATTTGATAGCCTTATAGGTAGGTTTCTATTGTAAAAGACTTATATAAACATTGACAGATAAACATACTATATTTTTTTAGATATACTCGTACACTTGTGCGCTAAGTTTATTTAGTTAAAGATTCTAGATTCAGAAAAAATAAAGGGTAGCATCTAACTCTTAAGTAAGTCACAACCTCTTGGGGTGCTATCTATTCCGAAGAAATTGATTGTAAGATTTGTGTTTAAGCTCAATATACCAACCTATAGATATTTACTATAGGTACCTACCCATATGTTCGGCTTATGAGAGTTCTATAATTCTGTTTGTCGTACAGACAACTCCCCGATGTGTTTACTTACCACGACGTCACATGTGGAAACTTTTTATTGGAGTCATATAAATTTAATATTTGTAGCTTATTAAATGCTGTAATTTCTTGCTTAAAACAAACATTATTAGCTCACATCGTTTTTAAGTTTTTCGTTTAAATAAGCCTTAAAGGAAGTGTATCTAAAGGAGAATGAGCATTTTGGTCTACCTATTGCCCACGAAAGACATACATATATATATCGTTGGAAAGCTTAGTCCCAGTTCATTATTTTTTTGTATCGACATAAAGCTGTAAACCATGGGGTTTAGTCAGTATATGGCAACACAGATTGTAATTAGAACAAAAATTAATTGCATTAGTGTTCCATTGAAATGATAGTATTGATCACTTTCGATGAACTGAATAGACCCCAAAATTATTCCAATGGCCAATAATAATAATAACAATAATAATTTTAACTATATGCCTGTGAGACCTTAGGACTTTTAAATGCAATGCACGGCACTAGATAGAAGAAATAGAAGGAAAGGAAAGATTTTTTGTTGGCACAGTTGATTAAGAATTATATGTTAATTATTTCACGAAATTCAAGCGACATTAGCAAATAATACCATGGTTGGCGAATAATTCCCTTAACAGTATGAAAATCAGAATTTTTTTATATTTGATTTAGCGATTTTAATGAATGGGAATAATTGTGCCTCTAGTGCCCACAATTGAGATAGAAAGCTTAGTTCAAGAGCATCATTTTTGAATATGGAAACAGAACTATAAACCATGGCATTAAGGCAGTAGATATATTACAAAATATGAAACAACTTATCTATGTTTATTCGAATTTGCAAAGTGTTTTTCTTACTTTTTTGGTCGCTTATTATAGCCAACTCTCATTGTTTAGGAGAAACAAAATCGTCGTACGTTGGTATACTCCAAAGTACCTAATCATTTTAATAGGTCTCGTTTCTGGGCACTAGGTAGACGAGGTATTTTTGCCCATTCTCCTTTAAATTTAATCCTGTAGAAAAGTTAAACTAGCTTAACTCCGAAACTAGCAGTTGTAAAAAACTCGATGTTGTACCTAAAATCTTTATTTTTTTTAATCAAAATTCCTGCTATAGTTGAAGTTAACGGACGAAAATATAATTATTCTCTTGATTATAAAAATGTCAGCTTTTTAAATGCCAATTTGCTATGGAACAAATTATTTCTTATCTCTTATGGGTGATTTTTTATTAGAGTTTGAAATGTAAACAGTGCACTTCCGGTGGGCTGAAGTTGGCGGTCAAAATCTAAATCTAAATTTGAAGCTTCTCTGAACTAGATTAACCGCGCAAATGAATTTTATGTCATACAAAATTCCGCTATAATAAGATTTTAACGGTAAAAATTTTAAAAAAATTGAATTTTTAAACTTTTTTTTACCAAAAATTGAAGCTTTTGAAATGTGAATTTGTTGCCCAGAAATTAATTTAGTTTGCTTATTTCAATTTTAAGTTTCATTTTAAGGTCCATTTTTTGCTAACTTTTTGCCAGCGGAAGCTTAAATATTTTTGGTACCGAATCGAAGACACAACTGAAGAGCATTTAAAAAGCTACAAATTTGGTTGCCAATTTTACTTCAAAATTCTCGTTATTTTAGATTTACAATTTTTACAAATTTTTAGTTTGATCATGGCATTAGATTATAATTAGCTGAAAAATCAAGTATTAATAATGCAGAAAAATGTTTTCATGAAATACAATGCTATTTTTTGGCTGTTCAAGATCTGTACCTATACAACTTTTTTGTCGGAATTACCGAAGCGCTGCTATATTTCTTATTAGGCCTCCATATTGCTCTTTTCGCACTCAAATAATAGATCAAATTATAAAAACCAAGCACTTATGTCGAATTCCTTACAACCAAAACATTCGAATTTTGTAATTTCTAAATTTTGTAATTTCTTCAACGCAAGGGAAAATAACGGGACTTTTTTTTGCTCAATTCACTTTTCCACTGATGTCAATAAATAAAAAACAGTAAGGTGTCGCTTACATTTCCAGTTTTTTATAAAATGCATTTTTTCATGTGCGGTTATACTGTATCCGGTATCAGAAAAGTATTTGAAAAATTAATAGTGCTGTGTTCAAGTGGGCGGAGGACACAAATATCATAATGGATAATCAGTTCGGCTTTAAGGCGGGACATGACACCATTCATGCAGCATCTAAACTCATTTCTGATGTCCAATGGAATAAATCTAAAAGACAGTGTACGCGGGTGCTTGTCTGGTTGACTTGGAGAAAGCTTTCGACACCGCTTGGCTAGAAGGTCTTCATCTAAAGCTGACCAGACTTGACATAAGTAAACCGCTTTCATATATGCCTTATGATATGCACAATCGTAGAAAGTTTGTTGTCAAAAAGTGGCAATGTAACTTCTACCGCAACCTTCGAGATTAAAAATGGTTTTCAGCAGGGAGTGGTGAACTTACCGATTCTATTCGGTATTTACATCAGCGATCTTATAGGTAGTCTAGCTCATGCAAAATCGTATGTCGACGATCTAATTGCATACAGAATGGCTCCTACAGTTGAGGTCATCAGAATTCTTTTGCAGCGTGACTTCGTCAAGATTCAGCGATATTGCGATGACTGGAAGTTGAAAATCAACCTTCAGAAATCAGAAACTATTCTGTTCAGGACTCCATTGCATGGAGCCCTTTGGGATACGAGAAAGAAGCTGGTGATCGTAGGGTCACATGAACATCCACTGGCGAATAAAAGCGTACTAAAGTACCTTGGCATCTGGATGGATCAGTATTTGTATTTTGAGAGACGTATACATAAATGCTGCTCTGACCAGAGCTAATGGAGCTTTTGCCTGACAAAACGGTTGTTTTATAGCAGCCGTCTTGATAGCAGGGTAAAGTCGATTTGTTACATGGCCCTCATCCGGCCGATTATTGCCTATGGGTGCCCGGTGTAGTTTAATGTTGCCCCATCTCAAATGGAAAAGATTCGGGTGTTTGAGAGGCAGTGTCTTCTACGCTGCCTTGGATTACATAGAACACCAGAGTCGGAGTTCAAACATTATTATTCCAACGAGGTTCTTAACAATGGAGCCAACATTAACAGAAATGATAATTTCATATTAAAGCTGATTCGGTGTCACATTGCAAGAGCGATGTCCTCGGCTAATAGCTCAATTTTTGGGACTTCTACCCCAACAATGAATACTTTGAGAGTGTGCGTTTTTAATTATAATAATAATAATTTTAACTAAATGCCTGTAAGACCTCAGATCTTTTAAATGCAATGCAAAGCACTAATTAGAAGGAATAGAAGGAAAGGAAATATTTTTGTTGGCACAATATGCGTTTGAGCGCCTATATTTCACCTAACGCATTCCTCTATTAGGACAGCCAAGGGCTGATACAGAATAGAGAGGCGGTTCCGCTGGTCTTCGTTATCGCACAAGGCGGAGCTGAGCGACTTCGGTTCAGTAAGACTGTGTCCGATAGGGACCGAAGAGATAGGGTGAAGCAGGAGAGCCATGTTTTGATGGCTTAACACTGATTCTGATAATACAAGTTGACTTAGCTTTCTTGACTTTTTCAACTTATCTAGTTTTAAATAGGAACAGTCAAGGGTGCACCAAAAAAAAACAAAAAAACCAAACAAAAAAAAATATAAAACTGCAAAATGAAACAAAACAAAATACAAAAATGTAAATGTTTGATGTGGCTGTTCTTGTAGTTGTAAGTCGTTTCATAATAGTTTTAAGTACTCTGGCTAATTTTTCAATAGTTAGATATAAGCAGTCAGTTAGTATTAATTCCTGAGATAGAGCAAAATTATATTGTAGGAATAGGAACAGTAAATTTATCTGCTCATTGAGAATTCAGATATAATACAAGAGTCGATAGAAAATGTTGGGAGTGGATTTATAACCAAAATCTGTGTGTGAGTGTTTAAAGGGGCATATTTTGTGATATCGAAATCAAAAGTCTGGCCTGTTTTTTCTCAGACTTTAACGGGGGCAGGGAGTTGAAAATAGTGATTTTCCAAATTTCTTATAAGGGGTATTAGGACTTCAATATCTTTTTTAAGAATACATCATGATGCTCTGTTATTTTCCTTAAGTCCAAACAACTTAATCTTGGTGATCCGACTTATAGAACTCAAGATATAAAATTTTTAAGGGAACCTAACCTGTTTTCCATAAAAAGGGAGATGTTTTGAAATGCATCAACTACAGAGGAACTAGTCTCCTAAACGTCGGTTGCTTATAAAATCTTGTCGGCTATCCTATGTGACCGCCTTAAACCTTTTGTCAACGATCTGATCGGCCCCTATATCAGTGTGGTTTAAGGCCAGGCAAATCAACCGTCGATCAAATGTTCACACTCCCACAGATTTTTGAAAAATCCCGGGAATTCCAGATTGATACACACCACCTCTTTATCGACTTTAAAGTCGCGTATGATAGCGTGAAAAGGGCTGATTTGTACAGAGCTATGCCATATCTTGTCATCCCTGCCAAACTCGTTCGCTTGTGCAGGGTGACGATGGAGAAATCTCGCTGCTCCGTCAAAATTGGTAAGAACAACACCGATTCCTTTGATGTTGAGAAAGGCATTGAGGCAAGGCGACGCGTTATCATGCAACTTATTCAACATCGTTCTTGAAGCAATTTTACGCAACGCACATGTCAACACCAGCGGCGGCGGTACAATCTATCAAAAGTCCGTTCAATTGCTTGCGTATACAGATGATATAGACATTGTCGGCAGAACGAAGCAAGCTCTGGCAGGCGCATTTGCGAGCATTGAATCGGAGGCGGCTAAAATTGGATTGGCGGTTAACGAGTAGAAGACGAAGTATATGATGGCATCGAGAGAGGAATCTCAACATCTTCGACTCGGGCAAAATACCAAGATGGACGGATATAACTTCGAAGTTGTCAAGGACTTTGTCTACCTGGGATCCACTATTGCCTCGCAAAATGACATCAGTGCAGAGATCAAGCGAAAAATTAGGGTGAGTTCGTAATCGCAGAAATCTGCGACAGCTCTGCCGAATGTCTGCTTAGCTTCTGCGTATCGATTTTACTTTTCTTCTGCCCGCAGAAAGTAAGCAGGCGGCAGTTTTTGAATAAATTTGTGTTCATAAACATCGCAGTGCAGAGCAGACAATTATTTCTAAAAAATCCGATTATAAAAAAAAACGAAATATGCTGTGATAGACAAATATCCTGATGATATATGTACTTCGAAGCCATTTCATATACAGGATGGGCCAAATACAAGTTTCTTTTTAAAAATGCAATAAAATGAAAACAAATTAATTTTGTCCTTGTATTATGGCCTTATTCATTACAACAAACATTCCCATCAATTATGGAACACAATGTCGTTCAAGTGGCTGCCTCGGCTGGCTTCGCAGTAGCGCTTTCGGTCACTCCAATTTTCCAAAATCTTGTTTCGGGATGTAGCTCATGGATTGCTTGGATGATATTGGCCTTAAGTGCTGGAATCATTTTCGGATTGTTGGCATAACATCGGTCCTTCACGGTTCCCCACAAACAAAAATCGGTTAACATTGACCGAAACGTTGTTCCCAGCCTAGTTTTCGAAGAAAATTGGTCTTATGATGCCACCACTCCACAATCCGAACCAAACTGTTACTCTCTGTGGATGCATGTGCGGGTATTCCTAGCTCCAGATGCGGCAATTTCGTTTGTTAACGAAGCCGCCGAGATGAAACTGCGCCTCGTCAGAGAAGATGATTTTCACACAGCATTCACTTTGGAAATATGTTTTCAATATTTCCCAATGTTGTTCAAGCGCGAAGTGACACATTTCTTTCCGCGGAGGTATAATACTTACTTTCTGTCAAGATTTCGATTGGGAAACAGCTGTCGGTGTCAATTCTTATAAATCAAAAAGAAACCACCACCCTCTACCTACATGTTTTCCTGTTTTAATTTCAATTTTTTTTCAGCAGAATGTTTTTTTTTCTGCACAAACTGCCCGAAGCCGACCTGATTTATGCACGTACTTTTGATGTTTACGAACGTTATTTGTTTCCTACTGATTTCAATTTTTGTTTGCGAACACAAACTTTGCAGATCTAAGTTAATAGCTTAACCGCAGGTACAAATACAATATAAATTAAGCTTTATAATATTTAATGTTTATTCAATGAAAAATAATTTAGAAATTAAATAATATGGAATCAATACATGATATTTTTAATAACAAAATTTATACTTTATAATAAGAACTTGTTCAACAAGTAGGTAATATATTGAACGTTAGTTATTTCTCCAACAGTCAGACGATTACGAATTCGCTCCTACTCTTGCCAACCACTGTTTCTTCGGTCTAAGCAGGCATTTAAGTAGTAAGGCCCTCTGTAAGAGAACCAAGGAGACTTTATACAAGACCCTAATCATCCCGGTCCTGCTCGATGGGTCAGAAGCATGGACACTGAACAAATCGGATAAAAATCTGCTAGGGTGCTTTGAGAGGAAGATTCTTCGTGTGATTTTCGGCCCGGTGTGAATCAAAGGAGTGTGGAGGAGGAGATTCAACGACGAGCTATACGGGCTATACGGCAACGTTGACCTGGTCAAAAAGCTGAAAATACAGCGGCTGAGATGGCTGGGGCACGTGGAGCGTACGGACAGCAACGCACCTGCGCACGAGTCTTCGAATCCAACCCCGATGGTGTACGCAGCAAAGGAAGAACCCGTAACAGGTAGCGCAAAGAATTGGATGAAGACATCAAAGCACTCGGTGTGCGCAACTGGAAGCGGCTAGCTAGGGACAGAGCTGGCTGGAGGGGCTTGTTAGTTGAGGCCGAAGACCATCCTGGGCTGTGAGCGCCATCTAAAGTAAGTAAGTAAGTAACCTGTTTTTTCTTGGAGATTTATAAAACGCAAAAAATTAACTATTGGATACCAAGTTTTTTTCTTTCTTTCTTTATAAAAAGTAAAACCAGTTAGATATTAGTATATAATTAGTTCTTATTCTTAGGCCGAAAGGGATTAGTATTAAGTAATTGTTTAACTTAGAGCGCCCACTTAGGGCCAGTAAGTTAGTTGTAAGATATTGATAAGTAGGCTAGTTTTTCATGAATTTTTGTCTAACTTTAAGATAGTAATAGGTTAAATGAAAAACAAAAATAAATTAAATAAAACGCATTTGACTGACAAGCAGATGATCGCGGGATCAAGTACCACATAAGCCAATTTTAATTTTGTTTTGTCTGACGAGGCCAAAGGGTTCATAATCAAATCACCAAGGCCCTTGTTCTAGCCTTTGCTTACCCTTTGCTAGCCCCTTACGGGATCTATGTAAAAGTCTCTAGTGCCTTGTCGAAAACTAGATTGTTTTTCTGCGCGGAGTGAAATTTAAAACTTTAAAACTTAATATTAGTTGCATATTCAGTTGTAGATGTTCACATACGTGAATAACAATTCAATATTGTAGTGTATACCTACATTATTTTAAAATCCAATCTTACGATTATTTAATTATTTCTTCACTCAATACACGCACTTATTGAAGCAACAACAACACTACATTCAACGTTTAAAACTAGGGTGAGGTCACCTAACTTCGAACACTCCCAGTAGTCGAACACTTTTTTTTAAAAAAGCGTTCAAATTGTGGAATTTCTTAGATTTTTAGCTTCTAAAAATGTTAAAATCTACTTGTGTTATCCCCCTTAACCTTTAGGAACTCTCATCGAGTACAACTATGTCAAAACTTATAAAAATGGCAATTTGTATTGTTCCTTCAGAGAGTGTCACCGTTTACAATTTCGATACAAATAAAAAACTGTTGAGCTTGTTGTGGGAAACTGTGTGTATTGCTGGCAAATAAAGTTAAATATATATTTGTTAGTGATTTCTCGTTAGTTAATATCTATAAATATTCATTTAAGTTAAATTTGTTGCTTAAAACTTAATAATTATATAATTTTTTGGCTGTTTGAACATAGGAAACCAAATTTTGTCAAGTTTCCTAACCATAGTAGCCCGTAGCGTATTGGTTAGTGCGTTCAACTGTCACGCTGGAGGTCTGGGTTCGCTTCCCAGCCTCGTCCACCCAAAAACTAAAAAGTTTTTTTCAGGGCTACTGGCCTATTACGAGGAATTGACAAATCCTCCAAGAGTATCACTTGTCACGAATAAGTGCTTCTCGTCTAGCCGATAGGCGCACACAGGAATGGTTGCGAGTTGTTAGTCACTAGGCCCTGGTTCTCCATGAGCCGTTGTGCCACCCGATTTATTTATTTTTTTCCTAACCAAACATTTTTATTTCTCACTTCTGCATTTTTTGCAAAAAGTAGGTCTGTGAAGTTAAGCCTTTAGATTTTCATTAAGGGCCAGTTTCACAGTGAACACTTACTGGAATAAGTTGCACTTAAAGTTTACATGATGGTACGTTTTGGTAAATTTTGCAGTCGGAGTTAGTGACCCTTAAGTGCCCAACACGGGATACCTAAGTGCATCTTATTCAGGTAAGTGTGCCAATATTAGCTTTTTGTATCCTATATTTCGCACTTAAATAAGTGCTACTTATGTTACTGTGAAACTGGTCCTAAGGTAGTATTGAATATTTGAAGATGATAAATAGAATTAAAAAGGAAAACTATTTTGTTCTTTAATTCTCAATGGTTTATTTAATTCATTTATCCAAATAATACTTTTAATTAATCTTATTAAATACAGAATACAAAGACTTTTTTGGAGGAGGTTACCGCGTGCTCACCTCGCATCAAAAAAGTGCAAAAATCAGGTTAACTTTATTCAGCGTTGACATTTACATATCTGCAACAATGTCTGTTCAGATCGATGACGATGATCTTGTAGGTTAACAGCTCTGTAGCCATGTTTGGATTGATGATGACATCAGTTCTGGAACACTAGGTCACAACAGTTCTCCCACACTTAAAATATTCGAATATGTTATGTCGTAACATAATCTTTGAGGTACGATGGCGTCTGCCGTTGCCTTGCTGATCTTCTAGGTTCCAAGCTTGTTCCTTCATGCGTACCCTGTTGTGAATTACTTGAAGTCGGTTGAGAGTCGATTGAATTTCCACCGCTCTGTGATCCCAATATAATTGTAGACTGTGAATTTGGAGGGTCTACTAAAATTAACTTTTGCAAGTTAGTTTCATTACTTTTGTCGTTGGAATTAGCTTGAGATGGACTATTGTTGGTAAGACTTTTCTGTGGTATTTCACTTTTTCGCAGTTGGTCGATGTGCCTTTTGAAGATGTATCCGTTGTCTAGTTTTGTCAAGTAATGTAGTTTCCCAAACTTTTGGATAATTGAGCCAAGTTTCCATACATTTTTATTTTGAATGTAACATCTGACTTGCACGCGATCTCCCACACCTAATTGTCGCGTTCTGATTTCATTTCCTGTGTTTTTTCCAGTTTATTTGGTCGAACAGCATTTAATTGGATTCGTATATTTCGATGAAGGTACATTTCAGCAGGTGTTTTGTTATTTGAAAGTGGAGTGGCTCTGTAACGGGAAAGGATTTCACGTACTATTGCTTCATTGGTATTGGCTCATTTTCCATTGCTTTCAGTCTATTTTTCAATGTTTGTACATTCCTATCAGCCAAACCATTTGTAGCTGGATGATCCGGAGCTATTAACTTTTTAAAAATTCCATTTATCTTACAGTATGTTTTAAATTCATCACTTACGAAAATTGATGCGTTATCCGAGACTATGAAATTGGGATAGACATGAATGGCAAAAATGACTGATAAGAGTTCATTTGTGGATTTGGAAGTTGGATCATTTTTACATATTTTAATTTCAGCCCATCTTGACTTGGCATCGATGACAATTAGAAAGTAGTAGTTTTGAAAAGGTCCAGCATAATCCATGTGGATTCTTGCCTAATTTTCTTGCGGTTCGTTCCATGGATGTATCTGGACTTTTGTTGGATTTGCTTTAATTTGCGCACATGATTCACACGTTCTTAAAAGGCATTCGATGTCCTTATCGATACCTTTCCAGTATGTGTAACGTCGAGCTAACAGTTTCATTTTGGTTATGCCTATGTGCGTTGAATGAAGTTCGCACAATGCTAATTTTTGTAAAGACTCTGGAATGATGACTCGTTGACCCTTGAATAATATACCACTATCTGATGTACATTTATTCATATGCAGCATCGGAATTATTTTGAATTTGTCCTTTGATTTTTTGATAATTGACTGTCAGAGTTGGTGGCTTTTTGAATTGTCAGCTGTTAATACGTTTGTTGAAATTTCATTTATTGTCGCCATACAAATTTGATTTATTTCATTGTTGATAGCCATATCATTAGAGTAACTTTGCGGTTTAATCGGACATCTGGAAAGACAGTCGGCATCTAAATTCTCAGAACCTTTTTTAAACTCCACTTCCTCGTTAAAACCGGAGAGAAAAGCTGCATATCGAAGTAATCGAGCTGAGGTCATCGGTGGCAATTTTGAATTTTGATGAAAAATTCTTACCAGCGGTCGATTATCTGTCTTTAATTTAAACCGTCTGCCAAATAGATAATTGAAAAAATGATTGACTGCTTAAACGATCGCTAGTGCTTCACGATCAAGTTGCGAGTAGTTCTGCTCCGCGGTCGTTAATGATCTCGATGTATACGCAACAGGTCGTTCGATGTCATTAATAATTTGTGCCAATACGCCAGCTACTCCTACGGGACTCGCATCACGGGGGTAAGTACGAGTGGTAAACTTGGATCATAAGGTGTCAGTGTACAATCACTCGCTAATTCGATTTTCAATTTTTTGAAAGCAGATTCACAACTTGTTGTCCATCTGAACTTTGAATTTTTTTGAAGTAGTTGTCGAAGTGGATACGTTATTGAAGAATTTTGAATTGTTTGGAATAAATTTCGAATAGAAAGTAACCATACCTAGAAAACGTCGCACTTCATCGGCATTTGAAGGTTGTGGCATATATATAATTGCTTTGACTTTGTCCTGGTTTTTTTGAAATTTTGTTGAATTCTATTGTGTACCCCAGGTATTCGATTTTTTCTTTAAAAAACGCACATTTATTCTTGTTGACATGAAGGTCATAATTTTGTAATCTATGAAGGCATCTTTCGAGATTGTCCTAGCATTCAATTCTTGTAGATCCATGCAACGGCGTATACAGGGGGGGTCACGGGGTCATGTCCCCCCCGAGAACTCAAGATTGTTTTGTTGATCTGAAATAATTATTTAGTAACCACATAGAAAAAAAAAAGAAAGTTGGTTACTTAGAAAGCTAGTAGGATTTTCGATTGATAATTTAGAATTCAATAGAGAATTTGAATGTTGGTAACTTCAATTCAATAAGAAATTTAATTTTCATGGCAATGGAATACCTACGTTATTTTGTAGTCAATCGATGATACTTTGATTTTCTTCCTCGTACCTCAAATTTAACATAACAACTTCTCATAATATGATAATGCATTCAAATCTTAAAATATATGCATAGGCTAGTTTCCGTTTTGAGATGACAGCCAAAACCTGTTAAACCAAACAGAAATCAAAGTTCGGAGTTGTTACCAAAATTTCACTCAGTAAAGTAAAAACTAATAGGATTTTCAAAAAAAGAATATTTTTTTTCTGAAAATAAAATCTTTAAACACACATACAGAAATTGTTTTGTTTGTATGGCAGATTTTTTTTAAAAGCAAAAAAAGTGATAACTTTCGATTAATAGTTATTCTAACCAAAAAATATTAATGTTAACGATAAAAGACATAAATATATAAAACTATGATGAAAACCTATTACGAAAGGATTTTGTTTGCACTTATTCAATATTTACGATCGAACAATATTGTTACTGATTTGGATGTGGATTACTTTTACAAAGTAACCTATGAATCCCATAATGCAAAAGCCAATAGCTATGGTAAAGGAGATTTTTTGGAACTCCTTGCGGTGAACCGTTTGACCAGTCGGATGGAATTACTGACGAAAAGCGACTAGGCTCGTAGAATTTAACAATTTTGCCCATTATTTTTATCAGAAAGGCTTACTGGTAAGAAAGATTAGGTATATTTGATGTACATATTTATTTTGTAAGGTGCCTTTCACTTTTCCATCGGTGGCAGTCTTAGAGTAAACATTTTTTTCAAATCAGAGGCATATCAAAATCACTCGTGTAATTGGTTCACACTTTTCTTGAAACGCAACGAAAACGAATCTTTGTATTCAATTATAATACGAATATGTAATGTATTGTAAAAAGAGCAATTTACACAAGTGGTCATTTTTGAAAATCAGAGCTATTGTTTTCATTTTCAGTAGTGAATATTTATAGATATCTATTTACTAAAATTAAGAAACAGAAAACAGTGCACAGTATCTATGATATTTTACTAATTTTTCCTGCAACTTAAATTCGCTGAAATAAAAACTTTGATAGGATTAAAATAAAATCTGAATAAAATTCAAAACAAATGATCAAGCGAATCCAAAATTTTTTTTCCTCAGTATTTTGACAGCTAGCTAAACTAATTTTTTTTGGTCAGGCAACTGGAGATTGCTGTATGCTGTTGCTGAGGCCCTCCGAAATAAAAAATGTAACAGTCAGGAATAAAAACAAAGAGCGCGGTCACTGGTCCAGCCAATAAAGGTTCGTTCGACTCAGTTGTTTATTTTAATTTTCTTTGGAACCAAAAATGAGTTAACTTTGCAAATACCAAAAAAGTGTTTTCGTCTTAAATTTGTTAATTTTTTTGTATAGGCAGCTCATTTCATTTTGAATTGTCTTTGGCAGTTCGAAATATATATTTTCAACGAAATTGCCTAACTTTGCGTAGTGAAAATTTAGTATTACATTCGTAGTCTGCTATTTCACGCCAACTTTTGATTCTTAACTGTCTTGAAATTAAATGAGTTAAGGTACGATACATTTTTCCAGGATATGAACGATTTTAAATTATTTTAACTTATTTTTAACAAACGTAATGTATTATAGGGTTTCCTATTAAGGGCGGGTCGATTTTAAAATTGAATAAAACAAGATATCAATAAGGTTTTATCTTTATTTGAGAGCCCTATTATAGTAATATAAAATCGTTCTAATGGCCGCCCCGTCTTCGCTGGGTGGCGCGGATTCGAAAGCTCCAGTTTTCGATGACTTTGGCGCATAAATCAGGCTGAATTTGACCGATGGCATCGATTATGTTGTCTTTGAGGGTCGAGGTGGTTTGCAACTTATTCGCAACGACCTGCGACTTAAGAAATCCCCACAAGAAAAAGTCCAAAGGGGTCAAATCACACGATCTTGGTGGCCAATTCACGTCGCCTCGGTGCGAGATAACCATGCCATGAAACCGCTCGTGCAGAATATCGATTGTGTCTTAAGCTGTGTGGCACGTAGCGCCATCCTGTTGAAACCATATATCTTCAGTGTCCATACCATCCAATTTAGGCCACAAGAAGTTGGTGATCATCGACCTATACCGATCGCCGTTGATGGTCTGGCCAGCATCATTTTCGGAGAAGTACGGACCGATGACGCCTCCAGGCATCCAGCTCAAAATCCACACAAAACAGAAACTTTATTTAGATGCATTGGCACCTCGTGAATCTCGCGTGGATTAGTGTCGTCCCGAATCTGGCAATTTTGCTTCACGTACCCATTCATCCAAAGATGGGCCTCATCGCTAAAGAAGATTTTTCGACCAAAATTGGGAAAAACTTCTAACTGCTCTAAAACATCACTTGCACGTGTTGCTCGACGCTGTAACTCACCATGATGATTTGTCTGTAGTAACTGATTAAAAGAGGATATTTTGACCGAAAATAAAAGAAACAATATGGCCGCCACAAGCTGTCAAAATAAACCCGTCACTATTGGAGAACCCTTTAGTATAGTTAATTAAGATTTTTTCCCTTTTCTTTTATATAGCTACGCACAGTAAAATATGAAAAAAAAAAGGCACTTGACTTTTAACAAATATTAGTTTGTGTTATTTTTTTTTTGGCATGACCACCCCCCCCCCAAGAACTAAAGCTGTATACGCGCCTGGATCCATGAACAATTATGTCGTCGAAGTACGAGAGAGTTTTAGGTAATTCTTGTAGAATTTGGTCGATAATACGGTTGAATTCGCTGGGTGCAGTTTTAATTCCGAATGATAATCGATTCATACGGTAAGTTCCTCGGTGTGTCGGTATTGTTTGTATGCGGCTGCTCTCGTCATCAACGGCTACATGTAAATAAGCTTTGTATAAATCTAGTTTACAAAAGAATTTCGAGTTTCGAAGGCTGCTGAGTATTTCATCGATTCGGCGAATGGGGTAATTTGCATTGACAAGACGTTCGTTTACCCCAACTTTGTAGTCGACGCATAATCGAACATTTCCATCAGCTTTTGGAATTACTATCAATGGTGATGCCCAACCACTAGTAGCTACTTTTGTTATTATGTTTTGTGTCTCCAACATATCCAATTCTTTGTTGACTTTTTCACGAAGAGCGAATGGTATATCTCTCTCTTTAAAAAATACTGGACTTGCGTTCTTCCGAAAAGTTAACGACACTTTTAAATTTGGAATACAGCCAACCTTCTCTGCAAAAATACTCGGATATTTTTCAATAAAATTGTCAATGCTTTGAATTGTCTTGATAGAGTTATTGTTTGAATTGTTTTGCTCGATGTCGATTTCCTGTAAATTAATGTTCAAATGTCTTATCCGACGACCCAATAACGCTTCATATTCCTCAGGCACCACATATAGTTCTTCTCTGCAAATTTTTTCTCGATATTCAACGTTTACGTTAATTTTACCATCAGGCATAGGAATACGTTACCCGTATACGATCGAAATGCAACATTTGAATTTTGAAGTTTAACTGAAAGGTTCAGCTCACGGAATTTATTACGCGGAATGAAGGTATATCCAGCACCGGAGTCTACTTCGAATTTGGTTTGTTTTCCTTCGATGTTTACATATATATAATAATTTTCGAGATCTTTAGCATCTTTGTGTTGGCAAATATCGACAACTTGATTAACACAATAATCTCTTTCATCTTCTCTTCTAAGGTCTTCAGGCGTGATTAAATTTGTTGAATTTGAATTGTTGCTATTTAAAAGCGTTCGAATACATACTTTCCGTATGTGTCCTGATTTCTTACAAGCATTACACTTGAGTTGACTTTGGCTCGTTCTACATTCTTTGGCGATATGATTTTCTTTTCCACATCGTAAACATAGATTTTGGATTCCTAGTTTCTCATTATCTATTTTGATTCTTGCATTGAATTGCTTTTGTTTCGATTGGTTGACTTTTGAATGATTTCCACTTCTGGGTTTCGAATTTCTAAATTTTGATATTTTACTAATTTCTTCGAATTTCTCGACTTTAGGTTTTGAAAATTCTTTGCTATCACTTTTCGATGCTTCCAACGCGATTGCTTTCTTTGTAACCTCATCAAATTTTATAGCATCTGATTGAAGAATTTTTTCTCGGATTGAATTATCTCGTATCCCGCGTACAAATTGGGCACGTAAAAATGTATCATCGATTGAAGCTCCACAACTGCAAGTAAACTCGCAATCGGCGATATCCCGTCGAAGTGATGCAATATATTTGGCAATAGATTGGCTTTCCGTCTGATACGTTGAGAGGAATTGATGCTGAGACACGACCACGTTTTTCTTCGGGCACAGGTGCGTTTCGAATTTTTCAATTATTTGACCAAAAGTTAGTTCCGATGGCAATTTAGGAGACACTAAGGCAGCTAACATGTTGTAGTTTGAAGCTCCAATTGAATTAAGCAGGATTTGAGCACTTAGTGGTTTGTCACCCGCAATTTGTGTCATGTCGAGGTAATTTGTAAAACGTTGTCATTAGTACCTAAAAGATTCCTTCTGCGCATCAAAAACTTCGAAAGGTTGAATTAGGGCCGGATTTATTTTTGCTGTAGCCTGATTTTTTGATGATTCTGTTGGCAAGATTTCTTCGAAAAGTTCCATGAATTCTTTGAATTGATTGGCGTCCATTTTTTGTAGAATATCAGTGATGAAAATTTTGTGACGGATGGAAAATAAAAAAAAAAAAAATTACAATTAGTTTTACCTCTTCGCCAATTATTGAATATTTGAAGATGATAAATAGAATTAAAAAGGAAAACTATTTTGTTCTTTAATTCTCAATGGTTTATTTAATTCATTTATCCAAATAATACTCTTAATTAATCTTATTAAATACAGAATACAAAGACTTTTTTGGAGGAGGTTACCGCGTGCTCAGCTCGTATCAAAAAAGTGCAAAAATCAGGTTAACTTTATTCAGTGTTGACATTTACATATCTGCACAAGGTCTGTTCAGATCGATGACGATGATGTTGTAGGTAAACAGCTCTGTAGCCATGTTTGGATTGATGATGACATCAGTTCTGGAACACTAGGTCACAACAGGTAGATAGGACAGTCTTAACCTAAGGGGCACTTAAGTGTTAAAACAGGATAAATAAGGCCCATTTTCACACACTGTGAAACTGGACCTAGGTTGGTGCAAATGACTGTCAGTTCTTACAGTATTGTTAGATCTGTCAATGGTAAGCAATAACCTAAAGAGACGTATTTCTGACAATGGGTTGGGATGTTTCTAACAATATTGTCATACTACTTTGTTAATTCAAGCGGTTGTAAAACAATTAAGACATAGTTTTCACTGAAGGATCTGAAAATATTTTAAAATCTAGTAACCGTCTGTACTTATCTTTACTATGAGTATTTCTGACCTCACATTTGACAATGAAACGAAAAATACCAAACCTACTTATTAAAAAATAAATAAAAATAAAATTCAAAAAAAAAATCTTCATAAATTATTTCAGGTGTTAACTATACATAAAATCCTATGTTTTAAATTAGGAAACTTTGTGTTCGAGTTCAGGCAACCAGTGTTCGACTACTGGGGAATTTGGCTTTTTTCAGGTTTTATTTTATTTAAAATAAAGTCATAAAAGTTACTAAAAAAATCCTTAAATAAGACATTTTAGAGTTTAAGCTTCTAATTAACTTTACATCACCTATTTACGTTGAACGGTCGCCCCACAGTAGACGATTACTTTACCAGGGTCCGCTATGTTTTCGACTATAGGGGAACAGACCCTACTCCTGATGGCCACTTTGTATAGTTTCTGCATACGAATCTCCTATACGAATACTTATCTTATAGCCATCTCATACTCATCCCTACCCTAAGAGATAAAAAAACTCATTATAACAATTTTTAGAAGCAAACAAATAAACTCTTAAAAAATAATCATGAACTGTGTTGTAAATTTATTGATGACAGAGGAACACATAATAGAAATTCTCAACAAAAACTGAAGCACCCTTAAGTGTGCAAAGCATTCTGTTTCTGTGACTTTAGCTTTCAAAGCTAAACGAAAAAAAGAGCTCAAGAATTATAACTTCGGAATAAACTTTCGACAATTGAAGAATAAATTTGATATTATGTTTTATTCATTTTAATGACCCAAAAGCCATTGCATCTTACAAATTCACTGCAAATATCAGAATGCCTCTGTTCGCACCGACATCGATGTTCCCTTGTGTAATATTTGCTGAATCGTATGTAAACTTAAGTGGAACCAAATCCTAAGGATATGGGGGAAACAAAAATAAATGTAGGTGTAAGTGTGGATACAATAGATATATTCATTGTTTCTTTCCTTCTAAATTGTTATTCTTTTTTTATTTTTTGTCTGTTGGAATTGGGAAATTATTTTCTACGACTTGCCACCAAGGTTTGTATACTAAGTTACGATACGAGAAAAGTACCAACGAACCTGTACCTATATAGACAAATAGTTGTAGGCAACACGATGAAAGAAATTTATCTATTTTCATTATAATTAGCTACTTAGTATACATTTGGTTAAATTGGTTGTATTGCTCAATGCTCAGCAAAACTTCACCACAAACGAATCCAAACTTTTCCTATTACACCAACGCACAACATTTACAAATTACAGTAGATAGAGTAATTTGTTCAACCTGAAAAGCTACATACGTAATGATCTAGTTTCTAACTAATTATCGCGTTACTTAACTGACAAATGACGGTTATCTATGCCCTTTGCTATGGTGCTGAGATGAGAGCATATCACGTCGATTTTTCTTGAAGGCGAGGTTATCTGAAAATGGCAAATGTTTCGGACACATCTAATTAAGATAATATTGTGTATGGTACAAGTAGTTTTTTTTTTTTAAAGGAAACCAACATTTATCTGAAGCTCACAAATAATGAGAAATTTCAAAGGTGTGCTATGTTTTGTGTTGTTACAAAAGAATTAATGTACCTATCTAGGTAGTTCTGTGAGTGTATCAATTCAAACAATGAACCATGTTCAAAAGCATTAAATCTCTGATAAACTTTAAGCTTGCAGGACGATCTACCTACACTGATGACAAACATGTTATTTTTCTCACGGCCAATAGTTATTGTTTACCGCGCAGAAAAACAATCTAGTTTTTGACAAGGCACTAGAAAGTTTTACATAGATTCTACCAAAGCGCTACCAAGGGTTATCAAAGGCTAGAAATAGGGCCTTGAACCCGTTTGAACTGTCAGGCAAAAAAAAAGTTGGCTAATGTGGGACTTGATCCCGAGATCTTGTGTTTGTCAGTTCAATGGGCTACCCAATGGGCTAACTCACTATACAAAAATTTAATGTCAAAAGTGAATAAGTTTCATAAATTCTTATATGTTTCATACATCATATACCATATAATAAACAGATGTATCACACCCATAGAAAAAAGTGTGATATAAAAAGGAAGAAAAAGGAAAGAGAGAAAAAAGTGTCGTATAATACTGAAATTGAATATGGTGCTTATAAAATGTTTGTTTTTGGTGTACAAGAGACATTCCTGATGGGGGAACATGTCCAACAAGTTTTAACTAGGGAGGACCTCACAAGTGTTTGAAAAGTTTGCCTCGTCTAATCTTTTGGTACTTCATCTTAAGTCTTCTTAAGTCATCTTAAGTCCTCTTAATTACTCAATACATTCCTGTTATTGTTATTTTTAAACGGTTTAAAACAAAATTTATTCTTTTTTGTGAAATTTTGTATTTATATAAACACCCTATTAATTAATTTATATAACGGAAATTTTGAAATTGTAAAAGTATTGCCAATCAGTTTGTAAAAAGCAAAGCTTATAAACAAATAAAATATATCTATCTATTTTTATCTATCTAACTTTTGGTACTGAAATCCAGCAAGGGCTTGCCAAGTATCTGACAAGTTTTCGTCGTCTAGATTTTCCCTACTCAAAAATTACTAGGACCTTGCCCAACCTAGACAGAAACTTAGCATTTTTCCAGTCGGGTAGCTTTTAAGACTGCTCTGAAAAATAAACAATCATAGATATTCTGGAAAGAAAATCAATATGTGTTATCTGCACATGATTTTAATAAAGGTCGGACAGTGTCTCAAAATCTCGAAAGCTTAAAATCCAAAAACAAAAACATAAAATCTCAAAAGATAGGCAAATTAGATTTTGGCATGTATGAATGTAACATATAGTATCTTGAATTTTGTGGTATTTGATCAGAAATAATTTAAACAAAGAGAATATGAGGTTGCTCTCGCTCAATAAGGTGTGCTATTTGCAGGAAAAATCAAAACGTACAAGAACGTGCATTATTCACTCCCTGTTTTTTGTTGATTTCCTATTTAACTATGAAAACATGCATCTTAGGAAAAAAATATCGAAACAAAATTTGTTTCTTATAAAATTCTTCACAAGATAACATTTTTATAAAACTTTCTGGTGTTATATTTGTGTTGCTGTACAGCGTTGACGTCAGCAAAAAGCTGTAAAAAAACAGAGTAGTTTTGAAGCGCTAAGCTGACAGATAAAAAATGGTCCAATTCTACTATAAATGTGTGCTCAGATACTCTAGGGAATTACAACATGAAAGATTGAAACCCTATCAAATCAGTCTGATAGGTTCGGCATGAGAGGTAATGTTAATAAAGTGCACCGCGAAATGTTTGCATCAATGCTTTGGTCAAAGTTAGACATTTAAGCTGCAAATTTTTGTAGGTACACATACTCGAAACCCCTAACTATCGTAAAGTATCGCTATAATATTTATTTTATTTTTTTAGTAACTTTTGTAGCGATTTTAAAAGAGCAAAAATTGTATGAAAAATGCTCTTTTTTAAAAAACAAATAATTATTTTATTAAAAAAAAACCTTTAAAACGCTGATTCCTACCTACTTACTTACTTATGCTGGCGCTACAGTCCGGTGTGGACCAGGCCTCTACCAACAAGCCTTCTTCAGCCAGCTCTGTACCTAACTAGCTGTTTCGCACGCCAAGTTGGTTGAGGTCGTCTTGCACCTGCATGCGCCACCGATTTCGCGGCCTTCCTCTACTGCGCCGCGCCGTCCCTCGGGGAGGGATTCAAAGGCTTTTCGGGCCGGGGCATTGGTGTCCATCCGCTCTACGTGACCCAGCCACCTGAGTCTTTGCCTTTTCACTTTTGTGACTAGGTCGATGTCGCTGTACAGCCCGTACAGTTCGTTGTTGTATCTTCTCCTCCATTCCCCGTTTATGCATACGGGACCGAAGATCACCCGAAGAATTTTTCTCTCGAATATTCCTAACGCGTACTCATCTGCCCCTTAGAAGGTCCATGCTTCTGCACCTTACAGCAGGACCGGTATGATGAGTGTTTTGTACAGGGACACTTTAGTCATTCGAGATAGGGCTTTACTTTTCAATTGCCTTCTTAGCCTAAAGAAACAGCGATTGGCAAGAGTTATCCTTCGTTTGATCTCAGCGCTGGTGTCATTGACTGAATATATGGCGGAGCCCAGGTAGACAAAGCCCTTAACTACCTCAAAGTTATAGCTGTCTATGGTGACGTTCTGTCTAAGACGTCTAAACCCATCTTTGCCGCTTCCTTATCAATGCTTGCAAAAGCTCCAGTGACATCACGCTTTGTTCTTCCAATTATGTCAATATCTTCGGCGTATGGAAGTAATTGGATGGACTTTTGAAAAATTGTGCCTCTAGTGTTGACGTGAGAGTTTTGCACAATTCTTTCAAGTATGATGTTGAAGAAGTTGCATGACAGCGCGTCGCCTTGCCTTAATCCTTTTTTGACATCAAAGGTGTCGGTGAGTTCTTTGCCACCCTTGATGGAGCAGCGTGCGTTCTCCATCGTCATCCTGCACAAACGGATGAGTTTGCCAGGGATGCCAAAACTAGACATTGCTTTATATAGCTCGTCTCTATAAATACTGTCATACGCGGCCTTAAAATCGATGAACAGGTGGTGAGTGTCGATTTGAAGTTCCAAGTTCCTGGGTTTTTTCCAAGATCTGCGTAGTGTGAATATTTGGTCGATGGTGGACTTTTCTGGCCTGAAGCCACACTGATATGGACCTATCAGGCTTCAGGCGTTCACATAATACAGCAGAGAAGATCTTGTAGGCGATGTTAAGGAGACTGATTCCTCTATAGTTGGTGCAGTTTAGAGAGCCTCCTTTCTTGTGGATCGGGCAAACAATGCTGAGATTCCATTCATCGGGCATGCTTTCCTCCGACCATATTCTACAGATGAGCTGGTGCATACTCCTTACCTTATCATCTCCTGCTGCTTTGAATAGCTCGGCAGCGAGCCCGTCGGCTCCAGCAGCTTTGTTGGACTTAAGCTAAGATATTGCTATCTTCACTTCGTCGAGGTCGGGTAGACGGAATTGTTGACCTTCATCGTCTAGGTTGAATGGTGTAATCTGCCTGACAGCGGAATTAGATTCGTCATCGCCGTTATACAATCTTCAGAAGTGATCTTACCATGTTCTCAGCATCGACTGCGAAAACGCTGATTCTAAAGAGACCAAAACTGAAAAGATACATGTATGGTAGAGAAAGTTAAAGTCCTTTTTATGGAATGATTACTTTTTTTAAGTGCAACAAGTAAAACATTACCCAAAACCACCACTTACGAAAAATTGTATTTTCGTGTAATCAAGATAGTACATATGACATATGATACATGATTTAAAGGTATTTTTAACGCCGAATCTAATAAAAGAAAAACCAATATGATTTCAGCACCCTTAGAAATGTTTGATTAATTTTGGAGCAAAAATTACTGTTTTTTCCGTTAAGCAGGTCAAACATTACATCCCCAAAAAAACACCCTTGGACCTTAGATGTTTGGATGGACTCTTTTGATCCTTGGGTGCCAATATAAATTTAATATTTTTAGCAAATTTCATAAGTAGTGTTAGAAATTGTTCATGGATGTTTGGGTAATAATCACTCACATGCATCTCTCCGTCAAAAAAACACCCTTTAACCACAGATAATTTTTGGGGACTCTTTTGATTCTTGGTAATCATGCCAAAGGAAACATTTATACCAAACTTAATTAATATCCCATTATTTTAAAATGGTTTTGGGTATAATATTTTACTTGTTGTACTTAAAAAAAAGTCATCATTCCATAAAAAGGACTTTAACTTTCTACAGGATACATGTATCTTTTCAGTTTTGGTCTCATTAGAATCAGCGTTGAAAAACACGATAGGGGATACTATGTAGTTATTATTATTATACATTTACAGCCTTATGCATAAACGAATTGTAGCGAGTGCATAGCGCTATGCACTCTTTATAATGCCTCTGAACGCAAAAACCTTATTCACAAACTTATGCAACGTTGAATAGAAGCAACATAAGCTAAACGCGTTTGGAGGTTGTATAGAGCCAACATAAGGGTTGTTTAGTATCGGAATGTCACCTTGACTCACACATAGTAATAATGTAGATAGATGTTAGGGGGGCGCTCATTGTTGCAATCTTTAAGGTGTTGAAATATTACTTTCAAAATATTTTATAAAATTTAATACAACAATAAATAATGTTGGTTTTATTAATTTACTGTACATTTTTGTTGGGATATTGTTTAAAAAAATAAAGAATATTTTTTTGTACACTTTATTTTATAGAAGCTGCTTAATAAATGTGCAAAATTTAAAGTCAATTTTTTGTTTTATTGAACATTAATATATACAATTTGGCTTATAACTAATAATAATAAGATACAATGATTATATTTACATTTGTTGGCACATAGGGGGCCTAACCAAATACAATGACTTAATTTTAAGGAATTATATATATATAAATTACATGTCAAAATTAAAATTAAAAGTCTGTTGACTTTTTTCGTCCTCAGGGTGTTCATTCCCGGTTGTCAATGGTGATTTTGGTGGGGGTTGTTAATAAGGTTGATGTTCAGCCACGGTGGTAGACTGACCCAGTGTCAGCGTAAAACGGAATTGCCTCCTCGTTGTCCATGAGTATGTTGTCGTCCAGGGTGTGCATTACACTGAGGTACCTTGGCTCAGGATGTCGTTGCTCGGTGGCCATTCTTCTCATTAGCTGATTCGGGTGATTGATGATGTTCCGTACTAGCTTCTTTGTTGAAAGCACTAGGTAATTGTCCAGCGGGATTACATTTGCTTTTGTGTATAGATAGTCGTTCCTGTAGTGTTTACGACGCTGCTTGTCGAAATACAATCCGGTGCAGATCCTGAGTATCTTGCTTTCGAATACTTGAAGTTCCTTCATGGCTGTCTTTGAAATGGTGAACCAGACAGGAAAGGAATAGCTGATAACTGGTCGCAGGAGTTGCTTGTATATCAGTATCTTCGTCTGCTGGCTAAGTCCTGTTCTCCTTTTCATCAACGGGTGTAGACAGTGGAAGGCCCAGTTGGCTTTTTTGAGGACATTTCTTGAGTGCGGGTTAAACCTTAGCAACTCATTGAAGTGGATTCCCAGGTACTTCACGTTCCGCTTGGCTGCTATGGTGGAACCATCTGGGAGTTTTAGAACCAGGATTCTGCAATTGGCTGCGGTCCGACTACCTCTACCAATTGAAGGTCTCCTAAAGCATACGAGTTCAGATTTGGAAGTGTTGATCCGGATACCCCATTTCTTGTAGAATTGGAAGAGTCTTTGGATGTGGGCCTCTACTTTTCGGACTGCGACTAGTGGTGACATTTATGTGGCGTAGGTGAGCGAGTCATCCGCGTACAGAAGGTTCTCGCATCCAGCTGGTACGGGCTGGTCGGATGTTATCAAGCTATAGAGGAAGGGGCCTAGTTTTGAGCCTTGGGCGACTCCGGCTCTGATGTTCTTCATGTCCGATTTACAATTGTCCAGTTGTACGAAAAATTTTCTGAAAGAAAGAAAAGAAAAAACAATTTTTATTAGTGGTATAGGTAGATGTAGTAGATTAAGTTTGTGGATTAGGGCGTCTATCCAAACGCTATCGAATGCTTTCTCGACATCCAGAAAGCATCCGACGGTGACACGATGACTGTTGAGAGAGGTGGTTATGTCATGTTGGAGCTTTAGCAGCGGATGCACTGTTGAGTGTTTTTCCCGAAAGCCGAACTGCATGTCAGGGATGATTGAATTTTCCCAGCTGAATCTTTTTAGTCTACGCAGGATTACTTCTTCCAGTATTTTGCTTATATTGTTGAGGATCGATATCGGCCTGTAGTTGGACACTTGGTTGGAAGCACCTTTCTTCGGAATTGCAACGATCTTCGCTGTTTTCCACTTTTGGGGGAAGTAACAGTTGTTGACACAATTATTCAGGATGATTGTGAGGAAGATCATTACTGCTTGTAGAAGCCTCTTCAGGATATAGTTAGATACTCCATCTGGTCCAGCTGATTTTTTTGGCTTAGAATAGCTGATGATCTCTGCTACTTCCTCAAGACTGCACAGATGTGGGCTATCGACTGGGTTATTTGCTGGATTGGCGTTGTTGAAGTTGACTTCATCCGGATTTCGATGCAGGGTCCGCTGAATGGATGACTCGACTTCTTGTAAAAATGTCGGGTCAGCAGGTGGATTGGGTATGAAGTTTCCTTCGAAGTAGTTGGCGAACGCTTCTACTTTGTCCTGAGTTGAGGTTGCTTCGATGTTGTTGCAGATGATGGTTTCCGGGATCTGTGGATGTTTTCCAATGATCCTATTGATGTTTTTGAAGGCGTCAGGTCCTGGCTTAATCGCTTGTAATCTCTTCTGGTATTGATTATTGTTGTGGTGCTGAATGGAGTTCCGGAACATGATGTTGATTTATTGCAGCTCATTCCAAACAATTCGGTAGTTGCTGTTGGAGTCGTTTCCTTAGTCGCTGCCTGTGTGCATACAGGTTCTGGACGTACTCGGGAATGTTCCAGGTTGTCTATTGCTGCGTCAATTTCGCTATCCATCAAATTCGTGTTTGGAGGAGTGTTAGGTTGTCATCAATGTCTATGAAGTTTTTCAATGTCCAGCCGCCTGTAGTTGATGAAGTTCGCTGGTGCTTCTGTTGCTAGGAGTAGTGGTTGGTTGAGGTTGATCGATAGTTGAACAGCTTCATGGTCCGAGTCACTATTTACTGTTGTGCACATATAGTTCTGCAATTCCGGTAGAATATTCACCAGGTTTGAAGAAGCCAGGAAGAAGTCCAATGTCGATGGTGTTCTGGGAAAGGTTGGTTTGGGTTGGGATATAACCACCAGTGAATGTTCGTTGCTGTTGAGATCCAACCAGTCCACTATTGCCTTTTCTTCATTGTTGGTTGTTGTGTCCTGCCAAAGGTGATGCCTCGCGTTAAAATCACCACCAATGATGCCAAAGGTGCTTGGTTTCAGGATGTCGTTGAGGACGTGTAGGTCACTTTATATGTTCGTAGCAGAGGATGCGCACTTGAAATAGACACTGATGATTGTAAGGGTCTCGCCTCTTCCTAAGTTTATAATGACGGCGGTGGCTTCACTGGTCCGTAGTTCTGGAATGATGACTTCGCTTGTGTTCGGGGAGAGTTTATCTTTTACGTAGATTGCCGTCCCTCTGCGATGCTCCGTTTTGTCCTGGCGGAAGGTTTTAAATCCCTTGATGTTGATGTTGTTCCGTTAAGTAACGTTCGTCTCGCTGATAAGGGCAATATCCGTGGTTTTATTATTTTTTAGAAAAATATTAAATGACGTCCTCTTATCTAGGCTGTATAATGAATTCACATTATACGTCAGGATGCGGATCTTCTTTAGTTGCATATTTGGAATATGAAAGTGGCCAATGCCATGGACTTCTCTCCCTCGGGCAGTTGACTATAGTTGGCTGGTACCGCATTTCGGGCTTTCTCCATGACGGAGAGGAGATTGGATCCGAAGTTACGCTGGACTTCATTGTTGAGGTTCAGAGGTTGGTTCGTTGATGAAGGCCTGGTTACTTTCGTAGGTGCTGTCTTCAAAGGAATAGTTTTGACTGGAATTCTTGGCTGCTGTTGGTGCTGGTTCATTGCTGTTGCTTGTCTAGGTGTTGTGTTTTGCTTGGCCATTGCTGCGTAGCTGATCGTTGGGCGAGTAACCACGCACGCTGATTTTGTGACGAACCCCTTATGCGCTTTTGTCTCGGCTATCTTCTTGTTCCGCTCAGTTAGTCTTGCCTGTTGGGCATCCCTTGAAGCTGGCAGGATGACCTTCTTTCTTACAGTTGGCGCACCATACGTCCATTCCTGTGTTTACTGTCCTTTTACACTCTCCGGGTTTTTGGTCCTCCTTGCACTTGACGCACACATAATTACGTCCGCAATTGGTGGCTACATGTCCGAAGCCTTGGCAGTTCCGGCACTGGACGACGTCATTAGATTTTAGTCGTTCCCAGTGCACCCTCTGGTTCATTATCAGCGTCTTGGTGTAGACTTCGTTGATGTCACATGTCTTCGGTACCTCGATGACAAAGTTATTGTACACTTTTCCTCGTGCCTTTTTTGATTGAAACTGCGTCACCTTCAGGATTGGGATTCCCTCGATGCGGAGTTCATCTTCCACTTCAATGGCGGTATATGTGTGGTGAATTCCTTTGAGCAGCAGGAGGTTCTTTCGGTCTTCCTTAGGCGTGAAAGTCGTGAATTGGATTTTCACTGTCTAAGATATTTTTTAATTCCTTCAAACGATGGTCGGTCCCCAGCGTTGATGATGGTCGTCTTTGTGTTCCGGTTTTTAAAGGTCTTTTCACTCTTGCAGTGTCTCCTAATTTCAGCTACACTGCCGGAGTAGCAAAAAATCGGCGGCATTCCTGGTCCTTTGGCTGGTTTTATTTTTTTCGGCTGACTTCGGTGGCTGGACTGGAGCAGGTTTGGGCGCTGCGAGCACTTTGGCGGCTGTTGATGTTGACGGGGCATCATCTTTGTCCTGCATTGTCGGTGACTCCTCTAGTTGAGGTCGCTTAGTAGCGTTGACCTTTTCCTCGGCATTTCTCTTTTCTTTTTTTCTGTGCCTTTTTTGGCCTGGTAGAGGTGAATCGCTGAAATCTTCCTCTGAGCTGATGGTTTGTTCTGGCGGTGAATCACTGACGTCCTCCTCTTCTTCAGTGCTCTCGTCCGTCGATTCCTCTGTTGATTCCTCCACACTGCTGCTGCAGGAATCCTCATCGCTATCCATGGCTCCTGTTTCCATGTGATTATCGTTGTCGTTTGTCTTAGGTGGTGAGACAATTTTTTGAAACGTCTCGTTGAGCATTGGTCCATACTCTGGTCCAAGGCTGCTGAGGTTGCTGACTATCGTGAGGAGCAGCGCCTCAAGAGACGCAAATGCTGCCTCCGGATTAAATGGTTCGCCCATTTCCGGTCTCGCAGTCGGATTGTTTTTATTTTTTTACTTGATTAATTTGCACAACACTTATTTTTAAAAAAAAACTTTTGTTCCGCGAAAAAAATCAGCTTGTAATATTTAAGCGCAGGTAGCCCGCAGGTATACCTGTTTTTGCACTTGTGTATAAATTTTAAATTTTAAGGGTGGATTTAAATATTCCGCTCTGTCTATGTACTGTCACTGGTGGTTGAACACTGATGACTGACTGTGCAAAATTTAAAGATTTTCCATCAAATCTTACAACTTTTGCAAATGCTCGACGGCATGCGTGATTTAAATAAAATTTTACAAAGATTCACCTTCATCACTTTCATGGGAAAATACAAATGAATTTTAAGCATTACAAAATAAGCACCACCCTTTTATTTTTCTCTTCAACAAAAACATCACGATGTGAGTGAATGGAACAATTCATGTAATAAATCAAAAACAACGTAGTTTTTGTTTCAAATATTTTTAATTTTATTTGCGAACACAAAAAAAACAATAAAAAGTAACTGAATAATTATAATAATATTAAAAGAAATGAATATGAAGCCAAAAAGAATCCAATCGCCAGCAGAATTACTTCTATTGATTTTTCACACAGGTGGGTCTCCTTTGTCAGTTTTGAAAGTAAACCGTACTAGATTCCTCCTTTAGGTTAGGTTAGGTTAGGTAGATGGGCTGCCGGTAGATCTTGTTCCCGTCACACTTAGATCAATGTTGATCCTCTGTGATACCCCCATGGATTTGACCATCCCTTTGAAATAAATAACCTATGAATTCATCTGGAGTATCGAGCCATTTTGAGGCGTTGATGAAGTTCATTAAATTTAAGATGTTATTATCTGTTGACTTCGAGATTTCTGCTAAATCGTTGAAGAAGTAGCTTCCCAAAAATTTGTTCCTTATGTTGCAGAGTGCCGGACAATGACCTAGGTAGTGAAGGGTGTCCTCCTCTACTTCTTCGTCTCCGCAGCCTCTGCAAAGGTCTACAGTATTGAGTCCCATTTTGTTTTTATGATACTTTGTGATAATTCCTATCAAAAGATGCAGGGATCTCTTTTTCAGGTTCATAATTTTGTCTGTTTTTTTCTTATTGTAGCTGGGCCACAGATTCTTTGTAGTGGTACAAGTTGCAAGTGAGTTCCACCTGTTATTGGTAAGTTCCACTATTTTCTTGTTAATCGCCTGTTTAATGGCACAGGGTGGAATTTTAACAATGGAGTCTGTTAGGCTTGGATCTAACGATGAACCAGTCCTTGCCAGTTCATCGGCTTTTTCATTACCTTCAATTCCACAGTGTCCAGGGTCCCAACAGAGTCTGATGTTGTGCTGTGTGGCAAGAACCCTTAGCTCGTCACGACAGCATGAAACCAGTTTGGATTTGATTTCTGTGGCAGAGATGGCCTTGATCGCCGCCTGGCTGTCAATGTAAAAAGTGATATCAGCTCGTGGTATCGCCATCATTAATATTTGCTCGGCCCCCTTAATCACTGCCAGAACCTCCGCTTGGAAGACACTGCTATAGTCAGGGAGTCTATAAGATTTGGCTAAATTGAGGGTTTCTAAGAAGAATCCCGCACCTACACCCGTATCCATCTTCGATCCATCGGTGTATATTTCTACCACCGGTTCATCTGATTGTTGTAAACCACCATCCCATTCCTCTCTTGTGGGGATGGAGACAGAAAACGGTTTTTCAAAATCTGTACGGGGTGTTGTGTAGTCTGTGCATACATATCCCTACTTACATTTATTGATAATTTGTGCGTGACCTACCGCGTTTCTTTTCCAGCTATTGGTTTGGCTTAGTCTTACGGCGCTGTAGGCCGCAGTTTCTTGTACAAGTAGATCTAGGGGCTTTAGGTTGAGTATCGTTTCCATTCCCGCAGTGGGTGTGGGTCTCATTGCCCCTGTAATTCCTATACATGCTAGTCTTTGAAGTTTATTAAGCGTTTTGCAATTAGTTTCTTTGTCCATCGCGCTCCACCAAACCAGGCTACCATATGTAAGGATCGGTCTTATAATGGCCGTGTACACTGTACATCCACATTATGATCTTAGGGTTTGGACCCCAGGTCTTACCAAAGATCCTGTTGCAGGAGTAAAAAGCGATCATGGCCTTCTAAGCTCTTTCTTTAGTGTTCAAACCACAGTTTAGCTTTTTGTCAAGAATTACGCCCAGATATTTGGCATGTTCTGAAAGACTAAGTCGGGTTCCATCTATTGATAGTAGGACAAAATCTGGTATTTTCCTTTTGTTAGTAAAGAGTCCACATTTCCTCGTCCAGCTACAAACTTTCGACAGTGCGTAGTTAATCTGTTCGCTGGTTGTGGAAAGAAATTTACCAGTCGCTAGCAGCGCCAAGTCGTCTGCGTAGGCGACTACTTTGACACCGCTGTTTTCCAGTTCGATCAGGATTTCGTTCATAACCAATAACCACAAAAGTGGTGAGAGAACTCCTCCTTGTGGAGTCCTCCTAGATGTGGATACTTTGACCTGTGCATCCCCTACTTCTGAGTAAATCCGTCTGTATTTTAACATACAGATAATCCAGTTTATGATTATCTACTTCAAGGTATACAAGTGCTCTTTTTACCGCATCATTTTGTACATTGTTGAAAGCTCCTTCAATGTCCAGAAAAGCAGCTAAAGTGTACTCTTTGTTCTTGAGTGTTGTTTCTACTATGCCTACTAAGTTGTGGAGTGCTGTTTCAACACTTTTTCCTTTCGTTTAAGCGTGTTGGACAGGTGACAACACATTCGGTTTTATAGTACTTTGTATGTGTATATCTATTAGTCGTTCACAGGTTTTTAAAACGAACGATGTTAGACTAATGGGTCTGTAGTTTTTGGCTTCCGTGTGGCTTGGTTTTCCAGCTTTCGGTATGAAGACTACTTTTACTTCACGCCATGCCAAGGGAATGTATCCCCACTTAAGGCTGCTTACAAAGAAGCGCTTGAGATATTGGGTGACATGTTTAGTGTTCTTCTGTAACATCAAGGGGAAGATGCCGTCTGTTTCCGGAGATTTGTAGGGTGAAAATGAGTTTATCGCCCAGGGTATTTTATCCTCCGTTATAATATCTGGTGGCACCGTGTGCCCCGTTTGTGCTGCATCTTCTGTGTTATTAACATCAAAGTTACAACCAGGAAAATGAGTTTTGATAAGGAGCTCCAGTGATTACCACATGATTCAGTCCATTGATTATTAGGCCTTTAAGAGACCCTAGGGGAACTGGTTCGTTTGCTAGAATTTTTCTAAGTCTTGCTGATTCGTTTGTTCCTTCAATTTGGGTGCAGAAGGTTTGCCCGTTGTGTTTCGGTTTCGTCCGTTGTGTTTCAGCTTTGAATTTTCTTTGACTGTTTTTGTATGCTTCCCAGTCTAATTCATTTCTAGTTCGTTTGACTGTATTGAAGAGTCTTCTTGTTTCTTTTCTTATAATGCCAATTTCGTGTGTCCACCAAGGTGGTTTATTATTGCCCTTCCTCACCAGTTTAAGGGGACATCCTCTTTCAAAAGCTTTATTCAGAATTTCTGTAAATTCTGAGGTGGCTCTATCTAAGGATTCAGATCCAATTATTGAATTATTTTTAATCCTAGTCTCTAATTCCCTATTGAAAGTGTCCCAGTTCGTATTACGAAGGTTTCTAAATGATTTCTTGAAGGCTATTGTGTCTGGTATGAGAAATTCAATGATTTTGTGATCAGAGAAAGATAGCTCTTTTGACACCCTCTATTGTTCTATTGGTATTGTGCCTGAGTTGTTTGTTAAAGTAATATCAAGCACCTCCTTACAATTTTTTGTAACAAACGTTGGTTCTCTACCCCTATTTGCTATTAATAAATTGTTCTTAATAATAAATTCAAAAACAGACTCACCTCTATTATTGATGTCAGTGCTACCTCACTGGGAATGATGCGCATTTGCATCGCATCCTAGCACTAAGTCGTGTTCTTTTTCCGCAGCATGAAGTTCGTTTGCTAGAATTTTTCTAAGTCTTGCTGATTCGTTTGTTCCTTCAATTTGGGTGCAGAAGGTTTGCCCGTTGTGTTTCGGTTTCGTCCGTTGTGTTTCAGCTTTGAATTTTCTTTGACTGTTTTTGTATGCTTCCCAGTCTAATTCATTTCTAGTTCGTTTGACTGTATTGAAGAGTCTTCTTGTTTCTTTTCTTATAATGCCAATTTCGTGTGTCCACCAAGGTGGTTTATTATTGCCCTTCCTCACCAGTTTAAGGGGACATCCTCTTTCAAAAGCTTTATTCAGAATTTCTGTAAATTCTGAGGTGGCTCTATCTAAGGATTCAGATCCAATTATTGAATTATTTTTAATCCTAGTCTCTAATTCCCTATTGAAAGTGTCCCAGTTCGTATTACGAAGGTTTCTAAATGATTTCTTGAAGGCTATTGTGTCTGGTATGAGAAATTCAATGATTTTGTGATCAGAGAAAGATAGCTCTTTTGACACCCTCTATTGTTCTATTGGTATTGTGCCTGAGTTGTTTGTTAAAGTAATATCAAGCACCTCCTTACAATTTTTTGTAACAAACGTTGGTTCTCTACCCCTATTTGCTATTAATAAATTGTTCTTAATAATAAATTCAAAAACAGACTCACCTCTATTATTGATGTCAGTGCTACCTCACTGGGAATGATGCGCATTTGCATCGCATCCTAGCACTTAGTCGTGTTCTTTTTCCGCAGCATGAAGTACTAACTGGCATGTTAGTTCAGCTGGTGGCCCTTTTGTCCCGTCCCCAGGCATATAGCATGATGATATAATGAGCGGTGGCAGCCCATGTCTCTCCAACTTGATGGCCGTTTGATCTAAATTACTGTATTTGGATAGAAGAAAAAGGTTAAACTACGATACGATACATGTTCTAAAACTACTGTTTCTTCCCACCTGAGTAGTTTTGTACAGTATGGTTTCTTTTGTATTCAGCCCTCTGATTTTGCCTCCTTCTAACCAGGGTTCTTGCACGAGGGCGACGTCAATTTGTCTATTCTCCAAGAGATAGACTAGGTTGGCACTGGCAGCTTTACTGTGGTGAAGATTTATTTGATAAAATTTCATGATTAGTTTTTAACTACCGACCCCCCATTTACCTTTTTGTTCTGATTGGCTACTAGTCTAAGTTTGCATCGGTTTGTACCAATGCGAACCTTGAAACCAATTTTTCGTAGAAGTGGCAACGATTTTTGGTTAGGTAGCACCGTCACGTCTGTCCCTTCGGCGGTCTGTTCTCCCACATCGACAACATCCCAGTTCTGACTGAGTTGTTCGGTGTTTAGGGATATGAGATATCTTTCGATACGGTCCCTCGGGATTACAGGTCCTTTAATAACCAATTTCATCTTAGGCCTAGTAATGTGTCTGATCTCCTCCTTATTAATAAGGCGGAGTTCAGCATTTTGCCAGGGAACATTAGTTTTCTTCACGAAGTCTTGGAGCCATGCATAGGAATATTTATCCTCGCATGCTAAAAGCTTGAATCCTTGCAGAGTTTGGATGGTACCGAAGAGAGGCAGTGGCCCATTCTTAACGATAGCCTCGTCCACCTCGTCAAGTATTCTAGACTCCAAGAGTTTCCACTGGTCTTCCGTCAGTTTCCGTGATGGGTTTCCAAAGTCGGCAATTGCCGCCTGTTGGCCCTCTGCGGTCACCTTCGAAAACCTAGCCTTTTTCCTCTTATTTTCTGGTGAGGAGTTCTTTGGAGATATTGTGTCGTCATTCCTAACACTTTTGGATGACCCTGCAGTAGGGTGTGGGTTAGAGAGGGGCGGGAGGCCCGACTGCACTTTCCCCAGCTTCGTCCCTTGGGTAACCTTGGAGTTCGGTTCGTTCCGACTATCTTCTTTGCTTGTTGTGTTCTGTTGTTGCGTCCTGTACACGCTGATAGGATCTGTCCAGGGCTTGCTTTTCCTTTGTCGTTAATGACTCCGGATTCCTTCTGCTGAGCCGCCGGATGATCTTCTCAGCGTTTCGTTTTTGTCTGCGCTGTATTTCCCTGCCACTTAGGCGACCCCTTGCCTTACGTCGCACTTGTGTTATAGGTACAGCTCTGTCTTTGGTCACGTTTGTTCTGCTTGGTTCGAGGGAATTTTCCGCATTTGGATTGCATTTAGGACTATGGCCCCTAATGTTTTCCTCTTGTGTTTCCTTCCCTCTGGCCCCATCATCGATTGTCTTCTCAACTTCGATTAGGAGCAAGAGGCTCCATGTTTTGTCTAGACATTGAGAGAGACGGATCTCTGATGCTGCTTGTCGTGTCAGTAGTACCTATGGGATTTGATTTCTTCAACCCCTGGGTTGTGTATGGGGCTATGGCCCCGCTCGTTTCCCGGGTGCGCAAAATTTACAAAATTCCCACCCGAGTTACTCGGCGCATCTTTCAGTCCCGTAGGAGCGGGAGGCTCCTTGCAACGACTGGTTGACTGCTTCGATTCCCCTGGCTTAGGTTTTTGTTTGTCTGTCATTTGTCTGGTTGATGGTGTCACCTTCCCCTTACGTTGGGTTTTCCCTTCGCAAGTGTTGGGTGGTCCCATCAACTGTTTTTCGCACAAGGCTTTCGCCTCAGAAACCTCATCCGAAGTTAAGGCGTGAGGTCCGTTCTTATTCGTACTTTCCTGCTGCAAAAAGTCCTGTGCGTTTTGTAATCGTTTGCGTTCCAGTTCCGTTAAGTCAATCCACCTCCTTTAAACCAAGTCCTTTGATTGTCTTTTTGCTATTGGCTAACTTACTATGCCTCGAGGCAGTAGATAATCTTGAAAGATTGGAACAAGCCTCAGAACAGCAGTCACTGATATCATCAATGTCCACTGTTCCGACACTAGTTCCATCTCTCATTCCGAGATTGGCAAAGGGATCGAGAAGAAGGTCCTCTTCTTCCTCAGTCAGAGTCTTGTCCGTTTCGTTCATATGTTCGTCTTCGATGTTTAGTTTCGTGGAAAGTCTTGTCACTGGCGACTTCTCTCCTTCGGTTAACGAAGGAGCCAAGCCGGCGCCGGCACCCGTGACTTCTGCCGACGTTTTTGCACATATCCGTACCAATGCTTTGTCAATTTTTGTCGTTCTTTCCATTGTTGTTCATAGGTTTGAGTTTTGTTAGTTTGCGTGGTTCCGCAGCTGGATTGCTGGAGAACCCCACATAAGCTCCCCCACCAACGTCAAGGTCAAACTCTCGGGAGAGTAGATTCCTCCTTCATGGTACTAAGTTTGTATAGTGGCTACATAAAACCTTATGCAGTGCATAACTATTCACGTACGTCAAGTTGGCACTACATTTGTGGAAATTCAAAAAAGTAAATATGCAGTTAATTGTAGCTTTTTAGTAGTAAATTAGTTGTGGCTAAAAAAAATTTGTAGCTCTACTATTTTTTAAAAAAATGGTAAGTAGTGCTAACTTGATATCAACTTGGCACTACACTTTGTGAAATTCCAAAAACTAAGTAAGCAGTTAATTCAAGCTATTTAGTAGTAAATTAGTTGTGGAAAGAAAAAAATTCTAAAAAAATTTTTGAGTACTATTTTTAATATTAAAAAAAAAAATTAGTATGTAGTGCTAACTTGATATAAACTTGGCACTACACTTTCTGAAATTCTAAAAACTAAGTACGCAGTCAATTCAAGCTATTTAGTAGTAAATTAGTTGTGGAGAGAAAAAAATTCCAAACATTTTTTTGCCGTACTTTTAAAAAAAAATAAGAGTAGGTAGTGCTAACTTGACACTGGTAAACTCAGCCATTAAAAAGCGAAATTCGAAAATAAAACATGCCATTGTTTAAAGCTTTTTAGTAGTAAATTAGTTGTGGAGAGAAAAAAATTCCAAAAAATTTGTTGCCGTACTTTTAAAAAAAAATAAGAGTAGGTAGTGCTAACTTGACACTGGTGAACTCAGCCATTAAAAAGGGAAATTCGAAAATAAAACATGCCATTATTTAAAGCTTTTCAGTAGTAAATTAGTTGTGGAGAGAAAAAAATTCCAAAAAATTTGTTGCCGTACTTTTTAAAAAAAATAAGAGTAGGTAGTGCTAACTTGACACTGGTGAACTCAGCCATTAAAAAGCGAAATTCGAAAATAAAACATGCCATTGTTTAAAGCTTTTTAGTAGTAAATTAGTTGTGGAGAGAAAAAAATTCCAAAAAATTTGTTGCCGTACTTTAAAAAAAAAATAAGAGTAGGTAGTGCTAACTTGACACTGGTGAACTCAGCCATTAAAAAGGGAAATTCGAAAATAAAACATGCCATTACTTAAAGATTTTTAGTAGTAAATTAGTTGTGGAGAGAAAAAAAATTCCAAAAAATTTTTTGCCGTACTTTTTTAAAAAAAATAAGACTAGGTAGTGCTAACTTGAATAATGTTTACCAAGAATCAAAAAAATCCCCAAAAATATCTGTGGTTAAAGGGTGTTTTTTTGACTGAGAGATGCAAGTGAGTGATTATTACCATAATATCCATGAACAAATTCTGACACTTATGAAATTTGCTAAAAATATTAAATTTATATTGGCAGCTAAGGATCAAAAGAGTCCATACAAATATCTAAGGTCCAAGGGTGTTTTTTGGTGGTGTAATTTTTGCCCTGCTAATGGAAAAACAGTAAGTTTTGTTTATTTTTTTGTCGTTGAACGTAAAATTATATGAAATGTCAGTTTTGTATGGAGAGCCTTTTTTTGTATAGAAAAGCTGTCAGCTGAATTTTCAGTTGGGAAATTCTTGCTGAAAATTCAAATGAAACGTAACTAAACTAAACTTCACGTAACTGAATTTCAGCTAACTTTTTATGACAGCTCCATCTGAAAATAAAGTACTGAAAATTTTGATGCGTTGAATCCGGCCATTTTTTTTTTTTTTCTTTTATACGTTTTAGAAGTACACCGCATTGTTAAAAATTCTGCACAGAGATATAAAGTGACCATTCGTCCCACATAACGTGGGACAGTCCCACATTTACACAAACTGTTCCACATCGAAAATTGTCCCACAAAATTAGAAGATGGGACATGTCCCACAAAAATCGAAATTAAAATTTTCGATCGTTTATTTTATAATTTATCAAGACAAAACTGGAATGATAAAAAAATATCAGCTGATTAAGATGGGTGAAAATTTTCTCACATCTAAAAAAACTGCAATATTCCTTACCAAAACTCCAAAAAGTTTGTTGATTATACCCTCTGTTTGCCGGGGACTAATGCGTCGATGGAAAGAATATTTTCAATTGTGAACAAATTGTGGTCGGAGGAGAAGTCACAACTCTCTGTCGAAACAATTAAAGTGATATTGGCTGTAAGATCGAGCTATTCAAGCTGCGGACATTTTTTAAGAGGAGGTGTCAAAAAATAATAACTTATTCAAAAAAATTCATTCATCAGAGAAATATGGGTGAATAAAGGCTCTCGCAAACCAATGCGGAACATTCGTTGCGGCGAAGTAACATTCGCATGTCAAAATTTATTAACATGGTAATATATGAGAGTGCCCACACCAACGCGGCGGAGAAACATATGAATTAATTTTTACTGACGAATGTTTCTTCGCTGCAACGAATGTTTCGAATTAGTTTGGGAGAACCTTAATTTATGAATATATATACACATATACAATACATAATAGTCATTTATGACAGCGTACAGCGAAATTTATATTTCAATTATTATCAAACTGTGATTAAAATAAACGATTGTCGAGACGATAGTGATTGAGTTACGTGAAGCTAATTAATGACGATCACGCTAACGATTAACGACGTTTTGTCGATAATGGTTTTTGAAATTGAGGAATGACCCCCCTGTTTTTAGTTTTTTTTTTTTTTGTTTAACGGTTATTATGGTTACCTGTCTAAGAATAGATTTTTTTTTAATTTCTCGTTAAAGGCTGCACCCATCTAGATCCTAACAACTATTTTTTACAAGAAATAAATTTTCGGTTTTCAAAACTATGTAACTTTTTTTTTTGAAAATTAAATGTCTTGAAAATGGGTTAATAATTTTTTTTTTTATTTTGGGCAAAATTGTATTATATTAACTACTAAAAATTGACATTCCAAAGGAGAATCGGAAATAATATATGGGACCTGGTCGGGTCTACCTAATGCCCAGAAACGAGACCTATAAAAATGATTAGGTGGAGTGTACCAACGTACGATTATTTTTGTTGTCCTAAACAATGGGAGTTGGCTAAAATAAGCGACCAGGAAAATAAGAAAACCACTTTGCAAATTCGATTAAAAATAGACGAATTGTTTTATATTTAATAATATACTGCCTAAGCCCCATGGTTTACAGAGTTCTGTGTCTATATTCAAAATTGATGCTCTTGAACTAAGCTTTCCAACGTTGTATATGTATATCAACTGTGGGCACTAGACGCACAATTTGTCCCATCTATTAAATTCGTAATATCGAATAAAAAAAAGTTGAATTTTCATATTGTTAAGCGAATTATTCGCCAACCATGACGTTATTCTGATCACAGAATCTGCAAAATTGTATTCCCGTGGAGCTTACTCGATCCGCAACGACTTTGGTGCAGATTTGAAATTTTAAAAGTTATATGGAATGCGTATGGGCTTTTCAAACTACGTTACAGACATTACTGCAATTTCTTACAGCGGATTTCTAATAGAAAAAACTGAACAAAATTGTCGGAAGCCATCCGCAAACCATTCATCGGATTCCGTAATCGGGGTGTATATATTTCTTTACTTTATTTTTTTTTCAAATGCAGGTGGATGTTTAAGTTGGGACCAAAATTCATTTAGTGAACTGAATTAAGACCCCGATTAAAAATCGGAAACACACCGCACGGTCTTAAAACGTTTTTTATTTTGTATAACATTTTATTATTTTTTCACTTTTTTCATGATTTTTCATTTTTTTTCATGATTTTCATGAAATTAAATAAAGAATCATGAAAACAAAATGAAAGATCAGGATAAAACAAAAAATCATGATAAAACTGAAAAATCACGAACATATATTTTTTATTATTTTCCATTTTTTCATGATTTTTCATTTTGTTTGTGGTTTTTCTTTTTTATCACGATTTTTCATGTTTTTCTTTAGTTTTCATTATTATTTTCACTATCATTATATTTAATTTTTTCATGAAAATGCACATGCACATCTGCACCTGCACAATACTCTTGACTTAACATTTTTCCAATTCTATTTCTTCCCCGCTAATGTTTTCTTTTTCTAAATTACATAGCGAGAGCGAAAACATATGACCAGAGCACACAAAAAGAGATAGAAGGTGAAAAAGGCAAATAACTTTCTGTTCATAGTAAAGACAGGCAAACATCTCTCTTGCTGTTGATAGTCTATGTGCTGAGAACAAAATTTGAGACATATTTTTGTATGTAGATGAGACATCTGTATCAAAGTATATATATATATATATTTGCTATTACATATCAATTTTCTGACCCAGCTCAGATGGTAAGATGGTAAGAAATTTAATTAAAACAATTTTAATTTCGTAATTTTTTGAAACTAGAATCTTCAAAAAGGTAAATATTTAGGATAAACAAACAAGAAGGTCGATAATGTTTTTTTCTAAACGTAAAATGACAGAAACTTGATTTTGTCTTGATCGAGATGATGTTTTCTGGAAATATATTCTATATTTTAATTTTTAAACAATGCACATTTTCTTTAACAAATTTTGGGTTTTCGATTTTTTGATTTATCACGAGTCGATGCTGTTTCCAAAAAAAATTCTTTACAATCCGTGTTGCCACACTTTTAACTGACATTTTCAAATTTTTCATTGCGTTAGAGAAAAAACACATAATAATGGTCAAAGAGAGCCGCCATAAACTTTTGATAGGAAACGTTTAACCACAAGTCTCACAAGTAAAAAACGGTGTTTCAATCACTGTGTCACGCGTCTTTCGTGTAATGATTGATTTCACGCATTGCTTAATTTTTTTTTCTAAAAAATTCGATCTATGCTGTGTCTGCGTCGCGTCAGACTTTAGACATAACAAACGCGTCTCATTATGCGCCTAGCCTAAGTGAAAAGTCTATTTTTGTTATTGTCTTTTCTATAAGCGAAATAGTTCATAGCTCATTTAGCCCCTTGGTTTCGGGGTTGCCCTTTTGGATTCACCCACCACAATTTGCCTAATTATCCAATCCGAAGCGAGTCGAAAATTATACTTTTAAAATTCTTATCAATTGACACCTGAATTCCAGGAAACGTCTTTTTTATTGCAAGCATTGTGAGAATTAAAATTGTTATCTTGTCATCTTTTAGTCAGTAATCATTAATAACTATTTTCTCATAAAGTGACTTGTTTAGTCGAATTCCAAATGTAAATTAACATCCTTTTACTAAAGATTTCTTCTTCATCCGCACCACAATCAAGTATAACGACTTACAGGAGTCAACTTCTCAATTTCATGTTTAGAACTTAAAAAGCAATTAGAATTGTTCTCCCCTTTATAGGTATTCTTCGGCTTCCCTATTTTCCTAACGCTTGCCTAACTCCTCAAGTGTGCGCACACTGCAAGGGGCTAGGGTGCCAGCACCAGCACGCAACTTAATAAAATCGAGCTAAGTCATAGCATAGGTAGCTCTTAATTTGGCTCATTCTATTGTTTTCACCCATGCCGATAGACAAAAGTCGATCGTATCTAGGTACATTACGTGCTAGACTTCCATAATGAGCAAGGTCTTCGAACACAACGGATTTCTATCAGATTGAGGTTATTTTGAATCAACTAGTACGGATGGAACTCAATTAAAAAATAAATCTATAATCTTGTATAATAAAAAACAAAATTGGTTTTATTTTGTTAAATACTAAAGCAAGCAATTTTTGTCTATTCGATTGATGTTTCATAAAACATCGACTGATTTTGCACTTGTTTTGTACATAAACGTTTTTATAGTACCAATTTCCAATTTCATATTACAAATTATTATTTATTGTTTATATTTTTGTTTTATATTAATCTCTAGTATCTAAGTGGCTTATAAATTTATTACAATTTGAATAAAATATTAATTTTTGTTTTTGCTATAAAAACCTGAGCTAATTTGTTTTCATTTTTATTTTGTTTGCTCCTTGCTTGTGTCGCATTTATTTTTTCTTTTGTTTTTGGTATACAAATGTTATCATTGTGGTTTAACAGTTTTAAAAGTAGGTACATTTCTGTTTTGTTCTATTTTTTTACGAATGCAAAATTATATTGAGGAAGTATCAATTTCGTTTATCATTTATTAAAATGTATTACTAACGTAATATGGGAGGCAAAAATTAGGCGCATGCAATTGATTCATTGCCTCGCCGAACGCTCGGTCTCCATCAAGCACTCACGGACCAATATCCTGGCGTGGACGATTCCTCGCTTTAGTCGCTCGGTCGAGCTCCGAGAGCCTGTATAGGTGGGTCGAATATCTCGACCCATTTCCTCAATGACTGCCAATAGCTGTGCATATTTTGTCAAGCCGTGCAAGTTAGTGATATTTGATGGAATATTTGCTGCCGAAGTCATGGGAGTTGTTATGTTTGCTGAGGTTTGGGTTGTTATTATGGCTGGTGACACAGGCTTCGGAGGTGGAATTTGCGGAACATGATGAATGGCTGATATTTGAATTTGTGGAGTCTGATCGCGTTGTTCTCGCTGCAGTTGGTAATTATAGAAATTTTGTACTTGTGAACGGGGAATTGGTGTCACGGTTACGTCGCTCAGTTTAGATTCGACAGCTTGTATATCCATTATATCCATATCTAAATAATTTATGAAAATCAAATAATATGAAATTATAGAATAACGATGATGTATTACAACTTACTGTCGTTTATTAATTTAATAGGATAAACTGTAAAAATTGGTTTATTTACGAAAACAATAAACAAAGCTCAACTTATCAACTATCAAGTTAAAAAGAGAGAAAGTGTATGCAAAACGCAAATAAAAATGAATGACAGAAAACACATTTGACATTCGTGAAAAATAAAGGGATATTTTATACGAGATCTAGATGGGATTCAAAATTAATTCTTTTCAATGGCTGCGTCCAGACTCTTATTCTTGCTTTTACACAAGAGCGATTTTTAAGCGATGCTGCTCGTTTGGATCCCTTTTTATTGCAGATATTTTTACACGTTTGCTATTTTTAATAGGTGTAAACTTTGTCCAAACGAAAGAAAAAACATCGCGGTTTAAAGGCTCAAAGGGCCAGCAATGGGAAACATGAGGGGTGGAATCGGCTAATGAGGTAATTTTAACCTCATTTGCAACCTCATTTCGGCTCTAATGAAAACGTAGTATTAAGGTTAGACCGCACACAACTGCAGTGGAACTACACTTCACGACGCAGCAAAACATTATTTGTATGAAATTGTATGAGCTATATCGCACTAAGCGGCAACTGAACTTCATACAATTTCATACAAATTATTTTGAATCGCAGTTCCGCTGAAGTGCAGTTCCGCCTAGTGCGGTCTAACCTTTATACTACGTTTTCATTAGAGCCCAAATGAGGTAATTTCAAAATTTGGCAAAAAGTGTTTTCATTATCAAATTTGCTAATTTCATTTGACATCTCATGTCATTTTGAATTTGGAATGGCAGCAAGCCGTTGATTTTTGTTGTTTTCTCTTTCTGTTTTATGTTGTTGAGTGTATGGTGTATTGATATTTTCATGCAAAAGCTTTTAAGAGCTTTTGAAACTGATTCCCGCTGGGTGCATTCATCTAATTTCCAACCTTATTTCGTGCAAATGAGGTTGAAATTACCTCATTTGGAAATTTGATTTTGTATGGGAAATTAGGTAATTTCGGATCTCATTTGGAAATTTGCAACGAAATTACCTCATTTGGCCCAGTGAAAACGGCATATTAATGCCGGGCCAAATGAGGTTATTTCGTTGCAAATTTTCAAATGGGATCCGAAATTAGCTAATTTCCCATACAAAATCACATTTCGAAATGAGTTAATTTCAACCTCATTTGCCGAAATTAGGTTGGAAATTAGGTGAATGCATCCAGCGGGAATCAGTTTCAAAAGCTCAATACACTATATACTCAACAACATAAAACAGAAGGAGAAAACAACAAAAATAAACGGCTAACTGCCATTCCAAATTCAAAATGAAATGAGATGTCAAATGAAATTAGCAAATTTGATAATGAAAACACTTTTTTGCAAAATTTCGAAATTACCTCATTTCGGCTCTAATGAAAACGTAGTAAAAAGCTTTTGTATGAAAATATCAATATACTACACTCAACAACATAAAAGAGAAAGAGAAGACAACACAAATTAACGGCTAACTGCCATTCCAAATTCAAAATGAAATGAGATGTCAAATGAAACGAGCGAATTTGATAATGAAAACACTTTTTTGCCAAACTTCGAAATTACCTCATTTCGGCTCTAATGAAAACGTAGTATTATTAAGCAAAATAGGGCTCTCATCACGTAACTCTGACTCTATGGTTTTCGATATCTTTATCGACAGCTATGCTTCACGTAAGCATACAAAATGTATATTTGTTCAAACGATATCGTATTGACGATTTGATTTTAGCTTCACGTTATAAAAAAAAAACTGTCATTTTTTTACCATCTTTCGATGATATCGACTTCTCAATACTTGTTTAGCTATCGTCTTGGTGTGTTTTGTTAGTTTTTGATGTGATTTCTTATAGTTCAAGAGCCGACAGTAAAAATCTTGGGCCATGTAAGCATATTGTAAAACCAAGAATGAGTATAAGGGTATATGTATGTAGGTGCATGTATCGTGATGTCGAAAGCAAGCCTAACTACTCAACAGTAAGTTATCATACATCTTCGGAAAGGTAATTGCATGCAACTAAATTTGTTAAAGGGCCGTCAAGACGTGTACGTCCGTCGTTCAAAAGGGTATTATTTGCGCTTTTCATTCTATTATGTGGTCTGGCCAGTAGTTCTTAACCGTAGGGTTCGAGAGCTATTCTGCTTTAAAACACCAAATGCAACACTAATGTGTGAGGACGGGTTCTCTAAGGATTTCCTTAGAAAAAGCGTTGCTAATACTACGTTTTCATTAGAGCCGAAGTGATGTAAGCCGGCTTTCACACAAGGAAACTGAGTTGCCAGAAACTGGCTAGTTTGTTGGCGAGAAGGGTGTGAGGGAAATTTTTTGTCTTCCTTTTACGCTCTTCTCGCCTACAAAACTAAAAATCGCCGGCAACTCAGTTTCCTTGTGTGAAAGGGGTCTAATTTCGAAATCTTGCAAAAAAGTGTTTTCATTATCAAATTAGCTAATTTCATTTGACATCTCATTTCATTTTGAATTTAGAATGGCAGTTACTCGTTTATTTTTGTTGTTTTCTCTTTCTGTGTATGTTGTTGAGTACATAGTGTATTGATATTTTCATACAAAAGCTTTTAAGAGCTTTTGAAACTGATTCCCGCTGGATGCATTCACCTAATTTCCAACCTAATTTCGTGCAAATGAGGTTGAAATTACCTCATTTCGAAATGTGATTTTGTATGGGAAATGAGGTTATTTGCATCTCATTTGGAAATTTGCAACGAAATTACCTTATTTGGCCCAGTGAAAATGCCATATAAGATCAGCAATGACTGGGAGGGCTTGAAGCTCAAGCTTATCCCAGCTAAGGACATCCCAACCAATGGCTTGCATTTGGTTGCCCCTCATGGGCATCAAGCCGAGCGGACAAGAGCTGATCCGAGGACTTCAGGGTCTAAATCCGATGGTTCCTATGCATGACTGGGAGAGGTCGAGAAGGGAGAGGAGCTGCAGAAGAACAGCGGATCTTATCTTCTGAGGATCACCGAAGAAAGCCGGGGAGCTCTCGAGAAGGCAGATTTCAAGCTGAAGTTTGGCATACAGTAATAACAATAATAATAAAAATTATTCAAAAAACAAAAACATCAAAAATATTGTCGTCGCAACTTTCAATTTTCTCAAAAACTAGGATACATAGAACCATTTAGTTTTCAGTTTTTAATTAAGATTTATTAGGGGTAGTGAATAATAAAAGCCAATTTATTATCTTAATCCCAATTTTAAAAAAATCAAAAACTAAATTTTCAATTTCTTTTTTTAATTCTTAGTTTTAAAGTAATTTTTACAAAAGCTTTGGACATAAATAATTTGATTTGAAAATAAAATAAAATAACGGAGTTCTGTATTTCAAGAAATGTAAAATTTTTGTTGTAAGTGTTGCCATTGTTTTTTAATATTTTTTTTTATGACCCTGCTCTCTAAACGGACAGAGAAAGAACCCCCCTCTATAGCAAACAATTTTTTATTGTGTTCCTTTAAGAAAAACGTTATCATTTTTTGGCCCCATATGAAAACAACTCTTGCTAATTAAATTTTACCTAATTTAGTATACATCAACTTTTTCGTATAGTTTCGGATATACATATAGTAAAAAAAGGAACTTATAAATCCTTTCTTAAGCCTAGTACGCTGCTGATGCGAAACGAAATTTTCCTGTGGTCTCCAAAAAGTCAACGAAATGCTTACGATAACACAGCGGACAAATATTTATGGAGAGTTTCACAAATTGCAAATAAATAAATTAAAATTTAACGAAAAAATCAAACAAAAACAATGCTGTAATGAAAGAAACAACAAATAAAAATACGAACAAACCCAAATGTCATTTTTTCGCACACAATTAATTGTCCCGGCAATTAATTAATTCTGTGCGCAAAGAGAGTGGAGACTTGTCACAACAATTTGGTATAATCATCAATTTCGCTGGTCGAACAGCGTACCACAGAACGAAAAGCACAACGAAATTTTTCGTTTACGATTTCGTCATGTCATTTTTGTATGGGATTTTTCGTTTCACATCAGCAGCGTACTAGGCTTTAGCCTCACGCTAAAAATATAATAACAATGAATGAATTTTTACTTACCTTTTTTGTTTTTTTCCATGTAAATTGGTCAGAAAAATATCCAATTTCTAAGACAATAACAGGTTTTTCAAATTTGTTGACTTTTTTAGAAATCACGCATGTTATTTCCCTGCATTCGCTTGTTTTCGTCCGACCACTTCAGCGCCCCTCCTAATATTATAGTTGCCGCTAACTTTTTGTGACGAAAATGTAGAAGCAAAATAGTTGCAATTGCGATGTTCACGAATCCCCTATTTTAAAATTTTTATATTATTTAACTTCCTCGAAAAAACATCATCAACCAATAACCACAATTAAAACTTTTTTGTTTTCATGCTGACTGCTGACAGAAATCAGTTAGCTGTTCTTTGACACTTGTCACGCACTTCCCTTCAAGCAAAATCACGGACCCAAATTTCTCGGTTCACTTGGGACTCCAAAAAAATGTTTCTCACATACATTAACAAATTTTCTGTGTACGCATGTAAAAAGAACGAGAATCGAGAGTATTTTTTTAAGCACCGAGAAATAGAGAGAGTATAGGTACAATCATTTTGCCTTAATTTGCACCACTTTTTTCTTTAGTTCAGGTTTGTAGGTAGCATGGTGAAGACGGTTGCTTTTCTCTCTTTTTTCTTGTTAAAACTTTGAAAAATTTCCAATCATAAATGCAAGTTTCTATTTATTAAATGTAAATTTATATTTGTGGAAATATATCATGATTATTAGTGCGAAATATTCTTTAGAAAACCTTTTCTGAATGATTCTCCGAGTATGGTGAATTGAAAAACTCTCTCTCTCACAATACATTCACATAATGGCTCCGTGGTGATTCTAATTTCCATACTAATTTGAGCCGCAAAACGCAGTTTTTCGATCCGTATTTGAATCCGAATGCGAAATCGTCCATACGTTGTTTGATACGTTTGCGGACCGAAAACGAGCTCGCTTGCTTGAAGGGTTGCACCACATTAAAAGTAAGTGCAGAAAATATTAGGCGTGTACCATCAACTGAGCGCTCCGAGCGCTCAAGAATTTTTTAAGTGAGACAAAAAATCTCAACTGAGCACTGAGATTTTTTGCGGAGATTTCTGATACAAAAAATTCTTGGATTCACTTTCTGTTTGACAACCAAGTTATAATTTTTTGAGGATGTGCAAATAAGGAAGTGGTAAATAAATACAAAATAAAGACGGAATGTTGGTAAAAACTTAAAATAATTGAATAAGCTATAATCATTTTCATTAATTTCAATAAATTTGTTGCTTTTACAATTAATTATTTAAAGAAAAGTTGAAATCTTATTTCCAAACTTGTATGAGAATAATAACACATGTTTTTTTTTAAAGAGAGCGGAGAATGTTGTCCCACCAAATGATTCTGCCTCCGTTAATCTGACATTGAGCGCTCAATGAGCGCTCAGTTTGTGGTACACGCCTATTGTTCTCATCTGTTCTGAAAAACTTCATGGAACACAAAAGTGACAGAAGGTAGAACAGCTGAGTGCAAGGTTTTTACTCATGGAAGACACAATTTGTACTTTTCTGATCTTTTCTGTTCTTTTCTGTACTTTTCTGTTCCGAACAGATTCATTAAACAGACCTATTATAACTGATGGCGCTACAATTTATACCAAAACAACAACGAATTTTATTCTATTATTTGATAACTAGCTACTCGTACATTATATGGAATTTTTTTTCTAATCTTATTTACCTATTGGTTTTATATTTTTTTAAATTAACTGTATAGATCAAGAGCCAGTTGTAAAATGGACGCAAAAGTTAATCAGCCCTATTGTGAATTCCGCGTGAAAGAAAATCCGCCCGGAAAAATTACATTTCACTATTCTCTTATTGTGAGTTTCGGGCAAAAATATTTCCATTTAATTTTTGGTGGCGATCGAGGTCACACTTGTTGTAAAATTAAGGGTGAAACTAACAATAGCTTTTAAAAATCCAGGCGAAAAAAATATTTTCGCGCGAAACTCACAATAGGGCTGAATAAATTAAACGACTGGATCTAACCTATCTACTTGACCACTATAGTTTTGTCTGACGAATCCAAAAATGCGGTCACTGATATTATAGTCAAATGGCAACGTACAAAAATTGATTTAAATGGGCTAAACCGATAGTGAGAAAGTCGATAGAAGCGTTTTATGTATACACTATACGTCTGCTCCTGTTTGGGATAGAAAGTCAAAATACGTAAGCGAAATCCTTTTTGGTTAACTCGAAAAACCATAGAAATTAATGAGAATTTGTGACCAGAATTTCTTACAAATTCCTATTCAACGAACAATCTATGTACTTCTGTAATCTCATAACCTAAGCTGGTAGATGAAATAAAGAAACTTTCTAATATTACAAGATTTTATTTTATGCTAGCATTTAATATAACATATTGAATAAATATAATCAAAACTATTCTTATCGAAAATTACTTCTTATACTAAACCGAATCTTGCAATCTATTATCATCCAAATTAACCCAATCAGGCACATGGCCACACTTTGCGTAGTTTTCCTTTGTTAGAGATCTAGTACCAACAAATTCAGTTGCCCCGCAAATAGAGCCTCCGAGCCACGCAGCAAAGTTGGGTCTTCCAATAGCCGTGTGAAATTTAACACTTTTGAAGAAGAGTTTATCTTTATAACGATTATTATTGCTAAGCAGCATATTTAGTTCGGTTTTTAAACGCGATAATAATCCCATCATTATCGAGGTTCCACCAATTAGGAAAATGTTTTCACCCAGAACTGTCCTTACATCAACAGGACACTTGAGAATCGAGTCTAATATCAAATAAGGTAAACTTGATTGCTCGTTGTCTTCTGAAAACATTATTTCGTAGGCGGTTTCCCGCACAGAGCCCGGAATTGTAATAATCTCCTTTTCTTTTATAGAATATTCAAGATCTGGTGGAGGTGCTATAGGCAGGGCTTCCCTGTATTGCTTGGCTCTTTCAGAAGTTGTCACAAAACATGTACGAACCTTGATATCTTCTAAAATTGACTCGGTTAGATGACAAGGATTGATGCCGGCTTCCACCAATTGACGCTTGATTTCGTCATGAACGGATTTCGCTCCAAATGCTTGATCTTGGAATGCTTTAAGAATTTGAACACCGCTGAAAACTGGAACAACAGTTGCCTCGTTGTAGCCCATATCGACCACTACTCCCGACGTTACTGCTAGTGTTGACAAGGCGATCAAATGTGTGGGCACAAAGAGAATGGACGAAACTTCAAAATGTTTGAACAAAACCTTAGCTATGGTCTCACGGACGATGGTCTCGCCAAAAATATTTTCTACGATTACAACTTTCCTATCCTTTGGACTTACTAAAACGTGTCTGGAATAATATCAATTTAGGGGGTAATTGAACGATACAAAATACGTACCTACTTAAAGAACACAGTCTGGAGAAAGTCAACCATATGATCATATAGTTCCGTATGAGTAGAGTAGTTGAAAAGTTTGCAGACGTTACCAGTCGATGATAGATAACTCTCAGATGGTATTATAAATCTGGGGTGGGCTTCTCCGGCAAATCCGATTCTGGAATTTATTTGAATGAAATAAATGATAATGACATCATAATATTCTAGTAATTGGTCTTACTTGGTGTAAGCAGTTCCTATATCAAGAACTACGGGTGGTTTTTCTTGCATCACTGTGTCGTAAATACCCATGATTATGTGTTTTTAAAAACGCAATAATAAACACTGAATTTTACTTTGTATTAAGTTAGTTGTAATAAGAGAAAATTAAGATCTTTTACCAAAACTTGTTCGTTTTTTTGATGTGCAATCTCATATTACAAAAACATACAACGAGACATGAATTCTTTGGCTGTCAAATTATTGATGATGATTTGTGTCGGTCTCTGTTGAATCCTTGCAAAACGGAGCCTCGTGAATAGAGTTGGCTAGCTATAGCTAGACCTAGGATTTGAATAAAGTTAAATTCTATCCGAAGTTTAATTTTTGACGTTATGCGGTGAATCCTGACGGGGAATAGTCAAAATTTAATATCGGATAAAATGTATACCGTGTGCGAACGGAGCACTTTAAAGGCTCTCACAAACTAATGCGAAACAGTCGTTGCGGCGAAGAAACATTCGCATGTCAAAATTTATTTACATGGTGAAATATGAGAGTGCCCACACCAACGCGGCGGAGAAACATATGAATAAATTTTGACTGACGAATGTTTTTTCGCCGCAAAGAATGTTTCGCATTGGTTTGGGAGAGCCTTTAACCAACAAAAATCATCTATTTGCTGACCGCCTATGCATACCACAGAATGCTATATGTTTTGAGTTTGGCGGATTCGTAAAGAGACTTAAGGCTCTCCCAAACCAATGCGGAACATTCGTTGCGACGAAGAAACATTCGCATTTTACATGGTGATACATGAGAGTGCCCACACCAACGCGGCGGAGAAACATATGAATTAATTTTTACTGACGAATGTTTCTTCGCCGCAACGCATGTTTCGGATTAGTTTGGGAGAGCCTTTAAGGCTCATTTATCATCCTCATTTATCATCCTGCTAATAAATTTTGAAAGGCGAATATGTTTCATTGCCGCGTTGGTATGGGCACTCTCATTTATCACCATGTAAATTAACTTTGACTGACGAATGTTTCTTCGCCACACCGAATGTTTCGCATTGGTTTGAGAGAGCCTTTATTAGTTGTGCTCAGGAGAAGGCGATTTCAGGGGGTCTCAGCAGTCTCAGTTACCGGAACAGGATTTCTCAGTAAGAGCCTGATTATACGGTTCATTTTTTGTTCGTTTCGTCTTTAGTGCTTCATTATTATATGGTTCGCTTAAATACGTACGTACGTCCTTTCGTTATTTTGACGTTTATGTAATTTGGGGTTGTTTTGTAAGAAAATAATCAGTGTTAATAAATAAAAATATTTTTTAATAGCCTATTTCTCAAATACAATCGTATATTAGCTATATCCAATTACGAAAAACAATTTTCCAATTCATTTATTTTTGTTCAAATCATTTTTTGCTAACATCGAGGAGCATTTTCCGGATGCCAAATCAGAAACGTCAAAGTTCAACCAGAAAAAGTCTTGGATTTTCATTCATGCTTTCGTTACTTCCCTCCCTCTTACGTTTCTACATTTCCTTACCCAAACTGTCAAAAAGACGAAAGACAAAACAACCAAAAAAAAAAACGAATCGTGTAATCGGACACTTCATCAAAATTCCAAAAAATTCGCAGAGCCTAAAGCCTCAACTACATAGACCTACTTTTGTACAAAAGTACAAAAGTGAGAAACAAAAATGCTCGCCAAAGAAACATGCTTGCAAAAAAATATATGGAAATTGTTTTGACATATAAATTAAACCACCACGCACCATTCCCCATTGTTTTTTTGCAAGCAGGTGTCTTCAGAATAGATATTTATTTCTCACTTTTGTACTTTTGTACAAAAGTAGGCCTATGTAGTTAAGCCTTAAATCCGAGATTTAAATTGAGATTAGCTGTCAAACAAAACAAGCGAATTCGAAATGAAAATAAGAGTACGAAGAAGAAAGATATGCAATAGGGGTATTCACGATCTGATGCAACTGATCTAGTATCATTGCAAAAGTGTAAAATTGAAAAATTTTTCTTCCAAACTGACAACGACACCAGGTAAATTTTACACTCCATGTTGCAATGGGGTAAGGGTATACCAAAAAGACAAAACTGTTGCAAGATTTAAAGCAATGTTGTTGTTATAGAGCAAGAAGATTTTTGAATTTTACACTTTTACAATGATACTAGACCAGTTGCATCGGATCGTGAATACCCCTAATATGTTATTTGAGACGTGAGGAAAATGAACCCTTTCGGTACGGATGTGGTACAATTCCATATAAATATTCTTTGTCTTATACCGTTCCGTCCCGAAAGGATTAAATCCGCCGAATTTGTTCACCGAGTCATAATGCAATTAGATAAAGGGGCGTTTAATGAAACGTGTGTCGGAAACTTTACGATTTTACGACGTCGGAAAAATTCCGACGTTGCATGAATACCCTTATTATGTTTTGCCTTTTTTTTTTATTGGAAATACAGATAAGCAGTCTGAAACAAATAGAAACGAAAAAAAAGAAAAATCTTCCTTGAAACTTTCTCCATTTAAAAAGTTATTTCTCAGACTTCTTTCACAGAGCGAGCGCGTGATTTAGACGAACAATGGCCAAAGAAGTCAGCCTTAAAAAATGGCTCCCGTGTAAAAAGCGGACACAGCTGGCTGAATGCTCAATTTAATATTTTGTATTCACCTATTGTGAATTTATGATTGTGAACTTGCCAATACCATTCGCGCCATGTTTTTGACAATTTAAAGTTTTCTGCAGGGCTGCGTTTTGAAAATCTTTTACGTTTTTTGTTTTATCATATCCTTAGTTTTTTTAATAAATTCCTTTCGTTTATAATTATGTTAAGTCTGTAAACAACCAAACTAAATTAATAAGAATTAATAACATATTACTCTTTGTATTTGTTGCTTAAAAATATGAATTCCATCGCGGGTAGGATGGCTCACTACACCAATTTTTAACCTCAAGAATTTAACATTTTTAGAAATATAACTAAAATAACTATTTCTTACAATATATTAAAATGTTTGTGCAAGATCTAAAACTCGAGTTCTATAATGTTCTTGTGGGTAAACGAATTTTAATCATCGTCAACTATGATATCGATGGTATTTGTGCTAGCAAAATCTTACAATCATTGTTTAAGTATGATCATATGCTGTATTCGGTGGTGCCGATCATGGGTATGGCTGGAATGCAAAGGGCCTACACCGAAAACCGAGATGACGTTAAATTCGTGATATTGATAAACTGTGGTGGCTGTGTTGATATTGTAGATCTTCTGCAGCCCGATGAAGAAGTTGTATTCTTTGTTTGTGATTCCCATAGGCCCCTAGATGTTTGCAATATTTATAGTGATAAACAGGTGAGTGCAATATTAATGTCGGCAATGAATACTTATTTGTTGACAACAACACTATCTACTGATAGCACTCAATAAGTAGATACGGCTTTCCTCTTTTACCTTCTGCAATATTTGGCCATGAAATTTGAATGTAATATACTTGTCTAGAGACCAACGATTTGTTTTTTAGTTTGTTTATCCTATTATTAAGATCAACCAATGTTGCCTTGAGTAATAGCCCGTAGCGCTCGACTGTCACGTTGGAGGTCTGGGATCGCTTCCCAGCCTCGTGCACCTAAAAACTAAAAAGTTTTTTTCAGGGCTACTGCCTCTTGCGAGGAATTGACAAATCCTCCAAGAGTATCACTTGTCACGAATAAGTGCTTCTCGTCTAGCCGTTCGGATTCGGCTTAAAATTGTAGGTCCCTTCCATTCCTGTCGAAAGGCGCACACAGGAATGGTTGCGAGTTGTTAGTCACTAGGCCCTGGTTCTTCATAAGCCGTTGTGCCACCCGATTTATTTTTTTTTTAATGTTGCCTTGAAATTAAAACAATTATTAAGCCTACTTATTGGAACTGGGTAATCAACTGAAATCGCTGCGAAAGTATTGGTCACAAAGTCCTTCAGTAAAAATAATATCTGGATATTCAATTTTTCTTAGCGTCAACCGAGTCATAACTTTCATCAAGAACAAAAGAGCCCATAATCCATAGCAGAATAGTTGATCACCTGGAAATATATGCACTATATAGTAGTTACTTCGATAACAATCTGGATCCTTAATACGTATTACGATCTAAAGAGATATGGTCAAAACATTACTTCATTTTGTATTGTTCGATAGTCGACAAATTGGTACTTTGCGATCGTAAACTCTTCATTTTCCCCTATATATTTAATTATATGATGACGAAAATGGAGCATCCTTGTACCACCAAATAAATTATCTAAGCAAGATTTTTTAATTGGGACAATTTTCTAAAAAGTGATTTAAAACAGATAACAAATAATTAATAAACAACGGTTACACAAATAATGCCATGTTATACCTTTTTGTAAAGCCAGAAATCGCATATTTTATTTTCTATATAAATAAAGTTGTTTTAGGCCTAGTTTATTTGCTTTCCATTAAATTTAAATTCGCTATTAAAAATTAGAATTGGATCAAATTTAAATATTTGTATTTATTCTTCCTCTTCTAACAATTTTAAATGACGTTTCCTCAATTAACTAATTATTTAATAAATTTAAAATTTGTACATATCTGTATCCACTAAAAGGTATTTTCAATTTTGTCGGTTTTTGTTACTATGAGTTATTCACTATCGATTAGGATTGGCAGTCAGTTTTGTGTTTGCTCATTTTTTTTTTTTGCAGTCTAAAAGTGCGATGTGAATAACAAAAACCGACAAAGTTTAAGATACGTTCTGGTGGAAAAACAAGCAATAATTTTTGAGAATTTTTTTGGTGCACTGAATCCAATTTCAAATCTTTTCTGTAAGTTTTTCGAGATATTTCAATCAAAAGTCATCGCAAAACCGTTTTTTATTTCAGAAACCAAACGTTATAGGGTAATTTTGAGGTCTGATTCGTATTCTGTCAAAAACATTTATAATGATTATAGATTGTTTTTGCATCAGGTATTTTAACTTCATGATTACAAGAAACAGTTCGTTAATTCTCTTTTAAGGCTAAACATTCCCCTTTAATAGGTGGATTTTAAAATTTTAGCGAAAACCGATTTTAAATTTATTAAAGAGTTAATAGAGGAAGTCATTTAAAATCGTTAAATGAGGGTGAATAATTAAAATTTAAATCGATCAATTTATAATTTTTAATAGCGAATTTAAATTTTATAGAAATTTTGAGAAAAAAAAAATTGTTTAAACTAATTTTGTTCAAAAGTTTACGTTATACATTTTTATATAATTTACTTTACGGACTTACCACGTTTGATTTTTTAATGCATTCAATTATTTGAATAAATAAATCAAACTTCGTAAGTCCGATAAGTAAATAAAAAAAAGGTGCTATATATGTTTTAAAAACTCAAAACTTTTATCAATTCCTAGGGAATCACTGAAAACTGTATAGCCCAGTCAAATTCGACAATAAATTCGCAAAGCGCGATGTAGTTCTGCATTTTTGATATGTTGTTGGGGCATGTTAGAGTAGTCTGTAGCTAAGTTTGTAACTTCGAAAAACCTGTTTTCGCTGCAGGAAAAATGCAACAGTGAAAAAAACGCTAAAATCACCCCATTTTTTCCGACATTTTCCTTAATAACTTTGGAAATATGCAACTCAGGAAAAAAAAAACATCCACTATATTCTTGTTTGTTTTAAAATTTTCTACAAGACCGCATTAGTTTAAAATTCATTCATGTTTTATTTGAGTTACTATCTAACCATGAGTAAAAAACAAAAATATAAAAAACTAAGTTATTTTGAAGCACTGAAAAATTAAAACAAAAATAATCCAATTCTGCTAAAAATTTGGAATTATATAGTCTATAGTATTATAAGATGAAATTCGAAAATTATATCCAAATCCGTCAAATAGTTTTGGCAAGAAACGAGATGTTAACTAAGTGCAACAAGCAATAATTGCATCATTGCTGTGGTCAAAGTAGGACGCTTAAGTTGGCAGTGATTTTTGTATACGTACTTGAAACCCTTAACTATGATAAAATAAAGTTACAATTTTTATATCATTTTTCTAGCAACATTAATAGCGATTTTAAAAGTTACGAACATTTTGCACTGTATAATTTAAAAATGATTTCGTGAAGCATTTTCGAAAATGTTCAAACATTTAAAATCGCTACCAAAGTTGCTTACAAAAAGATATAAATATTATAACTATGTTTTATCATAGTTAAAAGAGTTCCAAGTACGTGTACAAAAATCAGTGCCAACTTAGGTGTCCTACTTTGACCACAGCAATGATGAAAACATTGCTTGTTGCCCTTAGTTAAGATCATGTTTCTTGCCAAAACTATTTGACAGATTTGGATCGAATTTTCGAATTTCGTCTTGTAATACTCTATACTATTTGATTCCAAATTTTTAGCAGAATTCAACAATTTTTGACCTATTTTTTGACTTCTTTAAAATAACTTAGTTTTTCAGATTATTTTTTTAAATTCCTGGTTAGATAGCAACACAAATATAACATGCATGAATTTAAAACTAGTAGTAGCCCGTAGCGTAATGGTTAGAGCATTCGACTGTCACGATGGAGGTCTGGGTTCGCTTCCCAGCCTCGTCCACCTAAAAACTAAAAAGTTTTTTTCAGGGCTACTGCCTCTTGCGACGAATTGACAAATCCTCCAAGAGTATCACTTGTCACGAATAAGTACTTCTCGTCTAGCCGCTCGGATTCGTCATAAAATTGTAGGTCCCTTCCAGGCGCACACAGTCACGAGTTGTTAGTCACTAGGCCCTGGTTCTTCACGAGCCGTTGTGCTACCCATTTTATTTTTTGAATTTAAAACTAATGTGGTCTTGTAGAAAATTTTATAACAAACAAGTTTATAGCGGATGGTTTTTTCCTCAGTTGCATATTTTCAAAGTTATAAAGGAAAATGTCGGAAAAAATGGGGTGATTTTAGCGATTTTTTCACTGCTGCATTTTTCCTGCAGCGAGCACAAGTTTTTCGAAGTTGCAAACTTAGCTACAGGCTACTCTGACATGCCCCAACAACATATCAAAAATGCAGAACTACATCGCACTTTGCGAATTTATTGTCGAATATGAATGGGCTATTGTACTTAAACTTAAATTATACAGATCGGATTTTAACATTTTTTTATTTTTTCGTTAATTATGTATAAATATAAGTAAACCATCACTATCTCTACACCGTCAATGTCAATGTTAATACAAAATAAGCCGCTTCAGCATCCTGTTCTATAATACCTAGGACGCTTCGTGACGTGTCAGTACGGTATCGGTAAGCGGTTTTTCTCAGCATCGATATTGCCTTTGTCTCCTCGCTGGTCGGTATACGTGCGGTATTTAATCTATTAACTTACAGAAACCGGAAAAATGTCGTCCTCAGAATAAGATGCAGTATGCATGTTATATTTACATGCCTTTGCGTATAAAAAAAAGTACTGTATTGAAAACAAAATTTGCTTTATGGACTGTTTGTTTCAGAAGATGATGAAAGGTTCCAATCCATGTACAAAATAAAAAAAAATACCTGTAACCAGCTTTAACTCATAATTTTCAAGTTCGAACACAAGTTTAACGTAAAAATCCATTTCTATCGATGACATTTTTCACATTACACGCGGCACGTACCAATTTCTTACTACATATTCGTACCGAGGTTCGGTATACGGTATGTACACCGTACCGCTACAGCAAGTACCGACCTAACCAGGATGCACCCATTTAAATACGTACATGTATTCGGTACACAAGCGGTACCGACCGATTTTACCAAAACGATACCCTTCCGACAAGTCAGGATGCGGCCTTAGGAAGTCAAAATTTTGAGAAGATAACAAAATTGATAGAGATAACAAAATTATTGGGCGGGAAAACCAACAAATTGCAAACAACAAAATTGGACCACCCTAATTACTTGCGATATAGTTACTATAGGACAAGTTTTGGATTCGTAACAAAAAGCCGAACTCGAGATAATATTTTTCCCTAACATAACGATGATAGAGAACGCGATAAAAGTGGGTCCGGTAATTCTGTCTGTCTATTACACGACCTGCAGCCTAAACTGCTGACTTTGGACTTAACGTTCTTAGGTGATTCCCTAAAGAGGAAATTGAAATTATTTATCTCAAAAAACAACGGTACTTGCCATATAACCATTATGAAGACCATTATGAAAAAAGTAATTTATCTCAAAAACGGCTATAACGGTTTTGTTAGAAAACAAATTACGAGTTACTTAGGTTAGGTTAGGTTAGTGGGCTGACAGTTGATCTTGTTACCGTCACACTTAGATCAGTGTAGATCCATTGTGATACCCTGGGGATTAATCCCCATAAAAGAAACCTATGATAAATCCAATGACATAGCCCTTAAAGGGCGTCAATACCGTTCTTACAAGCTGAAGCTTGGAAAAAGTCGTCTACAAATTGATTGAAGGAGTGTCAGTCGCTGTGCAAAAACCGGGTTGAGGATAGGTTGAAGCACCATTATCTTTTAAGGGCGTGTCCCTTTCCTTTACCCTCACTGGATTGATCAACCCCACACCAGACCCGTAGGAGCAGTGGCTCCATGCAACGTCTGGCGGGTAAGTTTGATAAATCAGTGGTTGGTGTATGTGGTAGCTTTGTTAAGTTGGTCCCATTAAGGTGTTGGAGAAGTGTTTGTTTGCGCATAATCACCGGGTTGTGGAGAAGTTAACGCACCGTTGTCTTTTAAGGGCGTGATCTCTACCTCTACCCCCTCTGAATAGATCATCCACTCACCAGGCCCGTAGGAGCAGTGGCTCCATTTAACGTCTGGTGAGTGAGTTTGATAGATTAGTGGTTGGTGTACGCGTCTACCCCGTTCTGTAATGTAAACCTACGTCGTCGGCACAATCACCGGGCTTAGGAGAGACCAACGTATCACTGTCCTTTAAGGGCGTGATCTCCCCTACCCCCACTGGTTAAATCATCCCCCCATCAGGCCCGTAGGAGCAGTGGCTCCGTGCAACGTCTGGTGGATGAGTTTGAAAGATCAGTAGTTGGTGTATGTGTCTGCCTAGTTAACTCGGTGAAGCTATCCAGGTATAGAAGAATTGTCTGACGGCATATTAACACCGGGTTGAGGAGAGTTAAACGCACCATTGTCTTCTTAGGGCGTGATTCCCTCATTTACCCCCACCGGAAATATCATCTCTCCACCGGGCCCGTAGGAGCAGTGGCTCCATGCAACGTCCGCTGGGTGAGCTTGATAGATCAGTGGTTGGTGCATGCGTCTGCCCCGTTCAGTAAGATTAGTCTTCAGGTTACTGAAGAAGTGTCCGTAAGCACAATCACCAGGTTGAGGAGAGGTCAACGCACAATCGTCTTTTCAAGGGCGTAGTCCCTTCTCTTTACCTCCACTGTTTAAATCATCCCCACCACCAGGCCCGTAGGAGCAATGGCTCCATGCAACGTCTGGCGGTTGAGTTTGATAGATCAGTGGGTTGGTGTATGTGACTCATTTGTTTATCTGTATTTAAGAATTGTCAAGCCATTTTGTAGAGTTAATAAATTTTAACATGTTATTGCTTGTAATGTCAGATAGTTCCTCTAAGTCATTGAAGAAATGTCTCCCGAGGAGCCTATTTCTTAGATGACATAGTGCAGGGCAGTGACAAAGGTAGTGTGGAGTATCCTCATGTATCTCTTCATCACCACATCCTCTACATAAGTCGTCCATACTGAGACTCATCTTTTTCTTATGGTAACCCAGTTGGTTGTGCCCAGTGGTAACGCTCACGAGAATAGATAGAGACTTTTTTCCCAGGTGGATGATTTTGTCGGTCTTTTGTTTATCGAAACTAGGCCATAATTTTCTAGTTATACCACAGGTATCGAGTGAGTTCCATCTCTTGTTGGTTATAGCTAGAACTTTACTCTCGATTACCCTCTTAAGATTACAGGGCGGGATTTGAACAGTTGAATCTGCTTGATTGAGATCAAGTGCTGATCCCATTCTTGCCAGTTCGTCAGCACTTTCATTACCTGGGACACCACTGTGGCCAGGAACCCAGCAGAGTCGTATGTTGTGCTGTGTACCAAGAACCCTTAGCTCTTCGCGACAGCATGTCACAAGCTTCGATTTTATTTCAATGGCAGAAATTGCTTTTATTGCCGCTTGGCTGTCAATGAAAAAGGTGATATCCGCTTGTGGTATAGCCATCATTGAGACCTGTCTAGCAGCTTTCGTCACTGCCAGGACTTCAGCTTGGAAGACACTGCTGTAATTAGGAAGTCTGAATGAGCTGGCTAGTCCAAGAGTTTCCGAAAAGAAGCCTGCACCAACACCAGTATCCATCTTGGAACCATCGGTATATATTGCTATCATCGATTCGCAGGTTGATGGTTCTTTGGTTTGCCAATCCTCTCTACTAGGAAAGGCGATCGTGAACGGCTTGTGAAATTCTAAACCGGGTGTAATGTAGTCAGTGCATACCATACTTCCCGTGTATTTCTGCAGAATCTGCGCGTGTCCTATGGCGCTGCGCTTCCAGCTACTAGTTTGGCTAAGCCGAAGTGCGCTCTTGGCTGCCGATTCTTGTACAAATAAATCAAGGGGTGTTAAGTTGAGTATAGCTTCCAAGCCCGCTGTGCGGGTGGACCTCATAGCCCCAGTGATTCCAATACATGCCATTATTTGTACCTTGGTCATGAGTTTAAGGTTAGTAACTTTGTCGAGCGCATTCCACCAGACTACGTTACCGTATGTCAGTACAGGTCTAACTATCGCCGTATACATCCACCTGATATTTTTTGGGCTAGGTCCCCAGGTTTTACCAAATATCCTGTTGCAGGAGTAGAATGCAAACATGGCTTTGTTAGTTCTTTCTTTAACGTTGCGACTCCAATTCAATTTCTTATCCAAGATTACACCAAGGTATTTTGCATGATCGGAGATTTTGAGTTGGGTCCCTTCAGTGAAAGGAATCTTGAAAGTCGGTATTTTCCGTTTGTTCGTAAAAAGGACTAGTTCGGTTTTTTGCGGATTAACCGCAAGTCCACAATTCACATTTTCTATTTGTTCACGTACGAGTTACTTATAAAAGGTATGGTTTGTTTTGATTAAAAACAATTATACCGATAACGGTTGTTAACTGTACCTGTCATAGAACCAATATTTTGGTATTCAAAATTCTCGTTAACGGCTACACTTATTTCAATCAAAATTTTTATATAAGAGTTGCTTTACAATTTTAATAATTTCGCATATACAAATTTTCGAAAACATAATTTTTGGATTTGAAAAAAAAGCAGAAAACCTCTCCCATAAAGTCTGTACTGCACAAATTTATTGGACAGGGTACAGAACTAAAAATAACAATACCTGCCGTTTAAAATGTTAAAATTCACTAAGAAAACACTTTTTTTTCTTGAAAACGGCTCCACACCATTTGAAAAAAAAACACTTGCTTGTAAATAGTAAGATACAAAAATTTCTAAATTTTCAACCCAAATAAATGCTCATTAAAAATAAAATGATTGAATGTTTCTTCGTAATTTCCCCAGGTTTGTATACTTGGCGATTCAGCTGCTGAAGAATCCATACCATCATTTGAAGCAATTTTTCGTGAATCAGATGACGAAGAAAGCGCGGACGATGATGATGACGATAATAATGGAGAGGGTTCTACACGCATGGAAAAACATGAAAATCGTATTCTCAAGCAACGTGAACGTCGAACATGGGAAAACGAAAGGGATCGCATAATGTTTGACTACTCTCAATATAGTTATTATGGAAGAAGCTCTGCAGTAATACTCTTTGAATTGGCATGGAAACTAACAAAAGACTCAGTGGAGCTTTTATGGTGGGCTATTGTTGGAACAACGGAGCAGCTAATTTTGGGCAAAATAGAAAGCTCAACTTATACACTTGAAATTGATAATATTCAAAGTCATGTCTCAAGATTGACAACAAAATCCACCGACCAGACACAGACACACAGTGGATCGAAAATAACATTTGAAAATGACCTGCATTTAGCTCTATATCGACATTGGTCGGTAACAGAATCAATGAGGTAAGAGATTTATGTCATAAGTTGCACCTAATACTTTTGTTAATAAATAATTTTGTTATTTTTTTTAATTTAGACATTCAATGTATTGTGCCTGTAAACTCAAACTGTGGACTCTGCGAGGTGAAAAGAAACTTCATGAACTTCTTGTAGAAATGGGCCTACCATTAACGCATGCCAAACAAATGTTTAACTCAATGGATCTCACTTTACGTCAAGAATTTCATCAAATGATCGAAAAGCTCAGCGAAAAATATGGTATACCTGACGTTGTGTATGGATCTTTCACACTAAATTATGGCTATCGAAATAGGTATTCAGCCGCAGATTATGTATATGCCTCGATAGCCATTTTAGAATCCGTTAAACATGACAAAACTCCAGAAGATTGTTTTCTTGAAGCACTCGATGGGCTATCCAAAAGTCACAAATCTATCCTCAATACAGGAATTGAAAACGCTAAGCTGTTACTTTCGGCTATATTCCGTCAAGTGCAAAGCTGTTTAGAAGCCCATCAAGTGCATTCAGCTGGGCCATTCTTTTACTATGTCTTAAATGAAGAGAACAATTTCTTTTCTTATCCATATGGACTTACAATGTTAGCGAAATTTGTGTTAAATGGATATGTGTCGACTTCGAGAAGTCGTCGGGCACCAGAACTGCCACTCATTGTCAGTTGCCCTGTTGACGCTGAGCGTGGACTTTGTCTTTTAGTTGGAATACCGCCAGTCCGTGAGAATTCACCGAAAAGTTTTTTTGGCAAAGCTTTTGAACAAGCTGCTCAAAAAAGCAATTCAATTATACGACAAGATTTCTTTGAGCCATCATTAATACAAATTCGACAAATTGATTTAACTCGATTTTTAGATACATTGACTGTTCTTTTGAGCTAAAATCGATGTTAACTACAATTTTAATTATTAAGTAGTATTTATTTTAATTTTAAACATATAAGATCAAAAAAAAATAGCGATCGTATCTCTAGATTAAACAAAAAAATAATAATTATGTTTTCCCCCGCGTTAAGTACAAAAATATACAAAACAAAAAAAATTTATAAATCAGGGTGAAATTGTATTAATCTTTGAATAATTGTAAAAAACAAAATTGACTATAAGCTTCGTTAATTTTTTTTTCTTAAAATGGACCAACAAAAATATAATAAAATAAGAAATATATACCTTTTTAAATTTCGTATTTTCTTTTGTATATACTATAATTGCATTTTTGCAAATTGTTTAAAATTATTTTGCATCTGCTCTGATGTCACAATTCTGGCACAACCTAAACATTTGTTTTCCAAATAGAGTACAGCATATTGACCTGGTGTCAGGGCGCGTAGAGGTTTGTCTAAGATCACTACCAGACCATTGCTGTCACTTGATTGTTCTATTGTACAATTCACTAAAGGTTTAGTATGTTGAAATCGAAATTGACATCTGAGTTGGTTGAGCCCTCTTAGAGGATCAGTAGAGATCCATGATGGCGTTTGTGTGTAAACGGTATTTGAATACAAGGCGGGATGCTCAGTACCGTATGCAACAAGGATAGAATTTGTAGCTTCATCTTTGGCAGCAACAAAATACGGTTTGAGAAACGAATGTAATCGACATCGTTGTCCGACCGTCCACTGGTGAAAACCCTCATGATGACCCACTACTTTTCCCGTGTCAATGTCAATGAAATCTCCAGGTTTAGAATGTATATACTGTGAAGTACAAAATATAATAATTACTTTTAATTATCAGATCTATTCTGCTAAATGTTCACGTGAATGTTATTCTGCTATCCGCCAGATGGAAGAAATTATTCAAAATTTGTATAAATTGATAGAAAAATAAAATTTAAGCACAGATTCGAAGGATAGACGATTTCAAGAAATATTTTGAGGCAAATGTAAGGAATCGTTTACGTGAATCGAAAGATTCGGTCGAATTGTATAGCAGAATAGAGCTGTACATACATATGTATAATAATAATTTTTGTAGGCTACAGTCACAAATAATCATATGAAACTGAAATCCAGAATTTCAATTCTTTTGATCTACGTAAAGTTTTTTTTCTCATTTAAATGTGTGTTCTAAAAATTCAAATTTCAGTTAAGAGCTTAAATCTTACAGGAGTTTTTGTTAAAGGAAATTATTTATTAGAATTTTTGTATAAAGTTAATCTTAAATTACCTCTTTTATAAAGTTCTTGAAATTCCTGCTGCCAATAAAACAGATTCCTGTGCTTTCTTTCTTCAAAGCAACTTTGCGAAGCCCAATTTTGTTTGCAATTTCTTTAATTTCGCTTTTCGTAAATTCTCCTATAGGGAACATTGTTTTTCGGAGCGCTTCTTGTTTTATGCTTGATAAAAAAAAAGTTTGATCCTTGAATGAATCTTTGGCTTGAAGAAGATGAACATCTACAGAAAACAATTAATAAATTATTGAAAATAGTTTAAAAGTGAAATACGACTTGCTTTCATTTTGGTTGTAGTTTTCCAAGTATGGACCAAACGATGATCTAGCATAATGACCCATTGCAATAGCATCAAAATCTAATTTATCGATTGCATATTTATAAAAATGGTCAAATTTAATATATCTGTTACACAGTATGTCTGGATTAGGGGTCAGTCCATTTTGATAATCTTCAAGAAAATTCCTAATTATATGATATTTATTGCCAACAAAATTAAATAAATAATACGTAAAAGCTAACAAAAAGAAGAAAGGCTTTTATTTTAAATATTTTGTATCGTTAAAACTATCCTATTTTTTTTTTAATACAACATTACTTTGTAAGACTTACGAGAATACGTTGTTCCAATACTCCTTTACGAAATTAACTTCAATTAAGTCGATACCAATTTTATTGCAAACATAGTTTGCATCAGCTAATTCCTTTTCTCCAGAGCATCGGCCAGTCTCGTCTATTTCATCCCAATTGCGCATAAATACTCCCAACACAGAAAATCCTGAAATTATATAATTTTTTTGTAATTTATTTTCTGGACTTAATGAACCTCAGAAACCTAGATCTAATTTTTCAGTGTACTAATACTAATATTTCAAATGTCCGTCGAATTACTACTATACGGCGACAAAGTACACATAATAGGTTTATTCAGCGACGCTGTTCCTAACATTTTGGGACAAAAAAGCAAAATTTTTTAAATTTGTCTCAGTCGATTTGACTGACTGCTCGATATTGTAGACCAAACTTGGTTCATTCAAGTTGGTTTGTGTTTTGGACCAAAACAAAAAGCAGTTAAAAGAATGGAATAGAGCTCATTTAAAGAAGAAGACAAAGTATCCGTCGGAATGTAAGAATAATTTGAAGCATACATATATGTGTACTTCGTTTCCTGTTACGAGAGATCTGTCTCTAGACTAGAGTATATGGGATAACACCAGTGCGTCAGCACGTAGTGTTAAGCATCAACAGAAACAAGTTTCCATCTAAAAACTTTAGCTTGCTGATCATCGAATGAACTGGCGTTTTGTCATTTAAAAACGCAGGCAAATCATCACGTTAAAGATCAATATTAAAAGTAAGGTTACTACATCTAGCTTGTTTTTTAAATATGACAGCTACCTTTTTCTTTGAGCAAGTATGCACTGACGGCACTATCAACACCACCAGATATTCCAACTATTATTTTACGAAACATAATAGTTTTCAAAAGCTTACAGGACAGTAAATTGTAATCAATTTATTACAATTTCGCCATTTCTTTACGTCAAATCCGAAATTAAAAATCAACAAAAAAAAACATCTGTCATTTTTGTACTGAATACGAGCCAAATAGTTTTCCAGTCAGAATGTGTGAAGTAGGTCCCGATTTACATTTGAAAGATTTTTCCAGTACCGATTTTTTGTTTTTGTTGTAATGTCGCAATAGAGCTCTTTGCCAAAATGGCAATATATCGCTGTCTCATTCATTTTCACTTTGTGGGGAATGTCATAACAAAGAAGAGAAAGAAAAACAAATTCTGTAAAATTATTTCAATCAAATCAAAAAAACTTTTAAATCTTGTGAAATATTTTGGTCCTTAGATATTTAGATATTATTTATTTATTTTATATTATACAGAGCTTCATTAAAATTTAATGTCCAGCTTTTGTTTTTTTTAGTTTCCTTCAATTTGACATTCCCCACAAAGTGCTAGCTATCACTTTTGAGTTTGACAGGTTCGCAAAGAGCTCTATCTACATTGAACGATTTTTCCAATTCCACTTTTGTTCGTTTGTAAAGGGAAAGAGGGGTGGGGACCAAATCATTTATAACACAAAACTCGAAAGATTTTTCAGTCCGTTTAGATTCTCTTTCACATTTTTTCCAGTTTTCTGTGTGTGTTCAGTGTCAGTGTGCCACTCGTTTGATGGTGTGAGTGAATCTCAATGAAAAAGCACAGCAATAAGAAAATGAAGTAGACAAGGTAAAAATCTCATTGAAAAAATCGTTCTGTGTGTACATTTCACATGATTTCTGGAATAATCGGGCAATGCAGATCGGGACTTTCACACACGGAAACTGAGTTGCCAGAAACTAGCTAGTTTGTTGGCGAGAAGGGTCAGAGGAAAAATTTGTGTTCATTTCCCTTACGCTCTTCCCGCCTAGTCCGATCTACATTGCCTGATTTTTCCAGAAATCGTGTGAAATGTACACACAGAACGATTTTTCCAATGTCCAGGGGTACATTGAACGATTTTTCCACTGCCGACAAAAAATTGTTGTTGTAATCGTGTGCGATTGAGAGGTGCAGCCAACAAGTTCCTTCCAGGTTCGGCCGATTTTTCCATTTAGCACTGGAAAAATCGTTCAATGTAGACCGGGATAATGAAATTTTTTCCTTGTCTTCTTCATTTTTTGTATTGCTGTGCTCTTCATTTTTCATTGATATTCACTCACACCATCGAACTAACGGCACCCTGACACCGAACACACACAAAAAACCGGAAAGAAGGTGAAAGAGAACATAAACAGACTGGAAAAATCGTTCAAATTTTGTGGTACAAAAGATTTGATCCATACCCTTCACTTTTCACTCCCTTCCCCAACGAAAAAAAGATCGGCACTGGAAAAATCGTTCAATGTACACCGGGAACTACAAACTAAAAATTGCCGGCAACTCAGCTTCCTTGTGTGAAAGAGGTTTTACGTACATGAAAATATCCCTTTAATTTACCGGACAGTCCCGATCTACATTGCCCGATATTTCCATGAAGATTTTTCCAGAAATCGTGTGAAATGTACACACAGAACGATTTTTTCCATGAGATTTTTTGCTTGTCTTCTTCATTTTTTTTATTTCTGTGCTCTTCATTTTGCATTGATGGTCACTCACACCATCAACCCAATGGCACACTGACACCGAACACACACACAAAACTGGAAAGAGTGAAAGAGAACATAGACTGGAAAAATCGTTCTAGTTTTGTGGTACAAACGATTTGATCCCTACCCCTCACTTTTCACTCCCTTCATTAATTAAGAAAAGATCGGCACTGCAAAAGTCGTTCAATGTAGACCGGGATATAAATAAATTTCCTTCGTCTTGGAAGTACTCTTATGTTGGAATTTTTATTGGAATATTTGAAATCTACTATTCATTTGTCATTTATTGTTCACTTCACTTGTCTTGTCGTTGTCATTGTCAGTTCTCATAACACAACAAATCCATAATAGTTTTCAGTATTTACATTTATTAGTTTTTATTTAATATATGTATTGCTGATTCATTTTAAATTTATGGTGATTTTTCTTTTCATTACTTATACATAATGAACATTTTTATAAAATAATTTTGTTTGAAGTTTATAAATTAATTATCTATGCATATTATAATAGGGCATTCAAATTTTAGTGAGGCAAATTACTGTAGTAGGGAATAAACTAAGATGATTTATGTGTATATATATATATGACTTGAATAGTTTGACCGTCCAAAATGGTGCTTGTTCCTTGCGTTCCCTGCAATTATGTACCTACTTAATTTTATTTTACTAGCATCTACTGAAACAGCATTATTGAAACCTCCACCGCAGAAAGGGCCCATAGACGCAAACCCAAGATCTTCATTCAACTTCGGCAAAGATCATACCAGCACCTTAAAATAGGATAAAGATAACCAATGTTCTTATTTGCAGCCCTCATTTTAAATACTATTGACCGTTCGACTGTATTTAAACGTTTTTGATTCGATTAATTTTGATACGTTAAGCGAACGAAACTATCTCTTGATTTGGTTAGAAATCAAACTCAAAATTTTGTTTACTAAAATATTTTATTATTTGTATAAATAAGTAGGATCAAAACGATCGAATTCAGTAGTTCGCTTCGGTAATCATAATGAGCGCCTACAACTACTAATAACTGTTTACTACTTAGGAACTTAAAGTGGCGCTACTTTGTACCTAAACTATCTGTGTGCAGTTTCAGACGTCCAGTTGCTTGAGGTCGCCTTTCTTTCGCCACCTTTATTGTAGTCTTCTAAGAGTTCTGTCCATCTGCGGTGAATGCAAACTTTCCTTGTGAAAGCATTGCTATCCATTGACATGTTCCGACCAAATCAATTTTTGTACTTCTTGTATTAGTTATGCCGGTGTTGCTGTCTTCAGGCGGCCATACAATACGATAGAAACGATCTTGCAAATTTTAAGGACACTGAAACATCTGCTTGAGAGGATCTCATTTCATAAAGATCGGGCAAATAATTGCGTTTTTAATCATGGGGCATGTACCAGAAATTCCTACCCTACCTGTTTAATTAGCTAGCTGGGTCTTGTTGAAGATACATACATATATGGGTGCTGTGAGTCTTGTTAGCCATGCTTTATTGTTTTTCGCGTGGGTAGATATTTTCATTGATTTTCAGTGCCGACGGATACCTACCATCTATATAGGGCCGATTAAAAAAAATGTTTTATAGGTATACTGTTTTTCTTTATAGAAAATATGGCACAACCTCCAGAGACTCCGTCTCAAAAACTAACCAACGATGACTTTCGTAAGCTTTTGGCTACACCTCGTCCAGGTGCGCCTGCAAACCTGCCTGTAGGCTCAGTTAGAGAAGCTGGATTAAAACCGATAAAAAAAACACTTGCGCCACTTAGCTCTGATCGCATTGAAGCAAGAAGAAAAAAAAAGCATTTCTACGCAGCTTTAAAAAAACAAGAAGATAACAAACTCGCTGAACTCTCCGAAAAATATCGTGACCGAGCTCGAGAGCGGCGAGATGGTGCCAATCCAGATTATCAAAACGCCGAGACGCCAGGACATGGCAATAATGCATATAGAGCTGTGGCACCTGACGTTAAATCCGGAATCGATGCAGCCGAAAGAAGACGTCGAATTATTCAAGAATCAAAGTTTTTGGGTGGTGACATGGAACACACGCATTTAGTCAAGGGTCTTGACTATGCTCTATTACAAAAAGTACGCTCGGAACTGCAACACAAAGAGGATGAACAAGAAAAAGAATTAGAGAAGGTCTTTGAAGAAAAGGAACTAACCATCACTTTGGAAGAGAAAGAGTTTTCAAATGATCCAACATTTAATACGGTACTCGGAAAAAATATTTATAATACCATACTGGCGGCAAAATCCAAGGAAATAGTAAGACATGAACATTTTATGCCAGGTCGAATGGCTTACGTAATTGATCTAGACGATGATAATGCAGAAAGCGATATTCCTACAACTTTGGTTAGATCTAAGTATGATGTTCCTATGAACCTTGATGATACACAGACACTTACAACAAATGACATTGTTATAAACAAGCTATCACAGATTTTGTCTTATTTGCGATCTGGTGGACGTAATAAAAAAAACCGCAAACGTGATAAAGACAAACCTTTGTTCAATGAAACAAACGATAATTTGAAAAGCTTTCCAAATGATAACATATACGATGATATTGGAGATTACAATCCTCAAGTTAAAGACGGAAATAGAGCATTGCCGGGTTCGAGATCACCTTTGAATGAAGAACTTAGTGCAGAAAACTCGTTTCTTACTGGAAGCATAGGCAGAGAAGCCAAAAATTACTTTCAAGAAGAAACTATTGGAAATGAATCGCCACCAAAGAATATCTTTATACCGCAAAGAATCTCGAAATCCATGGCTTCTAAGTTTTCAAACGAGCCCCAAGGATATGCGGAATGTTATCCTGGCTTAGAAGAAATGAATGATGCGATTGATGATTCAGATGATGAAGTTGACTACACAAAAATGGACTTGGGTAACAAAAAAGGTCCAATTGGCAGGTGGGATTTTGATACGCAAGAAGAATATTCTGATTATATGAGTACAAAGGAAGCTCTGCCAAAGGCTGCATTTCAATACGGTGTCAAAATGCAAGATGGTAGAAAAACTAGAAAAAATAAAACTGATAAAAATGAACGTGCTGAATTGGATAGGGAGTGGCAAAAAATTCAAGTAAGTTTTTTTTTCTCGTTGTTAAATTTTATTTTATTTTAAAATTTCTTTTTATAGACTATCATACAAAAGCGAAAAACAAAAAAATCATCCGATGAACCGGAGTACAAAATCAGTAAATTTTAATTTCAAAATTGTCTTAATAATAAATATTTTTATTGTTCATTAATAAACAAAAAATATTAACAACAAACAAATATAATTCAATTTGCCACTGCAAAAAAAACAACTTGAAAATTTTTAAAATTATGTTTTTTTATGACGTAATTTGACTAGTTTCACGTTGTCGAGAACTTATTATAGACACTAGCAAACAAGTATTTTGTATTTTGTTAATTTGTAAATCATTATTATGCATTAGAGCTCTTGATTTTGACCGGGTAATACCCGAAATGTTCTAAGTACGCGGGTGCCCGAATATTACCGGGTATTACCCGGTGGTTGGATATTTCGGGTACCCGAACCATTACAAAGAAAAATAATAACAATAATCACCCTTATTCCGTAAGGCATTTTTCCAAAACGCCAATTGGCATTTTTGGTGTCGTGTCGTTTTAGAGGCGTTTGATTGTTCGTATTCCGTAACTCAAAGGCCAGCATTTCTCTCGCTCTTACATTTCACAATATAATCCAAAAAAACAGCTGATATTTGACATATCAAAGTTATTCAAATTCAAAATCAAATTGAAAAAAAATAGCTTGGAATTGGTTTTCTTTGAGTAAATTTGTTTCAAAATACAGAACAAGGAGAAATGTATAGTGTAGCAAGTTATTTTTCTTGGAGCAGCAGTGACGACGAAGAGGAAGAAAATAGAAAGAAAAAATTATTACTGCAGAGTAGATTAATTCGATCCAAGGCAAATCCTATAGATTTCTTTAAGGTTTTTTATATCCTTTAAAGATTCGTCAATGCTGGTGAATAATTTTTCTTGGACTTGCGTCTGCTTTTGCAACATCTTTTGAAAAGCATTTCCCTTTTTGTTTTTGTTTTCTGTCTCACAGTTTCATCCTCAAATATAACTTCTATTGTTGGCTCTTCCTGGTCATCCAATGTTGGATCTTCAACACACATCTCGTAGGTAGATCTCACACAAAGGCGTGCTAGTGGTTGTGGTTGATGATGGATTTGAAGGAGTCGGAGTTGCAATTTTAACCGCAATGGGCTTGCAGGAAACTCTGAAGAACGAGCAATATTTATTTAACTTTTTTACAAAAAAAAAAAATCAAAAACTTTACTTCACTTAAAACTTACTTTCCACTTGCTAATTTGTTTATAATTAACCCTAAATAAAGGTCCAAAAATTATATATACAAAAACAAATGGAAAAATCTTACGTTTTGCTATATTTTTGTTACTGTCGTTTACAAATTTCTCGACGACAGAAACTGGCGTTTATACAGTCGTTTTTGTTATGAAAACGACTTACGGAATACCAAAAAAAAAATTAATGAACGCGTTCCACAAGAGAGAAACGACAAATTGGCGTTGAACGCCTTACGTAATACCAAAAACGCAATGTCGTTTTTCGACATGGCGTTCAACGCCTCACGGAATAAGGGTGAATAATATTACAAGTACCGGGGTACCCGTTGGCTGTCGGGTACCCGGGTATTAGACCGGGTATCAAGAGCTCTATTTTGTATAACCTTGTTAAGAGGCATTTATGGAAAACATTTCAAAAATAGGCACTATTTGGGTAACCTCGCTTTGAAACAAATAGTAGTTGATGATACTCTTGTTTCGCGTTAATAAAATTAATTGGAATTTTTGTTTGAAGTCGGAAATATTCTACCCTAACGAGGTATCCGTCGAAACGGAACATTTTCCCGTCAGCTATTTATTTCACGTTTAATTGAGCGCTGAATTTTGCAAATCCAACATAAACGCATACTCCACGCCTCCGATTCGAAAAGGGAAATTAATAAATTTTTTAACAATTTACTGCAAGTCGGAAATTAATCCTTTTTATGAATCTCAAAACCTCACTCAAAAATAGCATTTCATTGCATTGCAATGCGAAACCCATCTCTGCCCTAGAGAATGCTGGCAAAATGTTCCGAGCAGCTGTTCCAAGGAATACCTCTAAATTCTCCAGAGGAAATTGGAGAATTGTCTGTTCCGAGGGATCATGGCACTACCATACCTAGATAGTGGCATAGGTCCATGCGAGGGATACTTCGTTTTGGGGTTTCTATACTCTGTCCAAAACAAATAGTCAGTACGTGAAGATAGGACGCTTTGCCTCTCACTCTGTAATAGATGCCAATAAGTTTGTACTGTTTTAAAGCTCTTACATGGTTGCCGTAGTAAGCATACTTAATCACCACAAATTATTTTCAAAAGCTTTAAAAAAGCATAAATTCACAAAGCTCCTTACCAAAAGCCTCGTCGATATGTATAAACGTAGCAGTGGTAACTCTGGTTCAATGTACATATTTTAAAAGCACCCAAAAAGAGGGTTGATTGCACGGAGGACGCAATAGAAAAGTTGAAGCAGCAGTGTACAATTGGAAGTGTAGTAGATGGTAGTAGGTACGTCGTGGTGGAATATACGCGAGTTTTAACAAGATGACAAAAACAATTTGTATGAAACTCAGTTGTTTTTTTAGTGGGAATTTAGCAACAGGCACCAGTGTATTGCAAAAAGCTCTCCCATAAGGCCTGTACTGACTATTTTTATTAGACAGAGTATAGTGCTTGGAATATTAAAAACGTTCGCCTTTAAATATGCAATAATTTGTTAACACACGCGACCCTTACTGTTTGGAAGAATACCTCAAAGCAATCGGTAGCGCCAAGTGTATTACAATCAACGGTTTCTGATGCAATGGGTCTAGGTTTGTTCCAGTTACCGGCAAAATTGGATTGAATATTTCTTTGAAAATTCTTTGTGGTGGTTCCAGCTTGGCGAATGACGTTAACGTTGTCGAATTCGTTTGTGGCCTTCTGTGACTTCATCACGTAAAACAAACCTCATTCTTGTTCCGCAACGCGTTCTATTTAAACTAGTGCTTGAAAGTATCCGGATATTTCGGATCGGATCCGAAAATGCGAATCAGATCCGTAACGGATATCCGGATAGTGTCCAGATCCGGATTCAGTGTCGGATCCGAGGAACCGACACTATCCGTATCTGGATCCGAGAATCCGACACTGGATCCGGATCCAACACCATCCGGATATCGGATCCTGGATCCGGATCTGATTCGCATTTTCGGATCTGATTCGCATTTTCGGATCTGATCCGGATAGTTTGAGGATCCGGAACTGATTTTAAGCTCTAATTGAAACGGCATGGCTCTAGATCTAGAATCGCCCTGCGGAATAGGGGCGATTGTTTTGAAGATAGTTCTTTATTTTTCTCAATAGATAACAATGATGAAAACGAAATCTTGCGGTCGTTCTAGTTAAGAGGAGTACAAAACTTGTTTTTCAAGGGCTCTTAATTCTATCACTTATCAAGCATAATAATATACAATTTGTATGTAAGTTTTTCTGTCCGATTTCAAGGTCAAATTGAGGATCACTTTATTTCGGGCACTTAATTTGTACCTATAATTCCTTCATTATCAGATTTTTTTAATTTTCTTTGTGTTCCATTCAAGTTGATTTTGCTTGGTTTTTTATGGCAAGAAGATATTTAAAGTTTTTGACTATCACTGTTTGATTAATTAAAAAAAAACTAAAGAAATATATTGGTCTTGTTTGCAGGAACTTCCCTTCAAAACCTACCTACCCATTTCAATAATTTACTGATCTCTGTCTATTGGAGACATTTTGTAAAAAAAAACTATTGTAAGTAAATGTTTCGAAAACAAACGGAAACCTGCATAGGATAGATTAATTTTTAAGTTTCAGCCTTTATAGTTTCTTAATTTAAACATTTTACAACACAATAAAAATACAAATAATTATATTATATATATACAAATAATAGGATAAGAGGAAAATTAGATACTGCTTAAGTTTGCACAAGCGGATCATCATCAGAGAATCTATTATGATCATAATTGTTGGAGGTATTCACGTCATTAATGCCACCATCGTCAATTCGTGTAGCACCTGTCTTTGGATCATAGTGTGAATTTGCAAATCGAGTAAATGAGGTTCGTACTCGTTTGTTGCGTCTGGTTAAATAAATTCCCATTACAAATAATATCGTTGTTATTAATAAAAACACCGGCAATAGCCAAATGTAAGAAGACGTTGAAACTTGTTTGTACCACTTTGATCTTGGTATAAATTCAACGTGTTCAGTTTCGAATATTTCTGAAAAGTATCCCTCATTGGAGAGCGTTCGTACACCGAATGTTAATACTTTTCCAGATAAGTCATCCATTATTAAATCCGATTGATTTACGATAATAGGAGGTGATGGTGCTACTATTGTCTTTAATATTCTTGATGGGGATGAACTTGAGGAGTTAGATAATAAGCCATCAAATATAACAAGCTCATATTTGAATCTGTAACAAAAAAAAAAAATAATTTACTAGTTATTTTAACAGAATTCCTACCAAAATACCCAAAATCGTACGAAGCTTGTATTTTTTTCCAGTAAACCGAAAACGATCCATCTTTTTGTTGCAAAACCCTTAATTGCTTTGGGCTTTCTAGTTGCGTTGATTTGAGGGCAACTGAAGCATAAGCTGATTCCTCGGTACTTCTCTTCACCGATATGTTATAGCTAGCACCATAGGGAATATCTACAATGTAATGCGACATGGATGTCGCTCTAAACTTTTTTAGCTCAATATTAAAGGTTTTGTTGTGTGTTTCTTCGGTAATCGTTATCAGATATGGTGGATAAGATTTTGTAAATGGACAGCTATGTTCCCATTCGATAAACAAAACTCGTTTTTGCTCATTTATTTTAGCAGTTAAATTCTTTGGAGGATTTTTATAATCTTCATCTGTTATCAGATTAATTGGTTTTTTCAGTAGTGGCCCAGGGCCGTACGGTCCAATTACATTTACTCCTATTAAATACGATAAGCATGGTTTTAAATCATTAAGAATAGCATTTGTGCTTGCGGTTATAAGGCGAGGTTCTGAAAATATAAATATTTGATATTTTAAATTAAAAGTTTAGTTTCTAGAGAAACAAAAATTACTTTCTAAATATTCACGCAGTGTTGTTCCATAATAAATGCCATAAGTTACATTTGGAGTTGATAACATTGCTTTCTCCCATTTTATATTTATAGAATTGCCATTATTATTGACTAATCGAATTTTTGTTATAAACGGCAATTGCTCTCCTTCTAGCTTGACCTGGATAAATTCAGGGAGTCCAATTTCTTTTCCATTTAAAGGCGTGACTTTAAACGTGTACAAAACACCACGAGCCAACTTATTAAATTGTACTTCAGTCGTTTTGGTGGTTTTCCCCTGTAAATGAGGATAGGGTTCGGGTATAAATGCTCTCACAGAGTATTCTTGACTAGGTGTTTCAGTTTCCCATTTTAATATAATAGTAGTGTTATCATCGGTTACTTCGTGGGTAAGGTTTTTGATATCACCATGAGTTGCATGCACTGGTTTTAAATCTATCTTTACAATACTTGAAGATGCTGACTCATGTTTTTTGTTTGACGCAGTGACCTGTAAAGAAAACGTTTTGTATAAATCAAATTAATAAGGATTTATTAAGAAGCAGTTCTTAATATTGTGTTAAAGTTAAACCCGAATTAAATCTTGAAATTTGATGAATTAACTCTGGCTAACTCACCGAATGAATAAACAAAAAAAAAGCTAATATACACTCGAGGTTTTGGTCTAGAATCAAACCCAATAACTATTCTTTAACCACTCGGTAGTTCGCAAGCTTGTCAAGTAAATGAAAGACTGTTATTGGCTTATCTATTTATAGTAACCGATTTGTTTTCGAAATTGTTCTTCACTTCGATCCTTGACCCCACTAATAATCGATACTCAGAGTCAGCATAATTCGTACGACGACGCGGGATAAGGGTGAACGACTAGCTATCCTAAGTGTCTAATGTCGAATTCCTTACAACCATTTGAAGTCGATTTCATTATTTTTTTTTTTGTGAGTGTGTGAGTGCAATTTGACAGGAATTTTGTTGTCGCACAAAAACTAAGAAGTAGTGCGCGCTGAGCAAATATTAAAGTGTATTTTATTTTCGCGTTGTTTTGATAATTTAAAAGCAAATATATTTCGTCTGATAATTGAAAAACATCAAAAACAATTGTGCGCGTAATCAAGTAAAAAAATTACAATCCAAAATTAATCCACACACAGCAGCGAGGATCTATTCTGAATATTTCACTAGGGGACGAAGAAAAATAATTTTGCAACGTGTTTTCCTCGCGAATTGTATGTTATTTTAATGGGATTTTTTGTTTCTTGAAGATACGCACAATTATCTTTACTTTTTTTCATCATTCACTGAAATATTAAACAATTAAGAACACTTAAACATTTGTTTTCTTTTTTAACTTCGTCACAAAATTGTAATGAGAACATTTAATTCCATCTTGATGCATGAGAAATGTCAAATCTTGATAGTGTGTGTGCGATTTGATGTGAAATCTAGCTAAAAACGCAAGATTTGTTTGACAGCATTAAAATCGATTTTGTTTAGAAAAAATTCGATTTGTTCAGAAAAATTCGAATTTTTTTGGTTGTAAGGAATTCGACATAAGTTCGTTCGGCTACAATGCTTATTTGACATATTTTGTCAGTCTAAAAGGCTAAAAGGTATTAATATATGTCAAAAAAGTGGGAACAAATCATGTAGAACAGTGTGGAAACAAAATATGAAAGCCCAGCCTACACAACCCGACATTCTATCCCACACGATTTGACATGTATTAATACATGAATAATTTTAGGAATGGTTCTATTTCTATCCCACATTCTATCACACTTTTTTTTAGGTTACGGTAATGTATTAATACAAGCAAGTGTGGAAACAAAATATGAAAAGTCATTTCTTTCACACAAATTTGGCAGTCGCGTGAAATTCTTTCCCACTTTCAATTTGACATGTATTAATACAAAGTAGGGTAGTGTGGACCAATTACCAATGGCCGCTGATCGTGCACCATCAACACACTCATACCTACTATGCACTCTGTATACTTATGCTGCTCGTATCATCAGTGGTGCGTTCTTTTATTTACAATAGTTAATTATGGTTGTTATGTCAAAAAAAATTGTTGAAGTGTTATTGTAAGATTTAGTTGGAAATGGTTACATTTCATTTAGGAACGATTTATTGTTAGATATTGTTGATATGTCAAACGAACATTTTGGAAAACTTTATTTCAACGTTAATTACCATTCATGTTATTTTTCTACAATATACTCTCCTTTTTCATTAAAAATTGTAGGAAATTCTATTTTAATTCATTTCACTTCACCAAACGCTTTGTTTTAATTCTTCAATTTTTATTTTTTGTAAACAAACCTTCTCACATATGTGACTTGACAGATCAACACTTTCAACTCATATCATGGAGATGAGTTGGAAATAGTTACGAATTGTAACTATTTGACACTAATAAACTGAATTTAGGTTTCTGGCCGTGCTTCCGTTTATACGGGAAGAGCAGAAACGGAGAGTTAAATCAAACAAATGTCGTTTTAAGAATTTGTTATTTATTTTATTTTTTAATTTAGGTATATTTATTATTTTTCAAAGAGAAAGGCCCGCTGTCTTTTGCTGGCTGCGACCTAACTCTTGGGTTTATGATTATTAACTCTGACTTCTTCACATTTGGTTCTCTATTTATAAGTTTGTTACCATCACCAATTACCACCACCAAAACCGGTCACTTACCATCGAGTTCACCAGAATCAGGCCACACACCTTGGTCACGATTATTCACTCATCGCTACGTAGACTGTAACCCTCATGTCGATCGTATGGTGGCCCACTCAAGTACTTCTGGGTGTGTTATCATCGATCGCAGTTCTGAGGTTTCATATTGCACATTGCACTTGACATACTCTATTGCATTGCGGCGGTTTATTTACATTTCTGCATTCGTTGCAATAGAGGCGCACATATGGCTTTAGTCATAATGACGTGCATAGGCAAAGTGTATTGTTCCATAACAAGAACGAAATGAAAACTGTGCCTAGTCGGTGTTTTGTTTCATGATTCATTAGGTGACTGATTGATAGGGATTGGGTAGCGTGTAATGGATGATGTTGAAAGATTTATTTGGGGTCTGAGAATGGTTGTGGCTCTCGGGTCACAACAATGTGATGACGTCATATAGTTACAAATCGTAACTATTCTGTAATAAAGGAACGACCATTGTAAACTATAGTTAACCATAGTTAACTATGGTTAAATAAAGAACGCACCACAGAGAATTATATGATACTTTAAATTTTTGTGTATGCATTCATTTATTCATTCATTTTGTGTATATATTCATTCAATGCATTTAATTTTTTTGTACGCTGTGTTTTGATAGTATATGTATCGCATTAAACTAAATATTGAGCGTATTATATTCAGATATATGTATGGTACGTGCATAGGATTTCGTTTATTTTTCGACATTTTAATTTGAGTGTATTATATTAGGTGAGTTTCGTTATTTTGACATTTTAATTTTTTTGTACGGTGTCTTTTGATATTTCAGGTTCGCATTTCAGTGAATATTAAGTGTATTATATTCACATATAAGTTACGTACATAAAACAATGCCACGTCTTTGTGGACGAGGTGTTAATATTGGTCGACGGTTAAATAGATCGACAGAAGATCAATTGACGGACAATGAAAATTTAAGAAACCAGGCTGCAATCACACGTGGAAATGAAAGTCAAGAGCAACTCAACGAACGCCTTCGAGCTGATGCATTGAGACAAAGACTGGCCCGTCAACGAGTCACCCACACATTCAGCGTTTGCAAGTGTATCGCGCATTGACACGTGCATCACTTCTTCGCCTTGCGTTTGAATATGAGTCCGACATCGACTATTCGTCACATTCACAAATTGTAATCAGTGCTATGGACAAATAATGCCAACACTGTCATGCACTTAAATATAAAGGTGAATCGGCCGGTTTCTGCTGCGCGTCTGGAAAAGTTGTATTGCCATTTGCCACCATTGAATTCGTCGCCAGAACCATTGAAAGAACTATTGGCTGGAGCTACATCTCAATCTAAATTATTTTTGCGTAAAATTCGCAAATTCAATTCGTGCTTTCAAATGACATCATTTGGAGCAATAAAAATCGTTCATAATGAGGATGGTGGCAATTTTCAATCAACGTTTAAGATTCAGGGTCAAAGTGTATCATCAAATGGGTTCTTAAATGCCGATGCCTGATACCGATTCAAAATGTCTGCAAATCTACTTCATGGGTGATGAGCAGCAAATAAGCGCACGCTGCCAGTACAACCATATCGAGCAGATGGAGGAGCGAGAAATTGTGCGAAATGTCATTACATTACGTCTTAAAGCCTATTTCCAGATTTACAAAGCTAATTATATTAATCATGCGTGGCTTATGCAAAAAATATCGATGTTGACGCGATTTACTTTAAAATACAACAGTCATTGCCGGGCAATGAAATATTGTTCAAATCGATCGACACTGTAGAATTTTTGAATTCGGTGGATTTACCAGGAATGCCACCACATAACTTGCAATTAAAAATTGGCTCACCTATCATTTTGCTTGATACAATTTAAATGCACCTAAGCTTTGCAACGGTACAAGATAAGTCATAAAAAAAATTATGGGCAATGTTCTTGAAGCTACAATTTTAAACGAATCCACGAATCCCAATGATCCCTTCAGACTCCATTTCATTCCATTCCATTCAGACGTCTGCAATTTCCAATTCGCTTTGCATCTGCCATGACTATTAGTAAGTCACAAGGCGAAACAATGTCAATTTGTGCGTTGGATCTAGAAAATCCGGTCTTTTCACATGACGAATTGTATGTGGCGTGTTCTCGCGTTGGAAAACCGTCAAGTTTATTCATTTATACTCCTCAGGAATTGACTTAAAATATTGTTCATAAACTCGCATTACGATAAAATGAAACAAATATTATTGATTATACCAAATTGTTTGTAGAAAAATTGATGTTATTTCAAAATAAAGAATAATGAAATTATTATATTATTTGACTTTCTTTTCATACTTTGTTTAATATTCTAATCGCTTGAAATATTATACAGGACAACGTCTGTCGGGTCCGCTAGTAACTGTATACATTTTCTGAAAAAATATGAACTTTTAAAAGAAATTTCTTTAACTTACCCAGAATTCATACGTTCCATTTTTCCAATTTCGAGCATCAATCAATGCAGTGGAATTGGCTGTGTTTATATAAAATGCAGCTGCATTTGTGTTGTCTTTCAATTTGTAGTATATGGTATATCCACTAAGCTCACCATTGAGATTATTTGGCTCCTTCCATTTTAGCTCTAGGTGTGATGAATTAAATGAACTTACTGAAAGATTTGTCGGCTCACTAGGTTTTCCTTCAGAAGTTTTTGCATTAACAAATAAATACGGTGGCTGTGCTTCACCGTCATTGGTTTTTGTGTATACAGTGAAATTATAATCAGTACTTGGTTTTAAATCTGTAAAAACAAAATGGGACTTTTCTGTCCAAGAGGTTGCATTTGACCACTTGTTGGGCTTTGTCTCAGTTTTAGATGGCAAGTATTTAATATTTGCTGCACTTCCGATCGGTGATGATAAGGACCATATAAGCATTATAGATGTCTCCGTTATTTTGGTTAAAGGAATTTTATATTCGTTCACCTGGTATATACGAGTGAAGTTTTTACAATTATCTTCATCGCCATCATCATAGCAATCCCGCTTATTATCACATTTTTTAAACAAAGGCTCACACGTATCATCACAATTGAAAAACGCTGCTCCGCAAACAATATTTTGTGAAGGTGGACTAGTGAAATGGTTATCGCAGCCCTTTTCGTCACTTCCGTCTGAGCATTGGACTACTTTATCACAGTAGTTGACAATTGGCAAGCAAGTTTTGTCTGCACTACACCGGAATTGATCTTTCCGACAAGTTTCACTGGTATTTTCAGCACAATGGTATTCGTCTTCGCCATTAAAGCAATCCTTTGTACCATCACATACGTAGGCTTTAGATATACAACTTCCAGAATCACACTCAAACTCAGTGAATGAACATTTTTTGTTTTCTTGTATGCCCTTTGATTCATCGGGGGTTGGAGTAGTTTTCGAATTATTGCAGCCATTTTCATCACTATTGTCACCACAATCATTTACATTATCGCATTTCCACCACATTGGAATACATTTAGTGTTTGAGCATTGAAACATCCAATCATGACATATAATTGATGGGAAATTATTTGATCTTAGATTTGGTTGCTCTATTGTTGTACAATTTAATTCATCTTCGCCTGTATCACAATCCTTATCATCATCGCAAATCCATTTGTTTGGAATACATTTTTTGTTTTTGCATTTAAATTGCCAATCTTCACACTCTTTATGTTGGCAATCATATTCATCTGATTTATCAGGACAATCGAAATCTCTGTCGCATTTAAAATGATTTGGTATACACTCACCATTTGATTTGCACTGAAAATCGTCCTCTCCACATATTTCTGTGCGGTTCATTAAGAAATTGCAATTAAGTTCATCCGATCCATCCATACAATCATTATCACCATCACACTTTAGGCGGTTATCTATACACTGTCCATTCTTGCACTGGAAATCACTAGAACCGCAATCTTGAACAGGACAATTTTTCTCGTCATAGCCGTCATCGCAGTCACTTTGGAAGTCACAAACTTTGTATTCTGCGATACACTTTCCATCTGGTTCACATGTAAACATATTGGGCGGGCAGGTTCTTGTGTTTACAAAATCTTTTTTAGAACAATTTGTCTCGTCCGAGTTATCCCCACAATCGTCCTCATCGTCGCATGTGTAAAATGCTGGTATGCATATTCGTGTAGTGTTGCATTGAAAATACCCATGTGCGCAGTTATTTGACTTATGGCATGTTGCATTATCTTTGCCATCCGGGCAAACGCATTCAGAGGTTTTATTTGAATGAACTAAGCCATCTGGGCAGAGACAAGCATGCCTGTTATTTGGCAATCCTACACAAATGTGCGAACAATTATGACTGGCACACTGATTACTTCCATATTGGAGTGAATGGGCAAACACTTTAAGATCCATAAGATGTTGCATATCGGTTGAAATTGTTTTTATCATGATTCCATGATCCTTATCTGCAGAAAATATGGACTTCATTTTCCAGTCATCCCAAAACATTTGGTCTTTAAATACAGCAATTGCAAATGGATGTGCAACTCTTAAGTCATGATGTAAGACTTTCGAAAAATGTTTTCCGTCCAAGTCTGAGCTACCAATATAATCCTTACTAGCATCAACCCAATATATGCGCTGGGCAAAGTAATCAACAGTTACACCATTTGGCCAAACTACGGTGGGCTTAGTAAACAACTGTTTTACATCTGTACCATCAAGATTACTTCGTGAGAGTGATGGATCAATACTGCCCCAATCCGTCCAAAAAACGTAGCCTTCTAGCGGATGAACAACAATTCCTCGAGGCTTGATAAGAGTTGGTGCTTCGAGTATAGTAGTACGTAATCCAAGCATGGAATCATTAGAGACTTTCACAGCTTCAATTTTAGCACGCGTTCCATCAACGAAAAATAATATCTCAGATACCCAATCATACGACATTCCTTCAACTGATGCTAAATTTTCCTCTAAAATTATTTCCTCATCACTAACACCATTTAAGCATTGCCGAACAATTTTATCCGAGAATATATCAGCATAAAATACACAATTGTTTTTCATATCGAAATCAATTGAAATAACATTCTTTAAATCATTAATGGGTAGCTTTTCGACTCGTAGAGTGTTTAAATCCACACGAGATATATGCTCACGTTGTGCTACTAGCAGGAAGTAGTTTGGCTCCTCAAAGGGACACGGTAATTTTTGCGGCAGGTAGCGATTTTCATGTCCACCAACACATGTATCATCTTCAATTTTTCTGTATCCTCTAGTACGATTATAAAATAATCCAGAAACACAAGTTGAAGGAATTTCGTAAGGATCTAAAGCTTTTGTTATTTTTTTATCTAAAATGCATGCGTTAATTGAAGAGTGTTTTATAAAACCGTGATCACACTCAAAATCACGCTTCGAACATTGGCAAACTTCAGTTTTTATGATTCGTTGATATTTTATGCCATTTAAACAATTTGCATGAGCAATTCTTTTTTCCATTGAAAGTTGTTTACCTAGTGTACACCATTGGTCTCCATCAGTGGATGCGAACTTTGGGGTCCAAAATTTGTAATCAGCTGCAGTGCAATTACGTGTAAAAGCTCTCTGGAAATCTACTTTAACAATTAACCAACGGTGCTCTTGTTTCTCCGATCCGAAAAGCGTAAAAATTGTCGAATTTGAATTTGGCTCTGTCATTAGGCCATAAACTTTCAAGTCTTTGCCATGGAAATTGTGCGATTGCCAAGTTTCACCTTCGTCGGTTGAATAAAGAATTTTTTTCGTTTCTCCTTTTGATTTGAAATATTTAACTGCCACTAAGATTCCACCATGATCTCCAAAGTTAAAAAAGTGATAACCTTTAAGAACTTGTTTCCAAGTGAGTCCACCATCGCGAGATAAAAATACTCCAGGGTGTCCTTTGAGAGACTTTCCAATAACACCTGATGCCATTATTATACCAGGTGCCAATTTTGAGCTCATTACCGTAATTGACCTGATAGAATATAAGAAAAGTATTTGGTATTAATCATATAATATTAAGAGAAACTTTACGTAAAAAACAATGAGATATAAAACAATTAAAATAATTTAATTCCTAATTTAAACGGCATTACATGGTCTCGTTACCCTAATGCCTTAATTCTTCAAGAGTTTGTTAATTTATTTTATAAGCTTCTTTTGTAAATAAATAAATAAATAAATAAATGTACACTTTATACGTGCACGAATGGATCGCACACACTTGTTCTTGTATTTAACAGCTAGAATGTAATGTTTTAATAATTTAATGTTAAAAATGAGTTCAAATACAATTTTGAAATTTTAATACTTAAAACAAAATTGAATGCAACAATGTATATAAAAAAAGGGTTTATTAGCTATAGAAGTTTGAGCTGTTAGATGCCAAGTAATTTCTTAAACTAATTTTAATTTATGAAAACGAAAAATGTAAAATAGTTAGACCATTTTTAAAAAAAAAGAGGCGCATAATTTTAAACAACCTAATATTAAGGTTTAAGAACGATACTACTTAACATTTTACTTATTTTAAACCAGTTTAATAAAATTTTCTGAATTTTAAATACTTTTTAACTAGTATCATACTATACTTTGTTCAACAAAAATTGTCAGTACAGGGAAGATAGGACGTTTGTATCTCGGTCTGGTCGCATTGGCTTGCATATACCTATTCCAAGTAAAAGCTGTCATGGTATTTCCGTACTTAGCATTATAACTCACCTTAATTAATTCTGTTCTCAAGAACTTGAAAACAGACAGCTAAAAACCACTGAAAAGGCTCTTTGGTATTGCTTTCAATTGGTAAGGGTAACTCTGTTGGAATATATATTTTTTTTAGCTCACACAGCCAGCCAGAGTAGAAACGATTACTAGCTAGGTTCCAGAAATCACGTGAAATGAAATTGAAATTGGAAATCGAGTGAATTTATTTTCCATGTTCCACATTTCGATCGATTTCATAATTTCGAAATCACTTTAAGTGAAATCACAAACAGCGTACATCTATCATGTTGTTTGATATTCGTTCTTCAATTTTCAATTTTGTTTTTCTTTTTATAAAATTTAACAAAAATGAGAGCTGTTTTCATTGCTGCTTCAAAAAAAATGAAATTGATATGGATAATAGTGAAATGTGGAACACCAAACCTAGCTGTATATGATCAGTGTGCTTTGGGGTTTGGGCATGCAATGAGGACGGTCATGGTGGAGTGTACGATATTTTGCATGGCATTACAACAACAATTCATGTACGTTATTCAGTGGGTTAGAATCTTTTGTATTGGCAGTTCTAGCAATTCAGGCCCATTTGCTGATACTACTCTTAAATCTATGCCATAATAATAATTTATTTTTAGTTGTTAGAAAATTTTTAAGATACACCCAAATAAGTTCTACATAAATTAGGCGTGTACCATCAACTGAGCGCTCCGACCGCTCAAGGATTTTTTAAGAGAGTCAAAAAATCTTAACTGAGCACTGAGATTTTTTGCGGAGATTTCTGATCCAAAAATTTTTAGCCCAGCTAAACACGGAAAATAACTATTTTTTCTTTATAAATAAGGGGGTCAGTTTATAATATTTAAATTATAATTACATTATATTTAAATAATAAAAGTAATTTCAGTTTGATTTTTTCATTATTTTAAATGCACACTGCTCAGCAAGAAGAAAAACAATAAATAATTTAACGCTAACAAAAAACTCGTTGTCAAGAAAATCCTCGTCAAGAAACTCGTCGCATTGTGAATTGGGAAACGATTTTATAATTTATAACTAGAAAAAAATGACAGCGAATCAAGTCACGCTCTCGTCGCGTTTACTCGATCCATTGTAAATCGACCATTAGATAGGCTATCGCATAGGTTTCCGATCGCGACCAGTAAGAGACAAAAAATAAAAAACTAACTGTTGACAATGCGCAAAGATGTATGGAGTGTGGGCCCAGCACCAATAAGAACGGCCTTCATATCGTATATAGGTACATGTTTATGCATTCATTATCCGTTTGTCCAAATTCGCTGTGTGTTATTTAATTTTGAATAAAATGAGTTTTAGGGTCACAATTATTTTTTTCCATAGTTTTTTCTTAATATTTTGTGTATTTTTCGCTCGATCTAAGCCATTTTTTTGGAATTAAGTTCTTTGAACCCATGACACACTTTCTGAAATTTTTCAGATTTCAAAATTATGTGGCAAGCATTCATTTTATGCAAAAAGCATTTTTTGGAGTATTTAATTTGTAAAAAATACAAATATTGGCTTTTAAATAATAGTTTTTATGTCCAAATCATCTCTGGAAAACAACAAACAAACATCTATTTCTATCTCATTTAACGTAATAAAAATTGTTATTATTTTCAAAGTTTTAAATTGCAATTCGTAAAAATTGGACAAAACAACCCACAAACCACGCTTACATATAATATTACGGGTTCATTTTTTTTTAACTTATTCCTTATTTAGTAACGAAGACAATGGTTGTACATTTTTTACAAAATGATTCTTAAATTATTATGATCCTAGATTAAAAAATAAAATATTTTTTTTTCCACCTAACACCGAAAGTCTAAAGCCAGCTTTAAGGTGTTATCATCGGTGTACGTTGTTCGTTGTTGTTCGTTCGCGGAACAACGAAAATGTAAATGAGAAAACCGAACAACGAACTAAGAACGAATGAAGAACGTGCAAATTCAAATCAAATCAAAATCAAACTTCCGGCAACGGACACAGGCTGGCAGACTTTGCGGCGGGGCGAAATGTCATCATCTTAAGCACCTACTTCCCACACCTCAATATACACAAGGGGACTTGGCGGTCGCGTGATCAACTAACCGTCAACCAAATCGACCACGTTGCGATAGACTCGAGACATGCTTCCAGTATCTTGGACGTCCGAACGTTGCGAGGGGCCAACATTGACTCGGATCACTACCTGGTGGTAGCTAGACTACGTATGCGGATATCCATGACGCGACAACGCAGAGCAGATGCTGTGAAAAGATTCGATGTCGAGAAGCTTAAATCGCAAGAGACCGCCAGAACTTTTGCAGACCACGTAACTCTTAATCTCTCAGGAAGTCCGCCACCAGCATCAAGTGCAGACGACCAGTGGGAACACTGTCAACAAGCCATCAGAAGTGCCGCCTCTGATGTGCTGGGTTTCACTAGGCGAATACAACGAAACCCCTGGTTCGATGAAGAGTGCCGGCTAGCGCATGCAGCTAAGGACGAGGCCTACCAGGCAATGCTGCAGACTCGAACAAGAGCTGCTGAGAGAGTGGCCCGGGAGCTCTGCGGGCTGAAACGAAAAGAGGAACGCCGACTTCTCAGGAGGAAAAAAGAGAGAGCACGAGAAGCGGGCGGTAGAGTCTATTGAGGGTTGTAGGGGAGATGTTCGAAAATTTTATCAGAGGGTGAAGCGATCCACCCAAGGATTCAAGGCTAGAACGGAAGCCTGCCGAGATGAGAGTGGGAATATGGTAGTAGACACACAGTCAGTGCTGAGGATCTGGAAAGAACACTTCTCTAGACTGCTTAATGGCAAAGACAGCCAAGATGCCGCTAATAGGCAGAACGCTCCATTCAACTTGGACGATGATGGCCAAGAGTTCCGTCCACCCGACCTAACCGAAGTGCGGCTAGCGATATCCAAACTTAAGTCGTACAAGGCTGCTGGTGCGGATGGCTTACAAGCCGAACTTTTTAAATTAGCGGGAGATGAATTGGCTAGGAGCATACTCCAGCTTATCTGCAAAATTTGGTCGGAGGAAAGTATGTCCGATGAATGGAACCTCGGTATAGTGTGCCCCATCCATAAAAAGGGAGATGTTCTGAAATGTACCAACTACAGAGGAATTAGTCTCCTAAACGTCGCTTATAAAATCTTGTCGGCCATCCTGTGTGACCGCTTAAAACCTTTTGTCAACGATCTGATCGGCCCCTACTAGTGCGGTATTAGGCCAGGCAAGTCAACCGTCGTCACACTCCGACAGATTTTAGAAAAATCCCGGGAATTCTAGATCGATACACACCACCTTTTTATCGATTTTAAAGTCGCGTATGATAGCGTGAAAAGGGACGAATTATACAGAGCCATGTAGAGTCTCGACATCCCTGCCAAACTCGTCCGCCTGTGCAGGATGACGATGGAGAAATCTCGCTGCTCCGTCAAAATTGGTAAGAACACCACCGATTCCTTTGATGTTGAGAAAGGATTGAGGCAAGGCGACGCGTTATCATGCAACTTATTCAACATCGTTCTTGAAGCAATTGTACGCAACGCACATGTTAACACAAGCGGCGGTACAATCTATCAAAAGTCCGTTCAATTGCTTGCGTATGCAGATGACATAGACATTGTCGGCAGAACGAAGCGAGCTGTGGCAGGGGCATTTGCGAGCATTGAATCGGAGGCGGCTAAAATGGGATTGGCGGTTAATGAGGACAAGACAAAGTATATGCTGTCATCGAGAGAGGAATCTCAACATCGTCGACTCAGGCAAAATATCACGATGGACAGATATAACTTCGAAGTTGTCAAGGACTTTGTCTACCTGGGCTCCACTATTACATCGCAGAATGACATCAGTGCAGAGATCAAGCGAAGAATTACTCTTGCCAACCGCTATTTCTTCGGTCTAAGAAGGCATTTAAGTAGTAAGGCCCTCTCTTAGAGAACCAAGGAGACTTTATACAAGACCCTAATCATCCCGGTCCTGCTTTATGGGTCAGAAGCATGGACACTGAAATATTCGGATAAAAATCAGCTAGGGTGCTTTGAGAGGAAGATTCTTCGTGTGATTTTCGGTCCGGTGTGTATCGAAGGAGTATGGAGGAGAAGATTTAACGACGAGCTATACGAGCTATACAGCAAAAGCTGAAAATACAGCGACTGAGATGGCTGGGGCACGTGGAGCGTATGGACAGCAACACACCTGCCCGAAGAGTCTTCGAATCCAACCCCGATGGGGTACGCAGCAGAGGAAGAACCCGTAACAGGTGGCGCAATCAAGTGAATGACGACATCAAAGCACTCGGTGTGCGCAACTGGAAGCGGCTAGCTAGGGACAGAGCTGGCTGGAGGGGCTTGTTAGTTGAAGCCGAAGCCCATCCTGGGCTGTGGGCGCCATCAAAAGTAAAAGGTAAAGTAAGTAAAGGTAAACAAATCCTTTTTTCCTTAGTTTTTCTTTAATATTTTGTGTATTTTTCGCTCGATTTAAGAATACCTGAATTTTTAAAGTTATGTTTAGGGGTCGCAAGCATCATTTTTATGCAAAACGCAGTTTTTGGAGCATTTAATTTGTAAAAAAAAACAAATATTTGTTTTTAAATAATATTTTTCGTGTCAAAACTATCTCTGGAAAAAATCAAAAAATATCAATTTTTACCTCATTTATCAGAATAAAAATAGGTATTGTTTTTAATCTTTTGCAATTCGTAAAAGTAATACAAAATAACTTACAAAACGGACCTCAAAACCAACATTACATATTATTATAAGGGCTTGAATTTTTTTTAGCTTATTCTTATTTAGTAACGAAAAACTTGGTATTACATTTATAACGGGCTGACGGGCACAAAATATTAAAAAAAAATTATAAACAAAAAATTTAATATTTTGTTCGTTTGGTACCTACTAAAAGATTTTTAAGTCAGATTCTTACCTATTTTAAGTTAGTCTCTTTTTTATCATATACAAAAGTCACAAACCCAGGTCCTTGTTTTACACAAAAATCACTTAATAGTCCAAAATCAAAGCCAGTTCGTCGTTTTTGAACGAGTAGACAAAAAAACCATATTTGCACTAATAGTACAGTAACTATACACTTTCACGTATGCGTCAAATCTGGTATTTCTGATTTCTTGCTGAGTTGTTCAGGATACAGGTATGATTGTCCTATTCTTTTGGCCCAATCTACATGATCCAGTGCTTTGCTGCATTTATGTCAACCATTCTTTATTTTCCATTATACTGTTTGATAACTTGTGTGTGGCTTGTAGAAATGCTAGTTGTCCAAATGCAATTGTAAATTAGAAAAACCTTCATTTGGATGAGCACGATCGTATGCGTAGTGCAACGGCCTCTGAGGTAGCTTGGTCTATGTTCGAATCCAGTTGACGGCAAAACAATTTATAAATTAAAATTGGAGCTATAGACTAAGCACCACTAAAAGGAATCTGATGATTGGTGTGGCAGCCATGAAATTGCAATAATTCCAGCCTAATGTAATACTCGGTGGTAGCCAATACAAGTGGTTGTTGTTCATTCAAAACCTTCAATGTTAAATAGGACGGAGCGAAAGCTATGCAGCCTAACTGCAAGAGTTATCACATTTGAACACTACTTTTAATATTAAATTTTATATCGCTAAATTTTGAATTGCTGTATTTTGGAAACCATTGGGTGTAAAGAGTTAAAGCAAATTAAGTTATTTTAAATTCGTAGAACAATGCTTTTATTTAAAATTAATTATTTGGTACTAAAATTACCAATAACTAAACAAAGCGCGAAAAAATCGCTGTTTTTCTGATTTTCTGACCATGAAGCGGTCGCCGCTCGAGGTCGAAAACTAACGTTATTAACAAGGCCAACATTCTGAACAACTCAGCAAAAAATCAGAAATACCAGATTTGACGCTAACGGTGCCTTCCACACAAACGACAAGGTTACTGGACTATAAATCTTCGTTTTCACTATCGTTATTTTTGACCATGAAGCGGTCGCCGCTCGAGGTCGAAAACTAACGTTATTAACTAGGCCAATATTCTGAACAACTCAGCAAAATATCAGAAATACCAGATTTGACGCTAACGGTGCCTTCCATACAAACGACAAGGTTACTGGACTATAAATCGTCGTTTTCATTATCGTTATTTTAGATAAACTGTTAAACTTGTACTTGATTTTCAAGCTTGAGCAAAAAATGTTGTTTTCCTTAAATGTTATTCTTCTTTGAAAAACCACAGACACTTAAAAAAAAACTGACTGAGATAAAAATGTTTTAGTACCATAAAAAGGAAAAAAAATATTCTATTTTTTGTTAATATTTTTTTGTTTGATCTATTTAGGAATCATTTCGTAAAAAATGTACAACCATTTTCTTCGTTACTAAATAAGGAATAAGTTAAAAAAAATTGAACCCCTAATAGTATATATAAGAGTGGTTTGTGGGTGGTTTTGTGGGTTGTTTTGTCCAATTTTTACGAATTGCAATTTAAAACCTTGAAAGAAATACCCATTTGTATTACGTAAAATGAGATACAAATTGATGTTTGTTTGTTGTTGAGATGATTTTGAAATAAAAACTATTATTTAAAAGCCAATATTTGTATTTTTTACAAATTAAATACTCCAAAAAATGCTTTTTGCATAAAATTGAAGGTTGCCGTAAACATAATTTTAAAAATCTGAAAAATTGCAGGTAGTGTGTCATGGGTTCGAAGAACTTACATTCCAAAAAATGGCTTAAATCGAGCGAAAAATACACAAAATATTAAAAAAAAAACTATGGAAAAAAATAATTGTGACCCTAAAACTCATTTTATTCAATATTAAATAACACACCGCGAATTTGGACAAACGGTTAACGGATAATGAATGCATAAAAATGTACCTAAATATATACGATATGAAGGCCGTTCTTATTGGTGCTGGGCCCACGCTCCATACATCTTTACCCATTGTAACAGTTAGTTTTTTTTATTTTTTGCATCTTATTGGCCGCGATCGGAAACCTATGCGATAGCCTATCTTAATTTCGATTCACAATGGAACGAGTAAACGCGACGAGAGCGTGACTTGATTCGCTGTCATTTTTTTCTAGTTATAAAGTCGTTTCCCAATTCACAATGCGACGAGTTTCTTGACGACGAGTTTTTTGGTAGCGTCAAATTATTTATTCTTTTTCTTCTAAAACTACACCATGGAATTAGAATATTCCTGACTCAAATGGAGCAGTAAGCAACTGCCTTTAATTTGAGTCCACAAAATTCTTATTCCATGGTGTAGTTTTCCTAAACACGGGAGCTTTAATTACTATTTTTTTTTCGTCGCATTGTAAATCGATCTTAAGATAGTTTCGTATCCATAAAGGTTTTCGAACGGATTGGTTCTTTTTGACATTTCGCTTGGCATAGAAGCATACATATATCTACCGAAATATTTCAGATAGTATGGATAGCTATCCAACAGCAAAAGCTGTTTTGTCAGCAGCTGTTTTTCACACGGGATTCCAACAACACGAACCTATCTGGATAGCTCTTTATAGGTTTCCGATCGCGGCCATTACTGTACGAAATAATACAAGGTGCAGTTAGTTGCGTTTCACTCATTTTTTTTTGTTGACATATTCACAGGTATGGCAAAAGATACGAAATGAATAATTTTAAACAGAGATGTAATCAAAACGAAATGTTCGATCAGAAAAAAGTTTCTAATGAGAGAAAGTGAAAAAGGAGTTCAGTGAATTTTTAAAAATTGATATGGAAAAAAATTTCCCTGACTTTCCCTGACTTTCAAGTTTAGCGGACACAATGAAGTGTCATATGGATTTAGTACGATACTAAAATAGATTCGTTTAATGAAAAACTAGATCAGAACAGCACAGAACAGCACAAACTGTCAGAACAAGTTAGAACAGAAATGTTCAACTTTGTGGTTGACAGTTTCTAATCAGCTGTGAAAAGTGCCAAAATGAAATTGATTTGGTTAGAATAAATTAAGAATAATTTTTTTTTTAAGATGGATATTTCTTCAGATACTTCCCACTTTTTTATTTCTGAACTGTTAAAACCAGCAGTGAAAATATTATTTTCACTTCCTCGAAAAAACATCAACAACCAATACCCACAATTAAAACTTGTTTTGTTTTCATGCTGACTGCTGGCAGAAATCAGTCAGCTGTTCTTTGACGTTTGTCACGCACTTGCACCACATAAAAAGTAGGTGCAGAAAATATTGTTCTCATCTGTTCTGAAAAACTTCATGGAACACACAAGTTACAGAAGGTAGAACAGCTGATTGCAATGTTTTTACTCATGGAACACACAACCTTGTACTTTTCTGATCTTTTCTGTTCTTTTCTGTACTTTTTGTTCCGAACAGATTCATTAAATAGACCTAATAATAAAATAGCCTTTTGGTGATTTTAACTTTAGTAAAATGTTACCGTTTTTTATTATGTTACTTTTAACCTAGTATAATACTAAAAATGATTTAACATCGTACTAAATCGACTAAAATTTTGCCTCATACGAATAACATTTCAAAAAATTCCATGCAAAACGGAATTAAAAAAAATGTATTTAAAAAAAATAACATAAGGTTTTAGTCTAAGGTAAGAGGGCCTTATCTCATTGTATTGTTAACACTGCAATTTTAATTATATGTAAATAAATAAGAATAATAATAATAATGGAATATTTTTTATTTGAAAATAGCACTTATATAATATGTCACATCTTTTTATCAAAATTCTTGGAGCCGTTTTCGAGAAAATTACTTGTTTTTATTAATAATAATAAAAAAAAGTAATTCAAAAATAACATGATGAAGTCGTTTTCAAAAATAAAATTTTGCACACATTCTTATAATCTCTAAATCTCAAGTTTAATTTGTACGAATCCATAACTTGTCATTTTAGTACCAATATATCAATATATTGCAAGTAAAAAAAAGAATATAAACCCATATTTCGAGTACCTCCAAATAACTCAGTTCGGTGACGACCGGTACTTTGAATCTCTGTGTTTATTTCTTTGTTTCTTAATTTAGTTTGTCTTGTCTTAATGGTGTGGTTTGAATTAGTTTTTAATCGCTCAAGTAAAGTGAAGTAAGCAATTAAAATGTTCGTGGATTGAAATCGTGGGATTAAAGCGATTTAGTTTGAAATATGAAAGACCTTATATCTGATGAAGACAAAGAAATTTAAATATTAAAATAACTTCTATTTAAAGTGGAGTGAATGAATATAATTCAATTAAAAAGTGCAAGTGACCTCAACTCCACAAATTATTGTGTTTCGCTCAGATATTTTTAGGTGCCAGTTATAGCTATCATTAAAAACCGAGACCGTTTGAAACTTAAATCATTGAATATTTTAATGCACAAATATAGCTTACGATTTCAAGATTATTTCTCCTCCAAAAAAAATACTTTTGACCCATATCTTAACATATCTTCAATGATCATACCATAACAATTTACTTAAATGTTTTTATTTCTGTTAAACTGAGGTGAAAAGTAACTTTCCAGTTGTTTAGTAATAATAAACGAGTATCGCCCAACGGCCAAAATTCGACCTCTAACGGCTTTAAATTTCGCCCGAAATGGCTGCTCATAATAAGGGGAATCTTTCGAACATTAAATCAAATTCAACAAAGGGAAAAGTAAAATTATTTTTTTTTTCGGGTGGAATATTTTTCCAGCGAAACTCATTATTATGGCTGACTATAACAAGTGCAAGGAATCAATGCAAATTATAATTTTTTTTTTTTTGAGTTAATACACATAGCTTATTTACCTGGTAACAGGATAAAGTTGGCTGAATTTTTGGGACAAATGTAGACTACAATCTTGTGTACAATTTATCGGCTGTCCTTCGTCATCAATTGATGGTGCAGTAATTGGTTGCCAATTGTGGCCGTGATCAAAAGAAATCACCGACACAAGATGTTCAGGTCCAACAGACGACTCAGAACTTGGCAAAGACGATAATCGTTGAATTTTAGAAGCAATATAAATGCCTTTCATTCCCTCAACTTTGTATAAATCAGAAAAAGCTTCGTCGGTTGTTTGCCTATTACAAAAAAAAAAATTAAAAATCAGATATGTATGGATAAAAAAATCTGTTTTTATGCTTGTGTTTTTACATAATCCATCCAGTTTTCCATATGATATTGGGTATGAATGTTAGTATGTTTTCCAAGCTCTTCGTAAATGTTATGATATTCAGTTCTTCGTCATATTCGCCTACATACAGATGAGCCATTGTATGCGTATGTGCAGCCGACACCATTATGTATTTATCTTCCACATCGCAAATATGCAATCCATTAATATCTAGCTCAGTTTGGAAATTCGCTTTTACAAAACTTTTTCTTCTATGTGATACCAGCAATTCCAAGGAATTTTGATCCTTTATAAAATTAATATTTGATTAAAATATTTTAAAATTATATTAAAAGATTATTGTATTACCTTTCGTGTTGCGAACATAAAATCTTTCTTTATAATAAACTCGTTGACGTTTTCAATCAAAACATTAAATTTAAATCGCTCATCGGATTTTGTAAACTTCAGAGGATCGATATTAATAATTGAAGATGAACCTGAATTCATAAATGCTTTAATTTTAAAATATTTCAAGCGTATTATCTAAAATTCAAATATACCTGATGGTTCTCCTCTTTCCACATATAAAAGTAAAGGAACGTCTGGTCCACTTGACCATGCATATGTTTTGACATATTCTTGTAAGATATTAAAGCTCTTTCCGCCGTCTGTTGTAAAATATAAATTTCTTTCGGTGTTTTTCTTGTCTAATATAAGAAAAACATTTGGGTCGTTATCATAAAATGAAATATCTGATGGTGTAAAATCTAAATTAGTGCGTTTAACGGTTCCATATTTGGGGGAAAAATTAAAGATGGCTTTATTCCTGGTATCCGTGAAAATAATTGTGTCAAATTTGGGATGAGTTAAAAACTGATTTAGACTAGCAGACTTTTCATGTGTTTCATTGACAACAACTTTGAATAAAGATGTTTTGTCTTCAAATGTTTCTCCATAATCAAACGACATAAATACTTTTGGTGGTTTGGCTTCATCTTGTTTTGATTCATCACCATTTTCAGAAGGTTGGTCACGAGCAAGACAAATCATTACATCGGTTCCTTCTCCCAGCCAATGCACCATAAGCTGTCCATGCGTATCATTAAGCTCATTTGCCTTAAAACAAAAATGATATTAATTTATTTACTTGTATTTTATATTCCTTTTAAACAGAATTAAATAAAAATAAAAATTGTTCTTCAAACTCCCGCAAGACATACGTTATTTTATTAAAGATCACTATGGTAGCTAAGAACAAATGGATACTAAGAATAAGAACCTTCAATCCGAGGACAATTAGGAGGTAGTTGCATACAAATGTTGCAAAATTGCGTTATTTTATCGAAGCTGAATTTTTGGTAATGAAAATATATATTAGGAAGCTTAAATTTAGTGAACATGTTCAGAACAGCACCAACAATCATTTGTGGTAATAAGTAACCGAAATTCCCTGTTGGGATTAGACCACTATTTAAATAAAAGGTACCATAATCTGAATTTGTCGGTTTTTTGCTATTCTGGTTATCTTATTGTTCTAGAAAGACCATGCAAGCGTAAATGGACAGACTTTGACTTCAAATCAGCGAAGCATACACAAAATTAGAAACAGGTGTTTTATGGCTACACTGTTTTGAATGAAACTACTAAAAAAGAGTAAAAAATGGCCATGTCCTAGAAATATTTATTAAAAAGCTGAAATTTTGTGGACATGTTCAGAACAGTACCAACAATCATATGTGTTAGCTACCAAAAAATTCCTGCTGGGACTCTGAAGATATTGCTAAATACGAAGGTAATGATTGTAAAACATGTTTGCGGTAATAAGGTGTTTCATTGTTCCGTTGTTATTTCCAGATAACGAGGAGAGGAGGTCTTTCTAGGACAATTAGATACCCCAGATATAACGAAAAATACAGATTATGGTACTTTTTTTTTAAAAATGGTGGCCTAACCCCAACAGGGATTTTTTGGTAGCTTACTCTGAACATTTCCACAAAATTTCAGCTTTATAATAAATATTTATGGGACATGGGTAGTTTTTTCGCTTTTGCACTGCAATTTAGTCTGTTAAATTCATTTAATTTAAAACAGTAGCCATGCAATACCTATAACTAATTTGTATTTACTTTCCTGATTTTGGCTGTCTAAGCCCGTCAATTTGTCACTTGAATGGTTCATGGCAACAAGTTCCAGAGATATAGCCAAAAACAAAGAGTGCAAGATGGCTGCATTTTTTCAAGATTGTGCTCGTACGCCAACGCGGATTGCTTGGGACTTTTCACAGTTGATTAAGGACACTGTTCTGAACATTTCCATTAAAAAATATACCTGTTCAAAATTTTGTCCGGGTTAGGGCTTTTTTTTAGTCTAATTTGACTGGGCTATATATTTTATTTAAAAAATATAAAAAAAACATGCGGTGCTGCGTTAAATCCTGTAAAAACACCTATAATAAGGAGAAAAAAAAATAGTTTTCATTTCACAAGTAAGTTTTGGCTAATATTTCACCAAAAGTAATTTGAAATTATGTTTTTTAGGTAAATACATTATCGTTGAATACTTTTTAATTGATATTTCATGGTATTTTTTCATAAAAAAATCAAATTTGTTGAACCTAAAAATATACTTTCATCATGTAATTTTCTGAGGATGACCTGTCAAATGAGAAATTCTCGTACAGTAACGGATTAGTTTTTGTGGGTGATGGCAAGGCGCTCAAAACCGTTGAGCGCCCGTGGTGCAGAGTTATTCTTCTACGTTTTAGTTTTGTATATAAATTATGTATTTAAAATAAAAAATATTTGTAAGTCACTCTTTCTGTGGTTACCCTGTCCATCGCGCGGTTTTGTACTTCGTCAAGAAGTGTTTGTGTCCAGTTATGTTGAGTTTGTTTACGTAAAAAAAAAGCTCAAATAACTACTACTATTTCGGAATTGTTTCAAAAATGATCATTGAAATACTTTTAAAGACAGGATATTTTAATATTGCTTCAAGAAATAACGAAAAGTTATCAATTAGAACTAAATTGACAAAAAGAGTTAATTTCAGGCGAATGTAACTACAGAGATAAAATGTAATTTTAAATTATTTAACTAAAGCCCAAATTTTTCAATAGTCAGATAAGCAGTCAGTTAGTATTTAATCCTCAGATAGAGCAAAAATCTATTTTTCAATAGGCAGATATAACTTATTCCTAGGAATAGGAACAGTAAATTTACCTGCTCATTGAGAATTCAGATAAAGTTATTGATAGGAATAAATATTTTCAAAGTCAAACATTACTGTTTGTCAACATTACTTTGAAATAAACGTTAAATAAAATTAAAATTACTTAAGAAATGTTCGATATACAAAAACAAAAATATCGAAAACATATACAAACATAAATGAAAGTGACATTCAAATTATAATATTCTATAGATTATTTTTTTGTCAATTGAAAAATTCAATTTTCCTATCCGACTGTTAAAGAGCCAAATAACTTTATTCTTCCAGTAAATAACTGACTCTTTAACTGACTATTGAAAAATCGGCTCTAAGGCAAATATCTGTGATAGTATTATTTTCATTAAAATTAAACTTAAAACTAAAAATTATATTCTCTTTTATCCATTTTCAATTTTCAGGTTTCTGGAATAGGTGAGTTTTATTTTATTACTTGAAGCGTGCTTTTTTTGTTATTATAATCCAGCTCAGCAAATAAATCCAAAAAACAAGACTTATTCAATTATTTATTTGATCGAATAAATTTAAACCAAATTAAATAAATTCTTTCAAGGCTTATAGAAACAGATATGTTCCTTTTGTTTGTGCCTAAGTACTTCTGAGACGATGAAATCTATAATCCGGTATTTCATGTACATGTTTTTAACTTAGCCACCCGCAAAGAAACGCAGCAAACAATTCCTTTGGACACCCCAGCAAGTAGCCGTCTACCTTTATTGCGACCCTGTGTCACAAAATTTTGAAAAATGATTCAATTTTGTCTCGATTTGTCTCTTCTTGTACTTCTTATTTAATACATAGTTCTGGCTCTTAAAGAGAATGGTTGTAAAAATAATAAGCGAAACTGTATAATTTCAATTTCAATGTTATGAAATACACAAACACACTTAAAACTCGATTCTTTAATTTTTAATGGTCTACTTGTATTTTCCAATTCGATTCAGCTCGCAAAGTCGAATCGGATCGAGAAATCCAGTTTTGAATCCGATCCAGGTCTACTTGGAATTGAATCCGAATTCAAGTCTGATTCAATTCTCCATGCAAACGGAGTAATTGAAATTTAAAACTAAATTGCATTATTCTTTTTTTTATTTTTTAAATTTAATATTTAATAGTTTAAAATTTCGCCCGAAATTTTAAACTATTATTTTATAAAACTCCAAAATTAAAAATGTATTTACATTTCACAAGACTCCGAGAAAATCATACAATTTTTCGGAGTTTTGTACAATAAAAGTTTTAAATTTCGCTCGAAATATAAAAAAATGTATGTACGTACATACATGTTCATCATGTGCAAAATGAATTATTAGCCGTAATTGCTTAGCCCAAGTAGGTACAACATTGAATGTGTCATCTATTTGAAATTAACCGGGTACTGTGTCGCTTAACTTTCCAATCATTTTTGTAAATTTTCAAAGACATGAAAATTGTATATGAGAAATTCTTTACGCCGTGTGAGCGTCCGGCGTTCATGCACCATGAACCTCCTTCAAAAACCAGTAGTCTGCCAGCTTACAGTTATAGGAGCTCGAGGAAGAAAATGGTACAAAAGGAAACCGATGTCATCCTAGATCATTTCGTCGGGTTGAGTAAAGAAATCAAATCTTTGATCTTCATTTTGGAAAGTTCTTTAAGGTCGTCAAGAAAGGTAAGGATTGTTGCCTCATACTGGACAAAGTGGGACATTTACAAACGAAATGAAAAACTGTTTCTTTTTCCTGCTGGTCCCCACAACTACGACAGTGAGTGCTATGAGAATGCCAAGCTTCGCCGCATGTTCTCCTATTAGCCAGTATCCAGTGCATGTTGCATGTCCAGTGCATGTTGCTACAATCCAGGCTATGTCTCGCCTGGGTCTGCATATTAGGTAAATAGTTTGGAATTTATTAAAGGTAGGCGAAATCTTCCTAGAAATGAAGCTGTTGGTTAAACTATTCCACCTTCGACTGGATTCGTTGAGAAAAATTTAGAATATATTGCCCTTTGTAACTCCGAGAGGAATGCTGACGCTTTCTGCAAATGAGTTATGATGGGATTAACCTTGCCTGGCCAGCTCGTCAGCCCGTTCATTCCCCTCAATGCCAATGAGACCCGGAACCCAGATAAGAGTGACCCTGACTTTAGTGTTCAGACTCAAAAGCTCATCCTGACTTGCCGTACCGATTTAGAGGATGTTGTAGCCGAATTATTGGCTTTAACAGCAGCTTGACTGTCTCAGAAAATAGCCGTATTAAGGTTGTGTTTCCGATCTTATTTAAGTAACTCGCGCGCTTACCTGATTGCCAGTAATTCAGCTTGAAAAAACACTAGCAAAGTCAGGTAGTCGAAAAGTCCACGATATATTTAAGGTACTCGGAAAAAAAAAATTACCGAAACAACACCGCACTCCATCTTTGATCCATCAGTATAGATAGTTATGTCGAACTCTTTCCACATAACGTCATCATTCCACTTCTTTCTGGATGGCAATATAACTTTAAAACAGAGGCTCTGTAGGGATACAGTAGTCAGTGGGAGTCGAAAACATTTCGATTGGAATCAAATCCGTCAAAATCCGGCAAGATAACAGGTATTTAATGTACAAATCTAGTGTTTAAAGGTGCAGAAAAACACTTAAAGCATCTATTGGACAAGACCGAATAGCCCCTGCAACCTTCCTTAGTTTGTTGATATTATACGATTTGTTTAGTGCTGGCCACCACACAATCGAACCATACGTGAGAATAGGTAGCATCACGGCTGTGTATGTCCATAAAATCTCTTCGACTGGAGGCCCCAGCTTTTACCAAAAGCATTTTCCAAGCTGAGGTAAATGCCATAAGAAAATGTGCCGAACGAAATCTCGAGTGAAACTACCGTAACCAAAACATTGCCATTATGACGAATAGCCAAGTCGCGTTCAAGTCACTGAACTCCTATGCCATTAGTTTAGTTTAGTTTTAATTCTTTATTAGTTTAAAAAAAAAACTCTAAACTGATATGGGTGTGCGTGGATAGGTTAAACGACGTTGGCAAAAATAATAATGTTACACTTCGTTGGGTACCTGGGTGCGTACATAGAGGTGACCAGAGAAATGAAGAGGCAGACTCCTTACCGAAAATAGGAGCAACGACACCCCTAACGGGTCCTGAGCCCTTTTGTGGTATAGAAGAAAATGTGATTAAAAATAAAATCAAAACAGAATAGGAGGCCAAAAGATCAAAATTAAAGACAGAACTCCCCTACCTGAGGCAAGCGAAACTACTTCTTGGGAGCTACAACCAAGAACGCTTTGTATCCTGTAAACGCTTAAGCAGGAATAACCTCAGAATAACCGCTTTCCTCACTGGTCACTGCAAACTGACGACACCTCAGTATTCTTAGCCCGGTGAGCAGTGCCACATGCAGATTCTGCAACACTCATAAGGAAGCACCTGACCATATATTAGGTAAATGCGATGCATTCGTGCATCAAAGACATAGGGTCGTCACCAGATAAAATAAATCGATATTCCATCTCCCAGAAGAAACAAACTGGAGGAAGAGCTATAGAACCAGCGATATCATCTATGTAACTCTAGACGGAGAAACAATAGATCTTAAACCCCTTACATTATTCATCTTCACCAAAAGTTTTGCTACAGGCATAGAAAGCTATGCAGGCCTTCTTAACCCCTTCTTCAATGTTTAATTTAGGGTCGAGAACTACACCTAGATATTTTGCACTGAAGGAGAGCGAAAACAATTGACCGTTGAGTCGAGGTAGAGTGAAGAGGTGTATCTTTGTTCTGGTGTCAGTTACAACGTTGTTGAAGCCCCTTCTACATCTAATAAGGTGGCGACCGTATTTTCTTTGAAGTTAATAGTTTTTGTCAACTATACGCTGATCCTTGTGAAGGGTCGTTTCTGTGGACTTATCATTTAGGTATGTGTGTTGAGAGTTTTCGAGAAGACATCCAACTAGGATATCGCTGATGTGTTTGTCTAGGATGTGCTCCATAGTTTTAAGCACGACCTTCGGGATAAAAACTACTCCAACACAATTTTAGACAAACATTGACGGTTAATGATTAACACTTGCGAATAAAATCAACCGATGATTAAAATCATATACAGGTATTTTCATTCGATAACTACGAACTACATAAAGCTCGTTTCACACATATTCGGTTTCATTCGGTTCGGTCTGTATTCGGTTTCCGTCTAGACCCCTTCACACACAGACGGTTCATATTCGGTTTGTACTCACTAATCAGCCCTATCTCAAATTCCATCGTCATCGGAAGCATTTTACGAATCCCGAAAAAACGATCACCAAATCCGTTCGTAGTTGCAATTTGTATGGGATTTCCACTACAATGGATTCTGTGATCCGTTTTTAAGGGATTCGTAAGAAGTTTCCGATTAAGATGGAATCCGTGAATAATAATTAAAATTAAATAAAAAGTACCTTCTAAAAAAAAACCTACCTTCAGAAAAACCGAACCGGATATGTGTGAACGCTACCTTTACTATCTGTGCCCTAGACGTGCCGTTTTGAAACCAAATGAAACCGATTCGTGTCAAGGGATCGTTCGTTGCTAAACGGTTTTTATTTTTGCTGTTTTATTGTTTCACACATATCAGGCACAGCCGAATACAAACCGAATGTGTGTGAAACGAGGCTAACGATTTATCAGCTGAACTATTTTCCAATAAATTGGAGTATATTGAAAATGATTAGATTAGAAGTTTTTAAGCTTTTGCTCTTTTTACAAATTCATTAAATTGTAATGATATTTTAAATTAGTTAAGTTTTAAAATATTTTGTTTTACAAATTATAATGCATCTTGTTTTAATTTTAGAATGTTTATTTCAGTTTGTACATAATTACAAATATCATTGAAAATTTGTACTCAATTTACATTATGTACAATTTGTACATACATTATGTAGGTATGGACTTGTTTTGAGTTTTGGAAGAATGGACAAAATACTGTAGATCCCTAAAATTTGTTTAACTATGCTTTTCCAAACCGTTTGGAATAGAAAATCACAACATTTCTGATTGCTATTCATTCTGTTCCGAAAATTCTAGAACAGTAAAGGATTTCCTTTACTTGCTCTCTAGGTAGGTGGAACAATTTAGATCATTATTTTCTGTTCTAACTTCATGTGACGTTTGTCATTAATCTAATCTCTCATTTGAATTTTGTATCACTTAACAAAAATATTATAAAATTAAGTTATACCAAAATGCACTCAACAGACATTTTTGATAGGTAGGTAGGTACTACGTTATTTATTTGTTTCAGAAAGTATATACCTACAAGATATTTATACGAAGTTGCAGTATTAACCACAATAAACAAAATATTAAGATAACATTTCATATCCATAGTTCTTGGTAATTTAAACCATAAATGTCTTATCTGCTATACAAAAAAAATTCTACATAAGCACTAAAATATGAACAAAAAAAAGTTCAACAGACTAAAATAGACAAATTATAATACGTACCTATGCACATACATATGTACATACCTACATAGTATATATTTATAGGGTTCTTTTTTTGTAACTTTGGTGGTTCACAAGAATTAAAGTAGGTATATTATTATAATTAGTTACTTACTTTTGCATATACATTATCCGATGAATTATTGTTTATTAAGGAACGTTTAACTTTATGTCCAATATATTGATTTTCAATTTGAAAAAAATTATGTTTTGGCTCATTGTATTTGTTTACAACAAAAGAATCAACCTTGGTTTCGGCATTCAAGAACAAATATGTTGCGACGAATAGTTTAAAAAATAATCCGACTAGTTCCATTTTGGTTTAAATTAGTAATGATATATTTTAATTAATCATTTGCAATAAATGTTTAGTTATTTTCTTCTTCCAATTTGTATGTACTTAGAACAATAGTTGCAGAGATCAATAATTTAATTACACTATTGTGTGCAGGTGCACTATGGATAAATGAAATCAAATAATTGATGACTGGCAATGAAATTTCCAAAAAGATATGTCTTCGAAAAATAAAATGTTGAAAGAATTTTCCAGGAGAAATTTTTGTATTCACCACAAAAGAGCTCATTACCAAAAAGCAATAACGCTCACTCGTTGCATGGTAGAAATATATGCTATGGCGCATTTTATCTCTTTCACGCAAATTGTCAATAACTGACCTTAAACGGGCCGCCTCCACAGGCCGTGAATGATGGCAGGACTACGAACATGTCTAAAAAAAAATCCAATGGAGTCCAAAAAATCGATGTTCATGCAGCGACATGTGGAAAAAGTAACGTTTTGAACAAGACATATAGGGCTGTTCAAAGCTTGGCCATGAGATGACCGTTTCATGTGCGTGTGTTTTTTTTTCTAGTTTTTGTTGATGTACAAGTACATTTTGTTGGAAGAGATAGAAATAGTAGTAAAAGGTTACGGAACGACATGAAATAATTTGCCTTCCCAAAGTTAACTATAAATATTTCAACGTTTCTCTCCAAAATCTGACAGTTTGTGATTTTTCTTTCGAATACGTACATAGCATTCAAGCCGGATCCACACCTGTCTCAAGTGTTGTGTTCTGGAGTCCTGTGTCGCTGTTGTTCCATATATTTTATGCGCCACACTGCAAGACAACACACGAGACAAATATGGTTCTACAGTTATGAAATATATTGTACCGATAAAGCTTTTTACGAAGCCAAAAGGGACAGCTAGCCCTTTGTAGAGACTGTCAGTTGCATAGGAATAGTTTGGAATATTCCTATGCAATTGACAGTCCCTACAAAGCGTTAGCTGTCACTTTTGGGTGATTGACAGATTCGCAAAAAGCTCTCTAGCCACACATGACTCATTGTTTTTCCTCTGTCAAGATTGTCTATGTTTTTTTTACGAACTGTCCCAATAAGAAAGAGAAATGACAAGATATTTTCTGGAAAAGGTGAATTAGTTCCATATTAGGTCTGTTCCTCACCTTGACCAAAATTGCGAATTGTCAACAATTGTTGCCAAAATCCTGTTCCACACCTCACAAATTTGGTAGTTTTGGGCAGAAGAGAGCGCTCACGAGAGAGTTAAACAATTTCCCCTCCTGACAAATTCTGCCCAAGAAATTTCTTTGGGCAGAAATTGTTGGTCTATCAAATGTCAGGTTGAGGTACGTTGTATGCAAAATTTACTGTTGTCGAGTCATATGTTCATCTTGCTTCGCGTTGAAATAAAAAAGGATACAAAACATTAAACGAATATTTGTGTGAAATTGTGTGGCAAAATTTTTGCCCGGAAACCGTTCCAAACTTTTTCGGAATTTTGTCTCGCTGTGAGAATATCATCCCCACTCTTTAAAATTTGACAGACCAACAATTTCTGCCCAAAAAACTTGCGAACAAGCCTTTTGTATGACGGTGTTCAAATTGGACTAATGACTCCTCCAAATTAATAAAGAAAACGTTAAAAAAAATCCACATATTTAATTTTTTAAAAATTTACTACATTTCTCTCTTTCTTGATGAAGTGGGAGTGGGAAAAATTTCAGAGAAGTCAAAAATAGTCGGAAGATGAATGCGGGATTGATGACCAAATGTCATTATTTCTGTCATTATGTACCTATTTTTGACATATAACAAAAAGAATGAATTTGCTCATTCTTTTGTCATAACGGGCCACCTCCACAGGCCATAAACGATGGCCGGACTATGAACATGTCTAAAAAAAATCTCATGGAGTCCAAAAAATCCATGTCCATGCAGCAACATGTCAAAAAAACAACGTTTTGAACAAGACATGTAGGGCTGTTCAAATATTGGCCATGAGATGACGTTCCATGTGCGTGTGATTTTTTTTTTTGGTTTTTCTTGAACGTGTAGTGAATTTTGTTTTAAAAGATAGAAGTAGGGGTGAAAGTCTAATGAAAGAAAAATGCACGGTTTGTCCCGGTCTACATTGAACGATTTTTCCAGTGCCGATCTTTTGTTCATTGGTGAAGGGAGTGAAAAGTGAGGGGTAGGGATCAAATCGTTTGTCCCGGTCTATATTGAACGATTTTTCCAGTGCCGATCTTTTGTTCGTAGGTGAAGGGAGTGAAAAGTGAGGGGTAGGGATCAAATCGTTTGTACCACAAAACTCGGACGATTTTTCCAGTCTGTTTATGTTCTCTTTCGCCCTCTTTCCAGTTTTTTGTGTGTGTTCGGTGTCAGTGTGCCATTGGGTTGATGGTGTGAGTGAATATCAATGCAAAATGAAGAGCACAGAAATAAAAAAAATGAAGAAGACAAAGAAAAAATCTCATGGAAAAAATCGTTCTGTATGTACATTTCACACGATTTCTGGAAAAATCTTCGTGGAAATATCGGGCAATGTAGATCGGGACTTTGTACCACGAACTCGAACGATTTTTCAGTCTGTTTACTTTCTTTCCAGTGTTTTGTGTGTGTTCGGTGTCAGTGTGCCGTTCGTTTGATGGTGTGAGTGAATATCAATGAAAAATGAAGAGCACATCAATAAACAAATGAAGAAGACAAGGAAAAAATCTCATTGGAAAAATGGTTCTGTGTAAATTTCACACGATTTCTGGAAAAAACTTCGTGGAAAACTCGGGCAAAGTAGATCGGGACTTTGTTTATCGGATTGTGGTTGTGATGTTAGACATCTGTATATATGTCTTTAAGTATATATAATATGGAGTGCTCGTTCATATCCCTAATCATAGATAAACAATATAAAGATACACATCTTTCGTACGTTTTACCCCCAAAACCCATTTGTTTACATTGTTGTTTTTGTAATTTAATTCTGTGTCCATGAATAAATGTAAAATCCAACAACAAAGTTACGGTGGTGGAAATCAGTAAGTTGCACTAGTATGCGTGTTTTAAAGCACACTAGTAAAACTTACTGATTTCCACCACGGCTAAACCAACCTTTCAGCTTGTAGGCAAACCGGATTGACAGCCAAAGATTTGTATCTTTATTTGTTTATCTATGCCCTAATGCATTGTAGTACTTGAGCCTGAGATAGGGGGCGTGATTTCAATATAGAGAGGGTGTTTTGACAGCTGCGGCTATGACGGTGTTGTTGTAAAAACCCTCTCTATATTGAAAATTGGATTACTGCATAGATTACCGTGCCCCCTATGATGGTTATGTTTTTGGAATGTAAACCAGCACTCTTTGAGTATATATCTTTGAGTATATATAATATGGATCCATATTATCATTGACTTAGGAATATATATAATGAGTCAACGCATATTATATATACTCAAAGATATCTGTATGGCCTGTGGAGTGGGCCTGTTAGTGAATGACACTTGTGACGTTAGGGCTGAATAGACTAAAATGTTTTTGTTGGTTTTGTATATATTAATGTTTATCACTAAATTTAATACCCAATTTCATCAAAATAGAATGCATCACGTACTTAATTACGTCATTTTCTAATTATCCTTCGAATAACTGACTACGTCGTGCCAGACCTAGACAAGACGAAGACATTCAATTCGTGGCTTTGCAATATATCACACATTACTCGAAAAAATAAGTATAATATTAAAATAAACAGCAAGATGACTGGTAGAAGCTCGGGTGCTCAAATTAGTGCAGAAAATTTGCAAATTCCACCACTACGGTCCCTCGATGACTTTGTTTTGGGATCTGCCCGGTTCCAACTCCCCAATCTTCAAGACATGGACAAATGGGGAAATCGTGTTTACAAGAATCTCCTCTATTACCAAACCAACTATTTCCTATTGTTCCTTACAATCTACACACTAATGGCAGTATTAAATCCAGTAAAAATTATTTGTGGGCTTGTTGTTCAAGCGATGTTGATTGCTATTGCTGTTTATTACTTTGGAGAAGTCCCAAACAAAAAGAGGCAAAATGCTCCGGAAAGTTTGGAAAGGTGGTATTACTTGGCAGGAACGCTTGTATGTGGTTATATTTTACTTTATTGTTTAAATGCTGTTCTCTGGTCATTATTTACTTTGTTGTTGCCATTTTCACGTACGTATATAATTTCGATTTTCAATTTTCTTGATACATGTATAACTTTTTATTTTAATATTCAAACAAATCTAGTGTCGTTTGTGCATGCATCTTTGCGATTGAGGAACCTTCGCAACAAAGTAGTCAACACAATGGAGACCTTCGGGCCGGCAACTCCAATGGGAGTCTTTCTTAACACAATGAACATTACAGGGGAAACTATTCTAAGTTAAATAAAAACACTTTTATTAAAGTTAAATTACATACCTACAAACATATTTTATTAAACTTGTTCTGAAATCGAGAATTATTGTTTTCTTTTTTGGAAAGTAATTCGATAGCCATAGTTGTGAGTCATTTACCATAATTAAATCTTTGCAAGTCCATAGCAACACGTAGATACGTAGCATTTCTTGACTCATTCATGAGCTTCCATTCATAAGGATTGTCGTACATTAGTCTACGATTTTTGTACCCCCGAAGATTTCTTTTGTTTCATATTATTGGCTTAAGTCTCCCTTATCGACATATTCCCTCATTAGTTTAGGCAGTTCCACCTTATGTTGTGAGTCACGAAGGCTATCTTTTCTTAACATCTTATCGCGATAGCGTTTTATCTCCTTTTGTCGAATCATTTTTTCCAGATCACGACTTCGATTTTTCTTTGGGCCCAATATGTGGTGATTCTTCAAGTCACTCTTCGATCGTTCAGTAGACTGAATTTTAGATGAGATCGACGGGTGCAAAGAAGATTGCAATGCCATAACATTTTTCTCGTTTTGATCCGCTGACCTCGAGCCGGTATCGCTATCGCTTTTATCGTCCGCACCGTCATCGTTTTCGAGCGGTGCTAGCTCTTCTAATTGCCTCCTGAAGATTGCTGCACTCTTAGTTATGCACGCCTTTGGATGAGAAGGTGGCAGCCAGGAAACGTTGTTGTTTCCTGTGTTCCAGTAATAAAAACACCCGCATCCAGGGTCGTAGATTTCTTTCCATCCTTTTGGAACTGGGTATTTTTTATTAAGTCGAGCTTTTCGCTTCAAATAACCTTTTTCGGGTTCCACAATTCCGTTTGCCCAACGTGTAACGCAATATAGATTACATTTATGATAAATGTTGTACTTATTTGGACATCCTTTGTAGCCGGATAAATTTGATTCGCCTATGCGCAGTTTCATTCGTTCGATCCAGAAATTTTCTTCAATTCTCCTTTCGGGTTCATACGTATCAAATTGCGAAGGATACTCAATATCTATCTCATCGTAGTCTTCTGCAATGATTTCTTCGTTTTCCAGAACTTCATCTGCTTTGGCTTCAGTTTGTCCTACATATTTTACAACAAATTTTCATTTTATCTGCAAGACTACTATAGTTACATACCAGAATCGTCGGAGATTGAGCCTTTAACAATACCTCGAGAGGCTAATCGTTTGAGTAAAGCTGGTGGTAAAGCCATTTTAAATAAAAATGTAATTAATAATACAGTTCTTAAATAAAAAATGTATAGATTGTAAAATTAAAATAATTGAATTTTATTTGGTGTTTGTTTTCATTTCCACCCGCTCTAAAAAGTTGACAAGACAACGAACTCGAACTTTCACCCGAATTTAGCCCACCATGAGTTGAAAGATCGATTTGGAGTTGAGTTGAATTAGGCTTTTCTTTGTCTTTTCTCTTTTTAATTTTGAAAACTAAAAAAAAGTAGCAAATAAAATGTTTTAAAGCGTAGTACATACTTGTGAACCATCTCGTGAACCCATACATATTTCACTTTTTTGTTCACCCGTGCACGTGCTAGTGAAGCTGAGTGGAGAACAAAAGGGAGAGTTTTCGTTCACGGGCAATTCACGAGCAAACTGCACCGAAACCCTTGGTGAAGCTTTGACAGTTGGATAAAAGAAAAAAAAATGTACAGTTTCAATTTGTGAACATTCCTCATTTATTTTCTGTTTGTTCTTTGCGTAGTGTGCTTTTAGAACTTGAATCAACTTAAAAAATAAAAAAATGCATTTAATGCATTGAGGTTTCAAACGTCAATCGTTCACAACGCATTCACAAGTGTGTAACAGTGATAAATGTCAAACGTTCACTTTCTTTACAGGCGAATGTTCACTTCACGAGGATGTATGTACTAGGCTTAAGAGGGAAACAAATACAAAACATAATAATATAGGTGCACAGAAAATCACAAATTGTCAGATTTTGGAGAGCAAAGTTGAAATATTCTCAAAAATATCAAAACTGTGCAAAAGTTCGGCTTTTATTCTTTTGCTCTCAAAAAGGAAATTTAGCTGTGCTGTGATTCTCAGTCCGAAGAAATTTCTCGGACTGAAAATCACAGGCAGGGGAAATTATTTTCACTCTCGTGAGTGTTGTCTTTTGTCAAAAACTGTCAAATTATTGAGTACGGGAACGGCTTTGGACTGGGGCCTCATCACGTAAAACAAACACGATCGAACGATATCGTCTTGGAGATAGCTGTCCTTATTTTTTTCTACAGAAGTGATAGAGATAGCAATATTGAAAACGAAAAAGTACTATCGTTTTTGTTTTACGTGATGAGGCCCCTGAACATCACAAAAATGCACAGAAAATCACAGAAATTTAAAGTAAAGCTTCAACTACATAGACCTACTTTTGTACAAAAGTACAAAAGTGAGAAATTAAAATGCTCGCTAAAGAAACATGCTTGCAAAAAAACATACGGAAATTGTTCTGACATATAAATTAAACCACCATGCACAGTTCTCCATTGTTTTTTTTTTTTGCAAGCAGGTGTCTTTAGAATAGATATAAGGCTCTCCCAAACCAATGCGAAACATTCGTTGCACTGAAGAAACATTCGCATGTCAAAATGTATTTACATGGTGATATATGAGAGTGCCAACACCAACGCGGCGGAGAAACATATGAATTAATTTTGACTGACGAATGTTTCTTCGCCGCAACGAATGTTTCGCATTGGTTTGGGAGAGCCTTTAATAGTTCGATGGTGCAAGTAATGTGCTAGAAGCTTAATTGTGGATTTACATGTATCTTCATCTGCATAAAGGTTAGACCGCACACAACTGCAGCGGAACTACACTTCACGACGCGGCAACACATTATTTGTATGAAACTGTATGAGCTATATCGCACTAAGCGGCAACTGAACTTCATTAAATTTCATACAAATTATTTTGAAGCGCAGTTCCGCTGCAGTGCAGTTCCGCCTAGTGCGGTCTAACCTTAATGGTGGATTAACATGTATCTGCGTTTGGTTTCTGCACAAAAAAAGGGATGCCAAATACAAAATGTATATTTGTTATATAGAGAGAAAAGATCAAAATGCAGAAGAACTTCGTTTCTGCATTAAAGGAAAGTGCCATAATACAGAAATGAAGACGAACATGTTCATCTTCTTGATGGTTCTCTTTCACTCACTCGGATTTTTTGTATACATCTGATGTCCTGCTCTACTTTCCTGCATTATGCAGACGAAGATACATGTATATCCAGCATAATGCAGAAAAGTAGAGCAGGACAGATGCATACAAAGAATCCGAGCGAGTGAAAGAGAACCATCAAGAAGATGAACATGTTCGTCTTCATTTCTGCATTATGGCACTTTCCTATAATGCAGAAATTAAGTTCTTCTGCATTTTGATCTTTTCTCTCTATCTAACAAATATACATTTTGTATTTGGCATCCATTTTTTGTGCAGAAACCAAATGCAGATACATGTAAATCCACCATAATACAAACGGCAAAATGTATCCACTTGTTAAAATTTAAAAAAACCTCCTGAGCTGGTTAAAGCCTTAACCACATAGACCTACTTTTATACAAAAGTACAAAAGTGAAGCCTCAACTACATAGACCTACTTTTGTACAAAAGTTCAAAAGTGAGAAATTAAAATGCTCGCCAGAGAAACATGCTTGCAAAAAAACGTACGAAAATTGTTCTGACATATAAATTAAACCACCATGCACCATTCTCCATTGTTTTTTTGCAAGCAGGTGGCTTCAGAATAGATATTTATTTCTCACTTTTGTACTTTTGTACAAAAGTATGCCTATGTAGTTAAGCCTTGAGAAATTAAAATGTTCGCTAAGGAAACATGCTTACAAAAAAACGTATCAAAATTGTTCTGAGACAGAAATTAAACCACCATGCACAATTTTCCATTGTTTTTTCTCACTTAAATTTTGACGACTGTATTCACCTCAGTAATGTCAAAATTTAGCCATTGGATCAAATTTAACGCATTTTTAACGCAATTGACACACGACCTTAGAAAATCAAAATCCTCTCCCGACTTTCTTAAAAAATTGTGCAACAGTTCCGGATCATGCTGAGGTCGGCGAAGCTGCCTGCGCAACCTCTCAAAGAACCTTTGTTGCAAAAATAATGGGCGAACCCAACAAGATGATGCTCATGCCGGTGCTCATGACATATATAATGCGTATGCATTTGAATTAGGGAAACGAAATCAAAATATTAAGGCATAAATTATGCCGTTTCGTAAAAACATAACTCAATATGAAAAATATAATTTCCGATGTTGAAATTTTCTAGCTACTTCCTGTCAATTTTATTTTTATCACTACAACTTAAAAATTTGTCTCGAGAAAAAAGATGTAGAGATAAAATTTTCCTTTGCGTCGATCTGCATACTAGGCTCAAAATAAAGCAATTGGTTACTTTATTTGAATGTATTTTGATTTAAGGTTAGACCGCACACAACTGCAGCGGAACTACACTTCACGACGCGGCAAAACATTATTTGTATGAAATTGTATGAGCTATATCGCACTAAGCGGCAACTGAACTTCATAAAATTTCATACAAATTATTGTGAATCGCAGTTCCGCTGCAGTGCAGTTCCGCCTAGTGCGGTCTAACCTTTAATCCTACTTTTGTTTAAATTGAAAGGAATTGAAAAATATTCCTTAAATACAGAAGTTTCTATTTATGACAAAAATAATGCCAGAGTCTGAAACAGTCATAAACAGCCCTATTCTGCCGTTGTGAGGCTCACAGGTCACAATTTTTTGTAAGGTTGTTTTTGTGAGGTTTCTTATGAGGCGGTCACAATTTCGTATTCTGTTTAATCCCTCATAAGAAACCTCACCAGAAAACTCATCACAGGAAGGTGATTTTTTTGTTATGAGGTTGGCCAGCTGATTTCTGAAAACAAACAGATATTTGGCGGAATTTAATACCTTATTATAATAATGAATTCTATTGGTAAGCAATTCGTTTAAACATTTATGATTATATTTAATAATTACTGTTTTATATTCTAGATTATCAGAAACGAGAAACGAGCGTCGCGGAAGCAGCTAGAGTATTTCATCGCTTTTGTTTGGAGAAACCCCGATCTCCTAGCAAACAAAAACGACTCCACATTTTGAAGAAAATTGAATTAAAAAAATAAAAAGGCAAAATCGTGATTATACTCGGATGACAAAGGGTAGTGAACTGTCTTGGTCGTCATGTGGTTTGAGTTCCTGAATAATATCCAGGCACAAAGTTTTTGGAAACCGAACAAATTTAATAAAAGTTGTGTTTTGAAGGGCAAATGGATCATTAATATCTCTTAACTGTCTTAGCATATCCTCCTTCGCTGCAATCCAAGTCATTTATCAAAAAAAATATTAATTTGCTTTTGTAATATGTGTGTATGTAAATTTTTACTTTTTCATTGCTAGATGAAACTTCTTCCAAAAGATGTATTAAAATCAAATTCAATTCCATATTTCTTCTTATTTTGCTTTTTTTTTGTATAGTTTTGAGGTGTCACGTATGTGAGTTGTGATCTGCCAAGGACCAGACCATAACTTTCAAGTTTTTATGAGGCTCACAAGCTGTGAGGTTTTTGCTAGAATACGAAAAAAGTCACAAAATCGAACTCACCTCGAGTTATGAGGTTATTGTGACTTGTGAGGCATCAGTGAGGTTAAGGCTGTAAGGGTATTCATGCAACGAGATAATTTTCCGATTTGCAGAAAGTTCTAACTTTCCGCAAGATGTTTACATGAACACCCCATTTAACATCCTTGTGGGAAACGTTGGAAATCAGCAAATTAAGGTTAGACCACACTAGGCGGAACTGCACTGCAGCGGAACTGCGATTCACAATACTTTGTATGAAATTTTATGAAGTTCAGTTGCCGCTTAGTGCGATAAAGCTCATAAAATTTCATATAAATAATATTTTGACGCGTCGTCAAGTGTAGTTCCGCTGCAGCTATGTGCGGTCTAACCTTTAACATCACATTTGACTTTATCGCAGTGTATCAGATTATTTCTACGCTTTTTCCGCTTCAAATTTGTGAGATAAAATTCTATGTTTTGCAGAATATTTTTCCCATACAAATTTTAACAGTTCATTTCTACCGATATAAAATTCTATGGTTTTTAAGCTTTCTATGGGTTTTCCGCGTTTGCATGAATACCCCTATTATTTTGTCTTCGTGTAAATGCATGTCATTATTGAAATGATTTTGTCATTATTTTTTTTCATTTTAATGAATGTTTTCATTAGAGCCTAAATTAGATAATTTCGCAAAATACAAGATATTGGTTGAATATTTGACGTCAAACTGATAATAAGGGTATTCATGGAACGTCGAAAACTTTCAGATATCGTAAAATTTCCGAAACAAGTTTCATGAACGCTCCTCTATCTAATTGCATAAGTGTGATAAACGATGCGGTAAATAAATTTGGCGGACGGAATTTACTTTATTCAAGCGTTTGAAAAAATAATTAAAAGTGTTCTGTATTATTGAAATGTTTGTTGTTGGCAAATTTTGATACATAAAATGTCGTAAAACTTTCATAAGAAGTTTTCCACGTTAACTATATTTTCATTTACAACACAAATTTGTGTGAGAAAGTTTACTATTTATCATAAAGCAATTTTCATACAAGTGACAGTTCGTTTATGACGTCGTAAACTTTCCCACATTTACGATGGTTTTCCGATGTTGCATAAATGCCCCTAATGTGTACCCTGCCTTACGCGAATGGACAATTGTGTGACTGCCCTAATGTCGAGCTTCCTAACTTCAAATATAGGGGCGTTCAAAGCGGTTCCGAAAGAAAGAACACGTGCAGTTGATCTGACATTTTTCTTTTACCGATGAGCACCACGCGTATCGGATGTAATTTTTAGAGTAGAAAAATAATTTATATTTTTAATTAAATCTCACAAATATTAAAAAGAATTGAACATTATACTGCCTTATAATGTTCGTTTTATACGAAACACCGGCGGGTTATGCCATATTTAAGGTACCTACTATATTTTGTGCAATTTTATGTTATTTCAAATTTTAATTTTGTTTAAACTTTTTTTTCTTAAGATTCTGGATGAAAAGAAAATAACTGAAGTAGATAACTTATATCTAGAATTTGAAACACCCGAAAAAGCTAATAAATTGTAAGTACATACATACCTCTCATTGATAATCTGAATAAAATTCTTCGCCACCACGTGGTAGTTGTGGCAGAGCATTTTTTCACAAGACTACTTTCGAAATATTTATCTTCTTAAAACGTAATTAGTTAATTCTTCTATTATAAACAATACAGAACTGCTTTAGCTCTACTTACATAAATATTAACTTTATTGATAAAAATTTTCATTTCTACCTAAATATTCAATTGAAATTTTGTGTCATTTCATTTCATTGTATTCGAGCCAGCTTCAAGCTCGCTTGGCACCTTTGTATACCTGCGTTGACTTGAAATGAGCTTCAACCGATTCGATTCCACTTCCGGAGCGGAGTCGAGTCGAAATTGTTGATAAAAAACCTGGGTCGAAGAGTGGGTCTTGAGGATGTGTTCACCACAGTGTTTTTGCACATGTGCGAGTAAAATTATTTATTTGTTTTGATAGCTATGTAAAGTATGTACTAAAATTCATTAAATTTGAACTGTTTTTGTGTAAAATAAATATATTGCTGCCATTCCATTAAATGTAATCTCAACACCATATCAACTCAACTTCAAATGGGGCTCTCAACTCACGTGACGAATCACCTGGTTCGAAAATCCGACCCTAATCCAACTCGAGCTCTCGATTCTGTTTGTAAACGGGGTAAAAGTTGCTAGTAAAATAAAATGTGGAATGTTCTTTCTACCTTGAAAATTACAACAAAGCATTTATTTTCGTATAAAACTATAGCTAAGCTAGTCGTGCTCGATTAAAAATAATTATTTTTATATAAAAGGTATACAACTTCGAAGGTTACATAAATATCTTCACTATAAGAACCGTCCTGTTAAATTAACGGTAAGGCATATGATTTGCGTCAACATCAAGAACAAAGCCGTATAAGCTCTTAAATTTTTTTCTTTAGAAAATACATTATTCTCTAACCTTTTTAATTAAAGCAAAAGTTGATAGATACAATTTATAAAATATTTGCGTTTTAACAAATTTTTGTTTTAACAAATTGAAACAGAATCATTCTAGGTATAGATAAATGTTTTCTTTCCTCATTCTCATCTCTTAATATTTCTTTCAAAGATGAACTCTAACCTCAAAGCTCCTTTTTTTTATGGAAAACGTTGTCTTTTTACTGAAATTAACTTATTTCTATGAACAACTTTTAAAAACAAATTTCAAACGCTTTCATAAGTGTTTCAATCATGTATTTTCATGATAGCTATAACTGGTAGGTTAATTGGCGCCTTTGTGACTTCCTTTAAATACTTTTCTGATTGTAGTTGTAGAAATGTAGTTAGAAGTAAAATGCCTGTAAAGCTAAAAATTGTACAGATTTCATTTTTTCCAAATTTGCCTTCTTTCGGTTACATATTTTATTTTGTATCATTTTCATCGAAATTGTTCTATGTAAAGATCGTTAGATTGATTTTTACATTTTTAGAATTTCGTATAATAATTTTAAAGTAAATACTTCACTCGTCTGTATATTAAGTATTATGCAAATGATTTTGATTTTTCTACATTTTATAATTAAATTTTGTCTTAAATGTTTATTTATTAAATTAATTTTGGTTAATAATTAACCTTTGTAACACACAACCCCTTACTAAAATTTTATGTTATATTTTTTTTATTTAAACCAATTATAAATTCAAAGCGTAAAAGAACTGTACAAGTGTACATAACACTTGTATTGTTCAAAACACCATCGTCAAAAGATTATAATGTTAAGAGCAAGATTTTAGAAATACCTAATACTTTAGTTTAATAACGAAAGATTATAAAATTGAAAAGCGGATTAAGGTTTCAGGTCTTTTGATCACTTGACTTTCCTCCATAAAGCATTAATTTCTTCCTGCATTTTTCTTGTTTTGTAACATTTTTTTTTAAGAAGTCAACAAATATCAACACATTTTTATCCCGCTCCTAATGATTGTATTAAACAAATCTGTCAAGTTGTTGTTGAAAAGATTAGAACTCATTTTTGACTAGAGTGTATCGCCAGTTATATTTTCTTTTTGTAAAATGTATTGAATTTTAACTTAGTTAATCAAAACAAGTCAATTTAAAGTTATCAAAAACTCCCAATTTTGCCAAAAAATAAGGGTGCCTACAGTTTTTTTTCAAATCGTTTTCTTAGCTTTGTTCTATCACGTAATCAGTTGTTGGACCAAATGCAGTGGACATCTAGGCTTTCAGGAAAAAAATAGTTCGTCGGTATCTGCCGAATAACGCAGTTAATGTTGTCCTCCAATGCTTCCACAACACCTTAGAATTAACGTAGCCCCAAAGAAAAAAGTCCAACGGTGTGATATCACATGATCTTGCTGGCCAATTCACTGGTCCGAAGAGTGAAATTAACCGAAGCGGTCTCTCAATCAGCCCTATTGTGAGTTCCGCGTGAAAGAAAATCCGCCCGGAAAAATTACATTTCACTCTTCCCTTATTGTAAGTTTCGGGCGAAAAAATGTTCCTTGTTCATAAAAACTCCCTTATTAGCATAGTTTTTTTTTCGTTTGAAATATGTCGTGTCATTTACAGCCAGCTATCCATTAAATTTTTTGGTGGTGAACGAGTTCAGCCTTGCTGTAAAATGGAGGGTGAAACTCGCAATAGCTTTTAAAAATCCGGGCGAACAAAATATTTTCGGGCGAAACGTTATCGGGTGAAACTCACAATAGGGCTGCATATGTCCATTTTTTCACGGGCTGTGTGACAAGTAGCGCCGTCTTGTTGGAACCAAATGTCGAGGTCTCGGACTTCAATTTCAGTGAAAAAAGTCTGTTATCATGGCGCGATAACATTTACATTAACGTTGACGCCAGTCTCATTTTTGAAGAAATACTGACCGATGATTCCATCGGCCCATAAACCACACCAAACGGTTGTTTTGAGTAAATGTAACTGCAGCTCTTGAACCTCTTACGGTGGTTCTTCGGCCCATATACAGCAGTTTTGTTATTGACGTATCCATTGAGCAAGAAGTGGGCCTCATCGCTGAACAAAATGTTGGTCGAAAACAGTCAGCAAGTCTCTCGAGGGCCCATTTTTGAACGATTTGCTAAAATTTTTCGGGTGAGTGTATTAGCACTAGCAAATTAGCATACGACCTTGGTGAACATTTCATTCACTACACGAAATTACCGCTACCACGGATAAACCGAGGATTCTTTATAATTCTTTATAATGATTTATCTATGGTCAATGTATGTATGTTTATAATGATGTATCTATGGTCAATGGTCCGTGGTAGCGGCCATGGACACTAGCGCCGCCATCGGTATTTAGTAGTCTCAATATGATGAAATGTAAATAAATACTGAATAAAAAACATGGAAACTTGACACGAATCACGCACCATCTGTCAAAAAACCACTTTTTGAAAAAAAAATATTGGGGCGTATTTTTTTCATTTTAGACCTGGGTCTAAGTTAAACATGGCTTTGGTTGAATTTTCGGACGTTGGAGGTTTCGGATATTTGAAGCTATTTTTGTAGTATACCAAGTTAATTATCTTATAAAAATATAAAACCAACAATTTGTAATTCAAATCGGTCTGTATTCATTGAGCCAAAATTGTCTTAAACTGTAGTTTAGTTAAACCTGGGTCTATCTGCGACTATGAATATGCCCCATTGATTGATCACACTACGCGTTATTTTATGTTACTAACCCAAAACGTTTTGAGTTCTCGAAAAGTATGGGGTACAAGCGTATATTATTGGGTACCCATAAAACACAGGCACCTATTCGGGTAGTTAACCGGGTATACAGATATCAAGAGTATCTTTCCAACTTGAAGGTTTTTTAACGCGAATTTGCAAATCAAGTTCCACAGGAGCTTAAGCAGATGGATAGTTTTTTATTTAGATTTTTGTATTCTCAGTTACATCTTTAAGGTTCTTCCAAACCAACGCCGAACATTCGCATGCAGGGCAAATCATTCACAACATTCGCATGCAGGGAAATCATTCACAATGATAACCATTTTATAAGTAGTATCTCATTTTTTATATCGGTTATTGTTTTATACAACAACCTGTCCACTGTAGGAGGCCCCTGGCAGAAGCAATACGCAATTTAACGAACAGATTAATGTGTAAATCGGTTATAATTTTCTTACGATCGGACAAAATACATAATATTTTAAAACTCTCGTTCCAAAGTATACACTGCATTTAAATTTTTGTTGTAGGGACTTTAGGGACTTCTAATATTCAATGGTGTTTAACATGATGATACTCAAAGGTTTCGCATTAAACTGAACTTATAAAAAAGTTTTGATTAAAAACCTTGGCTGTCTGATAAAACACAATTTTTGTTAACAAATGTTATACACATGTATATTTTTATAACTTAATTAAATTTAAACAAAACAATTTTTTTTTTCAAGGTTAAAACTTAAACATTTTGAAAAATTTAATGACACCACCGAAGCTCTGGCTGCAGCAACTGCTGCTGTTGAAGGAAAAGTAGCCAAGCCCTTGAAAAAGACTCTTAAGAAAATGTTTGGTGAAGATGTTCAACAATCTCTTATGGTTGCTGATGCAAAACTTGGCAGTGCTATAAAAGAAAAGTTTTCTGTCCAATGTATTTATAATACTGGTGTTCAGGAACTTATGCGTTGCATCAGAATACAATCTGATAGTCTTCTTAGTGGATTACCAAAAAAAGAAATGACCGCTATGGCTTTGGGTTTGGCTCATTCACTTTCAAGATACAAGCTTAAATTCTCACCCGATAAAATCGATACCATGATTGTTCAAGCTCAATGCCTACTGGATGATTTGGACAAAGAACTTAATAATTATGTTATGAGAGCAAGAGAATGGTAAGCTATTTTATTAATTTAAGTTAAAGACTCTTAAAAGTTGTGATTTTTATAAAAAAAAAAATACATAAACAAAATAATCTTTCAAATGATGATACTTAAAAGGTTTCGCATTAAAATGAACTCCATTGAGAGTTTTGATTAAAACCTTGGCTGTCTGATGAAAGTTTATAATCCTAGCATTGACACTGTGTATTCTTAATTTTTGATGAATAGTTTTAAATTGTTTATGCAGGTATGGTTGGCATTTTCCTGAACTTGGAAAGATTATCACGGACAATGTGTCTTTTGTGAAAACAATTAAACTTGTAGGAACAAGGGAGAACATGTCCAAAACGGATTTGTCTGATATTCTTCCTGAGGATATTGAAGAAAGTGTGAAAGAAGCTGCAGAAATTTCAATGGGTACTGAAATTTCAGAAGAAGACATTATGAATATACAAGCTCTTTGCGACGAAATACTTGCGATAACTTCCTACAGAACGCATTTGTATGACTACCTAAAAACGCGCATGATGGCAATGGCACCTAATTTGACTGTTCTTGTTGGTGAGACTGTTGGAGCACGGCTTATCGCACATGCTGGTTCGTTGATAAACTTAGCCAAGCATCCCTCATCAACATTGCAAATATTGGGAGCTGAAAAGGCGTTATTCCGAGCTCTTAAAACAAAAAAAGATACTCCCAAATACGGTTTGATTTTCCATGCACAATTAGTTGGACAAGCTAGTTTAAAAAACAAAGGTAAAATGTCGAGATCTTTGGCGGCAAAAGCTTCGCTGGCAACCAGGGTCGATGCGTTTGGTGAGGAGGCAACATTTGAGACTGGTGTTGCGCACAAAGTTAAACTAGAAGCTCGTTTAAGGCTATTGGAAGAAGGAAACTTACGAAAATTGTCAGGAACGGGTAAAGCTAAAGCTAAATTTGAAAAATATCAAGTAAAAAGGTAAATTAAATATTTATATAAAATTTAACTTCAGAGCTAATTTTAATTTTTAATATTTTTAAAGTGAGGTGTTAACTTATAAGGAAGAGGCAGATAGTACTTTGGGTGTTAAGAAAAGAAAACATTCAGAAGCTGAAGTTGAACCTGTTGAATCAGTTAAAAAAGAGGAACCAATGGACGAAGCTGAAGAAGAAGCAACTGTATCCAAACCTAAGAAGAAGAAAAAGAAGAAGCAAAAAAGCGAAAGTGAGAATAACTGAAAATAAAAATTAGTTATTTTCTATTACTATTTTTATTTTAATCTGTACCTACTTTATTTTTTAAGTAAATACAATTAATAAATCTAAAAGACTGTTTTTTAAAAAGCTTATTTTTGTATAATATTCAATAGTATTAATTTAAATCAATCTTTTTCTTTTTTTTTGTCTCTAATGGAAGTTGCCCACTTAAGCCGGTTTTGTTCTAGTTTTTGGGCTTTTCATTTCGTTTATTACAGATTCTTGCCTCTGGGTTCTTCATGGTGTCCGCTAAACTGAAAAGTCAGGTAATTCTTTAGGTCGATTCTGAAAAGCGTGGCAGATCGCTTTCCTTGGCGGATTTGTATTTTCTTATTTTCAAAACCGCAAAATTATTTATATTTGCATTTTTTGTTTAATTCGCCAACAATCCGTCACCTAGAAACCTATGATCTTATCGCTTTCAAACCATCTTCCTGAGTGCAGTAATTTGTTCAAAGTTGTAATACTACAATATAGTGCAGAACTTACCTATAGAGTAAGAGCCCAGGGCCGCCAGACATACGTCATTTTATCAAAGCTTAGATTTTTTCTGCGAACAGATACTATAGTAGCTAAGAACAAATGGATACTAAGAATCCGGGTGCAATTAAGAGGTAGCGAGTGTTAAAGTTGCATACAAATGTTGCAACTTTGCGTTATTTTACAAAGCTGAATTTTTGATGTCTTAGGGGATGGTGTCATTTACTTTTTTAGACACTTGCCAGACAGACATTTGCAGTGGGGCCTAACGTAAGCCAGACACTTAAAATATGCAAACTAATCGTGTCAATTACGTTGTAGTTTTAAAGCTAATATTTATATGTTTTATGGGCAACTGTTTAAAAATAATTCCCCATCAGTTATACATCTACAGTGGGGCGTATTCATCAGCCAGACATTTAAAACAGCTAAAATAAGCGAAAAGTCACGATTTAGTAACAAAGAGTTATTATTTTGACAGTCTTACTAATAAGAAAATGTAGAATATTTGCCCAAAGAAAAAATAAAATCTTGATTTGATTATGTTATTTAAATGTCACGATTAGTTTGACAGATTTGAAGTGTCTGGCTCACGTCAGGTCCACTAAATAAATTAAATGACACCATCCCCTAACACATATCAAAAATTCAGCTTTGATAAAAGAACGCAATGTTGCAACATTTGTATGCAACTTTAACACTCGCTACATAATTGCACCCTAATTGCTACCATAGTATCTGTGCGCAGAAAAAATCTTAGCTTTGATAAAATGACTTATGTCTGGCGGCCCTGGGCTCTTAGTCTACTATGTCTTGTATAGGGAACTAGTTTATGATATTTTCCATTGGACGTGCGGAAGCGTTCAGAATCAAAAAAAACTCTTCTAAAACCATTCCATTGGCACACAAAACTACATGGTGTTTTACTTAAACACCAGTAAAACGCCATATCTCTAGAAGCGAAAATAGGCGTTTCATAAAAACGACTATATGCTTTTAATTGTGCAAAGGGAGACGAGGGGAAAACCAAGAATTTTTTGTATTTTAACGCCGAATGTCGCTTCTAGAGACATGGCTTTTTAGTGAAAAAAACTTGCGGAATAAGGGTGAATAATTTTTTAACTTAAGAATTTAATGGAAGCATCTTGCACTGTTCCATTGGATTTCAGAATAGAGAACGACATTAGGTCTTTTGTGAAAAACAAGGAAACAGCCTAAAATCCAATCCCCATAATTTTGAGTAGCCTATTTCTGCATTGAAGCGATGACGTATTTATACCAAAGAGTTATGTAACGATCCGCGTAGTAAGGTGTTTTGTTTTCCAGAAAAAAAAACTACACCTACTTCTTGAAAATATAAACGGTTTATTTTTGTTTTTTGTTTCTTGATCACATAAAGCTCGATATGTTTTTAATCATTTTTTGTTATACTTGCTATGCTTATCTTTGATTATCCAAATTGAGTCAATAATTTCACCATTTTTATCATCAGATACTTGTTCAAAATATAAATGGGTTCCATTGTATGCTTTCATTCTTGTGTAACCATAATCCTAGAAAACAAAAGGGAATCCCTATAAATACTGGAAAATTAAACTCTCCTATTAATACGTACATTACTGTGAAAAGCATTCCATTCTGGTAGATTTTTGGAGAAAGGTTCACGCTTTTCCTTACAACCAGCTGAACCAGTTATTATTTGCACTGGTGCGTTAGGATTTGTATACGGTGCAGTATTTGAACCATTATAAACTTTGAAATCATAAATTGGCCAAAGACGAGTATAGAAATGCTCATGAGCCATAATTTCAACGTCTACGCCATATTTGTAAAAAAGATCTTCCAAACCAAACCACTGCAGCAAAGGAAGTCCTTTTCTAATATAAGTTTCTAAACTGTCATTGCAATCATATTCCTTGTTATCACTGCAGTACATGGGACGGTGTCCATAAGTTATGATCCATGGCCTTATAGCTCGGTTCTCTGGTTTGGTTGCTTCCTTGAGATCGTTTTCCAACCATTCGAATTGCTTTATCAAACTTTTAATGCCATAATTCAAAAAGTAATATACTTCCGTTGAGTATGAAATAAAATGAACTGGGCCAAGATTGAAACTATACCACATGCTATCGGTATCACCTGGCATATTGAAACGTGATTTGTAGTTGGAGAAATTGCTGAGAATTACAAAAAAAAAAACAATAATAAAAAAAAGTAAGAAAACATTTTAAATTTACATACTATTTCTCTTCATGGTTGCCTGGACAAACCATGTAAGGCAAATATGCAGCTACAGATTCTATTTGGCGCATGAATTCATCGCCGACGTTAGCGTTTTGCGAGTCCATATCATAGGCAAAGTCTCCAACATGAATGACTGCATCATACATTCCTTGTTCTGTATCGGCTTGTAAACGGCTCAGTGATTGAGCATTTTCATTGCCCAAATCACCAAATATAGCCAAACTTGGGGACCAATCTGCTTTTGATGATGGAAGAGTAAACCAAAAAAGGGCACTCCAACCTAGCATTGAACCACAAGAGTATTCATACTTTGTTTGTGAGTCCAATCCTGACAGTGTAACCTATATATACTTGTTATGTTAACCAAAATTTTGATAGGAGTATAAAAATGTAGGTCAATCTTTATTACCCTATGAATGTATTGAGATCTTTGTTTGTGTCCTCCATCTACGAAAAGTTGCGATTCTCCTGCAAATTCAACGAATTCATCAGATTCGGAATCCCATTTTTTTAATTTTACTAAAGAGCTTTGAGTATCATCACGTGTTGACCATGTCACAACAATTTCTCCCACTTTATCTGCAATAGAAATTTTAATTTAAAATCCTTGAAAACAATATTAAAAAAGTATGTAGTTTTAACTGTTTTAATCGTTTTTTAATTGCTATTAATTTAATTAAAGACATGTACATTATAAGCATTATCTATTTTATTTTGAATTTTGTAGGTGATTGCCTCATGTTTTATATTTATTATTTATGAATGTTTGAATGTTCAACAACCACTTGAGTGGGCTATTGTTTTTGGCTGGAATTATTGCAATTTCATGGCCGCCACCGAGGTCACCTGATCATGCACATCCAATGTAGGGTTTTTTGTCTTTATAAATTGCATATTGAGACAACTAGCATTTTTACTAGGCGCACACAAGTTGGTTGCTGATCATTCGGGTTCTTTCTCTTTTCTCCGTACACGATTTACAAGCCAACAATTCGCTGGACAATTGTAAGGTGGGAGAATGTATGAAAGATTTGACACTGGTCAAGAATTGATTTCATTCAATTGGGGTTTTTTTTTTGTGATAACACACTCGCAGTTAGGCTGCATAGCTTTCGCTCCGTCATTTATATTTATGTTTATATATTTATGTTTTATATTTATGTTTGCTTTTTATATTCCATTTGGTGTCAGTGCCGTCTTCGAAAAGGATGTAATCATACATACTAGTATCGCCTATCGGCCAAAATTCGACCTTTAACCATTCTTACCCTTAACGGTTACATACGCACATCATTTTTGGTTTGTGTACATCTGTATATCATTTATGTAGTTCCGTTGATTACTTACGTAGAAAAACGTAATATGTACAACAAAATTTGGCCACAACGTATTAACATACAAATTTGCTAGCAACTAAGTAAAAAATTATAAATCTTTTGAAAAAAATGAATAAATATAATACCTTTGATAAAGTTAGGAATAGGTACATACTTTCAAAGCTTTTGGAAAAAATCAATAAAATAGAATTTTTTAAAAAAAAGACCTTATCAAAACACATAAACAAAAAGACACCCACCTCAATGTTAATCCTAATCACAAAAACAGAAATAACATACAAAAGAAAATAATAAAAATTATTATAATCTTTTTGCTTTTAATATAAACGTATAAGAAAAATCTTCGGTACAATATTGTTTGTTTTTAATTAATTATATTTCATTTTCACAAGTAGGATCCATGCTTCTGTTTGGTAATCCAAAAAGAGTCAATAATTGATCCATTCTTGTCATCAGAAACTTGCTCAAAATATAAGTGAGTTCTATTGTAAGCCGTCATTCTAGTATAACCATAATCCTATAAAGTAGTTAAAACTAAATTAGAAGAAAAAAAAAAATTTAATTTTCAAAAAAAACTTCCTACCTGACTATGAAAAGCACTCCATTCTGGAATAATTTTATCAAAAGGTTCTCTGCCTTCCTTGCAACCGGCTGACCCAGTAACTAAATGCACAGGTGCTCCAGGGTTTTTGTATGGCTCTTCGTATGTGCCATTGAACATTTTATAATTATAAATTGGCCATAAGCGCTCGTATGAATGTTCGTGAGCCCACAGCATAACATCCACACCAAATTTATAAAATAAGTCTTCTAGACCAAAGAATCCCAATAGCGGTAGACCTTTTCTAATAACTGTATTATTCTTTGAACAATCATCACCATTGTCGTTACTGCAGTACATTGGTCGATGTCCAAAAGTAACGATCCAGGGTCTCAGAGCTCGGTTTTCGGGCTGATTTGCGATTTCTAAATCCTTTTCTAGCCAATAGTATTGATTAATTAGCGGTTTTATACCATAAATTAAATAATAATATAATTCTGTGGAAAACCCAATAAAATGCACTGGGCCCATGTTAAAGCTATACATTAGATTATCTGTCCCGCCTGGCATGCTAAATCGTGATCGATAGTTGGAAAAGTTGCTATTTGACAAAAAAAAAATATATATATATAGGATAGAACAAACTAATGAATGCATAGACTTCAGGTGTAAGATACTTACTATCTCTCTTCGTGATTTCCAGCACACACCATGTATGGCAAATATGCAGCGATTGATTCTATTTGCCTCATAAATTCATTACCAACCCTAGCATTTTCAGAATCCATGTCATAAGCAAAGTCTCCGACATGAATAACAGCATCGTACATTCCACGCTGAGTGTCTTGCTGCAATCTGGGTAATGATTGTGGGTTTTCATTTCCCATGTCACCGAATATAGCTAAGCGGGGTGACCATTCTGTACCATTAGGTTGAGTCATAAACCAAAATTGGGCCGACCAGCCAAGAGAGCTTCCGCAATGATAGATATAACGCGTAGAAGGTTTCAACTCAGTTAATGTCACCTGATAAAATTTGATTGTTCTGATAATTAAAATGTAACGATCTGTTTAATTTTGTTTGGAGTTTACTTTGTGAATGTACTGCGTGCTTTTTTCACTTCCACCATCAACAAACTTGATTGGCTTTGATTTAGCCATTTTTTCGAAGGTTCTTTCACCATATTCAACAATAGACTCTTTTGAATCATCGATAGTTGACCATGTAACAACAATTTCGTTTGGTAAATCTGTGAACATATTCAAATTTATAGCAAAGATTTCCCAGGCATATTTCAGTTGGAAAGCATTTTAAATAAGATTTACTGAATTTCCGTTTGTGTTGAAATTTTACTTATTACTATGTATGCGGAATATAATAATATGTACATGTACAAAATATGATTTTTTCACATTTGTTACTCTTAACTCGGAACACGACTAAAGTTAGAAAGATTTTATGTGTTTATGATAGGACTTCGTTAGGCTTGCAAGAAAGTATCTTTTTTATATCTATTAGTCTTTTCATATTAAATTCACATACCTAAGTTAATCTTTTTGAAAACTGAATTCACCACTTTTCAAATGAAATTCATCCTTTTGTAAATTAAATTCAATGTTTGCAAATTCACCTGTCGTAAACTATGTATGTACTTGGTTTGCTAAAGGTGAATTTGATTTGCAAATTGTTCAGTTATCCCATCTTTAAGGTTAATGCATTTAAGTAAAAGTTGTTACCAAATGCTCATCACTGTGACATTATGTATGTTAGTTAATCCGTTGCTGATTAACTTGCGTACCCTATTTGATAGTAGGTTGAAACTTTGGTCACAGAAATATTTATAGCCATCAAGTACAAAAACAAGTTCGGTCGATTAGGTCCTTAATTTTAGTTTGTTTTATTAAATTCAATGTGTCCCTACACAATAAGAATATACTTTTATACATACAGGGTGGTCATTATAATGGATAACCTTGCAACCGGCTAGACTGCATTCACAAGAGTTTAACATATTTTACAACTCTGCGCGCCCCAGTCAATCAAAATAAGGTCTGCTTGGAGAAAACCACAAACTTTACCACTTATTACCCGCAAATAATTGACACTTGATTTAGTCCCACAAGGAGTAAAAGCAAGAGTTCCTTTTAAAGTTCCAGCTTCAGGATTGGAAAAATAGTCAAGTAATTTCTATAATAAGTTAAGTACTTATATTTATTTAATTTTCATTTGAGAATATAGGGAACAGCTCTTTTAGTAGTTAACTGGCTTTTTTTAAAAGTGGCTTTTACAGATAAAAGCTTGTATTGTACCATTTTGAAAAGTACATTAAACAGACAACTTTTTTAAATAATTGACCACTTATGTTTCCATGTTTTTTTTAAATTTTAGGGATGGCCAAACTGTTGTGAAAATAAAAAAAAACACGATTTTTGTATTTAAAAAATTATTATAAGAAAGTGTCAAATTTTGTATACCCTCTTTTACAATTATTATTCAAGAATATTTTAAAAATAAAAACACAATAATAGTCATTCAACCGTTATTGTTGAAAAAGTATAGAATTGTTTAACTAATTTGACTCCACGGCAGGACTATTATTTCTCTTTACTCTAACTATGTACCTACATATACATGTATATATGTACATACAAATGTAAATCATTATGTAAGCTTTTCTTATAATCGTTATCTCTAAATAAGTTAGTCTTCTTTCTGCTTTACAAATCACCGGTTTTATTTAACAGGTTATGGGCCCAGTCCCGCATAGAGTATAGAGAGTTTCTTTAAATTTCGAGAAGGTCCATCGGTACACTTTTTTTATAATTTTTTTTATAAGAGTTCACCTTTGCGTTTTTTTTTTGATACATTTTATGATGGAGGGTGATAATGATCGTTTTAAAATTGAGAAGTTGGAAAAATCGGACCAGTATGCTCTTTGGAAGTTTCAAATTAATATACTTTTAAATGCATCTGGGTTGAGTGATCACGTGGAAGAGGATACGGTTCCTATTAAAGGAGAAAAAGCCGTGTACAATGATCGCATGGTGGTTTGGAAAAAGGCAGATAGTAAAGCTCAGAGAATTATCGCAAATTGAAAGCAGTGTACGAACAAACGGCAAAGACGAATGTTCACATGCTCCTGCAGCGTTTTTACAGCTTCGAAAAAATCCTGAGGACGATGTTGCCACGCATATCGGTAGGCTGGAAAACCTCGTTAGACAGTTGAGAGACGTAGGTGAACAAGTGTCTGAAAGTATGGTTATGACGAAAGTTCTTATGACGCTTCCCGAATCATTCAGTCACTTTTTCTGTGCGTGGGAATCGACCACAAAGGAGCAACAAACGTTAGAAAATCTGACGTCAAGGTTGCTTCTGGAGGAAACGCAGTTATCTTCAAAATCTATCGAACTAACTTCTGCATTGGTAGCTAGGCGAAAAATTCGTAAGTCACATTGTTCTCACCAGCGGCAGTCTTATTCTAAGCCAGGCAAATGTTATGCATGTCATGAATTTGTGCATTGGAAGAGGGACTGCACCAAGAAGAAAGGCGGTGGTGGTAGTTGGAAAAAAGAAGGTGGCGCGGGGGTAATCAGATGGGAGATGCTCTGATTTGCAATGCGTTCATGGTCAGCGGGGAAAAGGAAGATAAAGATGACAGTTGGTATTTAGATTCCGGAGCAAGTGACCTCATGTCTTTTAGGAGAAAGTGGTTTCTCCGTTATAGGGAGTTCTGTGAACCGATAGATATTCGCATTGGTAGTGGGGACAAAATTGCGGCGCTAGGTGTTGGAGACATTAATGTGTTGGCATTTAATGGACAAGTTTTATTGGAAAAAAACCTCGCAAACGTGCTTTATGTACCTAGAATTTCGGTTAATCTATTTTTTCAAACACGTGCATTGGACAAAGGCACACGTTTCATTTCGGACAAAGACAACTGCAAATTTGTGAACATGAATGATGGTGCTATAGTTGTAGTGGGAGAACGTAGGGAGCAACTGTTCAAAATGTGCTTCAGGGTTCAGGCTGCTGTAAATGGTGTTGCAAATTTGGCAAAAAGGCATGTTATGTCACTACAATTATGGCATGAACGCATGGCTCACCAAAATGTCGTTCAAGTGCGAAGTCAACTCAAGAAACAAGGTCTAGAGTTCAAAGATGTGGAGAATTTCAGATTCGATGCATGTTGTTTTGGGAAAATGCACAGACTACCTTTTCCAAAAAGTAGCTTCAGAGCTCAATATCCAGGACAACTAGTGCCTGCAGATGTGTGTGGTCCCATGGTCGAAGCTTCAATCCGTGGGTCCATTTACTTTGTGGTTTTTCAAGGACCATTATTCGCACTACAGAATGGTATATTTTTTGAAGCACAAATCAGAAGTGTGTTCTGTGATGCAACGTTTTTTCAATGAAACAGAAAGAGACTGACACTCCGTCAAGGTCTTGCGTTCAGACAATGGTCTTGAATTTGTCAACCAAGGGGTTAGGGCTCTTCTTGAAAAGAGGAACATTCGCCACGAAACAACAGTGCCCTACACCCCAAAACAAAACGGGAGTGCAGAGCGAGAGAACCGCACACTTGTTGAGGCTTCACGTACGATGCTTGCAGGTGCGAATTTACCAAAAAGGTTTTGGGCAGAGGCAATAAACACCGCTGTGCATGTTCTGAACCGGACTGGGACTAGCTCAATCAAAAATAAAAATCCAATCGAACTGTGGCAGGGTCATGATTTCAAGGTCGACGATTTAAAGGTGTTTGGCGCGGAGGTTTTTGTACATGTGCCAAAACAAAAGCGTAGAAAATGGTATCGTAAAGCCGAGAAGGCTATTTTCATGGGGTATGCAGATTATTCAAAAGGGTTTAAAGTTTGGATACCTACATTAAGGAAAATGGAAATTAGTATGGATGTAGAGTTCCGAGAAAAGTTAAGTCCCCAGAACGAAAAAGAGGAGGATCGTTTGGCTGTTGGTGTGGAGTTTACGACTTATGAGTTAGATGGTGATGGTAACAGAGATCGAGGAAAAGCAGTGGCAGTAGTGGCAAATCATGAGTCATCTATTCATGAGTTAGATGTTGATGGCGGTGACGATCAAGATGAGGCAGTAGTGGCAAATGATGAGGTATTAGTTTTTGATTCAGATGGTCATGATGGTAGCAACCAAGATAATTTGATGGTACGAAATAATGACTTACAGGCGGATAGATCTTGTGAAATTGAAAACCAGGTCTTAGCTGATGATGAGTTCCAGTCAGCAGACGAAGTAAGCTCTGAAAATTCGGAAAATGATGAGTTTTACGGTGCATCAATGGAAACTGGCTCTGGTAGGTTCTCTATTCCATTAAGAGGAAGGTTGCGCAGCACTAAAAATAGACTTGAGTTGGATGATTGTTCGAATACTAAAAGGAATGCTTTCTTGGTACAAGGTGAACCAAAGACACTATGAGTTGCGCTAATGCAGATCATTGGAAGAAAGCAATGGACGAGGAAATGGAATGTCTTTTGAAAAATCGAACCTGGAACATAGTTCCATGTCCAGAAAACCGAAAAATAATCGATAATAAGTGGGTATTTAAATTAAAGGATCTAGATGCTAAAGGAACACAGAAGTTTAAGGCTAGGTTGGTTGTTCGTGGTTTCACACAGGAGTATGGTGTGGATTATGAGGAGACTTTTAGTCCTGTGGTTAAATTTACATCAATTAGGTCGATAATTGCATTTGCGGCTAATGAAGGTCTTTATCTCACTCAATTCGATGTAAAAACCGCACTTTTGAATGGAGAGTTGGGCGGAGAAATATATATGCGGCAACCACTTGGCTATGAAGATGGTACAATGGGAGTTTGTAAGCTTAAAAAAAGCCTGTATGGTCTAAAACAAGCTTCGCGTTGTTGGAACCAAACGCAAACAAGAGTGCTGAAGAAATTCAATCTTGATCCGACGAAAATGGGTCCTTGTGTTTTTAATGCGAAGGAAAGTGGCAGGCGTATAATAGTGGCGGTCTATATTGACGATGGACTGGTGGCAGCCCAGGATAAGGTGGTGGCTTTGGAGTTGCTTGATTTCTTGAAGAATTCATTTGAAATCACAATCTTAGATGGCAGTTTTTTTTGTGAATGCAAATACCCATCAATAAAAGAGGAGACATTCATATGAATCAGAAGCTTTATGCAAAACGGGTGTTAAAGCGCTTCAATATGGACAACTCTAAGCCAGTGTCAACCCCTGCTGAAACTAGTGCGAGTGGAAGTGTTATGCCGTCAGGTGCAGTTAAATTTCCGTACCGGGAAGCTGTAGGTAGTTTGATGTACCTTGCAGTAGCTACCCGCCCAGACATCTCGTATGCAGTGGGAGTAGTTTCTCGTTTTTTGGATTCGCCAGACAGGAGTGCGTTTCGTTATCAACAACGGAATCGGAATATGTGGCGGCTTCACAGGCTGTGAAGGAATTGATATGGGTGCAGAGGCTCTTAACTGAAATTTGTCCAAACATTTTTATCAAGACGATTCGATGCAATCCGGCTGGTCAAGAACCCGGAGTTCCATATAAGGACGAAGCACATAGATGTGAGGTATCATTTCATCAGAGAAAGATACGAAAGTGGTGATTTTGATATTATCTATGTTGCATCCGAAGCTCAAATAGCAGATATTTTTACAAAGGCGCTTTGCAAAGAAAAATTTGAAAAATTTCGAAAGTTAATTGGAGTAAATTTCTTAAAGTAAATTTTAAAGTTAATTTTGATTACAAAAAAAAAAATTATATCTTTAATTATAAAATTTAAACTATTATTTTGTTATAAATATACATCCATAAATATTAATATAGTTTGAAATGTGAATTACTTGTAAATCTTGCATTAGTATTTAAATTAATTAAAAGGTGGGAGTGTGGAAAAAGTATAGTATTGTTTAAATAATTTGACTCCACGGCAACACTATTATTTCTCTTTACTCTAACTATGTACCTACATATACATGTATATACAAATGTAAATCATTATGTAAGCTTTTCTTATAATCGTTATCTCTAAATAAATTAGTCTTCTTTCTGCTTTACAAATCACCGGTTTTATTTAACAGTTATCGTAGGTTTCATGTATTTGAGAGAAGTTAAAAAAAATTAAAAAAAAAAACATAACCTAAAAACTACAAGGCAAATATTTTTCCTTACAGATCTTATTGCCACCTATAGCCGGTTCGGTTGCAAGGTTATCCATTATTTACTGCACACCCTGACCGCCTGTATACCATACCGCTACTATATTGCAGCCATTGAAATACATGTTTGCGGTACGAAGCGGTACAGACTTATTTTACCGAAATGATACCGTACCGAGTCAGGGAGCGGCCTAAGACTCCGTCAAGATTGTTGTTTAACTTTGAATTTGTTTTTTTTCGAAAAACGAGCATTAAGTTTACCACCAGTTTTTTTTTCATTATTATTTAAATTATACGCTCATATATGTTTACACGCCATGCCATATCATACAAATACGCTGCCATGCCATATCATACAAAAATAACAATCTTCCGATAAAATGTAACGACTATGAACGCATAGCGATGAAGTACGTTCAGTACAAAATTTTTGACAGTTGTGCGTAATGCTAGGCTTCTACTTGTCATTGAAAAGACGCAAATTGACAAACTTTCCAGGACAGGGTGGCTTTTACCAACACAAAAAGCAAAGAAAGTAGAAGTACCGAGCAACTATAACTCACCCTGTCTTGGAAAGTTTTTCAATTTGCGTCTTTTCAATGACAAGTGGAAACCTAGCATTAATTTTCTTCCGAAATTCTCTGACAGAAAATAGTTGCGGAATATTTTAAGAAAAGTAAGCAAAAAAACATAAATAAATATAATTTTGTTTCGTTAGTGCAATAAACAATGAAGAGGGCTCAGCAAGAGAGTTTGGTTGAAATAATAAATATAAATTATAAACTTTTAAACATCACAAACATTTTCACTTATTAAACTAATCCAGACGTACAAATTATGTGTAAAATGAATGAAAAAAAACGGGTTGATCTAGGACTTTTACTTTTCAAGATATTAAAAAATTTTCTCATACATACAAATAATGCTAGGTTTCCACTTGTCATTGAAAGACGCAAATTGACACTCTTTCCAGGACAGGGTGGCTTTTACCAATACAAAAGCAAACAAAGTAGTAGTAGCGATAACTCACCCTGTCTTGGAAAGTTTTTCAATTTGCGTCTTTTCAATGACAAGTGGAAACCTAGCATTAATTTTCTTCCGAAATTATCTGACAGAAAATAGTTGCGGAATATTTTAAGAAAAGTAAGCAAAAAAACATAAATAAATATAATTTTGTTTCGTTAGTGCAATAAACAATGAAGAGGGCTCAGCAAGAGAGTTTGGTTGAAATAATAAATATAAATTATAAACTTTTAAACATCACAAACATTTTCACTTATTAAACTAATCCAGACGTACAAATTATGTGTAAAATGAATGAAAAAAAACGGGTTGATCTAGGACTTTTACTTTTCAAGATATTAAAAAATTTTCTCATACATACAAATAATGCTAGGTTTCCACTTGTCATTGAAAGACGCAAATTGACACACTTTCCAGGACAGGGTGGCTTTTACCAATACAAAAGCAAAGAAAGTAGTAGTAGCGATCAAGTATAACTCACCCTGTCTTGGAAAGTTTTTCAATTTGCGTCTTTTCAATGACAAGTGGAAACCTAGCATAAGAAGAATCCGGCTAAATGATCATTTTAGCAACCCTTTGATTATCATCAATCTCGTTTTTTTATTGTTTTGACTAATGTGGATTTCCTTTCAACAAAAAAATCAAATCTGTGAAGGGGAAATTTATTTGTTTAGAAGAAAAGATCAAATTTTCTAAACAAATCAAATCTTTTATTTTATAACGAATTCCATACAGCCATTTGAAGTCGATTTCATTTAAAATTTTTTCTTGGTAGAAGGAATTTAAAAAAAAATTCTACTTTTTTTTTGTGAGTGTGAGAGTGCAATTTGACAGGAAATTTGTTGGCGCACAAAAACAAAGTGGTGCGCGCTAAACAAATATTAAAGTGTATTTTATTTTTCGCGTTGTTTTGATAATTTAAAACCAAATATATTTCGTCTGAAAATTAAAAAAGAACAAAAACAATTGTGCGCGTAATCAAGTAAAAAAAATTACAATCCATCCAGACACAGCAGCGAAGATCTATTTTGAATATTTCACTAGGGGACGAAGATAAATAAATTTGCAACGTGTTTTTCTTGCGAATTGTATGTTATTTAAATGGGATTTTTGTTTCTTGAAGATATATGCACAATTATCTTTACTTTTTTTGATCATTCACTGAAATATTAAATAATTTGAAACACTTTAACATTTGTTTTCATTTTTAACATCCTCACAAAATTGTAATGAGAACAATTTCATCCTGATGCATGAGAAATGTCAAATCTTGATAGTGTGTGTGCGATTTGATGTGAAATCTAGCTAAAAACGCAAGATTTGTTTGACAGCATTATAATCGATTTTGTTTAGAAAAAATTCGATTTGTTCAGAAAAATTCGAATTTTTTTGGTTGTAAGGAATTCGACATTAGAAAGATTTACACCGACTTGCACACACACTAGGAAGATTTGACATTTCTCTGGTTATTGTTTAAGTTTGGCTTTTCAGTCAATTTGTTCAATTAAATTATTTCCGTGGTGTAAAAGTATAAAGTTCACGTTCTTCAGTAAATAAAATAAAATAAATTAAATAAAATTTACTACATGTAGAGAGAATTACAATTTTCCATTTTCAAAAAAAAAATTTAAGAATTGTGCGTTCGGGCCTGTCAAATTGCACACACATACAATCACAGAAAAAAATTTATTTTGTCTGCGAGTTCCTTACAACAAAAAAAAAAGATTTGATCTCCAATATTTGAAAAGAAATCGACATAAGTTGTTGGTTTCTTTATTTTTCAATATCTTGAAAAGTGAAAATCCTAGATCTATCCGGTTTTTAGTGTTAGACTAAAAATTGATAAGAGCTTTGAATTTTGACAACATTAATAGTACTTAATTAAATAAATTTTTTAAAAATTGTTTTCTTCAAAATTTCGAGTTTGAAAATTAATTTTTTAAAAACTATTCACAAACGCAACTTAATTTAAAATAAAAAAAGAGACTTCTGGCTTTCCAAAATGGCAGGGCATGGCAGGGGGTACCGTTGTTTTTTAATAATTTTTTTCTGTTTTAAGTCCTTTTTCTAGAAAATTGTCCCTCCCTCCTAGACTCCTAGATGGGTACCCACATGAGCAGAATGGGCTATAGCACATCTGACTTATTTAGAGTGTGTCAGGATGAAGAGGCGGAAGAGGGCTCTTATCACTTTCGTTGTGAATGTCACAGCTTAGCTAGAAACAGAAAACAAGCCCTCGGAGAATATTTTTTCGATGAACTGGGCGACATCTCAATCTTGCCACTGAAAAATATCCTAAAATTCCATCAGAACTCATGATGGTTCAGGGAGGCCTCACATACCTAAAATTCCCTTATCCCTCTACCCCTTCCCCCCTTATACCAACTTTTCTGATGTGGCTTGCCGGATAATCACCCCGATTAAACCTAACCTAACCCTCCTAGCCGGAAAGGGAAATAGACCTCCTCCAATACGATTTTTTTCTTGTCTTAACCCAACCTACTCGTTACAGCTTTTTGGTGCACCTTATACCAATCACCCTATATACATAAGGGTGGTCCTTATAAAGGTTGTATGACGCACCCCTTACTTTGTTCTAAATAAATAATGAAAAAAATCGTGTAAGATTTAAGCTCATTATATTAACGTTAAACCGCCCCCAAGACGTCTGAAGTTTTATATGGGTAACCCCATGTATTTTTGTAGATCCAAATTTGAAAAATCTTAGCTTTGGTAATGATTGATAAAAAAATTGAATTTTGGAACAAGAAAAAAATTTATTTAAATTTTTAATTTTCCCATATAAAACTTCAGACATCTCGGGGGCCAGGAATTTTTTTTTAAATTATTTAGAACAAATTAGGGGGGGGGGGGGTGCATCGTTCAAATTAAGGACCACCCTAATATACATACATAAAATTACGCTCACCCCTGACTGGGTAACGCTGCTATGATAATAAATTAAAATCGGATAGGCTTTTGCTCCTAATAAAAATACAGGGCCCAAATCGCGTAAGACTAAAACGATAGTTCGATTGAAGGATCGTCGTTTTGACTATTGCTCTCTCTATATTTTCCTATATGTGTGTATACAGACAGCTATCGTCAAGAGGACGATCGTTCAATCGAACAATCGTTTTAGTCTTACGCGATCTGGGCCCATGTAATAAGTCCATAACACAAATTGGATTCGCCATTCAGGCCAGACAACTAAAAAAGGACGGCATGCTGATATTTTCTGAGTTTAACCATCTGACTCAGATTGTAAATAAGTTAATAAGCCAACACGAATACCTGATGTTGCAGGTCAAAGTCCTAACACCCTCGACTTGTTTCTCACTTCTCACCCTGAAAAACATGCTATTAGCATTTTAGCTCCCATAGGCACGTCTGACCATTCCTTAATATCAGCTAGTTTTTCATGCTCCAATCCCTCAAATAAAGAAAAAGTTCCGAAAAGAAAATTAGACAAAAAATACTGCAGTGTCCCAAGGACAGTACAAATTTTTGGTCATTCGTAAAGAATATTAAAAACTCAACATTTTCATCGGTTCCCACACTAATTTTTAATGACAATCCCGTTGTTAATTCAACAGATAAGGCCAATGTATTTTTAGAACAATTCGCAGCAAACTCTACGCTGCCAGAAAGCGACAGGACAACACCTGTACTTGAGAACGTAAATTTTTCCATGGGACCAATTCATTTTCGAACTAGTACAGTCGCAAGAGTACTCAAAGATCTCGACATACACAAATCTGCTGGCACAGATGGCATATCCCTATTTGTTCTGAAGAGATTTTCTTCCACGCTGGCTAAACCACTTCGCAGCAAGCTTTTTTATCTATCGTTTTCTGCAGGGCTCTTTCCACCTAGATAGAAAACTTTCCTAAAAAAGGCAATTCGTCTTCACCCTCTAATTACCGGCCGATTGCACTTACTTCCCTTCTTTCCAAGGTCATGGAAACGCTGATCACCGTCAGCTTATGAAATATCTTGAAGAGCGAAAGCTTCTTAATCACCGCCAATACGGCTTTCGAAGCAACAGATCCACCGGTGATTTGATGGCATATCTCACCGAAAAGTGGAATCAATCCATACATCGTTTTGGTGAAAGTAAGATTGTTCCACTCGATATTTCTAAAACGTTTGATAGAGTTTGGCATCAAGCTCTCTTATCGAAAATGAGTGCTTTTGGTATCGATGAATCACTTCTTCAGTGGATTAGTAATTACCTTACTGACCGTTCAATCCAAGTCGTTTTGGATGGTTTTAAATCTCAAGTCCGTAAAATAAATGCTGGTGTACCCCGAGGCTCCGACTTTGTTTATTATCTTCATAAGCGATCAGCTTCTCATAATCATTCCCAAATTCACCTCCCTGTTCTTTGAATGTGGAACTACAACGGGAAAACATGATGAGCTTATTGAACTCAGTTCTCAATAGTATCGTTAAATGGGGTATCAATAATAGAGTGGAATTCAATGCATCCAAAACCCAAAGCTGTTTACTGTCGTTAAAGCGGAATATTACCCCTTTGCTTTTTTACATGAATGGTTCTTGCATTGAGGAAACAGAAAAGCTTTCGATTCTAGGTATGTGCGTTACTGACGACGTTTTGTGGAACGATCACATCTTAGATATTGCAAAAAATGCAGCAAAATGTTTGGGCTTCCTTAGAAGATCCAAGAACTATTTCTCTCCTTCTGATCTGGCAACAATTTATAAGGCGTACATACGCCCAAAGCTAGAATATAACTCCCATATCTGGTCGGGTAAATCTTACAACTACAACACCTACTGGATAGAATACAGAATAGAGCTTTAAGACTGATAGGCGAGAGATCAGTTTCGGAAACATTTGTTTCGCTTGAACATCGTCGAAACGTGTCTTGCCTATCACTGTTCCTCCCCTTAAACATTTCACCCGCTAGGAATGCTCATCAGTATACCCTTGAGCCAAATTTCGGTCGTACCGTTAAATACAGAGATTCTTTTTTTAGCCGTACTACACGAATGTGGAATTCCCTACCCAACTCTATTTTTACTTCCCATTTTAATATTCAAGTGTTCAAGACAAATGTACATTGTCATCTCCTTTTCAATCCTCCGTCTGCTTCCTAAATGCTCGCACTGTGTTAAATTTCAACATATAAAGGGTAGTTATAAGCCCTTGCGTGTCAGAAGATAGGTCTTGAAAAGTCATAAATTGGGTAAAATAAAATTTTAGGGGTTGCCACATTTCTAGAAGTAACTTTTTGTTGAAAGTGGAGGTTGTCAACTAAATTATATACATATTTACGCTCAGCCCTGACTCACATGACATAACATAACATTTTTTATTCCAATACCGTCTCAATTCTAAAAAAAAATGTTCGGAGTAAAATATAAACCTGTTCAGATGTTGTATTTTATTATTTAATTTAATTGTGTTACATACATATGTATGTATTTGTTTTATGTTTGTGCAAAAAAAAAAATTGTTGCTATAAGTACATATCTATTATTTTGCTATTACTATAATACATTCTATTGTTTTTGAAAGAGAAAAACTGGAATGTGAGATTCATATTTGACTCAAATGCTTTTTTGTATGTTTTTCAACCAATATTTCATTCTGATTTTTGTTGCTTATAACTTTCATGTTTATCTTTTATAATCCAAAATGAATCAATAATTTGCCCATCTTTGTCGTCTGATACTTGTTCAAAATATAAATGCGATCCATTGTGTGCTTTCAAGCGAGTGTATCCATAGTCCTAAAATGCATGGGGAACTTTACTAAACGAACACAATAATTTATTATTTTTAATTCTCTACCTGACTGTGAAAAGCACTCCATTCCGGAATTTTAGATGTGAACGGTTCACGACCTTCTTTACAACCAGCAGAGCCTGTTACAATATGAACAGGCGCACCAGGATTTCTGTATGGTTCCGCTCTTGATCCATTGTAAACTTTATAATTATAGATTGGCCACAAACGTTCATATGAATGCTCATGAGCCCAAAGCTCAACATCTACTCCATACTTATAGAAAAGATCTTCTAAACCGAACAAATGGACGAACGGCCACCCAACACGAACCAATGTTTCGGAATGTGTACAATCATTGTCATTTTCATTGCTACAATACATTGGTCGATGCCCGAAAGTTATAATCCATGGTCGTAGTGCTCTATTTTCAGGTTTATTCGCTTCTTGTAGGTCTTTTTCTAGCCACTCATATTGAAAAACGAGAGGTTTTAGTCCATAGTTAAGAAAATAGTATACTTCGGTTGAGAAGCCAATGAAATGAACTGGACCCATATTAAAACTGTACATAATATTGTCGGTATTTCCAGGCATACTAAATCGTGCCCGATAGTTTGAAAAATTACTTAAAATAAAAATAACCAGTAGGTAAATTATTAACTCCAAAGTACACGATTTCCTGCCATTTTTAAACTTACAACTTTTCTTCGTGATTCCCAGGACATACCATGTAGGGTAAGTATGCTGCAACTGGTTCTATTTGCTTCATAAATTCATCCCCAATTCTAGCATTTTCACTGTTCATGTCATAGGCAAAATCACCAACGTGTACTATGGCATCATAGATACCTCGTTGTGTTTCCTCTTGGAGTCGACCTAAAGATTGAGCATTTTCGTTACCCATATCGCCGTAAATTGCAATGGTAGGCGAGTAATCCGCACCAGATGGGACAGTACGAAATGAAAATTGTGATGACCAGCCGAGAGGGCCTCCACAGTGATATAGGTATGTAGAGTTTGGTTGTAAATTCTTCAATTTCACCTGAGATCATAAAATTTCGATGGAAGTTATTACTAATTGAAACTAAATATGGTTTCTTTACCCTATGTATGAATTGAGATTTATGCTTATCACCGCCATCAATAAATAGTTGTGATGTTCCTTCTGCCGTTAGGGCTATACCTCGAATACCATATTCAACAATGGATGTTCCAGCATCATCACGTGTGGACCAAGTGACTAAAATTTCATCAGTGGTGTCTAGAAAACAAGAGAACCCGAAATGAAATCTTCAGCAAAATTATGGGTATGAGTATGATAAAATAGTAGGGCATAAGGAATCCTTCTTTCGATGACATAGGGAGTTATAATCAGTCGATCCCAAGGAAACCTACTAAAAACAGAAACAAATATTGATAAAAATAAGATTGAAATAAATCTTTTCAATCCCCATTTAATGCAGATATAAGCTGTGTGCTTTTGAGAACTGTTTGAAAACAGTCATATCAATTCTTACACGCAGTATTGCAACAACAATACTCTAAAGCTTTTACTTTTTTCCTGCAATCAAATCTGACTGGCAAAAATATGCTCTAGAACAATGAGCTTTATGAAACAATTTATTTCACATCGTTTTGGGACGAATATTATTATTATTATTATTATAATTTATTAACATCAAATTAAAATTTACATGCTAATATTAAAGAGCGCTAGCTACTTGAGGCTTCTGGCTCTTAAGTTTAAATAAAGGTTTTTACATGCAATATGTATTTATAATTTTTAAATGTAACAATTTTGTTATTAATACCTAGATATTTATATTGTGAAGTTTAATAAAATTGTATATTACTTTTATATTTTCTGGGTCTAAGTTTCTCAATATTTCTATTTTTGTTAAAGTTGAGTTGCAAACGCTGGTGTTAGAAGTAAGTGATTTACATACCCCTAACCCAAGAATGTGATCTAAGTCTATTGTTGCCTGGCATTGATTGCAGATTGGTGGATTTGTATTTTTAAGAAGATGTTGATGGGTGAGTGATGTGTGTCCTAGTCTAGGTCTGACGATAGTTGTATTCATCTGCTTGGAGGTGGTATTAGGATAGACAGGTTTGATTTTGTCGATATTGATGGATTTGTAGGGGTGTTGGTAGTTGTTTAGCCAGTCATTTAGTTGTTGTTGTCTTAGTTTGTTCTTAACTTCAGGTAATAGGTCACGTTTAGTAAGATTTGCAATTAATTTGACTGGTGAAACATGGGCATCATTTGCCGCTTTGTCAGCTTGTTCGTTTCCGAATATGCCGACGTGTCCGGGTATCCACATAAGTTTTGATTTATTTTTATATCTTATAAGGTGATCCCTTATTTTATTTATGATAGCCGTGTTGTTGTTTGGGTTTTGAATTGCGTTAAGTACTGACTGACTGTCAGAGCATATGATGAAACAACCAGGTAATTTTGCGGTTTTCGTTGCACATTCTAGGATCGCTGTTGCCTCGGCAGTAAAAATTGATGCTATATTATCCAGTGAATATCTGACGAATATCTTTTGCTTTCTTGTATTAACATTTATATTTCTCAACAAAACAGGGATATTGAAACATAGTTTCTTAGATTTTTGTGGGATTCGATCACAAATATAAACAATATGAATTTTTCATACAATTTTTGTTCTTTTCAAATGGCTACAAAAGTTATAGACCACGAGCCCACAGCAAATTTTGGGAGTGGATTGATAACCAAAATATGAGTATGAGGGTTTGTAGGTGCATCGTGGTATCGAATACAATCGTCTGGCAGGTTTCTTTTTCAGCCTTTGGCGGGGGTTTGAAAACAGCGATTTTCCAATTTATTTTGTCAGAGGCAGAAATTGTAGGGCTTAAGATCAAGTCGGAAAAAACTTAAAGGATCAGCCTTGGAACTCCCTCATCAATCCAAGTAAATATTTCTGGACAACCAATGGATTTCCAATATCTTGGCAGTATTGTCTCTACAGGTGGCTGAACTGAACTCAAAGTAAACAGCCGAATCGGAAAAGCAAAGGCTGCGTTCGGAATGGTGTCCAAAATATAGAGAAACAACTCTTTTAGCTTAAAGACCAAGCTACGACTGTTCCGCTCCAATGTTGAATCCGTGCTGCTTTACGGGTGCAGCACTTGGAAAGTCACTGACACTGTCACTGGAACGTTGCAAACGTTCGTTAATAGGTGTCTACGAAACATCTTGAGGATTTTCTGGCCCAACCGTATCTCCAATACTGAACTTCATGCGAGAAGGGGTTAGGAGCCCATAGACTCCATTATACGAAGAAGAAAGTGGCAGTGGATTGGCCATACGCTTCGAAAAGGCGATCGGTGCATTGCATCTAAAGCAACGCAGTGGAACCCGCTCACACAGGAGGGAAGACAAGTGGGCCGGCCTAGAACAGGAATCGGCCCGACTGGGGAAAAGTTGGAGGGAGCTGTAATACATTTCCAGAAATCGTACACGATGGCGCGTAGGATTAGTGGAGGCCATATGTCCCGTAAGGGAAACATCACGGACGTAATAGGTCCCAGGACCTAGACTATTACTAGACAAATAAAATAAATATTATAACGATGTTTTACGATAGTTAAGGGTCCCAAGTATTTTTACAAAAATTAGCGCCGGCTTAAATGTCTAGCTTTGACCACAGCATTGACGCAAAACTGGTCTGTTCCCAACCTTGCCAAAACTACCAATTGTCAACAAATCTTGTCCAAATCCTGTTCCACACTTCACAAATTTGGTAGTTTTAATAGACGGTAAAACAATTATCCCTCCTAACAAATTCTGCCTAAGAAATTTCTTTGGGCAAAAATTGTTGGTCTGTCAAATGTCGTGTTGAGGTATGTTGTATACTAAATTTACTGTTGTTAGGGTCATCGGTTCGGTTTGCGTTGGAATGAAAGAGGCTAAAACAATTTAAAGAACATTTGTGTACACAGACATTTTTGCCAAGAAACCGTTCCAAACTGTTTCGGCAGTTTTCCTCTCCGTGAGAGAATTTTATCCCTATTCTTCAAAATTTGATAGACTGAAAATTTTTGACCAAAAATCTTGGGAACAAACCTTTTATCATAAGATGAAGAAATTTAAATATTAAAATTACTTCTTTTTTGAGTGGAGTGAATGAAACCTTTTATCTCTGATGCCGAACCTATCAAACTCATTTGTATCGGGCTTCGATATTTTATTTTGTAATTCCAAAGACTATTGGAGTCCTTATTTATAGTAGAATCGGACAGTTTTTTTACAGCTCTTTTCTGGCTTCAATGCTATACAGGGTTACCCTTAATTCGTCAAGAGTATTTTAGGGTATGATTCTGGGGTATATTCTAAGAAAAAAATTTGTCTACAGGAAGCGCCTATCTCCAATTTTGATATCATTTATCGGGAATTTAAGAAAAGCCTTTTTTTGGGGTACCCTGATCCATGTTATCGGTAATTGCGCCGTAAGTACTTAGGACAGAAACTTCGTTTATACTACGTTTCCACCAACCACTAAACCGAGATTTAGGTAATGAGATTTGTTTGGTGTTTCCACTGCACAAAAAGAGGATTATGGCAAAACATTCAAATGATGTTTCATTTTTTTGATATGAAGTGGAAGTGAGATAGATAGTTTTTGTTTACATTTCCATCTGTCAATAAACGAAAATAGGTCGGTTCCACAATTATTCTTCGAAAAAAAAGTTTGTTTGATTTGACAAACTAATGTTTCCAAGTAGATTTGAATGAGTTTTATTTGAAATCTTCATTTGAGGAGATTAAAATTTGTATGGTAAATCTTGTAGATTTCAAGGAGATTTGTGATAATCTTGCTAAATCTCGGTTTAGTGTCTGGTGTAAACGTATTATTAGGCCTTTATTTTTAGAAGAAATACCATTCTATGTAATTGCGTTTAAATAAATTTGACATCTTTTCTAAGTCTTAAGATATTCAGTTTTTAAGTTTTTAGCCTATTCCATTTTTCCTGCCCATGCTAATTTTTTGACTTTGGGGTCAATTTTCTCCAAAAAATGCGTAATCAACATGATGTTTTAACAATTTTTTTGAATGTATGTATGTAACAATAATAAAAATAAAATTCAGAAACAAGTTTGCCGAAAAACCCATAGATTTTATGATAATTTGGAAAACAGCGGCAGGTAAAATTTAAAAAAAATGTTTTTTTTTAGCTTTAAGCTAACTTAAACAGTTATAACGGGTGCACTTTGACATTCCTTGGTAAGAAAAAATGCTAATTTTAGTAGCCACTTAAGTTGAATTCTACAAACTATCTGCAGTTGTTGCAAAATGATTTATCAGAACTATTGAAGGACATTCCAAAGGTTCAACTAGCTTAATCTTATTCATAACTTGATGTTGCTTCCGCCCACTTTGCTCGAGAGGTTTAAAATTGACAAGATGAAGAGTAAGCGGTAATCGTTGGATAGGAAAAAGTTAGATCAGTTCAATGGCCTGCAAGATCACCTGACCCTACAATATTGAATGTTTTTAAATGGGGAAGAATACAATAAATCATTTATTCAATAAAAACAGCAACTTAAAGTGAATTAGAAGAGCGCATGCTCAAAGCGTCCTCAGAAGCGAGGCAGTAGCAAGGATCATTAATATCAATATCATTGAAATACAAAAACGGGCTCTAGCATGCATACAAAATCAAAGAGGACTCATTTGAACACCTGTTATAACTGTTTTAGTTCAAACATAAAATACATATTATCGATAACCACATATCATTTTTTATTTATAGCTTTTCGAGCTTAAAGCTTAAAAAACATTTTTTTTTAAATTTTACCTGCCGCTGTTTTTCCAAATTATCATAAAATCTATGGGTTTTTCGGCAATCTTGTTTCTGACTTTTTTGGAGAAAATTGACCCCAAAGTCAAAAAATTAGCATGGGCAAGAAAAATGAAACAGGCTAACAACTGGATATCTTAAGACTGAGACAAGGTATCAAATTTATTGAACGCAATTACAAAGGCTAGTTTCCTTCTAAAAATAAAGGCCTAAACGAAGTTTCTATCATAAGTACTTACGGCGCAGTTACCGGTAACATGGATCAGGGTACCCCAAAATAAGACTTTTCTTAAATTCCCGATAAATGATATCAAATTTGGAGGTAGGCCCTAACTGTAGAACAATTTTTTTCTTACAATATACCCCAGAATCATACCCTTAAATACTCTTGACAAATTAAGGGACACCCTGTATAGCAACAAAAATATAACACCAGAAAGTTTTATATAAATGTGGAGAATTTTATAACACCAAAGTTTGTTTCGTTATTTTTTCCTAAGATGCATATTTCCAAAGTTATATGTATAAGAAAATAAAAAAAAAAAAAAAACAGGTAATGAATAGCACACCTTTTTGAGCGGAAGCAACCTCATATTATTTGTGATCGAGCCCCACAAAAATCTTATGCTAGGTTTCCACTTGTCATTGAAAAGACACAAATTGACAACTTTCCAGGACAGGGTGGCTTTAACCAACAAAAAAGGAAAGAAAGTAGTAGTAGAGAGCAACTATAACTCACCCTGCCTTGGAAAGTTTGTCAATTTGCGTCTTTTCAATGACAAGTGGAAACCTGGAAATATGCCAAAATCTAATTGGCCTGGAATAAATCTACTTTTAAATATTTGTGTCAATTGTTGGTTCTTCTGTTTATATTTTTGCTTTCTTTTCAATTTAATCTTTATTGAATCACATTCTAAACCACTTTTCCATCGTATCTTCTTAAAGTCACAGTTCATGTCCAGACTTAGTTTCTTATGACATTTTGAATGATCAGTCTAGAAGCCTTCTGAAACCCTTGGAAAGAAAGTTGATCGTCTACTGGACGACAAATGAAAATGCCATTAGTCTTTAATCTTCCAATTTTTAATTTGTTTTTTTTTTTTGTAAAATTTAAGTGAAATACATGCAGTTGACTGCAAATGTAGTCTTTTACTATTCTTGGCTAAATCCCAAGCCCGATTATAAATCGATTTTTCAAAGAAATATCCTAATTTGTGCAGGGCATTTAAATGTGAAACGGAAACTTTTGTACATGACACATCACGTCACAGATTCAACGCGTTGACCATCTTCTGGTAGCTTATGTTATAAATCATTAACAGTACTTAATTTATTATGTTAAAATGGGATTAAGTACAGTCAATCTATACCAAAATCGGTGATACATAACAAAAAATTGTATGCGTAGACTATTCGAAAGCATACACACGCAATTTGACGAATTTGTAGTCCTAAAATTTTGTTGTGCCAGGGCTTACTTTCTACAGATAGTGAGATACGAGGCCAGAGAATTTTTCAAAAACTACCCAATTATAATTGTAAGAAATTGATTTTTGGAACCATTACTGCCTTTTTTAAGACATTTATCACAGAACACCAAACCGATGACAAAAAATGTTCAAAATAGCAAACTGAATATTTTTTGCTAACATATGTACATACATATTATACCGTCTTTTCTTGTAGAATTATAAAGTACAAAAAATCAACAAAACAAAGTCTCCAAAAAAAATCGATTAAGGTTCGCTTAAAAAGCTAATATCTTAAGTTCTATTGGTCGGATTGTCAAGATTATGACGTTTTGACAGAAAATAACAGAGCATCACGGCATAGGTATATATTATTATATATTATTATTATATTATTATTATTATATATATATATTTTAAATTTATTGAAGTGGTAATATTTCCAATAAAATAAATTGGAACATCGCTGTTTTCGATACCATGATAGGTACATATATGCACCTACAAACTCGCATACTCATATTTTGGTTATCAATCCACTCCCAAAATTTGCTGTGGGCTCTTGGTCTAATAGGTAGGTACCTATTATTATTCCAAGCAATATGAACTGAAATTTTTAAGATTGCTATAAGGGGAAACGCAGGAACCTAGAAGGGGGAAACCCCCTGATAGGTGATTTTTGAAAACAATTAAATGCAAAGTCCAAGTTTTTGCAAATGATTGTGGTGTCCAAACCTAGGTTGACTGTTCTATTTCACAAGAATTGTTTCCTAGTTTTGAAGCTATCTTATATTTCTTTCTTATTGACGACTTTGAAATGAAAATACAAAGGCGTCAACCATGCTTAATGATAACAAATAATCTATTTTTCATTTATTTTGTGATTGTTCAGTATTTTTGTATTGGTAAGTATGTACTTCTATTAAAACAAAAATATAACAAAAGGAATACGCATTAAATTGTATCGTTCAATATTTAACAATACCTGCCGAATTAATCTAAATAAATGAAAATTACTTCTTGTATTTATGTAATTTAATGCAACATTTTCAATACAAAGCAGTATATATTCGATTTTAATTACCTCCAAAGGACAAATGCACCTGTTCCGGTTGATAATGAAATACTTTATTTATTTCACCACTCACAAGCATGAATAGTGTTAAGAAAATATAAATTTGTTTCATTATGAAACTTTTTTGCTTCACAAAATAATTTTTATTAGTCCGAATTAAAATAAAATTTAACGAAGAATCTTCTCTTCCAATTTGTAACAAAGCGCAAACACAAATGATAATGAAAAAAATCACAAAAACAATTGTGAAATAACACAAAAAAAGCTGTAATCAGCTGTAAACATTTCCAGTGGAAATAGAGCTTTTTGGAAAACTGGTTACGTTCAACAAAATATATTGAACTTTGAACTTGAACACAAGGACCCTGTTTGATTGGGAAGATTGAGTACGGAATGGTGAGTACCCTAGAAAATAGCACAACATATAATCCTCTCTCGTTTATAACTTTGGTGAGTATAATGGCGTTTTTCTTTTTTAACTATGAGCAGATCACGAAACTGTCAAACAAAAATTCTATGTTTTTTTTTTTAGCTCAGACATATCAGAGCTCAAAAAGTGCGTTTCTTTTTTCCATCTGAGCTAGCTCAGAGCTTGATCGATTAGCTCAGAATAAAATGACCGAGCAAATCGAGCGAAACGCTGAGCGAAGCCAACTTCACTTTTTTCAGTGATTTGACAGACGAAAGAAATACAAAAAATTAAAAATGGATTCCCAGGACAGTCGCCCCTCTAAATCAGGTAAACAAAAATGTATTTTAGGTGCCAGTTATAGCTTTCATTGAAATCCATCATTGAAACACAAATCAGTGAAACAGTGGAATATTTTCTGACAAGTCGGTTATAGCTATCATGAAATTTTATTTCATTGAAAATTCCATTCCCCATACAAAAAACAACTTTGAGGTTAAAGTCGATCATTGAACGAAAAACTGACAGACAAGAACAGGAAGAGAAAGGAATACATTTCATTGGAACGAATGTGTTCCACTTTTGGGAACAAAATATCAGCTGTTCATTGAAAACGATTTTCATCATTGAAAAACAAAAAATGATTTTATATGAAAGTTGTAAAGAAAACTTAACATTTTTTTCACTAAAAAATTATATAACTGACAACCATCATTTTGGTACAAAAACGCCATCAGTTTTATTTGTTTAAGTGCATCAAAATTGAAAGACAACATTTTCAATGATGGTTTTCAATGAAAGCTATAATTGGTGCCTTAGTAACACACCTATGAAATGACAGTTTAGTGCTCAAATGTGTTTCATAAATAAGTCTGAGGGCTCTGATCATAATCTGCTCAGAGCTCTGCTCTGATCGCTCAGCCTCTGCTCAGAGGTTTATTTAGAGCCAAAAAAGAAAAACGCCATAAATGTATCTATTTTAATGGCCTTCCACACTAGCCCACTGTGTATTAATACATGTCAAAAAAGTGGGAACAAATCATGTAGAATAGTGTGGAAACAAAATATGAAAGCCCAGCCTACACAACCCGACATTCTATCCCACACGATTTGACATGTATTAATACGTGAATAATTTTAGGAATGGTTCTATTTCCATCCCACATTCTATCACACTTTGATTTAGGTTGAGGTAATGTATTAATACAAGCAAGTGTGGAAGCAAAATATGAAAAGTCATTTCTTTCCCACAAATTTGGCAGTCGCGTAGAATTCTTTCCCACTTTCAATTTGACATGTATGAATACAAAGTGGGGTAGTGTGGAAGGGCTATTAGGCCGTGTGTGCATTGGGTTAAAATGTTGGTTAAATTTTCTACCACGATAAAAATTTGACGTTTGGTTTGAGGTCATCTCATCTTTCCGTTCGTTTATCGTTTACAGTTTTATATTACAGTTATAAACTATCTATCTTGAGAAACGTTAAATTTTAACACATTTTAACCTGCTCTACAGCTGCATAAATTTTAACCTATTTTATTCACCACGCTAGTGTCAAAATTTAACCAAGATAGAAAATTTAACCAACATTTTAACCCAATTCACACACGGTCTTAAAAAGCAAATACCGAGAAATACTCGAATAGGGCTCTTTACCAAACAGCAATATGTATCGCAAGCATTTAATATGCCATTTTCACTGGGCCAAATGAGGTAATTTCGTTGCAAATTTCCAAATGAGATCCAAAATTACCTAATTTCCCATACAAAATCACATTTCAAAATGAGGTAATTTCAACCTCATTTGCACGAAATAAGGTGAATGCATCCAGCGGGACACAGTTTCAAAAGCTCTTAAAAGCACTACACTATACCATAGATAAACAAATAAAGATACAAATCTTTGGCTGTCAATCCGGTTTGCCTACAAGCTAATAGGTGGGTTTAGCCGTGGTGGAAATCAGTAAGTTTTACTAGTGTGCTTCAAAACACGCATACTAGGGCAATTTACTGATTTCCACCACCGTAACTTTGTTGTTGGATTTCACATTTATTCATGGACACAGAATTAAATTACAAAAACAACAATGTAAACAAATGGGTTTTGGGGGGTAAAACGTACGAAAGATGTGTAATTTTATATTGTTTATCTATGACTATACTCAACAACATAAAACAGAAAGTGAAAACAACAAAAATAAGCGGCTAACTGCCAATCCAAATTTAAAATGAAATGAGATGTCAAATGAAATTAGCAACACTTTTTTGCCAAAATTAAAAATCACCTCATTTCAGCTCTAATGAAAACGTAGTATAAAGCTCTCCCAAACTAATGCGGAACATTCGTTGCGGCGAAGAAACATTCGCATGGCAAAATTTATTTACATAGTGATATATGAGAGTGCCCACACCAACGCGGCGGAGAAACATATGAATTAATTTTGACTGACGAATGTTTCTTCGACGCAACGAATGTTTCGCATAGGTTTGGGAGATCCTTTTTCATTACTTTGTGGAGATATTCCTATGCAATTAACAAAAGCCACTAAATGATAATTTATTTATTTATTTATTGTTTTGAGGGCTTGACAGGATGACAGGTTCGTAAAGAGCTCTATTGCGTGGCATATATAAACCCAGGGGCTCCATTGGCAATATTTTATCTAATAGATTGTGACATTTGCATTTACATTTCTTTGAATTCCGCCAATGGAGATTATTTGATGATGGAGTTATAACTTTAAAGAAATAAATAATTGATAGCCGACACAAGATACTTTGGTTAAACGGATAGTTTATTTTGAATGAATATAAAAGGTAAGTTCGATTGTTATATTCGAATAGGTACAAGAAAAAGCAGCAGACCATAATTTTTAAGTTTTTATGAGGTGAGTTCACCACGAGTTAAGGTTAGACCGCACACAACCGCAACGGAATTACACTTCACGACGCGGCAAAACATTATTTGTATGAAATTGTATGAGCTATGTCGCACTAAGCGGCAACTGAACTTCATACAATTTCATACAAATTATTTTGAATCGCAGTTCCGCTGCAGTGCAGTTCCACCTAGTGCGGTCTAACCTTTAAGGCTCTCCCAAACCAATGCGGAACATTCGTTGCGGCGAAGAAACATTCGCATGGCAAAATTTATTTACATAGTGATATATGAGAGTGCCCACACCAACGCGGCGGAGAAACATATGAATTAATTTTGACTGACGAATGTTTCTTCGACGCAACGAATGTTTCGCATAGGTTTGGGAGATCCTTTTTCATTACTTTGTGGAGATATTCCTATGCAATTAACAAAAGCCACTAAATGATAATTTATTTATTTATTTATTGTTTTGAGGGCTTGACAGGATGACAGGTTCGTAAAGAGCTCTATTGCGTGGCATATATAAACCCAGGGGCTCCATTGGCAATATTTTATCTAATAGATTGTGACATTTGCATTTACATTTCTTTGAATTCCGCCAATGGAGATTATTTGATGATGGAGTTATAACTTTAAAGAAATAAATAATTGATAGCCGACACAAGATACTTTGGTTAAACGGATAGTTTATTTTGAATGAATATAAAAGGTAAGTTCGATTGTTATATTCGAATAGGTACAAGAAAAAGCAGCAGACCATAATTTTTAAGTTTTTATGAGGTGAGTTCACCACGAGTTAAGGTTAGACCGCACACAACCGCAACGGAATTACACTTCACGACGCGGCAAAACATTATTTGTATGAAATTGTATGAGCTATGTCGCACTAAGCGGCAACTGAACTTCATACAATTTCATACAAATTATTTTGAATCGCAGTTCCGCTGCAGTGCAGTTCCACCTAGTGCGGTCTAACCTTTAAGGCTCTCCCAAACCAATGCGGAACATTCATTGCGTCGAAGAAACATTCGTCAGTCAAAATTAATTCATATGTGTATGTGCCGAGTTGGTGTGGGGGACTCTCATATATCACCATGTAAATAAATTTTGACATGTGAATGTTTCTTCCCCGCAACGAATGTTCCGCATTGGTTTGGGAGAGCCTTTATGCCGGATTTAAGGCTCTCCCAAACCAATGCGGAACATTCGTTGCGGCGAAGAAACATTCGCATGTCAAAATTTATTTACATGGTGATATATGAGAGTCCCCACACCAACGCGGCGGAGAAACATATGAATTAATTTTGACTGACGAATGTTTCTTCGCCGCAACGAATGTTCCGCATTTGTTTGGGAGAGCCTTTAAAGGAATGGCAAGGTTGCCAATATTTCTGCCAAAAAAATGTTTAGATAATGGCAGAAATAATTTTTGTATGACATGCATTTATACGAGTTCAAATAATGGCAGAATACTATGGCAACTGCCATAAAAGAATGAGCAAGTTCATTCTTTTTCCAGGATGGGATAATTTGGAAAATGGCGTCAGTAAAGTGTTTACATATAGCCATATTATTGGCAGCATTTTATGCCAAATTCTCTCTGCCATTTTTTTTTGGCAAAAATATTTAGAGCGTTTACACGATGAAAAGAAAAATGGCTATAATTTGACAGATATAATGGCATTTTGCCATTCGTGTAAATGCAGCATTATGAGGTTATTGTGACTTGTGAGGCATTTGTGAGGTTGCCAGAATAAAAGGTAAGACCGCACACAACTGCAGTGGAACTACAATTCACGACGTGGCAAAACATTATTTAGAGCTATATCGCACTAAGCGGCAACTGAACTTCATAAAGTTTCATACAAATTATTGTGAATTACAGTTCAACTGCAGTGCAGTTCCACCTAGTCCGGTCCAACGATAAAGGTTAGACCGCACTAGGCGGAACTGCACTGCAGCGGAACTTCGATTCAAAATAATTTGTATGAAATTATATGAAGTTCAGTTGCCGCTTAGTGCGATATAGCTCATACAATTTCATACAAATACTGTTTTGCCGAGTCGTGAAGTGTAGTTCCGCTGCGGTTGTGTGCGGTCTAACCTTTAAAATGGGAAAGTAAGCACTGCACTGCGAATCGAGTTTTGCGGATTTTGTAATCGGCATATTTATAACACCCCGACTTCACAGGCCATGAATGATGTCCATAATCCAATCCACAATCTGATTCGTATGGATATGTCACAGCTTGGACATGGATTTTTGTGACTCTATGGGATATTTTTTAGAGTCCGGCCATCATGGACCTAGTCATTTCATTTTTAACATCACAATCAACACCAAAGACCAATTATGGGAGCATTTATTCCCTATCAATGTTTCAAACTCTTGCCTAATTTAAACAAGTATAATTTGATATTTTTGTTATTATGGCGGATAGCGTGAAAACTATCCAATGGATTTTTATGATTTTACTCTTAATTTGATGTTTTGAATTCAAGCTTCAAAACGAGCCGATTAACAATTAGTTATAGATATTATCCATCGCGATTGTTGTTTTTAGAAGGAAAACTTGAGTGATTCCATATTTTTGCTCGCGAGTGTAAATAAACTCATATTACGTATTTATTTAATATTTTAAAGACATTTACATGAATACAACATTATAAATAATTTACCACGAAATTGATTTTTATTTAGAATCTGAATAATCAAAGCAAAACTAGCAAAACTACAAAATGCAAAATAAAAAAAATGAACTCAAACGTCAAATGTCAATGTTTTGATTTGAATAAAAACAGATGACTCTGCTTTTTTATTTTTAGTAATAATAGATGGCATTAGTTCTATTGGAAAAACTGCTTCCGTGTGTTAATTGGCAACAGATGGCCTAAGAAAAAATTCTTTTGTTTGCCAATCTGCGCCAGTAGGCGCTGCTGTCGCTTTTAATCGGCGGAACCATATTTAATGCAACTTTTGTATGGGAATGCCAACCGGCTAGCGGTCCATGTTCATGTCCATGCCGGCCATCGTTCATGGCCTGTGGAGTCGGGGAGTAAAGAAACAAACAAAAATCTCTGGCAAATTTTGTTTCTTTGTGTCTGTGAAATATTTAAGGCGATTAAAGGAAAACGTAAAAAAAATCTCCAGCAACTAATTTTTCTGTGTGAAAGAGGACAAGAGGTCGCAGCCTAGACCCCTTTCACACGAGGAAACTGAGTTGCCGGCGATTTTTAGTTTCTAGGCGAGAAGGGTGTAAAAAGAAGACAAACAATTTCCCCTCACACCCTTCTCGCAAACAAACTAGCCAGTTTCTGGCAACTCAGTTTCCTTGTGTGATAGCCGTCCTAGAGTCGCGTCTTTTTGTGTTCAACCCTCTCGGTTTGTTCATTGTAATTCGTCACTGATTTTGTTGAAACATGAACACACCTAATAAAACATCGAATTTGACGACCGATTCTTGAAAATTCATGTGTTGAAAATTGAAGTGGTCTGTGTTCTGTGATTGTTGTGTTGTGAAGTTACCTAAAAAATAACTATATTGTAGGTTATTAATTTAATTGGAATTAAGTTTAATTGGTAAGTAAAAATATTTCTTTTTGCTCAAATTACAAAACTAGTTAAAGTTAAGGAAATTATCTGATTTTAATATCAATAAGTGACTTGAGTGAGATGTGTTACAAAAGTGGTTGTTTAAACATTGCACCGCATGTCAAGAACGGTGTTTGTTTTTTTTTTTTTAATTTTTCCTTCCCTAAATGCAACTCGAGCAGTGTAGTGTCATTTTTTCCAAGTTGGGCATTTAATTTAGCATTTTTTCTAATTGACCTAGTAGGAGTATAGCTATTTGTGTAAATATTTATAAAATTACAAATTCAATTGAGTTGAAACAAGTTAAAATCTTTAAATCGATGTAATCAAGACAATTTGATAATCTTTTCAATAGGGGTCATTGATTATTTGATAATAATGAGAAAAGGAATGCTTTTAGTAAGTTTTTGTTTGTTTGTAGGTGTATCAAGCGAAATTGTTTTTTATTTAATGTAAAAAAAGTAAAAGTGGATGTCTTTAAACTTAAAACATAATTCTTGGAAAAGACTTATTAATGGAAAATTTGTATTCAGAAATAAATTAGTGGTGTCGCACACAGAAGTATCTATATTTAGTCAAGTATGATTAACGTTAGTTCGTTGGTTCGTCATTAATTTTTTTTTTTATATTAAGTTAAACTAATAGACAGGTATTATAATAATGTTACCATAATTTTTGTACTTTATACTTACTGAGTTTCAAAGTCCGTTGGAGTATACTACATACATATAACCTACATATTATATTGCCTTATTTAATTCATTTCAGTAATTTTTGAAGGTAAAACCACAACAACAAATGTTGAAATTTCTGCTATCATAAAGAATATTCTTATTCGAGATACGATTGTATTTACATCAGAAATCTTAATCTATCGCATTATAATGAATGACGTCATAGTAGTTATTAGGATAAGTTTTGTTCATTGGTAAAAAATCAACAGCAGTAAAGATTCGTCAATAGTTTCAGAACAAGTGAACAGAACATCTGTATTAAGTGGTTCTACGTAGAAAAATAAAGTACAGAAAATAACGTTCTAAACTGTTCGTACCAGACTCATTGAACATCAATCAGCCCATTAAATTTGTCACAACAAAAAGTTGTACTTCTCTGTCCTAAACTGTTCGCATCAGTGTCTTTTAACAAATGTACAATAAAAAAAAAAATCAAATAGACACCAAGTGATCAAAAGTTTGGTCTCCTGATACCTATTGGTTGCCCAAAAAAAGGTTAACAAACATTTTACTTTCCTGATCTACAGGGTGTTTTAAGTAATTTTAAAAAAAAATTTACCGTCCGTCTTAACGGAGAGGAATAGACCACCCCTCCCATACGATTTTTGTATTGCCTTGATCAAACCTTAAACACCCTGTATAAGAGTTAACAAAAAAGCCTTTTTCTATTGTAAACAAATAGAACAAAAATCCAAAAAGGAACCATAAAAACCATTGCTAGATCTGCCATATCAATATGCCAGTTTATCATGGCAAAGATTTTTTCTGTGAACAAATGGTATGAGAATATAATAGGTAAAATACCTTTGAGAGGCATAAAAAAATGTATTCCAAATTTCATGCCTGTTTACTTCTCTTCTTACTTAAGGTGGAGCTACAGTCGGTGTGAACCAGTGCCTCAACCAAACAGCCTTTTGCAGCCAGCTCTTTCCCTCCCTAGCTTTCTTCAGTTCCGCATGCCAAGTTGCTTGATATCCGCTTCTGCTTTCTTAAATGCGCCGTCCCTCGGGAAAAGATTCAAAGACTCTTAGGTTCGTTTGCTATACATAACCTCAATCGTTGCCATTTTACTTTTGTGAGTAGGTCGATGTCGATGTACAGCCCTTGCAGTTGATCGTTGTATCATCTCCTCCATTCCCCATCTATGCATACGGGACTGAATATCACCCGAAGAATGTCGATTGAATGCCTGTTTGGCAATATGCATTTTTCAAACAGTTTCGTAAGGTTGTTTTTTCCCTAATGGTTTCTGACAAAAGATTGAGAAATTTTGTGATCAATTTTGAGAAATTCACATTACATTTCAAAGCATCTTATTTTTTTTATATATTTTACTGGACATATTGAGTTCTTTTTTGAACTTGTCAGATACTTACATCGGAGCTTTTTTTTTTTTTTTTTTTTGGATGTTTTGGTTAACCAGTGAGATTTATCGCTACGAGAAAAAAATCTTATCTGCAAAATTATCAATCAGAATCTCTGTTAGTATGCCTGTCATTAATTTGTGAACAATGCACTCGGAAAACCAATTAATAAAGGCTTTTTAGTCATCGGTGAATATTTGTGGTAAAAGTTGACAGATTTTGTGCGATAAAGTGAAAACAGTTGTATTCAAAATGAAAAAAAAAAAAAACAAAATAAAACTGATAGTTAAGGCTCGTTTCACACACATTCGGGTTCATTCGGTTCGGTCTGTATTCGGTTCGATTTGGGTTTCCGTCAAGACCTCTTCATACACAGACGGTTTATATTCGGTTTGTACTCACTAATAATTAAAATTAAATAAAATTTATTAAAAAAAAATCAGAAAAACCGAAAACAAACCGAATATGTGTGAACGCTACGTTTTAGTTTGTGTGGCGTAGACCCAAATACGTGCCGTTTTGAAACCGAATGAAACCGATTCGTGTCGAGGGATCGTTCGGTGCTATACGGTTTCTATTAGGTTTTTATTTTTGTCATTTTGTCATTTGTCGGCCGAATACAAACCGAATAGAGACCAAACCGAATGAAACCGAATGTGTGTGAAACAAGCCTTAATTAATGAGAAAAAATTTTAAAAAGCATATTTACTTTTAAAAAAATTATATATTTCCGGCATATTCAACATTTTCCTTTGCATTCATTATTGATGAAAAGGGTTCAAGTTTGGCGTTTTCCATTTATTATTTCTTAAAAAAACTTAAAAAACATTAAAAAAATAATCTTAATCCTATACCCTAATCATAATAACCTCAAACCGAAATATTTTTGAAGGAATGAAGTTAATTTCTGAGAGAACCCAATTGAAAATAAAAGTTGACAGTTATTTCTGATCTCTGCTAAGATAGGATTATTCAGCATTTGGGTGAATCAAAGTCTTATTTTATTATAACAAGTACATAGATATAATTTCAGGCGAGAAATAAATTAATTTCAAAAGTTAAGTTAATGTAAATGAATTCATTAAATACGGTACTCTGTACCGTCTTAAGAGTTTATTTTTGATTCAATTTCTTGTTCTGAGGATGTCTTATTCTGTAGGTCAAAAGGAAATTTGATGTTAGAAGCCCTTAGAACAAGAAATTGAATCAAAAATACACTCTTTAGACGGTACAGAGTACAGGATAAAACTTAATTTAATTCATCATGCCCATACAATTTGTTTTAAGGACGATAATGATACAAAAAGTCCTCAACGGATTGTTAAGAAGGTGTTTGCGTATTCAAGAAGTCATTTTTTAGATTAGACCGTCCAAAGTTCGGGCCTTAATTCTACCGAGAACTTTTGGGGAGACATTAAGGGATGGTTAAAGTAAAAAAAAAAAAACATTTTGATCAGAATGTTATAAATATTGAGGGAATCTGATAGAGTACACCACCATCAAGATTTCATGCATTACGCGAAAATGCAAGAAGTTTTGTCTAAAATTATAAAGAATTAAGGTACAATATTACATTAACATATTAAAATTTCAATGATTTTTAATGTTATGACAACCTTTTGTTTCTGTTCTTAATTATATTTCCAGACGAAATAAGAGTTAAGTTAATGTTTATTTTTTTCCTACCATTATTCTCATTCTTATATTTTTTAAACATTGCTCAAAGTGTGCCGTAGTTCATGGGCTATTATTAAAACCACTTCTCAACCGCAACAGATTTCCCAATCAAAAGTTATGCATTTTAAAATTTATAAAAATATCGTTCTTAATTAGGCCACCACGACTGTATATACATAATTGGTTAAGATTCGAAAAACTCTCAAAAAAAGTTAAACACATTTTGTGTGCGCATGATAGTACTCTGTGAGCATCACACTTTTTATATAAAATGTTAAGCTTTGCATATTTTCGAGTAATGGACAAAAAATGTTATTAAAGTAATTTTATTAGTCAGTGACCTGTAAATGTTAATGGAATTAATTAAAAACCTTTAAGTTGCAATTGTAATACATATTATAATAATTAATGATGTTTTAAATTTATTTTCAGCTAAAGAAAATGGAATTACTTGTATAGACATTTTGGGACATATAAGAATATGAATTGCGTTAAAAGGTAAGACAATTTATTTTTTGTATATTAGATATTTAAGAACATTTTGTCACTTTAAGAGTCATTTTTTCAATCATCAGTTAAGCATTTAGTTAGTTGTGAGAAAAAAATAGAGATAAATATTGGCTCTGAAAATATCTGCAGTTCAACTGACTACTCAAAAATTGACTCTTAATAGAAACATATTTGTTAAACTAACTTGAATAAAAATGTTTATTCTTGTGGGCGTCTTAATTCTTTGCTTTATATTAGTTATACAACTGCGACATTCAGTACGCGTTTACATGTTGTGTATAGGCAATTGAGGAAATTATAAAAATATTTTCAAAATTAATGTTTTGTATGTTGTAATTTTACAAAACCTACATACAAGGTATACAGGGTGTCCCATTAACAATGGTCCAAACCAAAACTGGTGAAAGGCCAGGCCATGGCCTTTCAGAATTTGGTAACTTTTCTATACCGAATCATAGCGGTTTTCGAGTAACTGCTATTTTTTGAAATTTGAAAAAAATCTAACTTTGAACCAGTTTTTTGCTCACCCTGTCCATAATTGATTTTTGTTTTTTACAAATTTTGCATTAAAAAATTCACTTATAGTTTCACTAACTTTACTGAGTAAAATATTTTTAATTGGCATCACCATTTGCCTACAAATCATTAGTTAATATTGAACTTTGCCAAAATTAATTTTTGACCTCAATCTTCTGATGAGCCCCCTGAATAAAATTCGTATGGCTCAATACAGGTTTTATATTTCAAAAATTGCCTATTTTTCTGTAGTTTCAAAAAAGATATTAAACTAGCCAAAGCTATGTTTAAATAGACAGTTATAACCGATTGAACCCAATCAAACAGGTTCAAAATCAAACAAAAATAAAACATTTTTGTTCAAATATTTCGATAAAATTAGAATTTCACTTCAAATATAACTCCGAAAGAGCTGAATTTTGGTGGAGATCTTCGTTTTGATAAATAAATACCTTTAATTTGGACAAGGACCTTCTAATTTCTGTGGTGAAAGCGTAAAAATCCAGTATTTTTGAAAAATTTTCGAAAACCATCAGTTTTTTTAAGAAGTGTCTTTGGAAAACTTGTAGCTTATAGCATTCTAAAAAAAACCATTAGGATACATTTTTCCGTCAGACCAAAAATTTTGAGACAAATGTGCGCAAATGCAACGGTGTGGAAAATACCACATCAAAGTATAAAAACACATTTTGTCCCCGTTTTCTCAAAATCTCTTGCTCCAACGAAAAAAGGAGTTAATCTTTTTTCTGTAGAATTTTATAAGCTACATGTTTTCCAAAGACACTCCTTAAAAAACCTGATGATTTTCGAAAAATTTTCAAATATACTAGATTTATACTCTTTCACCACAGAAAATTAAAAGTCCTTGTCAAAATTTAAGGTATTTATTTAAGAAATGCGTAAGACATCAAAACGAAGATCTCCACCAAAATTCAGCTCTTTCGGAGTTATATTTGAAGTGAAATTCTAATTTTACCGAAATATTTGAACAAAAATGTTTTATTTTTGTTTGATTTTGAAACTGTTTGATTGGGTTCAAACGGTTATAACTGTCTATTTAAACATAGCTTTGGCAAGTTTAATATCTTTTTTGAAACTACAGAAAAATAGGCAATTTTTGAAATACAAAACCTGTAATGAGCCATACGAATTTTATTCAGGGGGCTCATGAGAGGATTGAGGTCAAAAATTAATTTTGGCAAAGTTCAATACTAACTAATGATTTGTAGGCAAATGGTGCTGCCAATTAAAAATATTTTACTCAGTAAAGTTAGTGAAACTATAAGTGAATTTTTTAATGCAAAATTTGTAAAAAACAAAAATCAATTATGGACATGGTGAGCAAAAAACTGGTTTAAATTTAGATTTTTTTCAAATTTCAAAAAATAGCCGTTACTCGAGAACCGCTATGATTCGGTATGGAAAAGTTACCAAATTCTGATAGTTCATCACCTGGCCTATCACCAATTTCAGTTTGGACCATTGTTAATGGGACACCCTGTATATCGCAAGTAAAAATAACAAAACAGTAAGAACAAAATATAGTCGTAGTAGGTACTCGTTATGTTCTACAGAACGGCTCATAGCTCCTATACGCCGCCGTGGATTTGGAAGAGCCCTTTTGGTGACGTTATAAAGTTATTATAGCGGACTCATTATTAAGTATTTCTTTCTTGTCGATTTAGGGTTTTTTTATCCCGCGGTGTGGGTTAACTATGGGAAAACTTGGAAAAATACCCCACACATACTCTGGCTTTGTTTTTGTATTTCATGGAAATCACCAATGCGTTGTTCGTGCTGTTCTTATAGTCCGATTTTGGATACATAGTTCAGCAATGATTACTGATAAAAATTCAATTCAAAAAGCATCTGTTCAATTTCCACGTTCATTTAGTCATTGCCTGTACTATTTATTGTACTTTTTTTTAAACATACCTACGTATTTTTAAACAAAGTTTCGAAGGACAGAGATTAAAACAAAAAAAAAAAAAAATAGGTAAAGGCTTAGTATTCGCGTTAAATATTAATTTCATACTTTGAATGCGAATACCTGTTAACTGTTATAAATTGGTATGTACCTAGTCTCGTGAATTTATTAAAGGTTATTTTGTCCAAAAAATCAGTCGTAATCCACATAACTAGGACTAATTGCAGAAAGTAGCAACATTACGAGCAACAAGTCTTTTATGATTAAAGAGCAATAGGTTGTGGGAAATAAATAGAAATTGATTAATATGTAACCGTTAATGAGTCATGTATTCAGGGCCGTCGAGAGGAATCCCGGGCCGGGATGGAAAAATCTCATGCCCCACATATTATACTCTTTTTTTTTTTTAACTACATGCCTATTGCTAAAAGTGTTATACTAGTAAAGTGCCATTCATATGAAGCCGCGACCTACGTCTGCGAATTGCGAATGGTCGCAGAATTTGACATTCATTCATATGAGAGGTCGCAGAGAGCTGCGAACTATCCAAACCAAACAACACGAGCAACGCCAGATATTTTATTTTTAAAGTTAAATTCAAGCGAATTATTTGTTCGCAGCTTTGTGGAATGCGTCTTGTATTTGTGGACTATGAATTCTCATTTGACAGTTCGCAGTTGTTGGTCGCGTAGAAAATATTAAAATGTGTTTTTTTTTGTAAGTTTAACTAATTTAACGAAATATTTTCTATTTAAATTTTTAAATATGGTAATTTCTTTCAATTGTTAAACAACCAAAATAAGAATAAGTTTATATTTGCTTCAGAAATAGCTTTAAAAGCATAATTCGGAGACGCAGTTCGGAGCTCATATGAATGGCACTTAAGATTGAATAGAAAGCATGTAATATTATTTGTTAGCACAGTGGATAACAAAAAAAACTGTTAATTTGTGACAAAGTTACAAACTTTCCATAAATCTTTGACGGCCAACTACCAGAGTCCACCTGACAATACATTCTACCAGGCCAACCACCACACCTATGAGGCGACGACAATAACTACGTTGTAGGAAAAAGTCCTCTATTTATATACATAACTGATGCTAGGGCTAGGGAGTACGGCCACGACCACAATCCGCGTCCTATAAAGAGGCCAAAGAATTTGTCTCACCGTTCGCCGCCATATTAACTATGGGAAGTACTCCCTAGCCACAATATAGGAGGCTCGGGAGTACTTCACATAGTTAGTATGGAATATATTGTTAATTAAGCTTCATTTAAGCAACAGAAAACATTTGTAACTTATATGTAAGAGTTGAAGTAAAGTTGTAGCCCATCAGGTAACCCTGGCCCAAATTCGGACTTACTGTTAAGTACAGAGATTTTTTTTTTTTAGTAGCACTACACGAATCGCTTTTGCTGTGTATATCATTTTAAAGGAAGTCACAACCCCATTAGCGCGCGCTTAGTATTTAAAAAAAATTAATATGTAATATGATTTTATTGAATAAGAAATCTAATAAAATTATCGTTTAACTGGAGCTCCGAACCTACTAATAAATGCCGAGTTTTTCATTGCGTTCCTCGGTTTTACTCTGAATTCGCAACTAACTCAGCTGGAAACTAAAAAACATCACACATTATCTAATCAATTCTCCCGATACCGTCTAGTTGGTATGCAAAATATTTCTGCATACGAGTACATTGATGTTCGAACCCAACCCCTCAAGCATTACGTTTAGTACGCTGTTGCAAACAGCATGGTTGTACGTGAAAATAAAAAACGGTCGCATAATTATTAAAACAATTAACACGAAGATCTTTTATTTTCAAAATTTATGATTTAATTAGTAATATTTGAATTTTTTTCTTTATTTTAAAAGCTCGACGACCAACACCAACACCTGCACCGCAGTCCAAATCGAAACCGAAGAAAGTACTGACCTAACTGAACCCTCGAGTGGTGTGACGCAAGAAACAAAATTTTCACGTCCATTAAATAAAAAAGGCATGTTGTTTAGGTAGGTAGATATGCAAAAAGTATTAAACCAGATGAATGCATTTTGCACTTTGTTACAAAAATATTTAGGTAGACAACGATTGGATGAACTTCCGGTTCCCCTAATAAGAGCAAAGCGTGCAGGGTACCTAATCGAAACCGAATACAAAAATTCTTTGCCAGCATAAGAGATACAAATAGAAATCCAATAATATTTTTAAAAAATAGCAAAAATATATTTGTGTTTTTCGAATTTCCGGGCCTCTTATTTTGGCGTGTAAGACTGATACAAAATGTTAAAACTTACTTCAAATTAAAATATTCGTTGTGCAAAAATTGGTAGAGTTTGTCGATATTTCTTAAGATATTTTTCAAAAAAAATTATGTCAATATTAGTCAGGGACCCCAAACCACAAGAGTGAGTTTTTCTTGACAGATAATGTGCACATAGGGGACCGATTTCGAAATATTTTAATGCTTGCGAAATTGATTATTGTTCTAATTAAACTTTTGTGTTACAATATGGGTGACAGCCGAGATTTTGTGAACGAAGACATCACTTAAAACTGGGTCTGCTCTATTCTATGCCAAAAATATTTATAACTACTTTTTTTTTTGTCTTACTTTCGTCATTGTAATTATAAGCCTTACACTTATTTATTTCATTGAATTTAATAAATTTAACTAATTTAATTCTATTTTTTAATAACTTAATTAAGATAAAGCTCAGTTATTACTTAAACAAATATTTTCTTCTTTCAGATTTGTTAAATATCCTGTTGCCTTAATACGATCAGCAATTATAATAATCAATAATATTTATTGCATTCCAACATATGTAATATGGATGACTTGCTTGTGGCCATTTAAAATCGTTTATCCAGGATTTTACAATAAAATCGAAGGAATTTTGTTCTCATGGCTTCTTGCAGTGGTGGCAATGTGGTCTTATTCAGCAGGATATGACAGTAAGTAAATTAAGGATCTTACATATACATACATACATATGTACAAATTTCTATTTAATATCGATTGATTTGGAGAACAATTTTTTAATCACACAAAACGGCCAGTTAGAATTATATATGGCTAGAATTTCAATTTTATATATACATATGTATATTGTATATCTTCCGAGCTAAGACCAAACCATATAATTATGTTAATACTAGCGGAACCGTGCTCGCGTTGCTTCGCAGTTTTAAGAATGAAAATTAGTTTACTGTTGGAAATTGTTTATCTGCAATAAATAAATTAATACACTAATAAAATAAATTTAGAAAATTGTATGCATATTATAACAAACCGATTTTATTTAACATATAAATTCTTCTTTTCTTCAATAATTTTATTTTATTTTGAGTTAATTATTTTTTATTTTTGAGATGCTTCGTACACAAATTTAGCTGGGTCTGACCCAATCCTATCTTATGCACATAAAAAAACGTTGGGCTTAGACTGGTAGGTTTTCAAGTTATGAGCAAAATTTGTGCAATAATGCGGCTATTGGTCTCCTTGGACCTGACCATATTTGCCCAATACAAAGGATTCAATAATTAAAAGAATATAAATTTGAGCAACCCACGAAGCGTGTTATTTAATGCGCTGGTGTCCAACAAAAACTGTTGAAAAACGTCTAAAATGAATCATGAATACGAAACATTTAATGTTCATTAACTAATGTCCATCTCATAGTCTAAACTATTGGGTATAGCTCCAACATTCTCATAAAAACCCTATCTTTTGCATTTTAATTGTTTCTTGTTGCACGTTTTAAAATTTTAAGAAAATTTGTTGAAAAACGTCTAAAATGAATCATGAATACGAAACATTAAATGTTCATTAACTAATGTCCAACATTTTCATAAAAACCCTATTTTTTGCATTTTTATTGTTTTGGTTGCACTTTTTAAAATTTTAAGAAAATGTTAACATTGGCACCTTCCTGACGATTAAACATACTCTAAGCAGTGCAACGACCCAAAAAAGAGTTAAGAGTCTCAGAACCCTCGAAGCGTGTTACTTAATGCACTGGTGTCCAACAAAAACTGTTGAAAAACGTTTAAAATGAATCATGAATAGGAAACATTTAATCTTCATTAACTAATGTCCATCTCATAGTCTAAACTATTGGGTATAGCTCCAACATTTTCATAAAAACCCTATTTTTTGCATTTTAATTGTTTTTTGTTGCACTTTTTAAAATTTTTGAGAATAAATAATTAGCCTATGTTCATTCCCTACATCAATTCAGTATTTTCTTAGATAAAGTGGAACAAACAGACACACAAACATTCTTTCACATTTATAATATTATTAAGATTAAGATTATTTATTTATCGCTTTTTAATGTTACACACTGTGTGAGTTATAAAAATTGATTTGTGGTTATTCAATATCAAAACATTTAACAATCCAACTAATAAGGTACAAAATTGCATTATGTTTCTAGCATGAGGTCGAAATTATTTTGTACGTAAAGAGTTATTTTTTTTTTGGATTTTCTAAGTTGAAGTACATTAAATTTTAAACGCTTAATTTGACTTAATTTTGTTTTTATATTCTAGTTATCGAAATGGGAGACGACATAACCCCTTGCTTGGACAAACACACTTTAGTATTAGCTAATCATCAAAGTACGGCAGATGTACCGTTTTTGATGGCAAATTTCAATTCTAAGCCAAAAATTTTACCAAACGTTATGTGGATAATGGATCGACTGTTTAAATTTACAAATTTTGGAATAGTGAGCGTTATACACGAAGATTTTTTTATTTCATCGGTAAGTTTAATAATACATAATATGTACATATTTTAAAAGATACTTTTTTATCATATTATTTTTAAACAAATGTTCAGTAATTGTAATATACAGGGTGATTCACCTAAGGTATGACAAAAAGATTGAGGATGTAAGTCGGGTCGAGACAAGAAAAAAAAAATCGTATCGAATGGGGGTCTATTCCTCCCGTTTCTAAAAACTTTTTTCATTGTATTTTTAAATAAAATTCTTTTAATGAACAATTTTTGAAAAATAAAATGAATTTTCAAACTCAAAATTTTGAAAATAACAACAGAATACAATTTTCAAACTGTTTTTTTTTTTTTTTTTTTTTTGAAAATTGAACGTAATGAAGTACTATTTTGGTTTCCCAAATACAATGCTCTTACCAATTATCTCTGAAAACCAGACGGTTCTAGGACTTTTACTTTTCAAAATATACCGATTTCTTAGTAAAAACAAGAAAAAAAAAAACAAGTTCATGATAATCAACCGGTTGCTACAATGATCATTAAGCTGAATTTTTCTTAATTTTATGAGAAAGTTGGTCCATTTATTTTTAATATCTTAAAAACTAAAAGCCCTAGAACCATCCATATATACATATCTTTAAAATTGATCAAAGCATTGAAATTTAAAAATAATACTTACAGATTTGTTCATACAAAATATGAGTGAACCGTCGGGATCTAACTCCCTTACTCCCTTACAATATAACTAAACTTACTCTAAGCATTAATGCATTAATGCCACCAGCCGTAAAACTCCTTTAGCTTACCTTTATTCAAATTAGCTTTTATTTCAATAATCATATAAAATAGCATATAAAATAGGATTACAACAAAACTAACCCAAAAATACGCTGTTCAAAAAAATAGTAGTATCAATGGGCCATCCATCACACACTGGATCAATTTTGAGCCGGACTAAACTGGGGAAATGAAAGTTTGAAGGCGAGGGAGGTGAAGAGTGGGGAATGAAAGGACTAAAATTTTCATCCTTGTTTCGAGCGGACTAACAAAGTATAATTACTAATACATACACAGTTGTTCGTTTCTAGGCAAAATAAACAATTCTGTTGTCATGCAAAACTGAAAATTTTAAAGGAAATTATTTGTTTTTTTTTCGATTCTCAAACTGAGAGTACTAATACAATTAAAGCCGGTTCATGTACACACAATTTTCAGCAATTTTGCTCGGCCCGTGTGTGATTGAAGGAAAAGTAAGTCTGGCCTTAGTTCAGCTCAATATTGGTCCAGTGTGTAATGGCCCAATGAATTCAACACGAAATTTATATAAAAGTCACTAAAATATTATAATTTTATGAGAAGCATTACTATTATTTTGAACACAACTGTAAGTACAGTTTGAAAATTAATTTTCCAAAAACAGTTTATTGAAAGAACTTTAAAAATAGTATAAAAGAAGGTATGTTAGGTTATTGTTGGTGTTACCTCTATAGAGCGAGAGCTGGCAACAGATTTTTGGTGTGAAAGGAAACCAAAAGATATTAATAGTACATGTAGTCCTGGTGAAGGTGATACGTTGGTCTGCCAGCACGTAGTGGTCCCGTTACCAAGAAAAAGTGCATCAAAAGTACAACTTTTCTGAAACCATTTAAAATGTAAAACATCTTGACGCCCTCAACTTCCTGATTACAAATATGGTTTCGACAGACGTCTAGGTGGCCCCAAAACCCAGATAGACGTCCCCGAAAACGCGTTTTTTTGTTTGCGTGTTTAGTCTTTGCAATCCACCTGAAATTGGTCGCAACCGAAAGACCTTGACTCCTTGAGTGCGAAAATGTACGTGACAGACGTCCCCGAAAACGCTATTTTTTTTTTTTGCATTTTTGGTCAAAGAGGAATCCACTTGAAATGTATCACATACGAAAGATCTTGACCCTCTGAATGCAAATATGTACACGACAGACGTCTAAGTGACCCCAAAACCCCTGACACATGCGATTTAAGTCGCGGACTTTTTATTGAACCGAGTGTTTGGCAAAGTTTCTTAGAAGAGAAACTTAATTGAGAAGTAAAGAATAATTTTACAAAAATATTAATGTTTGCTTTGTTAGCTCGGGTTCTTCTGGGACCACCCTCGTAATCCACGAAGCAAAACAAAAATATAGAAGCGCAGTAGTATAGACAAAGACAAATTCATGAATTTAATTATTTTTTTTTTAGTTGCTGCATTTTCTGTCTGCCTTTTCATTTAAATTTTACCTGTTCTAAAATTTTAAACAACAATTTTATTATATAAAAAATCAAGAATAAATAGTGCAAACTTTTAATTAAAATTTGTAATTATCCAGGGTAAAGAAAATCGGGAGGCATCGATACAAGACCTGAGGGATCATCTTGAGCGTTCCTACAAGAAAAACGATCGAAAATGGATTATATTATTTCCAGAAGGTGGATTTCTAAGAAAACGTAAACATATCAGTCAAAAATACGCCCAACAACGTGGTCTCCCCCATTTAGAACATGTTACTCTACCCAGAATCGGAGCAATGAAAGCAGTTATAGATGTTTTGCATAACGACCACAATCAAAAAGGTTTATGTTGCAATGATTTTTATATATACTTGTTTTTAATACTAACTTTTTTTTTTTTTTTTTTAGATGACCACAACTTTCTTGAATATGTTCTAGACATAACAATTGCATATCCAGAAGGAATTCCATTAGGGCTGCTAGATATTTTAAATGGATTTAAAGGATCTTGTCATACTTACATGCATTACAAATTGTACAAAATTACAGAGGTAAAAAGCTTTTACAATTAATTATATCTAATGTTTATTCTACAAAAAAATTGCAAATAAGAAAAATCAAAAGAAAATTCGAAAGAGATATCAGAGCATGTAATAGAAAATGTTATTTATATGAATGTACATACATCCACTCTTAGATCTAGTCTAGAAAAATCTCAAAACAAATTCTGAAGAAATGTTGCGAATACCAGATATTTTTTTTTCTAAGAATGGATTTTCACTTGTAAATAATGAAAACATCCTTAAATGGAAATAAAATAAATTCCAATCTTACTTCCCCAAGGTAAAACACATTCAAACGTTAAAGAAAAATGCCCTATGCACGCATAGGAATCATTCCTTTAACCAGCATTTCGATATTATAAGTCTGATTTCATGATCCCTTTACATGATACAAACAAAAAATAATTCATAATTATGATACCTCGGGCGTATGCGTACTTTTCTTATTTTATTTTTAGTTTGTTCTAATTAAATCGCACAACACTGTTTATTTACCTACAATAGGTACACTCAAATTTCAAAATTCAATTATTATTATTTTTTCTTAACTTTGGGTCGCGAAAAATTGTAGATTTACATGTATATCCGCAAATTTGAAGAAAAGTAGAGTAGGATAGATGATAGCCAAAAAAGCGAATGTTTGAAAGAGAACTATCATGAAGATGAAAGGGGATTCCCTTTTTTTTCAAATGTCACGAAGATTTAAATCCACCATAAGTCTTTGATCAAATTCTAGTTTGTTATACAAAAAGTTTTGGATTTAAGAAGTAGATTCTTTTAAAAATTTTGTACGGTGAATTTCTGCAATAAAAAAAGTTTTATTATACCCTACCCTAGCAAAGCCGGGTAGGCCAGCTAGTGTTATATGTTTACGTTGTTCACGTTCTCTTAATCTCAACCAATATGTTAAATGTAAATACGAAATTAACTTCATCCAGTCATTTGCAGGATACGTTAGAAGAACGTCTGGATAAATAAATCGATAGTTCTAAAGTGAACATAATTTTATGTCAATGTTAATAATATCTGTGTTTTTTGAGAGTATAGCAACTTAGCAAACATTTTATACGCAAAATAATGACAAAACAAATTATTATAAAGAATTTTGTTTGTGTTTTCCGTGTAAAAAATTTGCTGAATTTCTATTCACTTTCTCATAAAACACGGCTAATGTTTGTCGAAAAATTTATGTTTGTTTCATACAAATTATAAAATTGTATTCCGTTTTGGTGCTGCTTCGGTAAAATCCTGTTGACTTTTAGAAGTTTAAAAAACATTAGTATCTTTTTCTTTGCCAATACATAATAATATTTTGTTTGTCTCTCAATTTAGGTACCTAGTGAAGAAGCATCGCTCACAGAATGGCTATATCAACTATTTTACGAGAAGGAGAATATATTAAAGAACTTTTACGAAACAGGATTATCAGATGCTGTTAAATTATCTACACAACTAATACGTCAAGACATTCTGAGACTTGTTCTTATAAATGCTTTTTTTATTACATCGTCATACATACATTATCAAATATTTCGCATCCTTTTAATGCAATATTTCTTTATAAGCCGAGTTTATATTCAAGTTTCCTAAATTTTAAACTACTAATCATGTTTTATACTATGATGCAAAGAGATTTCTCACATTACATAAACATACACGTGTGTTGGGCAACCGGAACTGTTAAATATCTATGTGCCTAAATCCGGATCTAATAAAGTGAATGCACAATATAATTAAAAAAAAATCAATTGTCTATTTTGTTAAATTTATAAGTAAGTAGGAAAACATAATAAAGCAAATAAAGAAATTTATTAATCAAACAATGTGATACTTAAAATAAATAGTGTCGTTATATATTTTGAACGAATTAATTTTAATGAGATGATTATTATTTGGTGGAAAATCTGTATGTATCATCGGAAGTATTGTCTTATGTCACGGACAAAGACATATGTAACTAAAAATTATAAACTAAAAACATCTGTTTTTAAAATGCTTGATGTTATTTAGCGACAAAGAGTCGTTGATATGAGAAATCAGAACTGTAATGCTGGAAGCGCCCATCACTTAGGTAGAGTTTTCGAATCATGGTAGTATTTTTCTAATCAATGTATATCTATTGTACATCAAATATCCGAAAAATTACCTTTTTTTGCATTTAACTCGTTTCAACTTCTAATTCTTAAAATATATATAAATAATAGACAAATCCATTAAGTGGAAAATTTCCTCAATAGGACACCATTTTCGGAGTATTCCTTAAGCCCGCTACTTAAAAAACAGGAATTTAACACCTTCACTGTCCCCATACAAACTGATTTAAAATCACCTATACGTCCATTATCATATCATATTTAATACATAAAATTTATTTTGTCTAGGTCTCCTACGTCCATGTACTTTGTACATATCTCATATATATGATACATGAACATAATTCGGCTTCACTGTCCCCATACAAACTGATTGAAAACATCAGCACGTCCAAAACTTTTTTTTTTAAAAAAAAGCATTATTATTTAGTAACATAGAATGAGTTGGTTGCGTAAATAATTGCTCTCTGTTGTTAAAAAAAGGATTTAGTTTCGTGTTCACATAGATCGTATGCTAGCTTCATTTCATATCAATACGTTCAATGTGTGATCCCTAGGGCATCTTAATAATAATTCCATACGTTAGATCAAATCAATTTGTATAGAGACAGTAAAACCGAATTCCAAAATGTATCAAACATGATACATGGACGTAGGAGGCTCGGGAAAAAAATTTGTATCAAATATGATTCATGGGACGTATTAAAGTTTATGTTTTATATAAAGAAAAAATAAAAAACATAATAGACGTAGATATGTATAGTTTAAAATAAGAAAATTTGCACACTACGGCGTATACGTATTTTTTTTTATAAATTCACAAAGTTAACTTCGAGTAATGTCACGGAAACCAGGGATGGAATCGGCTAAGGTGATAGTTGATTATCAATTCTGTTGATCGTCGTTTTGAATATTGCTGTCTCTATTTTTGCCTTTAGATTTGATAGAGACAGCTGTCTTCAAAACGAGGATCACCACAATTGATAATCAACTATCACCTTAGCCGATTCCACCCCAGGTCTTACTTATCCCAGGGTTTTTGATGCCTTATTGAATTCGAGTTCGACCCAAATATATTCCCGAAACATAATAGCCTAAAATCTTTCTTGGCAGATCAATTGGCTTCATTTTATTCCCCCTAAAAAAAAGGATGATTTATGTTATACAAACGTTGCGATGACCCCATATTTCGTGTTGCAGTGATAAATACAAGATGCAATATGTATACAAAAAAACTTACGGATTAAGCTCCACTCTCAATGTTGCAAGTGCAAGAAATGCTCTTGAGAGAGATGTCGGGTTCGAGTTCGTCTGCGACAATCGTCTCAAGGATTCCGCCATCTGTAGCCCTAATACTATGCACACACTTCTTAACAGAAATTCTGTGTCAAAATGTTAAAAATGTAAGGATGCATTGCGTTTGTGGTATAAGAAGAAGAGAAACGGTCGTGAAGCCTTTAGTTGGAAAAGCAAGTTTCGACTGCACTCATGAGTGCAAACAATGCAGCAAAGCATTCTGCTTGAAATGCTTCAATGTGCAACCCAACGATATAGAAACAAATTTCTAAATTCTTGTATGTCACCTTAATAAAATATTTTATTCCTATTCGAAAAATAAAATTGTTCTGTGTAACGTTCTATTCATAAGAAAGTATACATTTACTTGTGAAAAGGTAAACATTTTTCCTTTTTTTTTAGTTTTGTTAAGTACCGTTAGTTAGTTAGGTTCTTAGCCAATTTTTGTCAAATAAAAAACTTGTTTTCAAAAAAAAATGTTTATGTATCATATTATGATACATGGAAGTAGGCGACAAAGTAGAAAAAAAAAGGTATCATGATACATGGGACGTATAGTCGATGTTTTTTTTTTTTTAAGAAAAAATAATGAACGTATTGATGTTTCAAAATCAGTTTGTAATGGGGCAGTGAAGCCGAATTTCACATTATCATATTTATGTACATTAGACTGGACCTTAGGCACCTACAAAAAAAAAAGCACTCTTCTCCACCCGTCAATAGTTTCTAAATAATAAAAAAAAAAATCCCCTAATTTTTTCCCCTCCCCCTTAATCGCTCTGTTTTCAATTAAAGATTGATATATAACAAAGTTCATTAAGCCTTAAAACAATTAAAATTTTCAAATTATTATTTTTTTTTTACTGTCACTGGATAATTTAATTTCCTAAAAATTAACATGGAAAATAATTATATGTGAGGAATTTTATTTTAACAGACATTTAATTTAAATAGTGAATTGCTATTTTTTTTCTATGTATAAATTTGAAGAAAGAACAAAAATAGCAATGCACTTTTTAAATTAAATTTCTGTTAAAATAGAATTCCTCACATATAATTATTTTCCATGTTAATTTTTAGGAGTTTAAACTATTAGTCTAAGAGCTGGCAGCAGGTTTTGGTCGTGAAAGGAAACCAAAAGATATGAATAGTATAAGTAGGCCTGCCGAAGGTGATAACGAATACGTTCGTCTGCCAAAAGTACAACTTTTCTAAAATAGAAATCGGGTGGGAAACCATTTCAATAGTAATACAACTTGACGCCATCAACTCCCTGATCACAAAAATGGTTTCGACAGACGTCTAGGTGGCCCCAAAACCTAGACAGACGTCCCCGAAAACTCGATTTTTTCGCGTTTTTAGGCTTTTGGGAAACCACCTGAAATTGATCACAACTTTTAGCCATGGACTCCCTGAGTATGAATATGTACGTGACAGACGTCTAATAAGTGGCCCCGAAACCCTCGACAGACGTCCCTGAAAACGTGTTTTTTGTCAAAAAGGAAACCACTTGAAATGTATCACAAACGAAAGATCTTGACCTCCTGAGTGCGAATATGTACATGTACACCAAACCATTCAAATAGGCGATATAAGAGGCTTATATTCGTTTCTTTATGAAATGTGAAGTTGCACTCACTACTCACACTCAGTTCACGTTTTTATAATTGTAGTTAGCTCGCCACGACATAGCTTATATCGCTTATTTGAATAAAAATAAATATTTGAATATAAATAAATAAGCGATATAAACTATGTATGTATGTCGTATGTCGAATGGTTTGGTGTGTTCAAAACGTCTTTCCTTCAAAATTCCTTTTTCAGCTAGTCAAAACCTTTTAATTAGGTAGGCACCATTTGAATTGAAAGACAAAACAATAATAATATTCGAAGGCGAATTATATCGTGGATTTCAATAATTTGGCGTAATTTAAAACGTTTGTCAGTTACATTTTCCGGCTCAGGGAGTCAAGCCCTATAAATTGAGATACATTTCAAGAGATTTGTATTGATAATCTAATTGATAAACAAGTAATCTAATTGATAAACTAGTAATTACATCCGCGACTTTTATCACGCTTTTCAGCAGTTTGGCGTAACTCAAACGGCTGTTACTTATATCTTCACTTTCTTGAGTCAAAAGCCTTTTAAATGGTAAACATTTAAAGAAGCTACCACTAATATACAGTAATCCCCGTTTAATTACACCTCTCTTAATTGAACATCCCGCTTAATTGACCGAACAAATTGCGTTTGAGAATCCGCGAATTATATCGCGGCTGTCTGTTGTTTGGGGCCACTCAAACGTCTGTCACCTACATTTTAATTTTTTTTGGGTCAAGTTCTTTTGATTGGGATACATTTCAAGTGGTTTCCCTCAAAATCCTCTTACTAAAAAAATAAAATAAAAAATCCGCGGTTTATTTCGCCACTTTTCAGCTGTTGGGGGACACTTTAAACTCCTATTTCTTATACATTAATACTCTGGTAGTCGAGTGGTGCGTTCTTTTATTAACCATAGTTAATTATGGTTAACTATAGTTAACAATGGTCGTCCCTTTATTACAAAATAGTTACGATTTGTAACTATATGACGTCATCACATCGTTCCTTAATTCAGTTTATTAGTGTCAAATAGTTCAATTCGTAACTATTTCCAAGTCATCTCCATGGTATGAGTTGAAAGTGTTGATCTGTCAAAGCACATGTGAGGAGGTTTGTTTAAAAAACATAAAAATTGATTAAAGTGGTTTCCTTTTTGACAAAAAACGCAAAAAAACGCGTTTTCAGGGACGTCTGTCGGGGGTTTCGGGGCCACTTAGACGTCTATCACGTACATATTCATACTCAGGGAGTCCATGGCTAAAAATTGTGATCAATTTCAGGGGGTTTCCCAAAAGCCTAAAAACGCAAAAAAAAATCGCGTTTTCGGGGACGTCTGTCTGGGTTTTGGGGCCACCTACACGTCTGTCGAAACCTTTTTTGTGATCAGGGAGTTGATGGCGTCAAGTTATATTACTTTTGAAATGGTTTACCACCCGATTTCAATTTTCAGAAAAGTTGTACTTTTGATGCACTTTTACGTGGTAACGGGGCCACTACATGCTGGCAGACGAACGTATTCGTTATCACCTTCGGCAGGACTACCTATACTATTCATATCTTTTGGTTTCCTTTCACGACCAAAATCTGCTGCCAGCTCTCGGTCTATATCCACTGACAGTAAAAAAATATAATTTGAAAATTTTAATCGTATTAAGGCTAAATGAACCTTGATATACATATATCAATCTTTAATTGAAAACAGGGTGACTAAGGGGGAGGGGAAAAAATCTGAAAAAATTAGGGGATTTTTTTATTATTATTTAGAAACTATTGACGGGTGGAGAAGAGTGTTTTTTTTTTTAGGTGCCTAAGGTCCAGTCTAATGTACATGGAGGTGGGAGACAAGGGGAAACAAAAAATTTTGTGTATCAAATATGATACATGGGACAGTGAAGGTGTTAAAATAAAATTATTTTTCTTAACTCTTTTTCTTTGAATGGGACAGCTCTACCGGAAAAAAAAATTTTAGGACCATGTTTTTGTTTTTTGGGGCTTTTATTGTGAATAAAAACTTGTTTGAATATTTAAACGAAACAACAACTTAATTTTGCTACCGCCAAGTAGAGGCTGGCCTCACTCAAGCTCTTATGTATTTTGATGTTGCGACTTATAATTACTGCACGGACCATACCTAAAATGTATCAAATACATTTATGTTAATAATGTTTTGTATATTATCATAACAAAAAAAAAAACACTTCAGTAGAAACTTTTTTTTCATAATTATTTATTGAACATAATGGGGCATATTCATAGTCGACTTATAAATTCGGGTTTTATTAAACTATAGTTTATGACAAAATTGATTAATTTTACATAAACCGTTTGTATTAACAAATTGTTGTATTTACAGTTATAAATATATTGAAAAAATATATTTAAAAAATTCAATTAAACCTAGTTTTAACTGACCCCATATTTCGTGTTGCAGTGATAAATACAAGATGCAATATGTATACAAAAAAACTTACGGATTAAGCTCCACTCTCAATGTTGCAAGTGCAAGAAATGCTCTTGAGAGAGATGTCGGGTTCGAGTTCGTCTGCGACAATCGTCTCAAGGATTTGTAGCCCTAATACTATGCACACACTTCTTAACAGAAATTCTGTGTCAAAATGTTAAAAATGTAAGGATGCATTGCGTTTGTGGTATAAGAAGAAGAGAAACGGTCGTGAAGCCTTTAGTTGGAAAAGCAAGTTTCGACTGCACTCATGAGTGCAAACAATGCAGCAAAGCATTCTGCTTGAAATGCTTCAATGTGCAACCCAACGATATAGAAACAAATTTCTAAATTCTTGTATGTCACCTTAATAAAATATTTTATTCCTATTCGAAAAATAAAATTGTTCTGTGTAACGTTCTATTCATAAGAAAGTATACATTTACTTGTGAAAAGGTAAACATTTTTCCTTTTTTTTTAGTTTTGTTAAGTACCGTTAGATAGTTAGGTTCTTAGCCAATTTTTGTCAAATAAAAAACTTGTTTTCAAAAAAAAATGTTTATGTATCATATTATGATACATGGAAGTAGGCGACAAAGTAGAAAAAAAAAGGTATCATGATACATGGGACGTATAGTCGATGTTTTTTTTTTTTAAGAAAAAATAATGAACGTATTGATGTTTCAAAATCAGTTTGTAATGGGGCAGTGAAGCCGAATTTCACATTATCATATTTATGTACATTAGACTGGACCTTAGGCACCTACAAAAAAAAAGCACTCTTCTCCACCCGTCAATAGTTTCTAAATAATAAAAAAAAAATCCCCTAATTTTTTCCCCTCCCCCTTAATCGCTCTGTTTTCAATTAAAGATTGATATATAACAAAGTTCATTAAGCCTTAAAACAATTAAAATTTTCAAATTATTATTTTTTTTTACTGTCACTGGATAATTTAATTTCCTAAAAATTAACATGGAAAATAATTATATGTGAGGAATTTTATTTTAACAGACATTTAATTTAAATAGTGAATTGCTATTTTTTTTCTATGTATAAATTTGAAGAAAGAACAAAAATAGCAATGCACTTTTTAAATTAAATTTCTGTTAAAATAGAATTCCTCACATATAATTATTTTCCATGTTAATTTTTAGGAGTTTAAACTATTAGTCTAAGAGCTGGCAGCAGGTTTTGGTCGTGAAAGGAAACCAAAAGATATGAATAGTATAAGTAGGCCTGCCGAAGGTGATAACGAATACGTTCGTCTGCCAAAAGTACAACTTTTCTAAAATAGAAATCGGGTGGGAAACCATTTCAATAGTAATACAACTTGACGCCATCAACTCCCTGATCACAAAAATGGTTTCGACAGACGTCTAGGTGGCCCCAAAACCTAGACAGACGTCCCCGAAAACTCGATTTTTTCGCGTTTTTAGGCTTTTGGGAAACCACCTGAAATTGATCACAACTTTTAGCCATGGACTCCCTGAGTATGAATATGTACGTGACAGACGTCTAATAAGTGGCCCCGAAACCCTCGACAGACGTCCCTGAAAACGTGTTTTTTGTCAAAAAGGAAACCACTTGAAATGTATCACAAACGAAAGATCTTGACCTCCTGAGTGCGAATATGTACATGTACACCAAACCATTCAAATAGGCGATATAAGAGGCTTATATTCGTTTCTTTATGAAATGTGAAGTTGCACTCACTACTCACACTCAGTTCACGTTTTTATAATTGTAGTTAGCTCGCCACGACATAGCTTATATCGCTTATTTGAATAAAAATAAATATTTGAATATAAATAAATAAGCGATATAAACTATGTATGTATGTCGTATGTCGAATGGTTTGTTGTGTTCAAAACGTCTTTCCTTCAAAATTCCTTTTTCAGCTAGTCAAAACCTTTTAATTAGGTAGGCACCATTTGAATTGAAAGACAAAACAATAATAATATTCGAAGGCGAATTATATCGTGGATTTCAATAATTTGGCGTAATTTAAAACGTTTGTCAGTTACATTTTCCGGCTCAGGGAGTCAAGCCCTATAAATTGAGATACATTTCAAGAGATTTGTATTGATAATCTAATTGATAAACAAGTAATCTAATTGATAAACTAGTAATTACATCCGCGACTTTTATCACGCTTTTCAGCAGTTTGGCGTAACTCAAACGGCTGTTACTTATATCTTCACTTTCTTGAGTCAAAAGCCTTTTAAATGGTAAACATTTAAAGAAGCTACCACTAATATACAGTAATCCCCGTTTAATTACACCTCTCTTAATTGAACATCCCGCTTAATTGACCGAACAAATTGCGTTTGAGAATCCGCGAATTATATCGCGGCTGTCTGTTGTTTGGGGCCACTCAAACGTCTGTCACCTACATTTTAATTTTTTTTGGGTCAAGATCTTTTGATTGGGATACATTTCAAGTGGTTTCCCTCAAAATCCTCTTACTAAAAAAATAAAATAAAAAATCCGCGGTTTATTTCGCCACTTTTCAGCTGTTGGGTGACACTTTAAACTCCTATTTCTTATACATTAATACTCTGGTAGTCGAGTGGTGCGTTCTTTTATTAACCATAGTTAATTATGGTTAACTATAGTTAACAATGGTCGTCCCTTTATTACAAAATAGTTACGATTTGTAACTATATGACGTCATCACATCGTTCCTTAATTCAGTTTATTAGTGTCAAATAGTTCAATTCGTAACTATTTCCAAGTCATCTCCATGGTATGAGTTGAAAGTGTTGATCTGTCAAAGCACATGTGAGGAGGTTTGTTTAAAAAACATAAAAATTGATTAAAGTGGTTTCCTTTTTGACAAAAAACGCAAAAAAAACGCGTTTTCAGGGACGTCTGTCGGGGGTTTCGGGGCCACTTAGACGTCTATCACGTACATATTCATACTCAGGGAGTCCATGGCTAAAAATTGTGATCAATTTCAGGGGGTTTCCCAAAAGCCTAAAAACGCAAAAAAAAATCGCGTTTTCGGGGACGTCTGTCTGGGTTTTGGGGCCACCTACACGTCTGTCGAAACCTTTTTTGTGATCAGGGAGTTGATGGCGTCAAGTTATATTACTTTTGAAATGGTTTACCACCCGATTTCAATTTTCAGAAAAGTTGTACTTTTGATGCACTTTTACGTGGTAACGGGGCCACTACATGCTGGCAGACGAACGTATTCGTTATCACCTTCGGCAGGACTACCTATACTATTCATATCTTTTGGTTTCCTTTCACGACCAAAATCTGCTGCCAGCTCTCGGTCTATATCCACTGACAGTAAAAAAATATAATTTGAAAATTTTAATCGTATTAAGGCTAAATGAACCTTGATATACATATATCAATCTTTAATTGAAAACAGGGTGACTAAGGGGGAGGGGAAAAAATCTGAAAAAATTAGGGGATTTTTTTATTATTATTTAGAAACTATTGACGGGTGGAGAAGAGTGTTTTTTTTTTTAGGTGCCTAAGGTCCAGTCTAATGTACATGGAGGTGGGAGACAAGGGGAAACAAAAAATTTTGTGTATCAAATATGATACATGGGACAGTGAAGGTGTTAAAATAAAATTATTTTTCTTAACTCTTTTTCTTTGAATGGGACAGCTCTACCGGAAAAAAAATTTTAGGACCATGTTTTTGTTTTTTGGGGCTTTTATTGTGAATAAAAACTTGTTTGAATATTTAAACGAAACAACAACTTAATTTTGCTACCGCCAAGTAGAGGCTGGCCTCACTCAAGCTCTTATGTATTTTGATGTTGCGACTTATAATTACTGCACGGACCATACCTAAAATGTATCAAATACATTTATGTTAATAATGTTTTGTATATTATCATAACAAAAAAAAAACACTTCAGTAGAAACTTTTTTTTCATAATTATTTATTGAACATAATGGGGCATATTCATAGTCGACTTATAAATTCGGGTTTTATTAAACTATAGTTTATGACAAAATTGATTAATTTTACATAAACCGTTTGTATTAACAAATTGTTGTATTTACAGTTATAAATATATTGAAAAAATATATTTAAAAAATTCAATTAAACCTAGTTTTAACTGACCCCATATTTCGTGTTGCAGTGATAAATACAAGATGCAATATGTATACAAAAAAACTTACGGATTAAGCTCCACTCTCAATGTTGCAAGTGCAAGAAATGCTCTTGAGAGAGATGTCGGGTTCGAGTTCGTCTGCGACAATCGTCTCAAGGATTCCGCCATCTGTAGCCCTAATACTATGCACACACTTCTTAACAGAAATTCTGTGTCAAAATGTTAAAAATGTAAGGATGCATTGCGTTTGTGGTATAAGAAGAAGAGAAACGGTCGTGAAGCCTTTAGTTGGAAAAGCAAGTTTCGACTGCACTCATGAGTGCAAACAATGCAGCAAAGCATTCTGCTTGAAATGCTTCAATGTGCAACCCAACGATATAGAAACAAATTTCTAAATTCTTGTATGTCACCTTAATAAAATATTTTATTCCTATTCGAAAAATAAAATTGTTCTGTGTAACGTTCTATTCATAAGAAAGTATACATTTACTTGTGAAAAGGTAAACATTTTTCCTTTTTTTTTAGTTTTGTTAAGTACCGTTAGTTAGTTAGGTTCTTAGCCAATTTTTGTCAAATAAAAAACTTGTTTTCAAAAAAAAATGTTTATGTATCATATTATGATACATGGAAGTAGGCGACAAAGTAGAAAAAAAAAGGTATCATGATACATGGGACGTATAGTCGATGTTTTTTTTTTTTTAAGAAAAAATAATGAACGTATTGATGTTTCAAAATCAGTTTGTAATGGGGCAGTGAAGCCGAATTTCACATTATCATATTTATGTACATTAGACTGGACCTTAGGCACCTACAAAAAAAAAGCACTCTTCTCCACCCGTCAATAGTTTCTAAATAATAAAAAAAAAAATCCCCTAATTTTTTCCCCTCCCCCTTAATCGCTCTGTTTTCAATTAAAGATTGATATATAACAAAGTTCATTAAGCCTTAAAACAATTAAAATTTTCAAATTATTATTTTTTTTTACTGTCACTGGATAATTTAATTTCCTAAAAATTAACATGGAAAATAATTATATGTGAGGAATTTTATTTTAACAGACATTTAATTTAAATAGTGAATTGCTATTTTTTTTCTATGTATAAATTTGAAGAAAGAACAAAAATAGCAATGCACTTTTTAAATTAAATTTCTGTTAAAATAGAATTCCTCACATATAATTATTTTCCATGTTAATTTTTAGGAGTTTAAACTATTAGTCTAAGAGCTGGCAGCAGGTTTTGGTCGTGAAAGGAAACCAAAAGATATGAATAGTATAAGTAGGCCTGCCGAAGGTGATAACGAATACGTTCGTCTGCCAAAAGTACAACTTTTCTAAAATAGAAATCGGGTCGGAAACCATTTCAATAGTAATACAACTTGACGCCATCAACTCCCTGATCACAAAAATGGTTTCGACAGACGTCTAGGTGGCCCCAAAACCTAGACAGACGTCCCCGAAAACTCGATTTTTTCGCGTTTTTAGGCTTTTGGGAAACCACCTGAAATTGATCACAACTTTTAGCCATGGACTCCCTGAGTATGAATATGTACGTGACAGACGTCTAATAAGTGGCCCCGAAACCCTCGACAGACGTCCCTGAAAACGTGTTTTTTGTCAAAAAGGAAACCACTTGAAATGTATCACAAACGAAAGATCTTGACCTCCTGAGTGCGAATATGTACATGTACACCAAACCATTCAAATAGGCGATATAAGAGGCTTATATTCGTTTCTTTATGAAATGTGAAGTTGCACTCACTACTCACACTCAGTTCACGTTTTTATAATTGTAGTTAGCTCGCCACGACATAGCTTATATCGCTTATTTGAATAAAAATAAATATTTGAATATAAATAAATAAGCGATATAAACTATGTATGTATGTCGTATGTCGAATGGTTTGTTGTGTTCAAAACGTCTTTCCTTCAAAATTCCTTTTTCAGCTAGTCAAAACCTTTTAATTAGGTAGGCACCATTTGAATTGAAAGACAAAACAATAATAATATTCGAAGGCGAATTATATCGTGGATTTCAATAATTTGGCGTAATTTAAAACGTTTGTCAGTTACATTTTCCGGCTCAGGGAGTCAAGCCCTATAAATTGAGATACATTTCAAGAGATTTGTATTGATAATCTAATTGATAAACAAGTAATCTAATTGATAAACTAGTAATTACATCCGCGACTTTTATCACGCTTTTCAGCAGTTTGGCGTAACTCAAACGGCTGTTACTTATATCTTCACTTTCTTGAGTCAAAAGCCTTTTAAATGGTAAACATTTAAAGAAGCTACCACTAATATACAGTAATCCCCGTTTAATTACACCTCTCTTAATTGAACATCCCGCTTAATTGACCGAACAAATTGCGTTTGAGAATCCGCGAATTATATCGCGGCTGTCTGTTGTTTGGGGCCACTCAAACGTCTGTCACCTACATTTTAATTTTTTTTGGGTCAAGATCTTTTGATTGGGATACATTTCAAGTGGTTTCCCTCAAAATCCTCTTACTAAAAAAATAAAATAAAAAATCCGCGGTTTATTTCGCCACTTTTCAGCTGTTGGGTGACACTTTAAACTCCTATTTCTTATACATTAATACTCTGGTAGTCGAGTGGTGCGTTCTTTTATTAACCATAGTTAATTATGGTTAACTATAGTTAACAATGGTCGTCCCTTTATTACAAAATAGTTACGATTTGTAACTATATGACGTCATCACATCGTTCCTTAATTCAGTTTATTAGTGTCAAATAGTTCAATTCGTAACTATTTCCAAGTCATCTCCATGGTATGAGTTGAAAGTGTTGATCTGTCAAAGCACATGTGAGGAGGTTTGTTTAAAAAACATAAAAATTGATTAAAGTGGTTTCCTTTTTGACAAAAAACGCAAAAAAAACGCGTTTTCAGGGACGTCTGTCGGGGGTTTCGGGGCCACTTAGACGTCTATCACGTACATATTCATACTCAGGGAGTCCATGGCTAAAAATTGTGATCAATTTCAGGGGGTTTCCCAAAAGCCTAAAAACGCAAAAAAAAATCGCGTTTTCGGGGACGTCTGTCTGGGTTTTGGGGCCACCTACACGTCTGTCGAAACCTTTTTTGTGATCAGGGAGTTGATGGCGTCAAGTTATATTACTTTTGAAATGGTTTACCACCCGATTTCAATTTTCAGAAAAGTTGTACTTTTGATGCACTTTTACGTGGTAACGGGGCCACTACATGCTGGCAGACGAACGTATTCGTTATCACCTTCGGCAGGACTACCTATACTATTCATATCTTTTGGTTTCCTTTCACGACCAAAATCTGCTGCCAGCTCTCGGTCTATATCCACTGACAGTAAAAAAATATAATTTGAAAATTTTAATCGTATTAAGGCTAAATGAACCTTGATATACATATATCAATCTTTAATTGAAAACAGGGTGACTAAGGGGGAGGGGAAAAAATCTGAAAAAATTAGGGAATTTTTTTATTATTATTTAGAAACTATTGACGGGTGGAGAAGAGTGTTTTTTTTTTTAGGTGCCTAAGGTCCAGTCTAATGTACATGGAGGTGGGAGACAAGGGGAAACAAAAAATTTTGTGTATCAAATATGATACATGGGACAGTGAAGGTGTTAAAATAAAATTATTTTTCTTAACTCTTTTTCTTTGAATGGGACAGCTCTACCGGAAAAAAAATTTTAGGACCATGTTTTTGTTTTTTGGGGCTTTTATTGTGAATAAAAACTTGTTTGAATATTTAAACGAAACAACAACTTAATTTTGCTACCGCCAAGTAGAGGCTGGCCTCACTCAAGCTCTTATGTATTTTGATGTTGCGACTTATAATTACTGCACGGACCATACCTAAAATGTATCAAATACATTTATGTTAATAATGTTTTGTATATTATCATAACAAAAAAAAAACACTTCAGTAGAAACTTTTTTTTCATAATTATTTATTGAACATAATGGGGCATATTCATAGTCGACTTATAAATTCGGGTTTTATTAAACTATAGTTTATGACAAAATTGATTAATTTTACATAAACCGTTTGTATTAACAAATTGTTGTATTTACAGTTATAAATATATTGAAAAAATATATTTAAAAAATTCAATTAAACCTAGTTTTAACTGACCCCATATTTCGTGTTGCAGTGATAAATACAAGATGCAATATGTATACAAAAAAACTTACGGATTAAGCTCCACTCTCAATGTTGCAAGTGCAAGAAATGCTCTTGAGAGAGATGTCGGGTTCGAGTTCGTCTGCGACAATCGTCTCAAGGATTCCGCCATCTGTAGCCCTAATACTATGCACACACTTCTTAACAGAAATTCTGTGTCAAAATGTTAAAAATGTAAGGATGCATTGCGTTTGTGGTATAAGAAGAAGAGAAACGGTCGTGAAGCCTTTAGTTGGAAAAGCAAGTTTCGACTGCACTCATGAGTGCAAACAATGCAGCAAAGCATTCTGCTTGAAATGCTTCAATGTGCAACCCAACGATATAGAAACAAATTTCTAAATTCTTGTATGTCACCTTAATAAAATATTTTATTCCTATTCGAAAAATAAAATTGTTCTGTGTAACGTTCTATTCATAAGAAAGTATACATTTACTTGTGAAAAGGTAAACATTTTTCCTTTTTTTTTAGTTTTGTTAAGTACCGTTAGTTAGTTAGGTTCTTAGCCAATTTTTGTCAAATAAAAAACTTGTTTTCAAAAAAAAATGTTTATGTATCATATTATGATACATGGAAGTAGGCGACAAAGTAGAAAAAAAAAGGTATCATGATACATGGGACGTATAGTCGATGTTTTTTTTTTTTTAAGAAAAAATAATGAACGTATTGATGTTTCAAAATCAGTTTGTAATGGGGCAGTGAAGCCGAATTTCACATTATCATATTTATGTACATTAGACTGGACCTTAGGCACCTACAAAAAAAAAAGCACTCTTCTCCACCCGTCAATAGTTTCTAAATAATAAAAAAAAAAATCCCCTAATTTTTTCCCCTCCCCCTTAATCGCTCTGTTTTCAATTAAAGATTGATATATAACAAAGTTCATTAAGCCTTAAAACAATTAAAATTTTCAAATTATTATTTTTTTTTACTGTCACTGGATAATTTAATTTCCTAAAAATTAACATGGAAAATAATTATATGTGAGGAATTTTATTTTAACAGACATTTAATTTAAATAGTGAATTGCTATTTTTTTTCTATGTATAAATTTGAAGAAAGAACAAAAATAGCAATGCACTTTTTAAATTAAATTTCTGTTAAAATAGAATTCCTCACATATAATTATTTTCCATGTTAATTTTTAGGAGTTTAAACTATTAGTCTAAGAGCTGGCAGCAGGTTTTGGTCGTGAAAGGAAACCAAAAGATATGAATAGTATAAGTAGGCCTGCCGAAGGTGATAACGAATACGTTCGTCTGCCAAAAGTACAACTTTTCTAAAATAGAAATCGGGTGGGAAACCATTTCAATAGTAATACAACTTGACGCCATCAACTCCCTGATCACAAAAATGGTTTCGACAGACGTCTAGGTGGCCCCAAAACCTAGACAGACGTCCCCGAAAACTCGATTTTTTCGCGTTTTTAGGCTTTTGGGAAACCACCTGAAATTGATCACAACTTTTAGCCATGGACTCCCTGAGTATGAATATGTACGTGACAGACGTCTAATAAGTGGCCCCGAAACCCTCGACAGACGTCCCTGAAAACGTGTTTTTTGTCAAAAAGGAAACCACTTGAAATGTATCACAAACGAAAGATCTTGACCTCCTGAGTGCGAATATGTACATGTACACCAAACCATTCAAATAGGCGATATAAGAGGCTTATATTCGTTTCTTTATGAAATGTGAAGTTGCACTCACTACTCACACTCAGTTCACGTTTTTATAATTGTAGTTAGCTCGCCACGACATAGCTTATATCGCTTATTTGAATAAAAATAAATATTTGAATATAAATAAATAAGCGATATAAACTATGTATGTATGTCGTATGTCGAATGGTTTGTTGTGTTCAAAACGTCTTTCCTTCAAAATTCCTTTTTCAGCTAGTCAAAACCTTTTAATTAGGTAGGCACCATTTGAATTGAAAGACAAAACAATAATAGTATTCGAAGGCGAATTATATCGTGGATTTCAATAATTTGGCGTAATTTAAAACGTTTGTCAGTTACATTTTCCGGCTCAGGGAGTCAAGCCCTATAAATTGAGATACATTTCAAGAGATTTGTATTGATAATCTAATTGATAAACAAGTAATCTAATTGATAAACTAGTAATTACATCCGCGACTTTTATCACGCTTTTCAGCAGTTTGGCGTAACTCAAACGGCTGTTACTTATATCTTCACTTTCTTGAGTCAAAAGCCTTTTAAATGGTAAACATTTAAAGAAGCTACCACTAATATACAGTAATCCCCGTTTAATTACACCTCTCTTAATTGAACATCCCGCTTAATTGACCGAACAAATTGCGTTTGAGAATCCGCGAATTATATCGCGGCTGTCTGTTGTTTGGGGCCACTCAAACGTCTGTCACCTACATTTTAATTTTTTTTGGGTCAAGATCTTTTGATTGGGATACATTTCAAGTGGTTTCCCTCAAAATCCTCTTACTAAAAAAATAAAATAAAAAATCCGCGGTTTATTTCGCCACTTTTCAGCTGTTGGGTGACACTTTAAACTCCTATTTCTTATACATTAATACTCTGGTAGTCGAGTGGTGCGTTCTTTTATTAACCATAGTTAATTATGGTTAACTATAGTTAACAATGGTCGTCCCTTTATTACAAAATAGTTACGATTTGTAACTATATGACGTCATCACATCGTTCCTTAATTCAGTTTATTAGTGTCAAATAGTTCAATTCGTAACTATTTCCAAGTCATCTCCATGGTATGAGTTGAAAGTGTTGATCTGTCAAAGCACATGTGAGGAGGTTTGTTTAAAAAACATAAAAATTGATTAAAGTGGTTTCCTTTTTGACAAAAAACGCAAAAAAAACGCGTTTTCAGGGACGTCTGTCGGGGGTTTCGGGGCCACTTAGACGTCTATCACGTACATATTCATACTCAGGGAGTCCATGGCTAAAAATTGTGATCAATTTCAGGGGGTTTCCCAAAAGCCTAAAAACGCAAAAAAAAATCGCGTTTTCGGGGACGTCTGTCTGGGTTTTGGGGCCACCTACACGTCTGTCGAAACCTTTTTTGTGATCAGGGAGTTGATGGCGTCAAGTTATATTACTTTTGAAATGGTTTACCACCCGATTTCAATTTTCAGAAAAGTTGTACTTTTGATGCACTTTTACGTGGTAACGGGGCCACTACATGCTGGCAGACGAACGTATTCGTTATCACCTTCGGCAGGACTACCTATACTATTCATATCTTTTGGTTTCCTTTCACGACCAAAATCTGCTGCCAGCTCTCGGTCTATATCCACTGACAGTAAAAAAATATAATTTGAAAATTTTAATCGTATTAAGGCTAAATGAACCTTGATATACATATATCAATCTTTAATTGAAAACAGGGTGACTAAGGGGGAGGGGAAAAAATCTGAAAAAATTAGGGGATTTTTTTATTATTATTTAGAAACTATTGACGGGTGGAGAAGAGTGTTTTTTTTTTAGGTGCCTAAGGTCCAGTCTAATGTACATGGAGGTGGGAGACAAGGGGAAACAAAAAATTTTGTGTATCAAATATGATACATGGGACAGTGAAGGTGTTAAAATAAAATTATTTTTCTTAACTCTTTTTCTTTGAATGGGACAGCTCTACCGGAAAAAAAATTTTAGGACCATGTTTTTGTTTTTTGGGGCTTTTATTGTGAATAAAAACTTGTTTGAATATTTAAACGAAACAACAACTTAATTTTGCTACCGCCAAGTAGAGGCTGGCCTCACTCAAGCTCTTATGTATTTTGATGTTGCGACTTATAATTACTGCACGGACCATACCTAAAATGTATCAAATACATTTATGTTAATAATGTTTTGTATATTATCATAACAAAAAAAAAACACTTCAGTAGAAACTTTTTTTTCATAATTATTTATTGAACATAATGGGGCATATTCATAGTCGACTTATAAATTCGGGTTTTATTAAACTATAGTTTATGACAAAATTGATTAATTTTACATAAACCGTTTGTATTAACAAATTGTTGTATTTACAGTTATAAATATATTGAAAAAATATATTTAAAAAATTCAATTAAACCTAGTTTTAACTGAAACAGTTTAAAAATTACTATGAATAAGCCCGATTTGTATACATATTTATATACTGCAGGCCAAAAGTTTGAGCCCACCTCTGTTTTGGAAGGAAAACCAAATTCTAACATTGAAAATAACTTTTTAGTAGACAAAATAAATATGCAAAATTAAAGGAGAACAGATATAAAACCAAAGTAAAGAGACAAATTATTTAATTGTGTTTTTAATACATATAAATTTATTAAAATTAAGAGAAAATGGCTTAAACAGATTTTTCGTCGAAGAAGCCCCCTTTACATTCGATTACTTTTTTTTACAATTCTTGGCATTCTAGCTATAAGTTTTTGAATTCTCCCACTCTTTTGGAAGAAAAACATCCCCAGACCATAGCAGAACCACCTCCATGCTTGACGGTTGGAACCAGACAGTCCGGCAGCATCTTCTGTTCAGCACTGCGTCGAACGTAAATTTGACGTTTGGTTCCAAATACCTCGAACTTGGATTCGTCGCTTCATAAAACTCTTCTTCGCTCCAGTTCTATGCCTATGCCAGTCTCTATGCCTATTGGCCCATTCTTACCGTTTCAGGTTATTTTGTGGTCGAAGAAGGGGTTTTCGAACAGCAATTCTCCCAAACAGTCCAGCATCTCTTAGCCTCCGTTTGACCGTTGTCAAGGACAGCGACTTACTCCGTGTTTTATTTACTTCTGAACGTATTTCGGGTGCTGTTTTTCGCCTACTTCGTTTGCTAGTGGTCACTATTAGCAAATCCTCCTGTTTTTTTGTAGCTCTAGGCTGTCCTGACCGTGGTTTATCGTCAAGTCTCCCGGCTTGAGCGTGACGTTCACTGGTACGTTGAACACAACCCTTCGATAGTTTTAACTGCGAAGCAACTTCCCGCTGTGATTTGCCCTTTATTTTATTTAAAAAATACGATCTGCAATCATCACCCTGATTACAGATCGTTTTTCAATGGTGGTTTTCGCGATTTTTCCCATTTTAGACTAGTTGTTTACACAAAACGTGAAGATCTACAAATAAATTCCTGTGACTGCAAAGTATGTCTTTTATATAAAAATCTTGCAATCCAGGTCTACAAAATTGGGGTTTGAGAACCCTTTTTATGTAAGGATTCATAAACAAGTGCAAAATCAACAACCGAAAGTTATACAAATTAATAATTATGAAAAAACCCAAACCCTTCCCAATAATCAATAGACGCATTTTGACTTTTATAACAAAACACCCTTTTTTTCAAATGTGGATTACAAATCCAACTTTGACTACTTGAACGTGTTGTGTAGGTACTCTTCAGGTAAAAACGTTAGGTAAAAAACCCAACTTTTAATTCATAAATTCAACCTACAGGCATGAATGAATGCAGGTTGGACTCAAACCTTTGGCCTGGAGTGTATTTCATTTCTTATACAGTGCGGTTCAATTGTTTAGACGCACCAATTTTTTTTTTTTTAAGTTTATTTTTTTACCATTGCGTTTATGAGAAAGATTATTTAGTTCTCAATGAAAAAAATCACTCTTTTTACTCTTTTTCTTGTCAGTCATGTAAAAACAACACAATTTTGTTGGTTCACATGATTAAACGCATAGGTGAATTTGGTTAGTTAGTAATTACCGTTGCGCGGATTTGAACTAATTATAAACCTTAAGCAGTGAGAAGTGTCTGTTTTTTAATTTAAGCAAAAAATGGCAAAAAACAGTTAGATTTGGAAGAAAGAGGGAAAATGGACGCCTACCATTCGGAAGGCGTTTCAATGCAGAATATTGCGAGGAAAATAGGAAGAAGTGAACATGCATTTAGAAATTATTTAAAAAATACTGCCTTTTATGGAAATAACCAAAAAGGAAGGACCAAAACAGCTTTGACACCCCAAGAAAAAAGAAAAATAATAGGAATGGCATCGAATTCGGCTCACTCCATGAGCAAAATCAAGGAATTGGGGAGTGTTACTGCCTGCAAATCTACAGTTTATCGGGCTATTTTAAGTGGTCAGCACCTGCAAATAAAAAAGCTTAAAAAAAGCCACCACTTAATACAGCCAGTAAGCAACAGCGCTTAGAATTCGCGCTCCTTCATATGAAATAAGATACACAAGTTGGAAGCGATTCAAATTGGCGTAAAGTAGTCTTTTCAGATGAAAAAAAATTCAATATCGATGGCCCAGATGGGTACAACTACTATTTCCATGGTCTCCGAAAAGAAGAATTGCATTTAAACCGGCATCATTCAAGGCAAGGGGGAGTAATGGTATGGGGTACATTTCATATGAATGCGCGCGAATTCCAAGCGCTGTTGCTTCCTGGCTGTGCTAAGTGGTGGCTTTTTTTGTAGCTTTTTTAATTGCAGGTGCTGACCACTTAAAATAGCCCGACGAACTGTAGATTTACAGGCAGTAACCCTCCCCTATTCCTTGATTTTGCTCGTGGAGTGAGCCGAATTCGATGCCATTCTTATTATTTTTCTTTTTTCTTGGGGTGTCAAAGCTGTTTTGGTCCTTCTTTTTTGGTTATTTCCATAAAAGGCAGTATTTTTTAAATAATTTCTAAATGCATGTTCGATTCTTCCTATTTTCCTCGCAATATTCCGCATTGAAACGCCTTCCGAATGGTAGGCGTCCATTTTTCCTCTTTCTTCTATATCTAACTATTTTTGTTTGCCATTTTTTGCTAAAAATAAAAGACAGACACTTCTCACAGCTTAAGATTTAAAATTAGTTCAAGTCCGCGTAACAGATCATTACTAACTAACTAAATTCACCTATGCGTCTAATCATGTGAACCAACAAAATTGTGTTGTTTTTACATGACTGACAAGAAAAAGAGTAAAAAACCGTTAACTGTCTCTCACCAAGAATGCATTTGTGGTTTTTTTCATTGAGAACTAAACAACCTTTCTCATAAATGCAATGGTGTGATAATTAATACGTATACGAAAGAAAAAAATAAACTTAAAAAAAAAAAAAAAAAAATTGGTGCGTCTAATCAAGTGAACCGCACTGTATAACATGAGAACATATTGTTACTTTTTTTCAAAATAAGAAGATGAAAAAATTAAAATATTAAAATATTGAAATTACTTCTGTTTTAAGTGGAGTGAATGAATATAATTCAATTAAAAAGTAGAAGTGACCCCAACTCCAGAAATAATAATTATGTTTCGCCCAGGTATAACAGTGGGCTGTTCATGCTCGATTCACAATGCAACGTGAAAACGCGACGTGAGCGTGACGAGAACTCGTCGTAGTTGTCAAACCGATTTCAAAACATATAATTATAGGAGGGAACGCCAGGGTATGTACAATGAAACGTTTCTCGTCGTCAAGTCACGCCGGAGTTGGGAAAATTGAAAAAAAAAAACGCTCTCGTCGACGTTTTTTTTGTTTTTTTTTTATATTTGACTGATGGTGAATTTTATGAAATTGTAGAAAAGAATAAAGAAAACAGCCGATAAGTTGAAATTAACGAAAATAAATATAAATTTGGTTGACAATGAAATTATATTTATAGTCTATTTGTGTTGACAATATTATAATGTTGTATTGTTTTAATTTCTTTGCACTTTTAGCCGAAAATCATTTCGCCAGCCCAATGGACAAACAGAATTATAATATTACAATAATTAAAATAATTTCAGTTTGATTTTTTTTCATTATTTTGAACGCACACAGCACAGCAAGAACAAAAAAATAAATAATTTAACGCTGTCAAAAAAACTCGTCGCCAAGAAAATCGTCGCATTGTGAATTGGTGAACGATTTTATAACTAGAAACAAATGACAGCGATTCACGTAACGCTCTCGTCACGTTTTCACGTCGCATAATGAATCAAGCTTCAGCCAGTCTGTTATACCACACGCACACAATATCATACAGTCATCAGACGTGCAGGACGTACACGGAAAATAATTGAAGAGAAAACGGATAAATCTACCTGAATTCCAGGAAAACAGAAGATTAAACTAGTGAAGGAACGAGCAATTTTTTTTACCCTGTGGTAATTAAAAGAGGATTTTCCCAAACGGCTTAATCACCCTAAACCCACCACTATAGAGGATAAAGTACCCGAAAGTTTTTTTTTGGAAATCACGTGTACCTAGCTCTCACACCAATCTGCTGATATGGAGAAATTAACAACGGAATCAGCTTACGCCCAACTAGAAGTTCTCCTGAAACGGATGCTTGCTGATCTGGGACCTGATTACGGGAACCAGATAAACAACCTAGTAAAGCAGATTCATGCCAAGATTTCACCTGTGGCTCAACCCGTCAACCAATCGCAGCCAACAGAGGACGAAACGTCATCAGCACCAATGGACCAGCAACCAGCAGCGGAAAACAACAACGCATACAAAAACTGCGCAAAGTGGCTTATAACGTTAACTCGTTATTTAGCCTAGTCAAAAGAATAGCATTGAACTTGTTCCTAAATAAGAACAACCCGGACATTGCCATCATCAGCGAGACTAACGTCACGAAGAGGAACAACATTGATTTCGCCAACTACAAGATCTTCAGAACTGACAAGAGAGAGGGAAAGGTAGGAACTGTTCTCTATCTTCGGAACAAATTTCCTCACTGTGCCACCGAAGTAACCATCTTGGGCCTGAAATGCTTGGAAGCCACCGCCATCATAGTACAACTTGAATTGGATGAATCCCTTACCATCGTTAGCATTTACAAAAAATGTTCGGTGAATACGGAAGACATAAAGCACGATCTTCAGATACTAAGCCAAACGGTCAGCAAAAGCACCTACAGCCTCATTAGGGGCGACTTTAATGCGAGACATCAACGATGGATGGATACCCAAGACAGCAACGATGTGGCAACACTATTGTAAACTGGATGGACGACAATAGTGATCACAGTCGCTAACACTGAGGCTACGACCAACGAAGATAAGGCCAAAGCCTTTGCGGACTACTTCGAAGACCACTTCAAGCCTAATCCACCCGTCGACCCAGGTTTCCTAGAGGAGGTGAACTCATCCATACAACGTGCACAGTTTCCACTAGAAATAACAAGGTTCAGCGACAGAAATCCAGCTAATGATCCCGTTGACAACACTGAGTTCACTACTCCGGAGGAAGTCAGTAACATCATCCTCAGGAATTCACCGATGAAGTCTTCAGGACCAGACAACATCTCAAATTTCGTCCTTAAAAGACTTCCACAGTCGGTTATTATCTTACTGGCGATTCTCCTCAACTGCATCAACAACTGCTATTTCCCCAGCAAATGGAAACTGGCAAAAATTGTTTCTATCCCGAAAAAGGGCAACAACAATGACGTCTCTGGATACAGGCCAATCTCTCTCCTCTGCAACTTGAGCAAGATACTGGAAGAACTGATTCTCTGACGACTCAAAACTTTCTCCAACAATAATGGCATAGTCCCCGATATGCAGTTCGGATTCCGGCAGAAGCACTCCACCCTTCATCCTCTACTGAAACTGCAACATGATATTGCGTTCTCTCTCAACTGCCACCAGGTAACTGTCGGATGCTTTCTAGATATCGAAAAAGCATTCGCCACTGTCTGGATACAAGGACTTATTCATAAGCTCAACCTTTTTCATTTTCCGGACAATCTTATAAAAATAATTTATAACTTTCTTCATTCCAGGTCATTTTACGTCCAAATAGGAAGCTGCCAATCTACAACAAGGACAATAAGAGCTGGAGTTGCTCAAGGATCAAAACTTGGGCAATTCCTCTTCAACTTCTTTACAGCAGACCAGCCACAGCCGGGAAAAGCACAGACTCTCTTGTTTGCCGATGACTCCCTGACAAACGCCAAGTCCATCTCTCCAATACTTGCTGCAAGAAGAGTTGAAGCTCACTTTGGACGACTCTACGAGCTCTACCAGCGCTGGGGCTTCAAAATAAACCCAGCCAACTCTGAACTGATATGTTTCAGACGACCTAGCAGCTCCGGGAATGCAAGAGGACGCTCAGCCATTAAATGCAGGAACACGATGATCAGCCTATCTGACGGAACACAGCTTGCAGCCAGCAAAAATGTAAAATACTTGGAAATACAGTTTAACGAACTGCTGAGGTTCAATCCTCACGCAGAAACTGTCCTAAAAAAAGCAAACTTCGCCTTCCACCGCATTCATTCGCTCATGCGAAAGCAGAACGGACTTAGTCAGAAGACAAAGCTACTCCTCTACAAACAGCTTATTAGGCCGATCATCACCTACTGTTTCCCCATCTGGTATACGGGGACAAAATCACATATCAACAAACTGGCAGTATTCGAGAGGAAGATCTTGCGGCTTTGTACAGGATTGCATTACGACAGGATACGTAGGAAACACGTGAGCAATATTCGACTCTATGAAGAACCCAAGATAATTCAACTGGACAGATACCTCATTCAATCCAGCCGAAGATGCCTGCAGAATACAACCAAACACCCGAACCCTCTGATAGAAAGAGTGACAAACCAACAGATACATCCTGACCAGCGGTACCTCACAGCAATGGAACTTCTGGATGAGGAACTGATATCAACGATCGACGAAGGGCACATCCCCTTCTACGCTGAAACTAGCTAGTTTGTTGGCGAGAAGGGTGTGAGGGAGATTTTTGTTATTCCTTTTACGTCCTTCTCGCCACTAAAAATCGCGGGCAACTCAGTTTCCTTTTGTGAAAGGGGTCTTACTGACTCTTATAAAAATCACAGCAAGAAGTTATAGATAGCTCTTCAAAAACCGATTAAGGGGCTTAAGAACCGCAAGGTCTTCCGAGCCTTATTTGTGGAACTGTAGGTATCCAAAGTCATACAAACTTTAAAAACTCAAAAAAATCGATTTTAATGGATTTACTTTGAATTGAGATATCTTCTCAACCAGACCTCAAAGAATGTTCTAATTTTCAGCTTTGGATAGCTCTTGAAAAACTTATTAAGCGTTTTACAAATCAAAATGACGTCAGAGCCTTATTTGCGGAACTGTAGGCATCCAAAGTTATACAAGCCTTCAAACTCAAAAAAATAACTTTGAATGCAAATATCTCGTAAACTAGACCTTATAGAAGGGTTTGGTTTGGATTTGCTGATTATATTTCACAAAACCTTTCGCTATAATACCTATATATTTGATAGTTATTATGGAATTTTGAATGAATATGATTATTTATACGTGTTTTATATCAAGTTCTTGACTCAGGGATCAATTACAGTGCTCAAACTGGTTTATGTATGGGCAAAAAAGATGAATAATTATGAATTTTAATTATAAACAGGAAGAAATACTTGTAAATCCATATCATTTTTTAACAAAAGTAACAAGAAACCCTTATTTATCTTTAACAATTTGACTTTATATCCAACTTCTTTATACAATTTCTTCTTCCTTACATCCCTTCCCTCAATTTAATAAATAAAACTAAATTATAAATAAATTATTTAGTGCTGAAAAACTCTTTTTCAATTCATACTATTTATGTTTAAATATTTTCCTTGCAAAACTGTGGATTTACGAGGTTTTCAAATTAGATAATAGACAAATTGGATTTAAAAGGTTTTCTGTTTCTGTGTTTTTGGGCTATTTATAAGACATTTAATACTTTTTTCTTAAAAGAAATGTACATTTCAATCCTAATTTCATATATCTAAAGAAATTTCATTTTTGGTAAAAAGTGGATTTACGAGGTTTGCATCCTTAGCTGACGATATCTACGTTTTAATGGGTTCCAGAGACTTTCGTAAAAAAAATGCATTTTTAGTGATAAGGGGGTGGTAGTCCATGCTCTTTTTCGAAAATCGATTGAAAAAAAAAACGGCATTGCAAAGGCCTGACCATTCTCTATTCAACAACGTCAATCGCAACCTCTTACGAGCCTTATTTGGAAAATTATGGCCATATTAAGACTTTTAGTTTTTGAGTTGAAACAAGATGGATTAACTTTGAATCAAAATATCTCTGCAACCAGACCCCACACAATGCTCTAGTTTTCAGCTATAGATAGCTCTTCAAAAACTGATAACACGAATGGCAAATGTGTGAATGGCAGTCGTGTAAATACAAAATTTCTGTCCTTGTCATTAAATGTTGGCAAAATAATTCCAACATTAAAATCTTATTTGAACTCGTGTAAATGCATGTCATACAAAAATTATTTCTACCATTATTTTGCCATTTTTTTTGACAGAAATATTGGCAACTTTGCTGTTCTTTTTCTTTTCATCGTGTAAACGCTCTAAATACTGGCAATATTTTTGCCAAAAAAAATAGCAGAAGGAATTTGGCACTAAAATGCTGCCAATAATATGGCTATGTGTAAACACTTTATCAACGCCATTTTCCAAAATATGCCATTCTAGAATAAGAATGAAAATTTTATGGCATGTTGCCAGTATTTTGAAATTTGCCATTATTTGAACTCGTGTAAATGCATGTCATAAAAAAAATATTTCTGCCATTATTTAACCATTTTTTTGGCAGAAATATTGGCAACTTTGCCATTCGTGTAAATCCGGCATAACTGCAGCATAAGAGTCGGTAAACATCGACCGAATTGTGTGTCTTAGTAGGGTTTATAAGACTGACTGAAGAACCCACTGTTATACCTGGGCGAAACACAATAATTTCTGGAGTTGAGGTCACTTGTACTTTTTAATTGAGTTCCTTTTTTCCCGCAAGCAAACGCTTATGTACCATGACTAATGTATTTATATTTCTATATAATGTATAAATACGTATGGTGTGTTCATAAAGTCATAATTTTGAACTCTTATCATAATGTATGTACCTACATAATATGAAGGTACATATATAATATGTTTTTATATTGTATATACAAAGATATTTATGTAACTTATTTTACTGAGTACAAATGCGAACTGATAACGTAAGTATGTGCTGGTTTGCTTTTTATTTTTTTCTGAAAAAATGGTCACTTTTGGTATTAAAAAAAAAAACTTATCAACATTTTTGGTACAAGGTTACCACAAAAATTGAGAACCGAACCTAGCCGAACAAAAGTGCCAAATTGTTATTCGTCGAAAAGGTGATATAAATCCATAGGTCCGTTCCTTTACTTTAAATTTCTGTGATTTTCTGTGCGTTTGTGTGATTTTCAGTCCAAAGCCGTTCCCGTACTCAATAATTTGACAGTTTTTGCCAAAAGACAAAGCTCACGAGAGCGTAAATGGCCACGTTCGGGTACGTCGTCAAAGGTTTGTTCGTATTGTTGTAATCCCTTGTTAAAAAATGGGCACGACTGGATCGCACAAAACTTACCTTCGTAGCTAACAACTTTAACGTAGCTTGAAATAGTCAACGTACATATCTATTGGTTCCATAACATTATGATATAATTAAAAAAAAAGTTTTAAAAAACAAATAAATGATTACTATGAATTATTATAAATTAGTTCTTTTAATAGCTAAAACAGATAGAGCTTAAAAAAAGTATGCCTTCTGATTTGCTTAATAAATGTGAATTTATGAAAAAAAAAGTTTTAAAATCGTTAGAGCGGTTTTTTTTTTAATTAATTTTTTACATAATTTGGTACGCCAGCTTTAAGTATTTAATAAAATACAATTTTTCACAAAATCAAAAAAAAAATCCTTAGCCCGTCTTCAAGATATTGAATTTTCAAACAAAAAATTCAAAAAAAAAATGCCTACCAAAATATTTAGTTTAGTAATTTTAGTACCTCGTAAAAGAGCCGTTTTTGAAATAAATCAATTTTTGTATATTGGCTGTATGACAGGTACCGTTAGTTTTTGAGCTAAGAACCTTAAGTCCAAAGTTTGAAGAAAATCGATTCAGCCGTTTAGGCTGCAGGTCGAGGTACAGACAGACGGACAGACGGACAGACAGACAGACAGAATTGCGAGACCCACTTTTTTCGCGTTCTCTATCATCGTAATGTTAGGGAAAATTATCATCTCTGTACGAGATTCGTTTGTACGAATCCTAAACTTGCCCTATGCTACGTATATCGCAAGTAAAAACAGCTGAAATCATCTGATGCAAAAAACATAAAAAGAAATCCGAATTTTGTTTGGATTTGGATACCGTATCTGCTAGAATCTCGAACGTGTGGAATAATTTCCCCTACCTGTGGTTTTCAGTCCGAGAATTGTTTATGAATTGGAATCATTCTTTTCTGAAGCCGCTATGAGATAGGTAAATCTACGGTCGCCTCCCGTACTAATACTCGTATGAACATAATTTAAAAACAAAACCATACAAAAATATTCTCTAACGTCGCTTTTACTGTTCATTTACTCACTGATTTAAAGAATTCACTGCCGCAAAACTTTAGTGACAGAAATTTTCTTGACTTTTTGCTGAGAAATTATATTCAAAAATCGCCAATATTTTTTCAATACTCCTTAAATAGTTGTCCATGTTCCATGCAAAATAGATTCCCATTGGACATTCATTCACGATACAAATAATTTTCGAAGGAGAGACATACATATGGAATATGTAGTACATATATGTATTGTTTAATTTTTATCAGAAATGTAGTTTTATTGCAAGCTATGTATATTTGAATATCATGTCTACAGATAAGACATTTCATACGAATCATAATAGGTTTGTTTAATGAATAAAAACTAGATCAGAAAAGAACAGAACAGCACAAACTGTCAGAACAAGTTAGAACAGAAAAGTTCAACTTTGTGGTTGACAGTTTCTAATCAGCTGTGAAAAGTATCAAAATGAAATTGATTTGGTTAGAATAAATTAAGAATAAATTTGTTTTTAAGATGGATATTTCTTCAGATACAGAGTTCTGAACTGTAGAAAGATACCTGCAGTGAAAATATTATTTTCACTTCCTCGAAAAAACATCAACAACCAATAACCACAATTAAAACTTGTTTTGTTTTCATGCTGACTGCTGACAAAAATCAGTCAGCTGTTCTTTGACGTTTGTCACGCACTTGGACCACATAAAAAGAAGTTGCAGGAAATATTGTTCTCATCTGTTCTGAAAAACTTCATGGAACACATAAGTGACAGAAGGTAGAACAGCTGAGCGCAAGGTTTTTACTCATGGAACACACAATCTTGTACTTTTCTGTTCTTTTTTCTGTTCCGAACAGATTCATTAAACAGACCTAATAGCAGTTATTAGGCGAGTTCATCAGGAAAGGGAGATTTCGGACTGCAAAATATCTCAGTTCAGCTATCAAAATACTTTGGAAAACATTTTTTTTTGGATTCGCTTGCTAAGCTTTTGACGGAGCAAAATCACCGATATCTCTCTTTCTTGTACGCGCCTATTGAGAGGATTTTTAAAACATTGAAAATAAAACTCTGAAATAAGATTGTCAGCTGAATCTTTCGGGTAACGTTTGTAAGTTAAAATAAGTATGGACCTTATTCAAGTATGGCCTTTTTCATTTAAAAATCCATAGCAATTTGGTAGAAAATCAAAACAAAAGATGACCTTGCAATAACCTTGACGGTCAGCGTCAATGTCAAAATCAAGGCCATCAATGGGTTACTAATTGAAAGTTACTAACAAAATTACGCTAAAATCTCCGCAATGAAAATATTCTAGAATGCAACAGTACCTAAAACTTAAAAATTTTCAGCGACATTATGTTAAAATCCGTACTTTTTTTAAACAGGTTAAAACAATTTGAACAATCTTTTTGGTCCAAACAACAAACATACTCCAATGTCAAAAGCTTTCGTAGACACCTTGGGGGTGGTTCGGGCTTACGAAAAACATTGTGGTAAAAGTCCGTTATGAATTTTGAAAAGAAAATATTTTGTATTATATAATATTGTATTTAGTATTTAATGTTCATTATATCTTTATTAAAACGTGGACAAGAATGCAAAACTATTTCATAATAGCCTAGTAAAAGCCTTAACCAATATAATGTATTTTAAACGCAAAGGCTGAAAACAGCCTACATTATTGTAATGTTAACATAAGTTTGATCTATACTGTAGACCTATGCAGAGGCTGCGGAGACGAAGAAGTAGAGGAGGACACCCTTTACCCTTTACCCAAAACAAATTTTGGGTAGCAACTTCTTCAACGATTTAGCAGAAATCTCGAAGTCAACAGAGGATAACATTTTAAATTTAATGAACTTCATCAACGCCTCAAAATGGCACGATGCTCCATAGGATTTCATAGGTTATTTATTTCAAAGGGATGGTTCAATCCATCGGGGAATCACAAGGGATCAACATTGATCTAAGTGTGACGGGAACAAGATCTACCGGCAGCCCATCAACCTAACCTAACCTAACATATCTATAGTTTTAAGTTTTTCTAACGTTAGTACTTTAACGGATTAAATAAATAAATAGCTGTTTAAAAAAAATTGTGCGACTCACCACATGCAGGATGATTCATATAAAATGCGACACAAAACTTGGGTGTGAACCTACAAAAATATGTATGTATTTGTAAATCTGAACCATCACAAGAACATCATCGTAAAGGATCTTTGTTTGTCAGTGAAACAAATTATTTAAAAATAATTGCAGTACCTACCCACATTATCGCGCTTAAGCTTTTATTAAGCTTAAAATCTTTTAATTTAAACTAAATCAAGTATGTACCTACATATTTCAATGAATATTTTTCTTTCTTAGCAAGAACATCATCGTAAAGGATCTTTGTTTGGCAATGAAACAAATTATTTAATAATAATTGCAATACCTACCCACATTATCGCGCTTAAAATCTTTTAATTTAAACTAAATCAAGTAATGTACCTACATATTTCAATGAATATTTTTCTTTCTTAGCGAACAAATTAATATTTTATAATTTTCGTTTGATTGCAGTTTTTAATATTAAAAAAAAGTATTCAATTAAATTCTTTTATTGGACAGTTTTTGTAAGTTTTTAGTAGAAATTAAACAAACTTAAATGATTTATGGAATTTGGTTTGTGAGAAAATTGGAAATTAAAAAACCTCCGGCGTATAAACGAGGTGAAATATACACCACATCCAATACAATTTTATTCTTTTCTGGTCTCAACCGACACAGCTTAACTGTTTTGTCAGAATATTACTCACACTTTCAGAACTTTGTAGAAGAGCGCTTGAAAAAAGCTGCAACTTGAGACTGCACTCAGCGAATCACTATGAGCATAGGAAATATAGAAAATATAAAACAAAATTCAAATTGCGTCTTGACAAGGCCCTCACTGTCAACTGAAGAGTCCAAGTGAGAACGCCGGGACGAAACGCCAATTTTTAAGGACCAAAGGCCGTTAAAAGCTACTTTGAATCAAAAATTCAAATGTAGTTTTTCAATATTAACTAAAGATTAACGGAAATTAAGTACCTACGGAAAATGTTTGGGGGCTTTGTGTCCGAATTGACATGAAAACGAATGAATATACCTAATCGTGAATGCAAAAAAAAAAACAGAAGGAAGATTTCAAATATTTTGAACAACTAACCAACCGTTTTTTTAGAAACACAAATTAAAATAACTTCCACCATCTTGAAATTTAAATTGATTTAAAAACGCAGGTTTGCAACTTTGACAGACTTACAAAAAAATATGCAAAAAACCACACGAAATATTTCGAAGGTATATAATATTGTCTACAAAAATTAATGCGATACTTTAAAATAAATAATATACGTATTTGATGTGCTACACATACAAGGAAGCCCTTCACTAGGCAGCTAACAATTTCAAATTCAGTTAGATTGCCAAATGATGGACCGGCTTGTAGGCTGTTTTAATTAAATTATATTCACTATGCAATTAATTATTCACTTTATTAAAATTTCACAAAAGGCAAACGCACTCAACAACAAACAACTTATGACTGATGAAAATCATAATTAATCAAGTCCTTTAATAGTTGCGAATTATTTCAAATCAAAAAAAAAATTATTTCAACTTAGTTTTATGATAACAAACATAATTGTATGTATGTGCATGTCCATACATAACGAACGTATGCATGTACAAAAAAGTATATTATTTACAACAGTACTCGAAGAAACATAAATTTCTTACACGTTATCGTGCATATGTTCATATATATTTTTTTATTTCTTATTGTGGTGGGGATTCATTCTTTTGTTATCGGTACGAATTTTCTATTTTTGAAAAATAACGACACATATGTCTGTTATTTTTTTTGTATCCATAAGTGTGATAAGTAAAACATTGGCATTAAATGGTTTTGATGACGTAATCTTATACATACCTAAAATATTTATCCTTTTCTCGATAATATGTTTCTATATGTTAAAAAATACCTTCTGAATGAATACAAAGTTTCAAATTTATATTTTATTTTGCATTATTTTTAACTGGGTGTAAATTAAAGATACCTCCTTATTTGTTGTTCTATATGTTGTTATATATGTAAGCAAATGATCGATGTTTTATCAGAACTCCAATTAAATATGGTAAAAGATCAGGAAGCCCAAAAATGTGCATCTGTGCCTTAACGGACGGATGAATATTCGGTTCAAATTTTGTATGCATGAATATAATGTACAATTTATTATTTGACCCATCTAGAAGGTATAAGTACGAGTTTTTCCCATCAAATGGTTTTGTTTTTTGTTTTTTTTATTTTTTTTTTCAAAAAGTCCAGTGCATTTATAATCTGACCCCAGCAGTTTGTACCAGAACTAATTTTTATAAATCTGAGATCTTGGCTGAAAATCTTGATTTAGGCTCGCTATAGTAAGATTTTCTCTTTGCTTAAACCGTTTTTAAGATTTAAATTCTAGTTTTTCGCTTTTCTTATGCAAAACGGCTTTTCTAATTGGGACCCAGCAATTAATTTCTCCAGAGAAGGTACAGAATATTGGAAATTTATTTAAGGCTCCATACGCAAATTAATTTCTCAGGCTGAAAATCTTGATTTCGGCGATCCAAAACCAAATGACAGTTTTTTTTAAAAAGGGAAATGAATGTTAAGTTTATTATATTAAGTTATTTATTTTCATTTTTATTTATATTTTAAAAATATAAAAATCTACTGCGATAAAAATGAATATACTGCGTTGTTTTTTTTTTTCAAATCTACTTCGGAATTATTTTTCAAAAAGTCCTAAACGATACCTTAAAGTACACATGTGCTATGTCAATTTTTGATGTTTTTTTCAAACTCAAAGTAAAGTTTTAGTACGTGCATAACTCTACTAGTGCCGCTTAATTGGCTTTGATATTTAAGTATGTTACGGCCTAATACCTCTGTAAAAGTATGAAAATGAAAAATAAATTATGCTTTAAACGATTTTAAATTTATTCATGATAGAATAAAAAAAAGTATGGACATAGCACTTTTATGCACGATGACGTTGCCAGTTGTTCAAATAGGACATAGAACACAATTTAGTTCCGAAACCGTTAACTTATTACTTGTCGACACAAATGTTCAGCCTAAAACAATAACATAACGGGTGATTGAAAACTATGCGAAACCAGCCAGTGAGAGATTTTAACTGTCGACATTTTGATAGTCGACATTTTGATCAGATTATGGTTCATGGAATGATGTTTTCATAAATCGTAATCTGATCAAAATGCCGAATATTCAAATGTCGATTAACAAAATGTCGACTCTTAAAATCTCGATTGTTAAAAGGTCAATTAAAGTCGATATTTTGAATGTCGACATTTTAAAAATCGCATTTTTAAAATATATATTTTATTAAGTCGGTCTTTTAACCAGTCGACATTTTTTCTGTCGAGATTTTTAAAGTCGATCTTAAGAAGTCGATGTTTTAAAAGTCGACATATCGTACCCAATCCATGATGAACAGTAGGGAAAAGGTTTTTTCCTGCTCATTTCATTTAAAGAGCTGTACTCATTGGGGGATTATAACTGTTTTGACATGCGAGTTGCGAGCTCTTTCGATTGTTGCAAGAATGCTGTCCGCTTCGAGATAACTATGCAAGTCCAAGTTCTACGTATTTTAAATCAAGCGTTTTGCAAATTTCTACTACTTGCCCTATTCAAAGCATAGAACATGGAAGAAAGGACATTTTGATTTCGTTTCTGTCCTCAGCACATACAACCAGGTGGTTTATAGACGGACTCAACGTGGCAATATATTTTAACAAACAAGTTGAAATATCAGCCCTGTCCTTCTTTCCGTTGGTCTCATCGCATAAAAAGTATAATGTCATTCTTTTCTTATAGAAAATTTGGCAATCACTCGCATACGGTAGAGTAAGTACCTACTGCTTGAATATCAAAGGTGTCGTACATAATTTTTGAACTATTAACAGATGCTTTCTTGTCTTCTTCTTTCATGGCTTTAATTGCATCGCTGCGCTTTACATGTTCTTGCCATTTTATATTACTGTCCTTAGAGTTCATACGTTCTGCTTTATTGCAAATAGAACACTAGTCTTTTTTGGGTTTAAAAATTGCAATTAGTGCTCTTTGAAAAGTCGTCGAACAACACAGATGTTCACAGCCTCTTTCTCATTATTTTCCTTATAAAGAGAAAAAAGTTTTCAATTGAGAGGTCTGGTGCAAGATACAATCTGGAACTTTGCTGCCGACAATAGTGAGAAGGAGTCTTTGGAAACTGAGCAAGGAAAGATTGTATTTTCGTCACTTTTTCAGGTGGAGTGATATATTATTTGCCGGCCTACATCTTCTCTTTACATTAATTCTTTTATACATTTAAGCGATTTCTGTCATTAGCTCATTACTTATAATCAACTGTTTCATCGCCTTCTTTCGATCCATAAAATAAAGTGCACAAAAGTGATATGTCCGGACATAGCACAAAATGCGAAATATAAAATAGACATAGCACAAAATGTTGGACATAGAACAACTGTTTTCTTCCCAATAATGCAAGAGTGATGGACATAGAAAATTCGCCTTTATTGCAAAGGAGAATGGGCATTTTGGTCTACCTATTGCCCACAAATGAGATGTATTACCCTGTTTACATGAGGTATTCGAGCGAGCTTTGAGCTCGCTTGGTCCCTTTGTATACCTGCGTTGACTTGAAATGAGCTTCAACCGACTCGATTTCACTTCAGGAGTAGAGTCAAGTCGAAATTGTTGATAAAAAACCTGGGTCGAAGAGTCGGTCTTGAGGGTGTTTTTGCAAATGTGCGAGTACAATTATTTATTTGTTTTGATAGCTATGTGAAGTATGTACTAAAATTCATTAAATTTTAACTGTTGTTGTTGCCATTCCTTCAAATGTAATCTCAACACCATATCAACTCAACTTCAAATGGGGCTCTCAACTGACGTGGCGAAACACCTGGGTCGAAAATCCAACTCTAATCCAACTCAAGCTTTCGATTCTGTTTGTAAACGGGGTATAATGTCGTTGGAAAGCTTAGCCCTGGTCCATCATTTTTGTGTATGAACACAAAGCTGTAAACCATGGGGTTTAGGCAGTTGTATATGGCAACAAAGATTGCAGTCAGATCAAAAATGGATTGCAATAGTGTTCCATTGAAATGAAAGTATTGGTCGCTTTCGATGAATTGAATAGACACCAAAATAATTTAACTTTTATACAAATGACCGATAGGAGCGAATAAAATCATAGTTGGTGAATAATTCGCTAACAGAAAGAAAATTCTATTTTTTTATTCGATTTTGCGAATTTAATGAATGAGAATAATAATAATAACCCCCAAATCCCCCCCTGCGTTCGCGCCTGACGTGTGTGCATATATGTATGTAAATATATTATATATATAATATAATACATATATATATATATAAATTAATTTTACTCGACTGAATGTTAAAAATATACATAAATATCGGACGATTTACTCACCACACAAAAATATTATTATTATTATTATTTTATTAATCTTACATAAATGTACAGAGTAATACTTAAGATTACAGCTTGAGAATCTTAGGCTTTCAGCTAAGATTTTATACAAATTGATTATAGAGAATTTAGTTATCTAAAAAGCTATAATATACATTCCATACTACATGTTATTTTGCATAATATAATATTTATAAAAGTAAAGGTACCAATTTGGTAAATAGAATTTAAGACTAACAAAAAGTATAGATATATAAAACTTGTGACTTTATAGAAAAAATTGAGGGGGGGGGAGGTGACCAAAGGCGCACATAGAAAACAGTATTTACCATCTCCACATGCAATCGAAAACGACATAAATGTTTTCGTCTGTTTGAGCCCAATTATACGAACTTTCATGATTAGGTACATGGTTCGCAAAAATACGTACAAACGTACTTCCTTTCGTTATTTTGACGTTCACGGAATTTGGGGTTGTTTTGGGAGAAAAAAATCATAGTATAATAACCTAATAAATACAAATATTTTGTAATCACTTCTTTCTCAAATATATATTCGTATATTAGGTACATTCAATCACGAAAAACAGTTTTCCCATTCATTCATTTTGGGGTTCAAATTGTTTTTTGCTAAAGTCGAGGAGCATTGTGGATTCCAAATCAGAAACGTCAAAGTTCAACCAGAAAAAGTCTTGAAATTTTGATTCCTGCTATCGTTACTTCCTTTCCTCTACATTTCTACTCCCATCACCCAATCAGTCAAAAAGCCGAAAGACGAAACAACCGAAAAAACAAATCTAGTCCGAGAGCTAGTGAACATTTACTCAAAGTGTTTTATACCGCTTCAAATTGTGTGGCCATGTCATTTGCTTGAGTGCAAGCTACATTTCATCGGTCTGGCAGCGATATCGCGGCCCCAACACCACTAAAATGCACTTTCAAAGTACAACAACAAAAATAATACATCTAAAAGAGCTTTATACGAATCTAAATTTTCATCACTAAATCCTTGTGCCTATACCAACTAGAATCCATCGGTCTGGCAGCGATACCGTGGACCTAACACCAGTAAAATATCATTCCAAAATGCACTTTCAAAATGCATTTTTGTGGTCATTGGTCTGTGGTATTGCTGCCAGACCGATGGATTCTGCTTAGTATGGGCACAAGGCTTTAGTGATAAAAATTTGGAGTCGTATAAAGCTCTTTTAGAGGGATTATTTTTGTTGTTGTACTTTGAAAGTGCATTTTAGTGGTGTTGGGGCCGCGATATCGCTGCCAGACCGATAAAATGTAGCTTGCACTGATACAAACAACATGGCCACAAAATTTGAAGCGGTATAAAACACTTTGAGTAAATGTTCGCCAGCTCTCGGGCTAATCGTGAAATCGGGCACTTTTTCTCCAAATCTATCAATTGTGTAAAAAAAACTATTTAAATTTTTTTTGTGTAGAATAACTATTGCACCTACAGTTTTTTTTCAAAGAACCTACCGTGAGCTAAGATGGTAACAAAAACACAACAAACTAGCCCATACACCAATAAGGACTTTATTAGTAGTTAATATCCGTAACAACTGTAAAATTGTAACTTTATCATCATAACGGTATATATTGGGGTTTTTCATTGGTAAATGGAGAATTTGATGTGGAATTTGATTTTTTTCGTTACTGCTATTAGAATTGATTTTTTTGTTGTCTGTAGATGGTATCGGCTGATGAATACAAATAAAATCAGTCGACAGTTTTTATAAATACATTCAGCTTGTTTTTAATTTGATGGGATTTCAATTTTTAAAATATAAATAGACGATTACGAGGCTGTAATAAATGATGAGGGATACCTAGTCTATCAATTCATTTAAAAGTGCTTAATTTTAAATTCAATTATTACTTTTAAGTCTTTATATTTTCGCAACAAATTTCTTTCTCTACAAAAATATGTACAAGAAAATATTTAAATTTCTTCCCAATGGAAAACCCGATATAGGAAAATATCTTTTCTCCCAAATATCTCAAAAGTTTAAGCATAGTACGCAGCTGAAGCGAAACGAAGTTGTATACAAAAATTGATACAACGAAATCATAAACGAAAAATTTTTTTCTCGTTTTGTTCAGCAGTACGCAGTTTGATAGCGAAAATTATAAATCATAGTATAGATTACTATAGAGTCAAGTCTCCACTTTTTTCCGCACACAATTTATGGTCCGCAACATTAATGCTGGTGAGTATTTGACGTTTGAAGTTTTTGTTTGTTGCCGTTGAAGAAACAAAATGGAGACAAAATTAAAATTTATTTGCTTTTCAATTTTGTTTAATGCTAGGTTTCCACTTGTCATTGAAAAGACGCAAACTTTCCAAGACAGGGTGAGTTATACTTGATTGCTACTACGACTTTCTTTGCTTTTTGTGTTGGTAAAAGCCACCCTATTCTGGAAAGTGTGTCAATTTGCGTCTTTTCAACAATTAGAAACCTAGCATAAGAAGAAATAAGTTAGAGAATGAGCCACAGCATTCTTTAAAACCCTTAACAGAAATGTATAACCACAAATTAAGGACGAACAAGAGAACTTAAAAATTTCCTGGACGTTGTTGACATTGGACTGACTCTTCCGACTATTTTTGACTTCTCTAAAATTTATCTCACTCTCATCAGTTCAAGGTTAGAAAGAGAAAAGTAGTAAATTTATAAAATTCGTAGGAGTCAGTCCAATGTGAACACCGTCCTGTATGAAAATTTTAAACGTCTTTCGATTTTGATTTTTTTTTTAATTATTGAGACATCTGATAGATCTATCCATGAATATTTTTGTAGGCTTTTCGTTTATGTTTTCGCTATTGATGTGGAGAGTACAGTCTTTTTTCGTTTCGCTACAGCTGCTAGGCCTTAAAGCTTCAAGTCTTTGAATAAAATCTTTAATTAATCTATCATAAGCTTTAATTTGGCTTCAAAATAATAGCAAACAATTAAAATGCTCAATGACTCCCAATCCTAACACATCAAAAACAAATCTTGTAAGAAGCTTTAAGTCTCAATTATTTAGTGTTTTGGCAAAATAAGGCCTATTCTGCCACATCTTTTACGCTGCTATGAATCTTCTGTTATGATACATTGATATACAAATGCGTTAACATATTTTTTTAAACAGCAGCTTGATAAGTACCTACCGACTGACGATGACGAAAACCACAGTACATAATACTTATACTTACCAACCGGGAATGAACACCCTGAGGACGATAAAGTCAACCGAGTTTTAATTTTAATTTTTTGATAGTTAATTTATATACCTATAATTCGTTAAAATTAAGTCATTGGGTGGGTACGTTCAGATGACTAAGGCGACTTGCGAGTAAAGCAACTTTCTAGTCTGTGCTTGGCCAGCTTTCAAAAAATTGACTTCAAATGAAGGGAACTTTTTCTGGAAAATGATTAGAAAGGATGATGGGCAAATTTGTATGAAATCTGGTTACTAATGAAATTGGTATCAAATAAAAGGTGATGTTGAGCTTCTTATATAAGTGCAATATTTTCAAAATCGTACATGGGAAGTCCGAGATATTTGATCTTGAAGTTGGCCATTACAAACACCACATTTCAGTTTTTTTTTTTCGAAATAACTGTTCATAACTTTTCACATAGAAGACGTAGGAGAATGGTTTTGGTGTCAACTAAAAGGTAGTTGTCTCATCTTTCAAATATAAGTAAAGTAAGCTACGTTTAATACAATTTGAGATATAAAGTTTTAAAGTCTTGAACAAAAAACTTTTTTAGCACTGGCTTTACACACCAATATCTTAAAAAATTCAGTGGTGACCAGTGGCGGATCCAGGGGGTGGCTATAAGGGCTAAAGCCCCCCCCCCCACAACCAATTCCTAAAATGAATTGAAATATATAAAGCCATACATTACAGCGTGTAGGGTTTTATATTCGGCTCAATTAAACTGTTAAATTTGATGGAAATCGGACAAAACAACGAGATTGGTGCCGAACAATTTACATGTTATGGTTATTGCTTTTCTAAGCCCCAAAAGAATTTGTTTGGGGCTAAAACCTTTAGGGAGTTGGAGAAAAAGCAAGTTCGGGGCTACGAATAATAGACATCTTTAACGCAAGGTAAATTATTCCCTAAAAACAAAGTTTAAAAAATTGGGACGAAAAAGCAGCTGATGATAAGAATTGGACAAAAAACGTGGTCGGGGTTAAGCAACCAATGCCCTAAATACTTAACTTATTCCAGAGATTCTTTTGGGACTTAAAAATTATTCAGACTGTCAATGTCCGAAGTTGGGGCTAAAGCTTAAAAACGATGTCGGGGCTGAACAATTAATATGCCAAGTGCAACAACAATTTTCCCCTAGAATTCGCTTTTTTAACAAAAAAATGCAGTTGGGACTAAAACCCATTTAGAATTTGATAAAGCAAAACCAGGTGTCAATTTTAGTCTAATTGTTCAATACAACCAGAATTGTCAGGGTCTAGAGAGTCTTGGGGGTTATATTTCGAAGGTCGAAGCCAAATATACATAGAAAACATTTTTGGATTAAGCAACAAAAGATCTCTATTCAAAGAGGCAAGTTCCATAAACGTGATTTTCCTCTGTGCACTCAGAAAATCATGCAGAAGCAAATGAATATTTGTAATTCCTCTAGACTCTAGAGCGAGGTGCAAATTTATCGACATACTTAGGCAGAAATATAAAGTGTAAGTAGCGTTTATACGAAAATTCATTTACGCTTGCTAATATTTGCTTAATATTTTTTTTTTTCAATTGGCAAAATATTTTTTTCTGTGGTTTCTAAAGTGACAGTCCGAACAAAACAGATACCTACTCTACTAGTTGATTTAACCACTTCCCGAAAATGAGATCTCCAGAGGGCTTATACTGTCAAAACACATAATGAGCTTTTGCCAATGAGAGATCTTAGATATCATTTTCATTTTTGTCTCAAACTTGATCTCCAAGCCCCCCCTCACAGCCAAATCCTAGATCCGCTACTGGTGGTGACGTATACTTTTTTACCACCTTTTATGACCTTCGTTCTAATATATCAGAAAGTGACCTTTCCTCAAAAAAACCTGCTTATAATCAAAAATTGCTTCAAAAGACACATTATTATTCTTATAGACCGGGAAAAGTAAATTCAATGTTAAAAACAAAGGAATTATACAGTCTTAGGACTGGTATCGATGTGCCGAATTTTACTCTACATTTTAATCTACCTAATCAATTTAAATTAATAAAATACAAATACACTCTGGTTATTTATTTAAAAAACTAAAAAAAAACATCTACCGAACCGGAGTGTATGGTTTAAGTTTTTATGTAAGGAAAATTATAAATATTTCTGCTACCATATAAGATATACTTGTACTTAAGGTCCCAATTAACTAAGGATAGCGGAAAACATATAACGCATCGGGCAAACAACAAGTTAGGTTGTAAATAGGTGCTAAACCACTTGCGGCTGGCGCTCGCTCGGCAGCGGACCTTGGGGGCAGAGGTCACAGAGATATTATTTATTCTCATCAAACATAAAAACTTAAACCATAGACTCCGGTCCGGTAGATGTTTTAGATTTTTAAATAAATAATGACTTAATCTGCCGAATCAGAGTGTATTTGTTCTTAATTAATTTAAATTAATAAGTTAGATTAAAATGTAGAGTGAAATTATACGTCGATACCAGTCCTTAGACTGTATAATTTTTTTGTTTTTAACTTAGAATCTACTTTTCCCGATCTATAAGCCAGGGACTGTTTTAACAAGAGCTGAGTACCCAAAATGTGAGAGCGAAATATGAACCGGTTCAAAATTAATTTCATTTCATAATTTTCTTTTCTTAACGTACGACCACTAGGAAAAAATAATTGAAGTGTGGACATTTTCAGTTTTTGACATTTGTCAATAAATTAAAATAAAAGTTGTAATAATTGAATAAAAAATCCTAAAGAAATATTTTGGATCTTAAGCATGATCCACATCTGTGTCGTGTGTTGTGTTGTGGAGCCGTGTGTCGCTGTCATTCCATATATTTTCTGCGCCACACGCACAACACAACACACGAGACAAATATGGTTCTACGCATATGAAATGCATTGTAGCGACACACGACTCCACAACACAACACTCGACACAGATGTGGAACAGGCTTAGTGATCGTTTATTTCTGAATATTAAGTGTTACCGATAAGCCAAAAGTCAAACTATGGATTTAAAATAGTCTTCTCAAAAGCATTTCAAGATTCTGTTACGCTGGTCAGACAAATCAAATAATTTTTTTCATTCAAAGTAAGTACTAAAAATTTTCAAACTGAGGACTGAAATTTCACGTGGATAATTAATTATGGTTTCACAATGCTTATTCACGTGAAATTCAAACCGCTTTTATGTTTCATTTCACTCAGAGGTGAGTTCTAGGCTTAAGCCAAAGCCATATCTTTTGATATTAAAATTTGAATTTTGTCTATAAGTTCCTCAATTTTGCTGTAAAAAGACTATAGCTGAGATTTTTTTTGTCGATTTGCTAGTTTAATTATTTATTGCCGTAGTTGAAAAATTAAAAAAAAAATTGTTTTAAAATCAAAAATAGGTCACCGAAATTAAAGGTTTCTGTTTGACTTTCAATTAAAACTTTATATGAAGTCGTACAGGCAAAAAAACTGAGCGGAGAATTTCTGTGCAGTTAAGTTCAGGTGTAAAGTGTCCGTTTAAAATCTTAGATTAGATAAAAGTTGAACAGCTGTTCAGTACTTAATCAGAACAAATATGAATACATTATTCAAAATTAAAATACACAGCAATTATTCCAACTTACATATTGTTTGAATTATTAGATTATTACAACTACCAGAAACGTGATTTTGAGCTACCAATTCCTAATATCAACTACCAAAAAACATAACAACTACCACTTAAAACAGTCCCTGCTATAAGCATTATAAGTTGTCTTTTGAATTATTTTTGTTTATAAGCAGGTATTTATTGAGCAAAGTACACTTTATTATATACATAGTTAAAGGTTTTAAAAACAGCTTTTTGGTGGTGCTCAAAAAAGTATACGTCACCACTCAAGTTTTTAAGATATTGGTGTGTAAAGCCAGTGTTAAAAAAGTTTTTATTCAAGACTTTAAAACTTAATATCTCAGAGTGTATAAAACGTAGCATAAATACGTTACAACATTAATTGAAAGATAAGAAAATTACTGTTTATTTAATACTTATGTCGTTTTCCTACGTTCTTTATTTAAAAAAACTGAAATATCTCTGTTCTCCGGTAGTTTTGGTTCTTGCCGTCATAAAATGAAATAAAGTACTGGACAAGACCTTTCATTTGAGATATATTTTAATTCTCTTGAATCAACGACCAATTTGCCTATCATCCTTTAGTTAAGAAATATCTTCATTAATTTAAAATCAAGTGTTTTTTTGTCAAAGTTGTCATTTGTGAAATTAGAAATCAGTTTAAATTTTTATAAATTGTTTGTGCGGTCGAGTTAATTAAATTTAAAATCTTATTTTCCGTACATTACGACGGAATTTTATATCCATGCCGAGGATTCTTTTTTTCTAAGCGAACTTGAGGTAAACTATTCAAGGACAGTTATAAGTTTGACATAAAGACATGTGGAAAAAAAGTTAGTCATTTTGAGCTTTGAGGTAGATTATTATCGTTCAATGGATGTAGTTGACTTAATATAAAGTCGATTAAGTCTCCTGAACGTATACCCATTATATGTATAAGGTGAGGTCCCGTATGTGCCAATTTTATTTGTGTAAATTTATTAATAGTATCCAATTATTATTAATTATAAGCCAAATTGTATGTAATAATGTTCAAAAAATCAAAACTAAAATTGAATTGGACTTATCTAAACCTAATAGTAGATATTTATTTTATCTTCAATTAAAATCTGCCAATTTTTGTCCACAAAACCTATTTCTCGTATTAGGTGTACAATGTAATTAATATCAACGAACGGCCTTTCTTTCTACTTAACATAACACACTTTTCTATACGTTTGCACGTGCAAAATGCTAGGGACATAAACGTGTATATGTATATTAAGGTCCTCATATAGTCCTTATAAAAAATAACAACACAATAATTCACACAAAAAATTACATATTTTTTTAAATCGTAAATATGTATAGGTACCTACATGGATAGGTGACACCCGATCTGGGAGTATAACACATTTTTGATAACACATGTTTTTTTTTTTTTAACTTAGTTTGATTTAACACAAAAATTGAAAAGCTAACAAAATTAATTGATTTTACTCCTCATCCTTGAATTGTTTTTCCTTTCAATCACACATATGTATAGAAAACCATCATGTAGTGTAGTAAGTCCAGCAATTCGTTAAATTTATGTAACAATTAAAAATAAACTTTTCAGACATCCTAAAGTGGTTTTATTTTGATAAAACCTTTATTCTTATTGGCAATATGTGCAATCAATAAATTATTACTCAATCTCACTATGTTGTATTTTTTGTTTTGATATTTATTAGGATTAGGATAGGTGCCGAAAAGCCGCTGTACTGCTACGACCGACCAAAATAATAATAAATAATAGAGAATAAACACCACGAGTTCGTAGTAATTGCAGCGCACGAGGACATCGACTCGTAAGAAATAGTGCGCATATCCCCAGAGCCGGATTGTTGGGTAGGTGTTTGTATACCTGTATCAGGCAAAGTGGGTAACAGGATTTTTGGCTCCGAAATTTATTTAAATGTTGTTTCAAGGACTGATTTCTTTCTTAAATATGTTCTCATTTGAATATTATCAAGTGTTTAAAAATTTAAGGACCTATTTGTCAATATAGTCAGTTAAACCACAGATAGTACTTATTCTGCAAATAAAATAAAAATTTGTTGCAGTTGCTACAGTATTTATTCCTCAGATAGCGTAACTGATGATTGAAAAATAAAAATCGTTAGAGCGGTTTTCTTAAAAATCTATTTTAGCTGTTTTTTTCCCCCCAGATCCGATTCGGTTTGGATTTACATTCAAAAATACATGTGTTACAAAAGCAACTCAAGATCCAGCTTTGTTTTTGGATTTGGATTTTCAAATCCATTCTCATTACACAGCCTTAGCTTTTCCTTTTAATATTTAGTTTTTACTCTAGCCAATAGATAGATGGCTATTTGAAGTAAGAAAAAACAGAGGAATACATGAAAAATAAGGAAGAACCCAGCGGGAAATATTGTCCCCAATGAATTTTATAGCTGAATTCTTCAATCAATTCACTAGCCAAATAATAAAAGGAAACGTCATGCAATGATTTAGTGAGTGAAGAGTCATGCGAAGTTTCCTCAGTTCATAGATTTGAACCCTCTTTTTGCTTTGTGTGTAGAAAACAACAAGACAACAGCAATCAATTCACTAGCCAGATAATACAAGGAAACGACATGTAATGATTTAATAAGTGAAGAGTCGTGCAAGGTTTCCTCAGTTCATAGATTTGAACCCACTTTCTGCTTTGTGTTTAGAAAACAACCCTTTCTTTCTTGGAATTAAAAATTGCTTTTGATATGGAAAATTATGCGATGAAAAAACTGTTAGAAAGTCATGTAGAAGTTCATCAGTTCATCGTCTATGCCCACTCATCTGCTTTGTAAAGTGTGCACCGCCATTGTGTGTTTTGATAGAAGTTGATTTTTGTTTGGGTTTTCTGTGTTCACATTGTCTACTGACAGTTAATATTATAACATGACTTGTGAATTTCCATCAAAATGAGGTAATCCCAGATTTTCTCCAAGTATTTCGGGTTGTTGGTTATTGGTTAATCACCACTTTGCATAAGTAAAGTAGTGATTAACCAAAAACCTCTGGCCTAATGATTTCAAATTAATTTAAAGTTTCTATATTTTAACTAATCCAAAATTCACAACACAACAGTATTAATGAATTCACCATTTATTTAATTTTCTTCACATTTTTCAATATCGCATTAACTAATTGTTGAATAAACAACTACCACTTGTCTTGTGAATAGACAATTGAATTTCCATTACCTTTTTCATCGAAGATATTGAACCGATGAATAAACCACATACATTTATGTAGTGAATTCACAGATTATGCAACCACCATGTTTTTCATCACTTGGGTTGGTGAATAAACAACTTCCAACGAAGTAGTGATTTCGTTGGTGAATTTTTATCAGATTTTCAGCATGTGCTTCCCGCCTAGGACATGCCCATGTTAATTTCATCAAAGGAATCAGCTGACGGTGCAGCTGCCATTACTCAAGGAAAAAGCTGATTTTTCCTCAATGAATTTTTGAATTTTTCCCGCTGGGAAAGGCACTGTTGTCATTGTGATTGTGTTTGTTTTCATGATCAAATCCAAACCAGATCTGGGGCTTAATAAAATGCAGCTTTTGTAAATGTTAAATGTTTGGAATATTTAAATGCCAACTTTATGTATTTATTAAAACTAGTACCACCCAGTGGATATCGGCTAGCAAAAAACACAGATTCATGTATACGTTATGGATTCTGTTTTTTTTTCAATACAGCATTCATGAAAAATTTATTTGGGAAAAACACCTGATTTTACACCTGACTCCATCAGTAATCTTGATACAAAAAAAAAATATGAAAATATATTGCCGTTAATTAAGTTGTTATTTATTTTTCTTTTAATAAGTAAACCTACAACTTTTAAAGCAAATATTACCTTACTGTTTTTCATAGTTTAACCAAATTTTATAAAGGAGTAGACTCGGAACACACACATACATCTAAATTCTTTCGTCAGATAACTTGTCAAACTGATTTTAACTCGACAGAAGGTGCCAAATTTACATAAATATCAGACAATTTACTCACATAATATTTCGCAAAATAGGCTTCGTGCGCAACATAAAATAATTCGATTGAAATAAAAAAGAAGTAGTACTTTTCCAAAATGCAATCGAAACGACGTAAGGTATGACATATAAATTTCTGAATTGAAAATCGAGATAACGTACACTCTGGCGTATACGTACTTTTTTTTTTTTAGTTTCCTTTGAAACACAAAAAAATATGTTTCCACTTTTTAAATTAAAAAAGGGTGGACAGAATTTTGTTAATTTTTTGTTTCGTTACATTTTTAACAGTATACAATTTGCCTGAAGCAAATACTACCCTTACTTTTAGTAAAACCAAGCTTTGTGCATTAATACAAAAAATTCAGACAATCATTATTTTTTCATTATTACTGATTATTTTGTTTAATTGTTTCACAAATCAAAATTTAGAACCATGGGCCGCCAGACATAGAAATGTTATTATGTTATTAAAGCGTTTTTTTTTTTTGTAAATTATGGCAGGTAAACACAAATGGGTAAACGAACCTTAAATCTGGGGACAATTAGGAGGTAGAGCGTTAAACTGGCAACTTAGTTTCCTTGTGTGAATAGGGACATAGCTCTCTGTTTTTTTGGTGATATGTTTAAGGGGATGGTTTCATTTACTACTTTTTTTGAAGCTTGCCAGACATCTACAGTGGGGCCTCCACTGGCCATGAACGATGGCAGGACTATGAACATCTCTAAACAAAAATTCAATGGAGTCGCAAAAATCCATGTCCATGCAGTGACATATCCATACAAATCAGATTGTGGATTGGATTGTAGTTTGGATTATGAACATCGTTAATGGCCAGGGGAGACGGCATGTTACAACAGCAAGACATATCGAGGATCGAACTAGGTGCCGGATCTTCATCGCTTGTTTGAGGCATCCAACGCAACGTTGTTTTTTCCACCCCCAATCACTAGGACTTTTTTCATCTATTTTGCTCAACCACTGTTGAACTTGAAAATATGTTCTATATGAGTGATATTTTGCTGCCCCTTCTGTTAGGGGAAGAGTTGCAAGGTTGCAAGTTTAATTTTTCCCATATCGAAAGTTGCTGACATCGCGTCGTGCCGCATCCATGTAAGAACAATATATTTTCCATTACTGATCGTACATGCTTCAAGCTTGAAGCCGAACATTGACGGCTATTGGGTCAAATTTCAGATGATACAGTAGGTAAACAAACAACTTCGCATACGAAAAAGTTTTTAAATAAATTGTAATTTCTTCTTCTTATACAGGGTGTCCCGTAAAGGATGGTCAAAACTGAATATGGTGATAGGCCAGGTCATGACCTTTCAGAATTTGGTAACTTATTCATACCGAATCATAACGGTTTTCGAGTAACGGCTATTTTTCAAAATTTTAAAAAAACTTTACTTTGAACCAGCTTTTTGCTCACCCTGTCCATAAATGAATTTTGTTTTTTACAATTTTTACACTAAAACTTTGGCTAATAGTTTGACTTATTTTACTGAATAAAAAAATGTTCATTTACATCACCATTTGCCTACAAACTAAAAGATGAACTTGAACTTTGACCAAACTTAATTTTTGACCTCAATCTTCTTAAGAGCTCCATGAATAAAATTTGTATGACACAATACAGGTTTTATCTTCCAAAAATATCCCGTTTTTCTGTAGTTTTTAAAAAGGTATAAAACTTGCTAAAGCGGTGCTCAGATAGAAAGTTATAACCGTTTGAATCCAATAAAACAGGTTAAAAATAAAACAAAAATAAAACATTTTTGTTCAAGTATATCGATAAAATTAAAATATCTTTTCAAATGTATCTCCGACAAAGCTGAATTTTGGTGGAGAGCTTCATTTTGATGTCTTACGCATTTTTTAAATAAAAACCTTGCAAGCATATGTAGCTTATAATTTTTTTTACGTATATGTAAAAAATGACACTTCTTGCTAAAGTGCTAAAAGAAAGTCCAAAACTAAAGTTAGTAATCTCCATCATTCTTAAGAATTTCAGATTTTTAAAAATATAAAATTCAAAAGCTTGACAAAATTGAACTGCAAAAGTTGAGGGTTTCAAAACTTTTCTGCGATAAAAATTAACACATATATCAAAAATTCCTCAAACATGGATAAAATAATTTTGAATTAATAATTACCCTTCCAAAAATATAAAACTTAATATAATAAAATGTCATCCTGATTTACCACAAATTATTTCTAAAACGTCTACTTTCCCGTTTTCGACTTTAAAACAATCATATCTCGATGCCTTAATTTCTCGGATTTATTTTGTATGTGTAAGACTTTGTTATATTTCTTAGTCTATCGATTACAAAAACAAAAAATCCTGTACACCCCTCCGTTTAAAAAATACAAAACACCGTGTTGAGCCTTAAAATCTATATAGCGGCAACACTGCAAAATTTTTATAAAGTTATCTTACGTTACCCACAAAAAAATTGCATCCCCATATGTTTTTTAGATTCGCAAAGGAGAAAAATCTAAATAGACTGGACTATTATATTTTAATATGAAATCTAATTTGTATATTTTCTCTAATCCACTTTTATAGTTGTGTGTCCTAAATCAGTCAGCCAGATTTGTCTTCCTTTTACGCCCTTCTCGCCTACAAACTAAAAATCGCCGGCAACTCAGTTTCCCTGAGTGAAAGGGGTCTTATGGACAGTGTGAGAAAGAATGTGATACAAATCTCTTCAAATCGTTGACCTGGGAGATTTTGTTCCTTACTTCTTGCCCTTCTCGTCTACAAACTCAAATGTTGCTGGCAACTCAGTGTGAAAGGGGACTATTTATAGTACAAGAGCCGACACGATTTTTGTGAGTGGATGTATAACCAAAATCTGAGTATGAGGGTTAATAGGTGCATATTTTGTGATATCGAAATCAAAAGTCTGTCAGGTTTTTTGTTCAGCCTTTGGCGGGGGTGGAGGATTGAAAACAGAGATTTTCTTAAATTCTTAACAGGGGTATTATCACTTCTATCAATTTTTTTAAAATACATTGTGATGCTCTGTCATTTTCCTTAAGTCCAGACACCTTAAACTTGGTGACGTGACTTATAGATTTCAAGATATTTTTTTAAGCGAGCCTAATCGGTTTTTTTTTGGAGATTTATAAACCGCAAAAAATCAACAAAACTAAGTCTCCAAAAAATGTCGATTAAGGTTCGTTTAAAAAGCTTATATCTTGAGTTCTACTGGTCATATCACAAAGATTAAGGTGTTTGGACTTAGGGAAAATGACAGAGCATCATAATCTATTTTCAAAAAATTGATGGAAAAGATAATACGCCTGATAAGAATTTTAGAAAATCTCTATTTTCAACCTCCCACCCCCGCCAAAGGCTGAACAAAAAACCTGCCAGACTTTTGATTTCGATATCACAAAATATGCATCTATAAAGCCTCATACTCAGATTTTGGTTATACATCCATTCCCAAAGTTTGCTAACGGCTCTTAGACTATTAGTTTCAAAGCACTATTATTTTGACACCTTTAAGTTGTTCGGTTAAAGTAAGGCCACACTAAATGTCTAGAAAGATTGAAATAAAGTTGAGCCTTGGTACTTATTCTGATGGTTAACAAACTCCTCTTTTGCACAACACTCACTTTTTTTTTTCAAAAAACTAACATAATCACAAGATTATTTTTTTTTTTAAAGTTTACCATATACTATACATTTCCATTTACATATGTCTTTCTTATGGAAGTTATTTCTGAGCGAAAATATACACAAATGTAACCTTCTCCGCTTAACGGTAAAATATGGATTCCAATTTTTGACCAAAAAAAATTTAAATCAATAAATTTCAAATTTCCCAAAAATTGCAGTCTTCTTAAAATCAGGGGAGTCATACCGTAATTTTCAAAACCAAAACGATAATTGTTAAAACGATGATCGTCAACGAGATCGTCCATAATTTGCTTCACGTAACTCTTCCACTGCTCCGTCAAAATTGGTAAGAACACCACCGATTCCTTTGATGTTGAGAAAGGATTGAGGCAAGGCGACGCGTTATCATGCAACCTATTCAACATCGTTCTTGAAGCCATTGTACGCAACGCACATGTCAACACCAGCGGTACAATCTATCAAAAGTCCGTTCAATTGCTTGCATATGCGGATGACATAGACATTGTCGGCAGAACGAAGCGAGCTGTGGCAGGGGCATTTGCGAGCATTGAATCGGAGGCGGCTAGAATGGGATTGGCGGTTAATGAGGACAAGACGAAGTATATGCTGTCATCGAGAGAGGAATCTCAACATCGTCGACTCGGGCAAAATATCACGATGGACAGATATAACTTCGAAGTTGTCAAGGACTTTGTCTACCTGGGCTCCACTATTACATCGCAGAATGACATCAGTGCAGAGATCAAGCGAAGAATTACTCTTGCCAACCGCTGTTTCTTCGGTCTAAGAAGGCATTTAAGTAGTAAGGCCCTCTCTCAGAGAACCAAGGAGACTTTATACAAAACCCTAATCATCCCGGTCCTGCTTTATGGGTCAGAAGCATGGACACTGAAAGATTCGGATAAAAATCTGCTAGGGTGCTTTGAGAGGAAAATTCTTCGTGTGATTTTCGGTCCGGTGTGTATCGAAGGAGTATGGAGGAGAAGATTCAACGACGAGCTATACGGGCTATACAGCGACGTTGACCTGGTCAAAAAGCTGAAAATACAGCGGCTTAGATGGCTGGGGCACGTGGAGCGTATGGACAGCAACGCACCTGCCCGACGAGTCTTCGAATCCAACCCCGATGGGGTACGCAGCAGAGGAAGAACCCGTAACAGGTGGCGCAATCAAGTGAATGACGACATCAAAGCACTCGGTGTGCGCAACTGGAAGCGGCTAGCTAGGGACAGAGCTGGCTGGAGGGGCTTGTTAGTTGAGGCCGAAGCCCATCCTGGGCTGTGAGCGCCATCAAAAGTAAGTAAGTAAGTAACTCTTCCACTATCGTGCCGTCCATCGTTTACAGTTTGAAAGAGCTTGATACTCTCAAACTATAGTTGTATTGTCGAACTGACTGTCACAGAGCCATCTTTACATAATTTGCCACCCTGGCCACTTTTTTTGTTCTGATTCCCCTAAAATTTAGTACTGCAGCAACTAAACAATGATTATAATGATAGCTTCTAAATTTTTCAAGAAAAAAATATCTTTCATTAAAGCTTCATTACGAAAATTTTTGTAGTATTCAATTTATCCCGGCATTTTTAAAAACATAATAAAATTATCAGTCTTTTTTTATAGGTATAGGAGGTAATATTTTTTTTTTATATAATTTTACGGCGTGCTTTTGATGTTGAAAATCGATCTACTATTACATTAACATCGATGGTTTTTGCAATTTAAGAATCTTTATAGCGTATTCCAGATAATCAAAAGATAAAACAAATAAGTTTGGAAAATGTATTTTAATTAACACCTTTGTATATAAAAACTATAGTACTATCATGAAGACGATCGATAGAGAGATTTGAGGTGAGCACTACCAGTACTTCGAAATTGTAGAGATTGGAGAGTACAGGACAGGGAGAAAATGAGGAAATAAACGATAAGAATGACATTTAAGGCAACAATAAATGAACGAGAACAACGCATACAAAATTAAAGCTAGTGCAAGGGAGCAAACACTAAACTCTTTTTTGTTATTTTCTTCCACCAATTTTGTTTACGAAGGGGAAGTTCGAAGCTTTTTTTGCTCTATTTAAGGAGGAAGTAGGTTAATAGATATAATTTTAAAGGGAATTATTGGTTGTATTTTTTCTTTCGTTGTGTGTGAGATATGCTGTATCAAGATAAGTAAGTATAGCTGTATGCCCAAATTAAAGGCTGTAACCAATGTTGCCACTCAAGAAAATAAGTTATACAAGAATTTATTATATGATGTAGGGATAGGAAGAAATTATTTTAATTTTGTAGGTTGATTATTTGCGTTCATATTTAAGGAGATATGACAAATATATGATATTAGATGGTGAAAGCCATTTAGTAGGTAGGTACTTGTTATTTATATTATCTATTATAAATATACATATATATAAATGGTAAACCAAATAAAATTACAATTAAATACAATTTCGGTACGAAACCTTTTTAACTAAAGTTTTTCATATACATCCAAGTGAAGTGAACTTTTCGTAGACAAAAATGAAAATTATTAGGCGTGAAAAATATAAGAAAATTATATGCATTTATTTGGGTGACGAGGAAAAATCAAATTTCTTTCGAAAGAAGCCCGAATTTAAAAATGATTTTAATATTTTCTCAAGCGAAATTTTAAATTTTGTGTGTAATTTCTTAAAAAAATTAACGATTTTTCACAATCATTTTAAAATGTCCAAGAATGAATTTTTAAAGTATTATAAATAATTTCTATAAAGTTTTCAAAAATGAAACAAGCTATGTTTAAAAATTCACGGGGAATTTTCACGTGGAAATTATAACATTTCCAGAAGTGAAATTCTAACTTTATGTGATTATTTTCTTAAATATCCTAGATTAAAACATTTTTAAAATTTTTTTAGTTCACCATGTGAAAATTCGTGCGAAAAAAGTTTCAAAAATGAAATTTGAATTTAATAAGTAATTTTTAAAAATTCTCTAAATAACAATTTACAAACAAAATTTGATTTAAATTAAATTTAATCTGCATATTTTCCAACTACCTAGTAAAAATTCCACGCACTACTTTTCGCGGGAATTAAAAAAACAAGATTTGGAAATTTTTTTGTTGAGTAAGTAGTGTCTAAATACTCACGGGAATTTCGAAAAAAGAATACTTAATTTAATTTTCTCACGTGAATTTTTTTAAAATTACTTAATAAAGTTCAAATTTCATTTCAAACACCTTACAAAATGCGAATTTATTGAAATTACTTCATACAATTTTCATAACCGAAATTTGAACATTGCCTAATAGTTATTGTTAAAATATTCACAATTGAATTTTTCACGTGAATTTTTCAATATTATTTCATAAAATTGAAATTTGGTTTTTGAAAATTTGAATAAGAATTTTTAAACTAGGTGAGCTAAATTGAATTCTTTTACGTGAACTAAAAAAATACTTCGTAAAGTAAAATTTCTTTAGTTTGAATGCGAATTTATTAAAATTACTTAATGCAATTTTCATAAACGAAATTTGAATTTTGTTAAGTAAAAATTTAACAAAGTTAAAAAATTGACAACGTTAAGAAGTAAAATTAAAATTTACTAAAAAATTAACAAAGTGGCAACAATGCATTTTTTTTGTCTTGTTAACGGTTTTTCTTCTGGGCAAATGCAATATGTGCTGATGTTTCTCAAGCGTAGAATACGGGTGTGTGAATGGGATGACAGTATGTCATAATACTAGCTAAGGACGCTTTTTATTAATCAAGCTCAGTATCATTGACAAAGCTAAGGCAATTGCAGTGATATTTTCCGAAACTCATTAAAATAATAAAAAATTTGAATTTTTCTGATCAGTTTTTTTTAAAACTATAAATCTTGAAAATTGATTGTTTTTTGCCAGTACCCAATATAACTAGTCAGCTACCCATTTAGTGAAGTGTTTTTGCCATTTTTGTTGGAATAGCCGATTAGTGCAGTGATTTTTGTGTCCCAAAAAATATTTGTATACCTTATAACTTTTGGTTTTTTTTGTTAAGTTTTTGTGTTAAGTTTATTAGTGCAGCGTTATTATTTCCGTTTTAAATACCTGTTGTTTTAGTTTCAAAGTGTTTTTGTAAATTTTCAACAGTTCTTTTTTTTATAGTGAAGTTATTATTTCATTCGTTTACCCTAGGTAATACCCATTAACGTTTGTAGAGTAGTTTCAAAGTGTTATTTTGAATTACCAATAGTTTTCTTTTTCCATAGTGAAGTGTTTTTGCCTTTTTTTGTAAAGTGCAGTGCTTTTATTTCCAAAAAAAAAAAACTATTTTACCATAATTTGTATTGAACAAGCATCAGTGTTAACTATTTTAGTGCAGTGTATTTATTTATTAATATTGTTCATTAAATACTTTTTTTTTAACTTAAAATAATAGGGTGCTTGTGCAATAGTTTTCCTTTTTGAAGAGTGTTTTTCAAGGTTTTTTTCTCAATTATAAAAAAGTGTTCTTTTCATAGTGGCGTTTTCATTTGAGAATAAAAAAAGTAGATTCAGTTCGTTAGTATTGACCAATCCAATAAGTTTTGTTTGGTGAGTTTAGTGTTTTTTAGTTTTAATTTCTGGAGTAGACAAATTGAGTAAAACTCTTTGATCTGCAGGGTGACTTTTATAATACTTAATTAATTACATTAATTTTTTAATATTTCATTTTACATATTTTGTTCCTTAATACAATTATTTATTTCATTTAATAAATATAGTTTTATAATTAATAAATTAATTGATTTTATAATTAATCTTATTTATTAAATTAATTAATTTAAAAATTAATTTCATTTAATAAATTAGTTAATAATATATTAAAAATTAATTATTTTTATAATTACTTACATTTATTAATTTGATAAAATAATTTTTAAAATTTCTCTAATTTCTTAATTATATTCGTTTGATAATTTAATTCATCCGTTAATTTTTTTTATTAAATAAATAACAAATAAATAACCTTGTTTCTGTATTATTTAATATATTTTATATATTATTATATTATTTATTATATTTTATAATTAATTTGATTTAAAAGATTAATTAATTTTATAATAAGTCTGATTAAATAAACCAATTTCATAATATTTTCTAACAAACTTATTAAAAATTTCATTATTAAAATTCATCATTTTCGATATTTTATTAAATTCATTTTTATTTCATTATATTGATTTCATAATAAATTTCATTTTATTATTAAATTAATTAATTGTATATTTAATTTCACGGTTTAATTGAATAAAACTTTTGAATTATTTTCATTTAATATATTAATTAATTTGATTTGATAAATTTATATTTTTTTTTTAATTTCATCCATTAAAAAAAATAATTTAATTTGATAAATTAATTTTTTGTATTTGTAATTTTATTTCATAAATTAAATAATTTCATTTTACTTTTGCGTTAACTGATTTCGAAATCAATTTTGTAATTTGACTTAATAATTTGCAATTAATATGGTTATCTGTAGTTATGCAAACTGCGGTGAGCAGCAAAGGGATTTAGGTGATGTTTCCTTTTTCCAAATAGCTAAAGACCATAGAAGACCGGTTTGGTTAAAGCATGGAAATATTTCACCCACGAAGCCTCTACCGGCCAAAGCTTCCTTGTGTGAAAAACATTTCTATGCTAAAGACATCGTTCGTAAATCCACGCGAAAATGTCTTGCCAAATACGCTCTACCAATTTCTTCCGAGGGTGTTTGTAACTGCACCGATGTTGCTAGTGACACAGCATGCCTTCGTTTAATGGAGGCATGGAGGACCCGGAAGCAGCCTACCTCCACGGTCACCTCTGCAAACCGGGCTCCTGATACTTCGTCTCCACCTCTACCTCCACCTCCACCCCCTCTACCTGTACCTTGCAGCCCAGCTTTATCACTGATAAATCTGGCTGCAAGCACTTCAACCAATTACATTAAAGACTACTCTCTTCCAGACGTGCCATCATGTTCGCACATTTCTCCGTCACAATTCCCTTCTCCTAATTACCCATCGTACAAATACCGCCCAAAAGCTAAACGCGAAAGCTTTATACCACGCTATATTTTTGACACCCCCAAAAGACTGAAGAATAACCCTGGATACCGTATGAGGGAAGCTGTCGACACCCATATGGAAGAATTTCCAGAGGATGTGCGGACATTTGTGTTTTCACAACTGTTCCACAAACCTAACACACCCTGGGGACCTAAAGAAAGAGACTTATCTTTGCGATTTTTCTTTAAGTCCCCAGCGTGCTATAATTTCATGCTCAACGCAGGATTTAAGCTGCCGTCGGTAAGCACTATATACCGATGGCATTCAGAAATAAGATTACCAACAGGACTCAGTGCAAGGACACAGGAATTGCTGAGGGACAAAGCTAAAGAAATGACACCAATGGATAGAAAATGTGTGATCCTGTTTGATGAAATGGCCATCAAAACAGAGCTGGAATTTAACATAAAGGACGACCTCATTTACGGACTCACTGATTTTGGCGAATTTGGAAAGGACGTAAAGATAGCTTCTAAGGTAATGGTATTTACACTTAGAGGCTTAAACAAGAACTGGAAGCAGACGATAGCATATTACATCGGATCACCAAAGTCAGGAATTTTATCCCAGATGTTGGTTAACATTATTACTGGAGTAATAAAATGTGGATTAAGTGTTGTTGCATCAAGCTGTGACCAGGGATCAATGAATGTTGCAGCATATACAAAAATAAGAACTTCGGACACCAAACCTTATGTGGATATTGATAATCATAGAGTTTTCTTACTCCATGATTATCCGCATATGTTTAAGAGCGTGAGGAATATTTTGCTCCAACACATAATCTCTTTTGAGAATGAAGTTGTCGACTGGCGGATACTGGAGAGAATCTTCACACAGGATTCAAAAGGGATATTCCAAACAATGTTCAAGCTCACTTCGGCCCATATCCGACCAGTTCACTATGATAAATTGTCCGTAAAGTTAGCGACGCAGGTTTTCAGCCTCAATGTGTACACGGGAATCATGTATGCATTGAGCGTTGGTTTTTTTAAGTCCGATGAAGATAGGAAAGTAGCTTTGTCAACAGCTTTATTTATAAAAAGAATGAATGACCTCTTCGACACCTTTAATACAGGACAACTGTACTCTAGGAATCCTAACAAGCAGGTCCTATCGGAGACAACGGATACACTTGATGTCTTACAAAGTGCAAGAGAGTGGATTTCAACATGGAGATCTAGCAGCTCTCACACTATCCCACCATGCTTTAAAGGATTACAGCAAACTCTTCTGGGAATTGAGATGATGTGGGAACACTACAAGAGCGATGATCAGTCCTACTTTCTGCTTGCACATTTAAATTCAGATGTTATTGAGAATCTTTTTTCAATAATACGCAACAATAGAGGATCATATGAAAGGGACCCATCGGCATGGAGATTCATACGGAATTTGAAGCAGATAATTTTTCAGCATTTATCATCAGCGGAACATTCGGGTTATGAAGATGCCGGAGCGGAACCACTGCTGCAAGGAGCTAAACACGATCAACCCAGCATTGAAAACGAAAAGGATCCCACAAATAATGACTTCCTATTTGAAGAACAAATAGAGAACAATTTATTTGGTTTTTTTACCGGTCAACACTTAAATGCAGAAGATGTGAATGTGGAACCAGTATTGGACAAGCAAGAAGATGCGGATTCGATGAAACTCCAGAAAGCGGCTGCAGCATATTACGCTGGATTCGCAGCCTCAAAACTTAGAAAGAAGCTGAATTGTGAAACTTGCACTCAGTTCATGATCGACGAGGGGGACCAATTCAGGGAACAGACCTTGTTGATAGAACTGAGAGCTTATAAGACAACAGCTTCAACTTCTGAGTTTGGAAAACTGACAGTTCCTTCGACGCGTTTCGAAGAAACTGTCAGTGTTTTCCAAGAAATGTTTTTGGAACACTTTCCAAAAAAACAAACCATGGAAAAAATTGCTGAAACATGGACAGCTGAGATTATGAAGGAAAAGGAAAAGATATCGTTACCAGACTGCTCGACGGAACACCAGGAAAAGATCGTGAAATTTCTGCTGATTGGACTGATCATCCTGCAAATAAGGAAAACCAACAAGACATTAAAAGGAAAACCTCACGAAAAATTTCTTTAGACTTAAGTGTTATTTATGTTTTAGTCTTTAATATTTTGTTTTAAATATTTTCTACATAATTATATTTTATATGTAAGTATTTACTTTTTAAATGCATGTGCAATAAACTTAGTAATTAATTATGATTCATTATGTACTTATATGAAGTAGTAATAGATCGAGGAATAGGCCTACTGGGGAAACCTCGAAAAAAAAAACGCATCTAGTGTTCTACCTCAAAAGGTGATGTGGAAAAGAATTCTTTACCTCTAAAAGTATTCTTTACAATAAAACAGTTGTATTTTTTTTTTTAATTTTATCAAAATTGCTTATAGACAAAAGATATTTATTTTTTAAATTTTACTAAAATTTCTCTTTTAAAAACATTTTTTTATAGATAAAATATTTTTTTTTAAATTTTTTCAATTGTTTTTATTTTATTTTCTTTTAAAGATCAAAAGATATTTATTTTTTAAATTTCGCCAAAATGTCTCTACCCTTAAAAATACTTTTTTTAAAGGTAAAATAGATTTTTTTAATTTGTTTTATCTTAAGTATTTTTTAAAAGTAAAAAGATTTAATTTTTTATAATTAAATACTTTTTTTTAATTTTTTTCATTTTTATTTATTAATTTATTTTTTAAATTTCTCTACTCTTAAAAATATTTTTTTTAGGTAAAATATTTTTTTTTTATTTTTATCTTAAGTAGGTATTTTTTAAAGGTAAAAAAATATTTACTTTTTTAAATCTTCCCAAAATGTTTATTTAAATTGTTTTTTTTTTTAATATTTTCGAATTTTGTTTACCTCCAAAAGTTTTTTTTTAAGGTAAAAAGTTATTCTTTTTTAAATTTTATCAAAATTTCTTTACTTTTAAAAGTATATTTTTTAAAGTTAAACCTATTTTTTCTTAAATTTATCAAGTTTCTTAAATGTAAAATACTTTTTTTTTAATTTTATCAAAATTTGTTTTCTTGTAAAAGTATTTTTTTAGCAGTAAAAGAATTGTTTTTTTCTTAAAAGTAAAATATTTTTTCTATTTTTTTTTTCCAAAAAAATAAACCTCAGAAAATGTTTCTTGATTTAAATAAACCTCAAAAAATGTTTCTTGATTTTTTTTTTCGAACAAAAAGTTTGTTCTTGAAAGCCTCATAAAGAAATATAGCATCGTTGTAAGACTATGTTTGCCTATGAATTGTGAAAATTAGCAACGGTGTAATATGATTTTCAGCTCAAATTGAAAATTTTCAACAAATTCGAAGCAAATCAAATCATAATTAACCTATCTATAGACATATGTATGTATATTGTGTACTATCATAGACTTTGATAGAAAACAACAAAAAAATCTGTTGGCAAATTCAAATTCAAACAAAAAACCATACCGTTGTACAATGCACCATGACAACGAGAACATTTTTTTCATTTTTCGCGAATTATCCCCTTCGTTGCCATGACGAAAAACTATCTTACTCACACCAGGTAATTGTTGTCAGCAACTGTCAGAATCAACAAAATATACTCCTCTCCTTCTTACTACCAGCTTTTATTCCTCTTCCTATCCTCATTCCCATCTCTCCAAACCAACGTGGCACGATGTTTGCGCCCTCACGAGAACACTCCCAGTAATAGAAAAATCGATTCCATAGTAGTACTATAGGTTTCATATACAAAGATTAACACAAGTAAAATCTATAATGGTTGACAAAGGAATGAAAAGTTTGTATCCGTTGGATATGAAAATTTAAAGTGAATGCAATAAGAAAGAGATGTGGTGCGTTCCTTTATTAACCATAGTTAACTATGGTTGTTATGTCAAACAAAATTGTTGAAGTGTCATTGTTAGATTTAGTTGGAAATTGTTACATTTCATTTAGGAACGATTTGTTGTTAGATATTGTTGATCTGTCAAGCGAACACTGGACATTTTTTTTATATTTTATTATCAAAATGAATAACCAAGCAAATATTGTAGTTGCTCTTAATTTACTGCACAAATTCGAAAAGGAAATTGAAGAAGTAAGTTTTAAAGTCTTTAAAAGTATACTCTCCTTTTTGGTTCACAATTGCAGTAAATTCCATTTTAATTTTTTAATTTTATTTTTTTTCAGTCTATTTCACTTCACAAAAAGGTTTGTTTTGATTCTTTAATTTTTTTTTTTTGTAAACAAACCTTCTGACATTAGGTGACTTGACAGATCAACACTTTCAACTCATATCATGGAGATGAGTTGGAAATAGTTACGAATTGTAACTATTTGACACTAATAAACTGAATTTAGGAACGATGTGATGACGTCATATAGTTACAAATCGTAACTATTTTGTAATAAAGGAACGATCATTGTTAACTATAGTTAACCATAGTTAACTATGGTTAATAAAGGAACGCACCAATGGCTCGCTATAAACATGAAATAGATAATATTAATTTTAAGAAAGATCTGTGGTGCGTTCCTTTATTAACCATAGTTAACTATGGTTGTTATGTCAAAAAAATTGTTGAAGTGTCATTGTTAGATTTAGTTGGAAATTGTTACATTTCATTTAGGAACGATTTGTTGTTAGATATTGTTGATCTGTCAAGCGAACACTGGAAATTTTTTTTTATATTTTATTATCAAAATGAATAACCAAGCAAATATTGTAGTTGCTCTTAATTTACTGCACAAATTCGAAAAGGAAATTGAAGTAAGTTTTAAAATAAATGTTCGATTAGGTATTTACAAAAAAAAAAACAAATTAATCACTAATAAACATACACAATTTTGTTGATAATATTACCATTTGAAGCAGTTACACACAGAATCATAATGTCTTTAAGAGTATACTCTCCTTTTTGGTTCACAATTGCAGTAAATTCCATTTTAATTTTTTAATTTTATTTTTTTTCAGTCTATTTCACTTCACAAAAAGGTTTGTTTTGATTCTTTAATTTTTTTTTGTAAACAAACCTTCTGACATTAGGTGACTTGACAGATCAACACTTTCAACTCATATCATGGAGATGAGTTGGAAATAGTTACGAATTGTAACTATTTGACACTAATAAACTGAATTTAGGAACGATGTGATGACGTCATATAGTTACAAATCGTAACTATTTTGTAATAAAGGAACGACCATTGTTAACTATAGTTAACCATAGTTAACTATGGTTAATAAAGGAACGCACCACTGTTCAGTTATGTTATAGAACTTGTTGTTATTTCAACACTCCTATTCAAACTGGTTCTACTTATCCACATTTTGTTCTTAACTCCAAGACCCTATTTGATGTTAACGGTTTGGTTAAAAGATCAGCCAACATATCTTCGCTGCTGCAATACTCAAATGAAATTATGCCTTTACTGATGTAGTCTTTTATGAAGTTGTACTTGGGGTCAATGTGTTTGGATCGGTTTGCTATGCTTCTCGCTGGTTAATAACTTAAGACAACTTTGGTTATCTTCCCAGATGTGAACTCCTAACATCAAATTCTTTTTTGACCTACAAAATAAGAAATCCTCAGAACAAGAAATTGAATCAAAAATACACTCTTTAGACGGTACAGAGTACAGGATAAAACTTAGTTTAATTTGGGTGCATTGACTTGGCATAGTATGCTCGATAAGTTAGAAAAAAATACTCGAATTGACCAGAAAGTTTATAAAGACATTGAGGAACATGTTATGGAGTCATATTCATTTGAAATCATGCCTATAAAATTTGTGTTAAGGACGATAATGATCCAAAAAGTCCTCAACAGATTGTTAAGAAGGTGTTTGCGTATTCAAGAAGTCATTTTTTAGATTAGACCGTCCAAAGCTCGGTCATAAATTTTATCGAGAACTTGAGTAAAAAAAAAAACATTTTGATTAGAATGTTCTAAATATTGAGCAAATCTGATAGAGTACACCACTATAAAGATTCCATGCCTTACGCGAAAATATGCAAGGAATTTTGTCTGAAATTATAAAGAATTTAGGTTTTCCTACAATATATTCACATTAACATATTGAAATTTCAAAGATTTTAAATGTTACGACAACCTTTTGTTTCCGTTCTTAATTATATTGCCAGACGAAATAAGTGTTAAATTAATGATTATTTTTTTCCTACCAGTATTCTAATGCTTATATTTTTTAAACATTACTCAAAGTGTACCGTAGTTCATGGGCTATTATTAAAACCACTACTCAACCTCAACAGATTTCCCAAACAAAAGTTATGCATTTAAAATTTAATAAAAATATCGTTCTTAGGCCGCCACGACTGTATATACTTGATTTACCAAAAGAATTAGAATTGTTTTTCTAGGGTTATTCTCTTTTGGAGATCTATTCAGGTGTCATTTTTGAAGTCATTGTTTGCTGAAAAGTATATGAACTCCTTTGCTACCTCATAAATGCTTCTATCAATACTAACGTTTTTTACAACCGTTGCGTTGGTTGTTCGTTTTTTGTTTGTATATAGCATGTACTTGGAAGATTACGCGTGTACTTCATAACGAACAAATTTCGCCGGTTCCTGTTAACATATCTTTAGCTACGTTATAAACGGTCGATGATGTCGATGTATCCGCAATAGTTTAGTATAGCTCGACAGATCTATTGAGACATTATCCTCTTTATGTATGCCTGTCCTATTAACTTCCTGCTCAGAAAAAGATAGAATATTTTATCTCATTATTAAAAACGCTTTCTTGTAAAGTTGTGGATTTCAAATTTTGTCTTTTATTATTTTTATTTTTATTAAAACTACTTTCATCAATGCAAAGAATGTTCAAAAAAAGCTTTATTTGCATTTGTTGGTTATCCCAATACCATTAATTTATCTTACCGTCTAATACTTTCTTTTTAATTTATCAATTAAAGTGACGTTAGGAATTTAATGAAAATAAATAAAGATTTTCGATTGCGTTGAATCAAGTAAACCCCACTGTACATAATGAAGCAGCATCACATAAGCGTGATATGAAAAACCATTACATATGTATTTTTTAAAGATAAAATAGAGAACAAAAAAATAAGATAAACTTTTAAATTATAAGAGTAAACAAAACAAGAAGATAAATAATACATAATACAAAAACTAACTGTGGACGCTAACGAGATGCTAGCTACTGTTCTTTGGACTTTTTTTTTTTAAATGACTTGTCAACATCGTCGATTTTAAGAATATGGTGTTCTAGGGTTGACGTTTATCATTTCTGTCGTACTGTAATAAAATATAAAAATCACATGTGTTAAACTTGTATGTACGTTTTCTTTTTTTTTTGTTTCAAAAGAATATTGATAACGAACCTTTTACTGCATTTGATATGAATAAAGAGAAGAACAACTCCAGCAATAAGGCATATGGAACCAACCACAATATACGTGATACCTAAGAATGGATTTTTCCCGCCCATTAGAGATGTTGTTGATAAAATCATCTTTTTTGTACCACTGAAACCCGTCACAGGATATCCTGATAAAAAAATGTGTTTAAATATTTTGCTGATACATACAGGGTGTCCAGTAAATAATGGATAACCTTGGAATGCCTCATAGTAGACTTTATGACCGTCCTGAAAACTTATAAAAAAAAGTCTATCCCAACCACAAGAAAAGATATGTGCATTTTCTTGTTCAGTGCATTATTTTTTGCGTTACTTTACGTTTTTGAATACCACGACTACGAGTGAATGAATTCTACCGTTTTTTTTCGTAGCAATATTTAACATTGTGTGTGCCAAAACATAAGAAGACAAAAATTATAAAAACTGTTGGAATTCTTAGAGAAAAAAATTATTGAACTTTGATTTTCGATGCAAAATTTGAAAGAAAATAATTTTTGAAAAAGTTAAATCATCTCTGGTATGAAGAATACCTAAGTGGCCAACTATTTCAAAATGGTGTAGTTTATTATTGTATCAACCAATAGCAAGTTATTTGTAAAAATTTGCAATACTAGAGCCAATTTGACAAAAACAAAAGTTTTCAAAATTAGCACAGTAAACGTGAAAATAATACTATGCGTTGAACATGGTAGATTTTTGATTGAATGCCTGTCTTTATAATGTTGTCCTAATGATAAATCCAAGCTTTTAACTTCTGGGGCCGAATGCAACATTACCAAAAATGTTAACAAAGTGCAAAAAAACGGCTACATGTTCGAGGTTGTTTTGAGTTAGTTCAATTGGCCTTTTAAAAAACCATCAAATATTTTGGCAGTGGTTATTACCAAATTAATTTTCTTATAAGAGATGCATTAAATAAATCGAATACAGCAAGCCGATCAGCTTCTCAGAGGAGGTATGCAATCTTGTGCAAGCCGCTGGATTACAAATATGCCAGAGATACAGGCAGATGGACATGAGGTCTTGGGCCAATTTTATGGCCACTTTATTTTTTTATTGGAGCTGCATTAAAATCGTGTACAGCAAGCCCATCAGGTCCTTAGAGGAGATGAGAAATCTTGGGGAGGCAGATGCATTTCAAGATTCTAAGCAAAAATTTGCAAGATTATTATAAGATTTTCATTTATTCCGAGGTGCAGAACCTGTATTAGAATGGATGGAAAACAGTTCGGGCATTTGCTTTAAATTAAAAAAAAAAATATCTACTTTTGTTTTTTATTTTCTAATTAAGTGATCAAGCGATTGAAAGTTGGCTCAAAACTCAAAAGACTATTTATTTGAAGAAAATAACAAATAAACTAAAAGCAACTGCGAAAATATTTAGTGGTTTTGTTAGACCCCAATAGACCATAATTCAAAACAAGCTTGAAAATGTAGCCGTTTTTTGCACTTTGTTGACATTTTTGGTAATGTTGAAATCGGCCTTAGAATTTAAAAGCTTGGATTTATCACTAGGATAATATCATAAAAACAGGCAATCAATCAAAAATCTACCATGTTGGACGCATGATATTATTTTCACGTTTAATTTGCTAATTTTTAAAACATTTGTTTTTGCTAAATTGACTCTCTTGTTGCTGATTTTTACCAATAACTTCCTATTGGTTCAAGATGCTATAATAAATTATACCATTTTGAAATCCGCATTTAACGCGCATATTTTAAAAATTGTGGGCCACTTAGGTATTCATGCATTTTTTCATATCAGAGATAATTTAAATTTTTCAAAAATTATTTTCTTTCACATTTTGTATCGAAAATCAAAGTTCAATGATTTTTGTCTCTTAAGAGTTCCAACAGTTATTATAATCTTTTTCTTCTTATGTTTAAGCACAAGCAATGTTCAATATTGCTACGAAAAAAAACGGTAGAATTCATTCACTCGTAGTCGTGGTATTCAAAAACGTAAAGTAACGCAAAAAATAATGCACTGAACAAGAAAATGCACATATCTTTTCTTGTGGTTGGGATAGACTTTTTTTTATAAGTTTTCAGGACGGTCATAAAGTCTATTATGAGGCATTCCAAGGTTATCCATTATTTACTGGATACCCTGTATATGTATGTATATTGTATACAGTATTCAAAAAATAGACACTTACGATAAGTGACTTTTAGAGTGTAGTTGCCACGCTTAAGGCCATTCATGAAGTATGGTTTTGTATGATCAACGCGTCGATACAATTTTCGAAAACTGGGAAGAGCAGCAGTTCGCATCCAAACAATAAAATCTTCATTCTAAAGAAAATACAAAAAATTATTTTCACTTCATCATACTTTCGGGAAACTTTACTTTATAAATAAAAAATTTATTATGTAAATAAATAATAATATCGTTATATTAAGTACCTGGAATCCATTGTTATCAGGTTTATTTGGATCCAACTCCCAAAGCTCTTTTTGCCAAGCAAGTGGTTTTGAAAAACCTGCCAGTGCAGTTTTAAGGTTACCTTCAGGATTACGGAATTTGATCTGCTTATCTGATGGCCAAGCAATGCCAGTGTTCAGAAGTGTTACTTGATCCTTACCAAAATATAGTTCAAGGGTATCTTTAAGATATAATATAATATTTATCATTAAGATTTTAATTAATAAAATAATTTTAAACAAATTTCGAATTCTTTATAAAATCAAGACCATTTTTAGATGTCAGTTTCTTTAAATTGGTGCTACTTCGAGTAAAATGAAATTATTTACTATACAAACTATTTGTACCTATGAAAGAAATATAAACAAATAAATAATATGAAAAAATACCTATTAAATTAACATGCCTGACGATGCAATCATCAGAAGTAAAAAAAAGTGGGGGAGATATATCTGTCTTAGTATTTAAAACAAAAATGGCTGAGTCCTGAACATTGGCATCTCGAATTTTTTCCGAGACAAGAATGTTTGAAAATATAACTTCTAATTAAAAAGGATGATTTTTTTGAAAAATACTTAATATGCACCATATGTTTTTTAACTCCATTGTTGCTTACAAAATTTATAATATTAAGTATATTTTTTTTGTATGTTATATATATACATAATGTATATGTACTTAGTACTGCCATAAGTTTGCATACACAATTTCAAGCCGCCGGCGCTATGAATTCTTCCTCCCGCCTTTAAGAAAGCAGATAAACCCCTCCACAGATAGTAAAAAAAGCTTGTATTTGGTCCCTCTGCAAAACTACGTTATTATTTTGCGCAAACTATTCGCGCCCGAATTTATAAATGAATTTTTTTTTTGTATAAAAAACAACAATTTTTCGATGGCTCTTCGATTTTTGTTTCCCCAAGGGCGATTCAATATTATAATTTATTAACATCAAATTAAAATTTACATGTTAATATTAAAGAGCGCTAGCTGCTTAAGGCTTTTGACTCTTAAGTTAAAGTAAAAGGTTATTATATCTAATATGTATTTATAATTTTTAAATGTAATAATTTTGTTATTAATATCTAGATATTTATATTGTGAAGTTAAATTAAGTGGTATATTACTTTTATATTTTTTAATTTCTTAATATTTCTATTGTTGTTGAGGTTGAGATGCAAACGCTGCTGTTAGAAGTTGGTGATTTACATACCCCTAACCCAAGAATGTGCTCTAAGTCTATTGTTGCCTGGCATTGATTGCAGATTGGTGGATTTGTGTTTTTAAGAAAATGTTGATGGATGAGCGATGTGTGTCCTAGTCTAAGTCTCACTATAGTTGTATTCATCTGTTTGGAGTTGGTATTAGGATAGAGAGGTTTGATTTTGTCGATATTGGAGGATAATTTCAGAAAACCATTACACGTTAACTATGAGTTGCACGCAGTGATTTTGGAAACATTTGATATAAACGCTCCATTTCTAGGCTGATAAAGACAAATCTGCACATGAAAGATTATTGACGGGCAGCGGGATACATGTTAATTCCAACACTGAAAAATTGATCTGAAAGTATTCTGTTTACGGTTGAAGGTTTATACTTAAAAAAAATGGGCGCGGCTGGATCGCACAAACTTGCCCTCGTTGCTAACAACTTTAACGTAGCTTTAAATTAATAATATAGATACCTATGTATTGGTTCCATAACATTATGATTCATTAACCCATTTTCAAGACATTGATTTTTCAAAAAAAAAAAAAAATATTTTTTTAAAAATCCAAAAATTATTTTTTCGAAAATTAATTTATGCACAATTGTTAAAATTGTAAAGGACCCCTCGTATACAAATTTTGGTTGAAATCGGTTAAGCCGTTAACGAGAAATTTGAAAACCAAAAAATCGGTCCTATCACAGGTATCTTAATATCCGTTATTGGTAAATTAACCATACTCTTTAAAGTAACTCGTATTTTTTTTTTTGTCGAAATCGTTAGAGCCGCTTTTGAAATAAATACATTTTTGTATATATTGGCTTTACGGCAATTTTCCATCTAGGGAATCCACAAATAACCTTAAGTCCAAAGTTTAAAAGAAATCGCTTCAGTAGTTTGAGCTGCAGGTCGATGTACAGACAGACAGACTGACAGACAGACAAACTGACCCACAGATAGACTGACAGACAGAACTGCGGGACGCATTTTCTGTCATCGTAGTTTTAGGGAAAACTATTATCTCGAGTTCGACTTTTGCACGAATCCTAAACTTGCCCTATACTAAATATATATAGCAAGTAAAATAATTAAATATATGCCACAACATTGCGTCAAGCGAAACACGTTGTTTTAACGGTTTAAGGTTTCCATTGTCTCGCTTCAATAATATTTTTATGGAAGTCTTTCACCACTGTGTCAGGTGCCCATGAAAATGTATGAAAATGGGGGCAAAGGCTTACAGAATTAAATGCACAACTGTATAAATTGTATATGGTTGGAAAGCCATATATGCGGAGGTTTGCAGAATATACCTGAGACACGCACTGTGTAAACTGTATGTACGTGTAAATATTTAATTCCTTGGGTTTTTTCTTTATTTTGACTTATTAACTATCAATTTAGCACTAAATAAGGTTTAGAAGAACGTCTGTTTGCTAAATCTCAATTAGCGTTGACAGTCAGTTTTGTATTTGCTTTTTTTTTTGTAATCTGAAAATGTTTTCAAAATATTTTTGGTGCACTGAATCCAAATTCAAGCCCTTAATCCTTTCTTTAGTTTTTTGAAGAAATTACAATTTAAAATTTTTGCAAAACTGTTTTTTTCATTTTTAGATCGGAGAATCGTTCAACAGAATCAAAAACATTTATAATGGTTATAGATTGTTTTTGCACCAGAAGTTGTTTTAAATTTGGCTTTTGTTTTCCACATCGCACTTTACGATTGTATGGTCAAGTTGTTAATTTTATTTAATGTGCAGCTTAAAATTATATTTAAAAAATTGTGTCATATATACTTAACTTAGTAATAATCAAGCCTCTTTCAAGCAGAGGTCCTTGTAGTTTGTGAAGCTGCAAAGCATCTCTCCACGCTTGAATTGACGGGTAAGAACATTGATTTCTTCATAGATAGTCAGGCTGCAATCAAAGCCATATCATCAATTGTCACAAAATCCAAACGTTGGGTGCAGCAAACACAGTTACCCTTCGTTGGGTCCCAGGATATCGTGACATTTTTGGTAATGAAAGGGTAGACGAACTGACCAAAAACGGGGCAACACTTGAACCGAACCAAGTCATACCCTGGGTACTTATTCCTCTAGAATAAGAAAAATGTATAATCCACCAAAGTTTCTTAAAAGCAATAAACGACCGGTGGTCAACACATAATTCCTGTCGGGTTTCATGGGCTTTGTGGCCGTTACTCTCTAGGAATAAAACACACTATTTACTTTAATACTTTACTATTTTACTAAGCAGGCCCCAATTATCCCTTTTAGTTGGTACACTCACGGGTCACAACTCCATGGGAACCCACTTGAGCAGAATGGGCATGAGCTCATGTGATCTATGTAGAGAGTTTCAAGACGAAGAGGCGGTGGAGCGCTCATACCATTTCCCTAACGAATGCGCCAGCCTAGCTTAAATAAGAAGAGCAACTCTCGGAGAATACTTCTTCGACGAATTGGATAGCGTCTCTATTTTGCCAACTGCAATCATCATGAAATTCATGGAGATTTCAGGATGGTTCAGGGAGTCTCCTCCTACCATAACCCCTCCCTGATACCCACCAACCTCTCCTCACCCATCCTTTCTCCTACCCAAATCAGCTCCCGGGGAGCACAATGGATCCACTGAGATCCGATTGAGATGTTTCGGCTTGCCGCTTCATCACCCCTTCATCAACCTAACCTAACCTAACCTAATCATATTCTTCCTCCATCTTTACCTTTTTGAAAGTGGCTATACAAAGAACTAACAAGGAAATTTCAGAACTAATAAGGAAAACGTATCGATGTAGAGGTTGTAGATAATATACAACATTCAACATTTTCTTCTATTACTTAAATCTCCTTGTTGATTTCTACATATTTTAACTATCTAAAAAAGAACCTTACCTACTATTTAAATCCTTGATTTCATAGCTTACTATCAGTTTTTCAATGCGAGATCATCCTAGCTTCGAAGTAAAATTCCTTGATGATTTAACTTGAGTTAACTTTATTCTCGCATTTAAAAACTCGAGCCCTATACCACTGACTTAACCTTTTGGCATCTACCCGCATTTGTGCACTTTATATTTGCAACCTTGGTAATATCAAGTGCGCCAGGTGCCATCTAATATAGCCACTAGAAAGTTTGATTTTTTTGACTGTAGCTTTCTTTAGAATTAGATTGTTTCGGTATTCAAGCGCAATTTGTTTTGTTCATAGCGAGTTGAATTTTTTGCCTAAAGTAAAAAATGAAATTAACTCAAGAACATTTTCATGCAATTATTCTGTACGACTTTTGACGGGATTTATTTAGACAACAATGCATGGATTAGCATAGATACACTTTTGGCTAAGAAGCCCCATCTTATCGAACTATAAAAACTCGTTCTAACGAATTCAATAGTGGTCGCCATTCGCTCACTAACAAGGATCACGAAGGTTGTCCAAATTCAGTTGTGGTGCTAGAAATTATGATGCTGTGCAGAAACCAGTAATGCAAGATCGTCATGTGACATACCGTGATATAGGGGCGACCTTACGCTTTAGTATGACTCCAATTGATAAGTGCATGAACACTTATATGTTAAAAAGATATGTTCACGTTGGATTCCACATAATCTGGCAATTGATCAAAACAATGCTCGTGCTGTTTGGTGCAAGGAAATGCTCAAAAAATTCAATGGTGCGAGTTTCAAAGTCACAGGTGATGAATCATGCTTATAAGCCTGAAACTATATAACAGTCCACAGTATGGGTGTTTCAAGATGAACTAAATCCAATGAAAGTTGTTCGTGTTCGAAGCACTTCAAAACAAATGGTCACCTGTTTCTTTCTAATCGGACATGTGGATTTCGTACCATTTGAGAAAAGTAGAACGGTTAATTCTGAATTGTAAACAAACATTTTGTTTACCAGAAGTATTTGCTGAAATACGAAAAAGAAACAAAAGACGTCGAAACATTTTTTATCATGACAATGCGAGCCATCACAAGCGTTTAACACATCAATTTTTGAGCACTCAAAACATTGAACTGACGGGTCATCCAACGCATTGCTTGATTTGACACTTCTTCTTGTTCCGAAATAACAAAAATAAATTGCGTGGACAACGATTTTCAACGTCAGAAGAAGCAGATCATCTTGGCGAATATTTTGGGAAACAATAAAGCCATTTACAATTAGGCTGGAAAAATAAAGAACAATCCCCGTATATTAACTAAAACCTTTGTGGTCTCAAGATCTGAACTACTTGTTTTAAAGAAAATAAAAATAAAGAAAATATAGATTTTTTTTTTAAATTTCTTACCATTGAACAACGAATTTGCTATAGCTCCACATGGAACAATCGTTTTACCCATGTTATCGCTAAAAGGTGCACAATCACTTGATGGTTTTTCAGAGAGGCGACCTAGGAGCTGATCGTCATCACGCGACTTTACATATCTCCGATGGTTTTGGTAGTAGTTGGTTAGTCCATAGTACATGTACACATTTCCCTTTGGAAAAAGAAATTAAATTACATTTTTATTTCTAGGCTAAAATCCATAGCTACCTGGAAGTCTTTATTTAGGGTGAAATCGATTGAACATGAACAAGAACCACTTGTATATGAAGTTAAATAATCGGCACATGTTAAGTTGGTTTCGCCCTCCTTAATACAGTACGTATAGTCAATTACTTGTTCGCATACTTTATCAGAGAAATAAGTAAGCGCAATACCAATGGGAATAAAAGCTATTCCAATTATGAAAAAGGTAGGTAAGACCGTGCCAGCGGTAAGAACAGGCTGCCAAGCAGGAAGGCGTTGCTGTTTAAACGCTGAATCTATGTAAAAATACACAAAAGCATAAATGAGTCAATTCTGTAATATTGATAACGAACAAAAATTCATGGACAAAATCGATTAAAAATTTTAAATAGTTAATAATTTAATGACTCACCTGAAGGTCTCTTTGAACGTACAGTAGTTTCCTGGTTTTCTGGTTGTAAGGGCATTGTAATTGAGATTTATTATTGCCGGTACTTTGCCTTTTTGGCCAACAAAAATCTATTAATATTTTTATTTAAATTTTTTATTAGTAATTACAGCTGTGTTATATTTGTTTTTGATTTTGTAAATATTGGTAAATAAATAACACCATTATAGGTGAAAACTGAAGTGTAAAACCAACTAGCAAGCGAATGAATGAATTTTGAATGAATTGGTTTTTTGAGACGTCAGTTTTGACATTTGGTTTTACAGCTCTGTTCAGTGACGTTGTTCCGAATGGTTCCGAACAGTTTAGAACAGAAAAGTTCAAGTTTTTGCTGTTCATAATGACAATTTTCTTTTCCAACCCTTCAAGCTAATTCAAATGAGTACCTCACTTACACCTGCACAAATTCTTTGCATTTTAGTCTTTTTGATTCCCACCAGTTCAGTTTTGTAAGTAGTGGGGCAAAGACCATTCCTTTTTTTTATTCTTGTGAAAACTAAACAAAAATATAAGTTTACTGTTTATTATATAAAATTGTAGAAATATTTAGGCTGGTATTCACCGAGCGCTCATAACTTAAGAGCCTCATAAACCTATTCACCAAGCAATATTAGTGAACATTTATGAGCGCTCGCAAACGTTATGAGTGGTCTGGAGCACTCCTAAGTTACGAGCGCTCTCTTCGAAAGGTTGTCCGAAAACTTTCGCAAAAAAACGTCTCTTCTCCCCAAGATAAACAGAAAAAGTATGATCATTTGACACACCCAATTCACCATCATGGAATTTCTGGGCATTTCTATGACGTCACAGCTCACAATCATCTTTTGTTATTATTTTTTGTTTAAAGAAGTCAAAATTAAAGCATTCAAAAGAGTTATTTTTAGATGATAATAGAATAACATAATATTGTAATGTATAATTGTAAGGTATAATGAGATTATACCTATTTACAGACAAAAGTTTAAAATGATTATAGTTTATTAATATTCTTTTGGCGTCTTCCTAGCCAGCTATCTATCGTTTCCAATTGGGAATGATTGGTTGGTTTTTCGAACATTGGCTCTCATATTCAAACATTGTCTCTCTTTTTCGAAAGTGGAAAATTACTTATGAGTGGTTGGTGAATAGCACAAATAATTTCCAAGTTAAGAAGCTCATAAAGTTAAGAGCAGTTTATGAGCGATCGGTGAATACTAGCCTTAATCTTTACTAGTGCAAACTGCAAAATGTGTTTCAAAACTTTTTTATGAATGATCTTTGAGTATATATAATATTAGCTCTGCTCTGATCGCTCAGCCTCTGCTCAGAGGTTTATTTAGAGCCAAAAAAGAAAAACGCCAATAGAGAGGGTTTTTACAACAACACCTGTTAGCTGTCAAAATACCCTCTCTATATTGAAATCACGCCCCCTATCACAGGCTCAAGTACTAAAATGCATTAGGGAAAGAGACGTGATAGAGACGAGCACTCCATATTATACATACTCAAAGTGAATGGTAAATAAAAAAAAGTCTTGAAATGAAATTAATTCAGTTTGTTTTTGTAGTCAATGTAGAAACTCGACTAGATACTCGTGTTCGACTAGATGGGGAAGTTTCATTTTAATACATTTGGGTATGCCTCGATTCAATCATTTTATTTGGAACCGTTTTGGATTCCATTTGGTTTCGGTTATTTGAGTGTGGTGAATGGAAAAACTATCTCTCTCACAATACACTCATATAATGGGTCCGTGGTGATTCTAATTTCCATACTAATTTGATCCGACTTGGTATCGTTTTGAATCTTTTTTTGGGTCCGTTTATGAACTGGTTCGGATCCAAATCGGAGTCGCTTGCTTGAAGGTAGATTCACAATGCGACGAGAAAACGTGACGTGAGCGTGAAGAGAACTCGTCGTAGTTCTGATTTCAAACCATGAAAGTATACCAGGGTATGCACAATGAGGAATAGTTTAACTAACTGCATTATTGCTAGACAAAAAAAATATAATAAATCCCGAACTATTAACCTAATATGTGCAGACCCAGGCTAGATAAAGCAAGGATTGTTGCAACATGCACAGGACACTGGCCAAAAGGAGAACATGCGGTAAAGCTTGGCATCCCCTACAATACTCACTGTCATAGTTGTGATAGGGACCAGCATTAAAAGGAAACAGTCTTTCATTTCCTCTGTAAAGGCTCTCCCAAACCAATGCGAAACATTCGTTGCGGCGAAAAAACATTCGTCACTCAAAATTATTTCATATGTTTCTCCGCCGCGTTGGTGTGGGCACTCTCATATATCACCATGTAAAAAAATTTTGGCATGCGAATGTTTTTTCGCCGCAACGAATGTTCCGCATTGGTTTGGGAGAGCCTTAAATGTCCCGCTTTGGCCAGAATGAGGCAACAATCTTTTGGGAAGCGCTTTTTTGACGACCTTAACGAACTCTCCCAACTAACAAAATTGCTTCCGATTTCAGACATTAAAGTGTACTTCGTTTCTTTAGTGACCCAGAAATCCTCCTGACGGGAAGCCAAATCGGTATAGGAGTCAAAGGTGATTTAACTGATCCATTAGACTTTCAATTAGCAATAACATCAGCGTCACAATGCGATGAACTGATGTTTCTTTAATCATATCCAATAGTGATCCAAAGAAATATTAATGCAATCCTTAAGCCTTAACTACATCCAACACACTTTTGTACAAAATATTGTGTCTTTTTCCAACATGCTAACCAATCCTATCTCGTATCTCAAATTTTGCAAAAGTAAAAGTAAGAGCTCTCTTAAGCCTTAACTACATTCAACACACTTTTGTACAAAAGTGAAAAAAATGTTTTGTCTTTTTCCAACATGCTACTCAATCCTATCTCTTATCTCAAATTTTACAAAAGTAAAAGTTAGAGCCTTCTTAAGGCTTAACTACATAGACCTACTTTTGTACAAAAGTGAGAAATTACACACATACTCTAGCGTCATCTGCTTGCGAAAAATTGAACTTAAATTGTGTTTAATGCTTAAGGTTTCTGACATTTATCAAAAAAAAAAAAAACTAGAAAACAATTTGTTACGCTAGGTATTTGATTTTATCATACAAAATATCTATTTTAATTTGTCTTTCTTTAAAATAAAATCGTCCTAATATATCTGAACAATTATAAGACAACTATTCGGGAGTGTATATTATTTTGCTTAAGGTTAGACCGCACACAACTGCAGCGGAACTACACTTCACGACGCGGCAAAACATTATTTGTATGAACTATATCGCACTAAGCGACAACTGAACTTCATAAAATTTCATACAAATTATATTGAATCGCAGTTCCGCTGCAGTGCAGTTCCGCCTAGTGCGGTCTAACCTTTAGTTGTACTGTCTAGTAGGTGTGTTCGGGGTTCCAGCGCAAATGTGCAAGGAAAGTACTTTGTTAACCTCACACAAATCCCGGATTCATTAATATTAAATAAATTATTATTATATTAAAATACAGGCTATTTTCAATATGCTGATGAAAATCACACATTCGCCTCCACAAGAATGAACAACTAGCTGCAGGCTCTGCAAATTAAGATGATCGTTCTGTGATCCAAGGAAGGCGTATGATATACCTACATATTTATAAAATGCTGGTCTTCATAATAAAAAAGACTTCATTTTGATGAAGAACACAGCTGAATCCCTGGGGCCAGCTCCAACATCAATTTAAAATTTGTTTAAATAAAATAAATATTTATTTATGTAAACACACTTTTTTTTGCATTGAATTGAATTTTTTTCTTGAACAAAAAAAAAAAATCAGCTATCAGCTGTTCAAGATAAGGTGTGTTCGTGATCTGTTCCCCTAAAATTTCCCTACAGCCAGTGACATCTATTAGTCGTTTTCAAAACTGTTTCTTATTAATGTATTGGTGTTTTACTTTTGTACAAAAGTAAAAGTTAAAGCCTGTACTACATAGACCTACTTTTGTACAAAAGTACAAAAGTGAAAAATTACACACATACTCTAGCGTCATCTGCTTGCGAAAAATTGAACGAAAATTGTGTTTAAAGCTTAAAGTTTTTGACATTTATCAAAAAAAAAACTGGAAAACAATTTGTTACGCCAGGTATTCGATTTGTAGGTATTATGCAAAATATCTATTTTCATTTGTCTTTCTTTAAAATAAAATCGTTCTAATCAATCTGAACAATTATAAACGAACTATTCAGGAGTGTACATAATTTATTTTGTTAAGAGAGGTATACTCTCTCTATTGTATTTGGGGTTCCAGATGCAAGCTCTGCAAATTAAGATGATCGTCAAACGTTCGATGTGATCCAAGGCGCATGATGTTTTTACAAAATGATGCTCTTCATAATAAAAATAGATCATTTTGCTAAAGAACACAGTTGAATCCCTGGTGCCAGCTCTAACATCAATTTAATATTTGTTTAAATAAAATACATATTAAGTTATAAACACTTTTTTTTGCATTGAATTTAATTTTTTTTCTTGAACAAAAAAAAAAACGCCAGCTATCAGCTGTAAGGTGTGTTCGTGTTTTGTTCCTCTAAAATTTCCCTACAGCCAGTGACATCTATTAGTCGTTTTCAAAACTGTTTCGTATGATTGTATTGGTGTTTTACTTTTGTACAAAAGTAAAAGTTAAAGGCTTAACTACATAGACCTACTTTTGTACAAAAGTACAAAAGTGAGAAATTACACACATACTCTAGCGTCATCTGCTTGCGAAAAATTGAACTAAAATTGTGTTTAATGCTTAGAGTTTCTGACATTTATCAAAAAAAAAAAAAAACTAGAGAACAATTTGTTACGCTAGGTATTCGATTTTATCATACTAAATACCTATTTTAATTTGTCTTTCTTTAAAATAAAATCGTCCTAATATATCTGAACAATTATAAGCCAACTATTCGGGAGTGTACATTATTTTGCTTAGTTGTACTGTCTAGTAAGTGTGTTCGGGGTTCCAGCGCAGATGTGCAAGGAAAGTACTTTGTTAATCTCACACAAATCCCGGATTCATTAATATTAATTATATTATTATTATATTAAAATACAGGCTAATTTCTGAAAAAAAATTGTGTTTACATAAATAAATATTTATTTTATTTAAACAAATTTTAAATTGATGTTGGAGCTGGCACCAGGGATTCAACTGTGTTCTTCATCAAAATAAACTCTTTTTTATTATTAAGACTAGCATTTTATAAATATGTAGGTATATCATACGCCTTCCTTGGATCACAGAACGATCATCTTAATTTGCAGAGCCTGCAGCTAGTTGTTCATTCTTGTGGAGGCGAATGTGTGATTTTCATCAGCATATTGAAAATAGCCTGTATTTTAATATAATAATAATTTATTTAATATTAATGAATCCGGGATTTGTGTGAGGCCAACAAAGTTCTTTCCTTGCACATCTGCGCTGGAACTGCGAACACACTTACTAGACAGTACAACTAAGCAAAATAATGTACGCTCCCAAATAGTTGGCTTATAATTGTTCAGATATATTAGGACGATTTTATTTTAAAGAAAGACAAATTAAAATAGATATTTTGTATGATAAAATCGAATACCTAGCGTAACAAATTGTTTTCTAGTTTTTTTTTTTTTTGATAAATGTCAGAAACTCTAAGCATTAAACACAATTTGAGTTCAATTTTTCGCAAGCAGATGACGCTAGAGTATGTGTGTAATTTTTCACTTTTGTCTTTTGTACAAAAGTAGGTCTATGTAGTTAAGCCTTTAGTATCTTGCTCGGGTCGCTTTATTGTTTATATAAGTAAATATGGAAAGTCTTATATTGCAAACACCATGACTCCATTTTGCCACCATTTGTAATTCAAGTAAAACGTGTTATGTGATTGTAATAATTAATTTGTAATAATGCGAATGAGCACACGCTTTTTTAGTTTTGCAAAAATGTGGGCATCTTTATTATTTGCATAAATAATTATGTGCAATGAAAACATTAGGCTCTTATATTAATTCACGTGCGGCAGGCGAAAACGCTTTCAATGGATTTTTTTTTAGATAAATTATGAGTTTAAAAATTCTTTGAAGGAGAAACTCAATCCGTTTTAATGCTAATTATTTCATATAAGAATTTGGCCGAGAGGTTAGCGAACTCGACAAGTAATGCAAGGCATCCAGAGTTCGATCTTTGATCTTCGTTCCGGAACCCAACTTACAATTTTACTCCTATACTCATCCATTATAGAAGCTATTTATAATCGTTTATTACAATCATTTAATCTCTCTTTAGTGCTCCATAGAGTTAAAAAGGAGAGTTTTTTTAACTCTTTTAGCACCTTAATGAAGGAAATTCAGTTGCTATGAAGAACATTCTAAGAGAGTTCGAAAGAAGTGCTAAAAGAGTAAAGTATAGAGTGTGAAGGAAAATAAAAAAATTAAGTAGGTAAGCCTAGGGATCGAACTCTGGATGTCTCGCATTACTTGTTGGGCTCGCTTTTTTTTTTTTTTTTTTATTTTTTTTTAATTCATTTTTATTTTTCATTTTACTTATAACTATCTTAAAGCTAGACAAAAATTCATGAAAAACTAGCCTACTTATCATTATCTTAAAAATAACTTACTGGCCCTAAACGGGCGCTCTAAATTAAACAATAACTTAATGCTAATGCCTTTCGGCCTATGAACTACTTAAATAATATACTATCTTGGTTTTATTTTTTCCAAGAAAGATTTTCAAGAAAAACTTGGATTTTTTATCATTTTTTTTTTTATATTTTTTTATAAAACTTACAAGCTAATTAAAACTAATTAAAACTACTTAAAACTATACTTAAAACTACTATAAAACTACTTAGAACTACCTTAAAACTAGAACAGCCACAGCAAGCAGTTTTTTTTTCGTAATTTTTTGATTTTTTGATTTTATAATTTTTTTTTTTTTTTTTTTTTTTTTTTGGTGCCACCCTGACTGTCCCTACTTAATATTTACACACCTAAAAACTATGTTAGTCGGCCAAGACGAGAAGGCTAAGTCAACTTAATTATATCATGTGTCATTGTAATTCAACCACCAAAACTGATTCTCCTGTCTTACTCTCTCTCTCCGGTCCCGATCGGACACAGTCCTACTGAACCGAAGGCGCTCTGCTCCGTCCTGTGCGAGGACGTCTCGACCATAAAGGAGTCGCCTATCTACAGTTCTACGGCCGACGTGGTAGATAAGCGGAACCGCCGCTCTATCCTGTATCAGCCCTCGACTGTCTAAATAGAGGAAAGCATCGGGTGGGATAAATCCACTTAAACGCACATTCTCGTAGTAATCAGTGTTGGGGTAGTAAGCCCCAAAAATTAAGCTGTTGGCCGAGGACATCGCTCTAGCAACGTGACCCCGAATCAGCTTGATTATAAAATTATCGATTCTGTTAATATTGGCTCCATTGTATAGAACCTCGTTGGAATAATAATGTTTGTACTCCGACTCTGGTGTTCTGTGTAATCCAAGGCAGCGTCGAAGACACTGCCTCTCAAACACCCGAATCTTTTCCATTTGAGATGGGGCAACGTTGAACCACACCGGGCATCCATAGGCAATCATTGGCCGGATAAGGGCCATGTAGCAAATCACCTTAACCCTGCTGTCAAGACGGCTGCTATAAAACAACCGTTTTGTCAGGGCGAAAGCTCCCCTGGCTCTGGTCAGAGCAGCATTTATATGTCTGTCGAAATACAAATACTGATCCATCCAGATGCCAAGGTACTTTACTACACTTTTATTCGCCAGTGGATGTCCATGTGGCCCTACGATCACCAGCTTGCGCCAGTTCTTTCTTGTATCCGTAGGGGCTCCACGCAATGGAGTCCTGAACAGAATGGTTTCGGATTTCTGAAAGTTGATTTTCAACTTCCAGTCATCGCAATATCGCTGAATCTTGTCGAAGTCACGCTGTAAGAGAATTCTGATGACCTCAACTGTTGGAGCTGTTCTGTACGCAATTAGATCGTCGGCATACGCTATGGCATGGGCTAGACTACCTATCAGATCGCTGGTGTAAATACTGAATAGAATCGGTGAGTTCACCGCTCCCTGTTGAAGACCATTTTTAATTTCGAATGTTGCGGTAGAAGTTACATTGCCAATTTTGACAACAAACTTTCTACCATTGAGCATATCATAAAGCATATATAAAAGCGGTTTACTTATGCCCAGTCTGGCTAGCTTTAGATACAGACCTTCTAACCATACGGTGTCGAAAGCTTTCTCCAAGTCAACCAGACAAGCACCCGTACACTGTCTTTTAGATTTGTTCCATTGGACATCAGAAACGAGCTTAGACGCGGCATGAATGGTGTCATGTCCCGCCTTAAAACCGAACTGATTGTCCGGTATGATATTGTTGTCCTCCGCCCACTTGGACAGAGCTCTATTTATAACTTTCTCAAATACCTTACTGATACTCGGAAGAAGACTTATCGACCGGAGATTCGCCGGATTGGAGTTGTCCTTACCCTTTTTCGGGAGAGGATGAACCACAGCTGTCTTCCACCGCCCTGGATAATATGCATTATTCAGAGCGTTGTTAAACAGTGTGGCATAAATGTCAACTGCTTCCTGAGGCAGATGTCGCAGTACAACGTTGGATATACCATCGATTCCTGCTGCCTTCTTTTTCTTTAATGAAGCGAAGATGAGCTGGAGCTCAACTTTCGAAATTAACAGGGAATTAGCCCCGTTTCGCTCGGCGATGGTGGCGTTTGCCAAATGTTCTTCATTGAACCCGGTGAAACCGAGATTCTCTGATCGCCATTGCGTCATTTCATTTCGAAGGTAGAAGTGGTGAAGCAAGGCTCTGTTTTCCAGGTCATGGTTCGGGCGAATGCTAGCATTCACCTTGTACACTTGCTGGAAAGCAGCCCCCACAGCCTTCACTTTCTCACGAGGATCTTCGATTATAAAGAGGTCATCGTCCAGGACGGATTCCTCTGGATCTATGCCTGCTATCAGAAGTACGTCTCTGTTCTCTGTCGTTCTCTGAAGCTTAAGACACGGAAGTTCGTTTTGATCATTCCGTCTAAATATTTTATTAATTTGAGGAAACATACTCGGGTCGCTAGAGTTAACGGCCCGAATGTTGTTGTCCCAATACATATTAATAGACAACCGGTAATTTTCCTTGATCAATTGGTTGATGTTTTTAATTGACGACTTCAGTGTCCTAATCTCCAGATCGTGTATGTCAGTAAAACGTCTGTACAAGAGTTTCAGTCTTGTCAAAAGTCCACTTTTTTGTCTGTGTAGTGCGTCGATGGTCGCGTTGCGGTACATGTCTGTGGCTTCGCGTTCTTTGTATTTCGGTATTGTTTTTTCCATTGTTCGTTGGATTGTACTGTCCATCTTTTCCAAGTAATCGTCAATTTCAGTGTTTGTTAAATTCCTGTCATTTGGTGGGGATATGTTGTTCGTACGTAGTTCACTCGATAAAGCGCTGGTGAAGCGTGGCCAGCGAGTCTTACTGTAATTGTAAGAATGCACTGGCACGTTGTTGGGCTCGCTAACCACTCGACCAATCTCTTATATGAAATAATTACCATTAAAACCGATTGACTTTCTCAAAGAATTTTATAACTCATAATTTATCTAAAAAAAATCTATTAAAAGTGTTTTTGCCTGCCTTACGTGAATTAACATAAGAGCCTAATGTTTACATTGCACATAATTATTTATGCAAATAATAAAGATGCCCACATTTTCCAAAACTATAAAAGCGTGCGCTCATTCGCATTATTAAAAATGAATTGTTACAATCACATAACACGTTTTACTTGAATTGCAAATGGTGGCAAAATGGAGTCATGGCGTTTGCAATATAAGACTTTCCATATTTGCTTATATAAACATAATATCAACCCGAGCAAGATACTAACATTAAGGATTGCATTAATATTTCTTTGGACTATTATTGGATATGATTAAAGAAACGTAAGTAAATCGCATTGTGATGCAGATGTTATTGCTAATTGAAAGTCTAATGGACCAGTTATATCACCTTTGACTCCTATACCGATTTGGCTTACCGTAAGAAGAATTTCTGGGTCACTAAAGAAACGAATGACACTTTAATATCTGAAATTATTGAAATTTATTGGCTTGAAATTATTAAAAATATGCATTATTACTTAGTTTATTTTAAGACTATTGAAATTACTTTACCACTATTGAAATGAAAATGTAGCAAGGGAACTGCTAAACAAATCGTTTACATTTCATGTTCATGTGTGAAAATTTTTATAGAAGCTCGGATTTATTTAAAGGAAAATTTAAAGTTTTACAAAAGGAAAAGGCTGATTAAGTTTTTGCATCTTCCAAATTATATCTAAAATGACTGAGTGGTTAAAGTGATGGACTGTCACGTAGGAGTTCCCGAGTTCGATCCCTAGTGAGGTAAAAATATAATTTATGTTTTATAATTGTTTCCAATACTATAATTAATAAATAATTGAATTTGATACTTGATTTCAGATAAAATGCAGTAAAAATCACATTCAAAAATTAAAATAAAAATTTATTTGTTCTTTTTTTTTATTTATTTTTGTTCATCTAATAAAAAACTTGTATTTTACTTTTATACAACCATGTCCGAAGCTATCTGTCAAGTTGAAGTGTCATTCAAATTTCCAATATCGCTCGTTAAAACTTCGTATCGGCTTCTTAAGGCTTTTATACAATCGGCTACTTTTAAAAGATCTGCAAGTAAGTTTATAAGAAGATTTTCCGAAATCACGTATATAAGCTATATTAGCTTCTATAACATTCTCCAGATTTATTTTTGACTCCATTTGAAGATGACACTTGATGGTACTTGGTACCTAATTTGACGACTATCCAAGAATAAAAAAAGAATTTGACGTATTTTCTTTGTCTATTATTGTGTGTACAATTCAAAATTGTAAACAAAGTGAGTACAAGATTTTTGTGTTTTGTCTTGTTCAATTTAAGTATAAAATTATATTTAAACAAATTTTAGTGTATAATAGAGATCAGTGTTATAAGCAGTACAACTATGATTTCAACAAGACATCACACCATAAGAAATTGCAAGCGACAAGCCTTAAAAAAAAAGAACTGTAAACCAGTAAAAGAAGTCAGCTGTGCCATCCAAGTTGTGTTCCAACATCGTCCCAAGTGTGTCTCCTAACAAAAACTGATCTGAAGTTAGTTATGCCGTTAGCAGATCCACCGGCGCCAGCACTTGATCGTCAAAGCTCTTTTGTTCAGGATGAACTGACAATAGCTGAAACTGATGTTCCAGTACCTGTTGTGGTTTAAACTGAATTCTCTGGTTTGGTATCTATATACCTACATGAATCGTAAAATAACAATTATTTCCTTCTAAAAGTGAAATGTAAAACACGAGTGAATCAACTCCGAATAGTGAATAGTGTAGAACCACCAGAGGAGCGAATTAATTGTTATGACCTATCTGATAACCATGGTCACCAGCTATAGAACGTTGGGATCCTGTGCATATTATAAGTCATATATAGATATCAGTGCCTTTTTATGCTTAAGTAAACTCTACAAATGTCTTATGGGACTTCGAAAGCCTTTTCTATTAAGCCGAACCGAAGCTGAAATGTTAGTTGGGTTACCATATCCGAGTGTGCGACTAGATGGTCACCCTAAGGGATCAGACCGTATGCGTCCTGGGCAAATCAGCAAATTGCTTAGCGTAGCATACTGCAGCCGAGCTCGGGCGTAGGCGGAGATCCGTTGGGAAATCTGTCACCAAATACCCTCATTATCTTAAAAAACTGTTCTTTTAATCCACATGTCAAACGAGTTATGGTATCAAAACGGCGCATTACAGCGTAAATTGGGTCCACAGGTCAAACGAGTTATGGTATCAAAACGGCGCATTACAGCGTTAATTGGGTCATCGAGCGAGGATGCTTGTGACCGCCATCTACCTATACCTACCTATGCACAATGAAGCGTTTCTCGTCGTCACGTTACGCAAGAGTTTATGGATTTTGGTCTCCGTACTCACGTCTTCATTGGATTTAACCAAAGTCCATTAAAGTCAAAACTCGATAGCGTATAAAAAACAACAAATTATTTATTAATTTAAAAGATATACAAATTAGATTGCGGAGTTCTTGTCTTGACGATTGCCTTACAAAAGAATGCTAATCAATCTCCCAACAAACATTTTTATTCACCAAAGATTACTCGAAAAGATCTTATACAACCAAAGACTATCTTAAAAATCAAAATGTCAATGTAATAATGAAAATGAACAAGGTACTATATGATATATTTCTTAAGGGTGAGTTCTGAATATTTTAGAAGAGTAAAATTTAATTTCGAATGGTTTTGTAAGAATTTAAGTTAAATGAAATTTAAATAGAATGAAACAATGAAATGGAAAATTTAATGATGAGTTGCTACAAGTTTGAAAAATTGAAAAAAGACGCTCTCGTTGAAGTTCTTGATGTTTTTTTTATGTTAAACAAATCGCGGCATTTGTAGAAATCACTTAAAAGAATAAAGAAAACAACAGATACGTGGAAATTAACAAAAACAAATATATATTTTGTTTTGACAATGAAATCATATTTATAGATCTATTTGTGTTGATGATATTATAATGTAGATCTCTTTGTGTTGATGATATTATAATGTTGTATTCTTTGAAAATTATTTCCAAAGCGCGAGGAATAGAACATGAAATCAGCTATGGACAAACACTACACTTATATATTTAAATAATAATTAATAATAAAAGTAATTCTAGTTCGATTTTCCCATTATTTTGAACGCACACTGCACAGCAAGAACCATAGGCAAGAACAAACACAATAAATAATTTAACGCTCTCAAAAAAACTCGTCGTCAAGAAACTCATCGCATTGTGAATTGGGCAACGATTTTATAACTAGAAAAATATGACATCGAATCACGTCACGCTCTCGTCGCGTTTACTCTTCGCATTGTGAATCGGGCTTGAAGTGCAGCGATACAACACGGCACCACAGCACAACACACGCAGTGTGGTTCTGGCTCCTGATAAATATACTACAACTGTAGCAAGGAGAAAGCACTGGACCCTGGACGTCATTATGTGTCATGTTCATGTCATGTGATGTCATTCCATCAAAAATTAAAAAATAGAGAGGCTCGCATCGGAATCGCAAAACAAGAGTGTACAAAATAATTTCTTTTTATCAGATAAGTGGCAAATGTATTTGTAATTAAACTTTTGTTTATAGTGTAAGTTCTACAAAAATCAACAAAAGCCCACTCATTTGATTCCAATAAAGAAACTAAAATGAAATGAACAGACTTGTAATGTTCGTCAAGGGTCTTTTGGGTAAATCATTTTGCTGGGGGATTATGGTAGCTTCATTTACGTGGATAGTTACAATTTTATTGTACTTCCATTTATCAAAAGAAACTTTTAGAGGTTTTATGCCAAACCATAACAATATGCTACAAACATTTGAAGGATCTACTGAAACATACATTCCAATCACGAATCATCACAAGAACCACGACCAAACTATTGCCTTGGGACAGATTTCCACGAAGCATACCGTAAATCCATTAGTGTCTAAATATGCATTTATACAAAGATTAGGTAAGAATCTTTCAATAAGCTACCTAGCTATGCGGTGTTGCTAGATGCTTTAATCACTTAAACCGGTTTTAATTTTAAAATTTAAATATTTATGTATTTTTATTGTAGGTAATGTCAACAGGTATGGGGTAATAAACAATCTAGATGACCAAAATATTCGTGATTTAGGTTACAAAAATCATGCATTTAATGCCTTAGTCAGCAATAATATTGGACTAATCCGTGACATTCCAGACACTCGGCATAAAATGTAAGTAGAACGTATTATACATAAGTGCCTGCATATTTTTTTTTTTGTATTTAAGATGGCAAATTGTTAATGAAATCAAATGGTATTTCATCAGTTAGATATTTAGCTTACAAAAATAAGGAGTAAAATAATTGTAGGTTCAAATGTTAAATGACTGGAATCGTCATCACTTTATTAATGTCGTTTTCGATTGGATTTCGGAACAGTACTACTCCTTTTTTATTCCAATCGAATTATTTTCTGTTGTTCCGAGACTAATTTGTAAAATATTTATGTGTGTGTGCGTAAATTGTCTTATATTTATGTATATTTTGCACGTTCAGTCGAGCAAAATATATTTGACAAATAATCCGATAAAAGGTCTTATATTTATATGTGTGTTCCGGGTCTATTACTTTATTAATTCCGGAACAGAAAAATACTCCGAAAACATTACTCGGGACAGCCAATCGAATTATTTTGGAGTAAGCGGAGTCAAAAAGGAGTAACTCCGAACCTCCAACCGAAAACGACATAAGCTCTGGTTACTTCTCAGGGTCGCTTTTATGTCTATACGAAAATTGGTCTGTAATAACAGCCACACGTCGTTGAGAGTTTTTGATTGAGGCATTATGTTTATTTTGCATTATAGGCCACCACTCCACCAGTGAAAAAAATTACATAATAAGAATCCCAATGTTGTACCTATTTCATTTCATATAAATACTTTGTAAACGGATTGCCTTACAAGTTGGGGGATATTTAACTTAAAAATAGGTCTCAATTAACGTCACTACCCTACATCCGTGTGATTTATTAGCAACACCCTGAAAAGTATCGGTATTCATGTTAACTAATACATTTTTGGTACGAAGTTAAATCAAACTCATTAGAACCGTTTAAGATAAAAATTGATAGAACTGGTATTTTTCTGAATTCAGCTCAAAAAACAGGAATGGAGAGAAGAAAGGAAAAAGTGCATTCTTTTCTTTTTTATTTATTCCCTATGTTTTATGTAATAATCAGACAAACTCCATTTATAAAAATCCACCTTGATAAAGGTATACCTACTTACTAAGCCCTTTGACTTACTGAAAAAGTGTGTGCCACCTGAAAAACCCTCTCCGACTAGCGGTTTAGTTAACGTCAAGACTATAAAGCTCTGAGTTGGCATTTTTTTCAACAGCCGCAATGAGATAGATAAACCTAGAGCCTCTCGTACTTTAAACATTTAAAAAACTTTAATAAAGAAGACAAATTATTTAGAAAAACTTTTATTTCTAGATGCCATAAACAAATCTATGATGAAGAACTTCCAAGCGCTTCAATTGTTATGTGTTATTACAACGAACACAAGATGACTCTATTGCGTTCCATAAAGTCCATATTGGATAGAACGCCTATGAAATATCTTAAAGAAATTATTCTAGTCGATGACTTCAGTGATGTTTCAGATTTAATTACTGGACTCGCAGAAGAAATACATACATTTGATCCAGACCACAAAGTCAGATTATTAAGAAATACAAAAAGAGAGGGTCTAATTAGGGCACGTGTCATTGGAGCCAGAAATTCAACAGGCGATACACTTATTTTCTTAGACAGTCATATTGAAGTGAACAAAGATTGGATAGAACCCCTTTTGCACATAGTTAAACATGAAAACTCAACGCTTGCAGTTCCCGTCATAGACATCATCAATGCGGATACTTTTCAGTATACACCTAGTCCGCTTGTGCGAGGTGGTTTCAATTGGGGTTTACATTTTAAATGGGAAAATCTTCCTGATGGTAAGTTATATAATACTTGAAATTTTGTTTAACATCAGTTAGAGCCACATTTTTATATCCTAAGGCACATTGAAGGACGAACATTCATTTTCGGGACCATTTAAGTCACCAACCATGGCTGGAGGACTATTTGCCGTTGATAGACGATATTTTACTCATATTGGTGAATATGATATGGGTATGGATATTTGGGGTGGGGAAAACCTAGAAATATCATTTCGTGTTTGGCAGTGTGGAGGCGCTATTAAAATAATGCCCTGTTCTCGAGTGGGTCATATATTTCGGAAAAGACGACCATATAGCTCGCCAGAAGGTGTCAATACAATGTTGAAAAATTCACTTCGACTGGCTTATGTTTGGATGGATGAATTTAAGGTAAATTTAAAAGCTAAAATGTTGTCAAGAATAATTTGAATTTTGCATTTTTTTTTCTGAAGGATTACTACATAAAGCATGAAAATATAGGTCGATTTTTTGATTTTGGTGACATAAAAGAACGCATTCAGTTAAGAGAGAAATTAAAATGCTCGAATTTTACTTGGTACATGCATAATGTTTATCCTGAGCTAGATTTACCTGGAGAACATAAGAAATCAGTGAAAATTTCTAAATCTGTTTTTCAACCTTGGCATTCGAGGTGAGTGTTATGCTTCTATGTTAAAAAAAAATATCTATTGTACATTCTAATTATTAAAATACATCTTTTTAGGAAACGAAAATACACTGGTAGCTTTTTAATGAGACTTTCTGGCACCAATTTATGTGCTTCCGTTGTTGGCCCTAAAGTGAATGGTTTCTACAAGAAAGCAAGTAAAATAACATTGCAGACCTGTATGAAAGCAAAGAATCAAATATGGTAATTTGTAATTTTAATTATTAAAAAAGGGGAAGGAATAATCGAAGTTGCTATAAAGCTAATTTCAATTAGATTAGAAGCGAAAACATTACAGACGGAGCACACTATAGACCAAACTACCGTACGAAGATTCAAGCCTTGACTACATAGACCTACTTTTGTACAAAAGTACAAAAGTGAGAAATTAAAATGGTCGTTAAGGAACCGTGCTTCCAAAAAACATACGAAAATTGTTTTGACACATAAATTAAACCACCATGGACAATTTTCAATTGTTTTATTGCAAGCAGGTGTCTTCAGAATAGATATTTATTTTTCACTTTTGTACAAAAGTAATAGGCCGTAGCATAATGGTTAGTGGGTTCGACTGTCACGCTGAAGGTCTGTGTTCGCTTCCCAGCCTCGTCCACCTAAAAACTAAAAAGTTTTTTTTTCAGGGCTACTGCCTCTTGCGAGGAATTGACAAATCCTCCAAGAGTATCACTTGTCGCAAATTAGTGTTTCTTGTCTAGCTAATTGTAGGTCCCTTCCATTCCTGTCGACAGGCGCACACAGGAATGGTTGCGAGTTGTTAGTCACTAAGCCCTGGTTCTTCACGAGCCGTTGTGCCAACCAATTTATTTCTTTTTTATTTTTTCCATTACTGTCGACAGACGCACACAGGAATGGTTGCGAGTTGTTAAAAACTTTTTAGTTTTTTTTAGGTGGACGAGGCTCGGTTCGCTTACCAGCCTCGTCCACCTAAAAAAACTAAAGTTTTTTTTCGGGGCTACTGCCTCTTGCGAGGAATTGACAAATCCTCCAAGAGTATCACTTGTCACGAATAAGTGCTTCTCATCTAGCCGTTCGGATTCGGCATAAAACTGTAGGTCCCTTCTATTTCTGTCGACAGGCGCACACAGGAATGGTTGCTAGTTGTTAGTCACTAGGCCCTGGTTCTTCACGAGCCGTTGTGCCACCCAATTTATTTATTTTTTTATTTTTTCCATTCCTGTCCACAGACGCACACATGAATGGTTGCGAGTTGTTAGTCACTAGGCCCTGGTTCTTCATGAGCAATTTATTTATATTTTTTTGTAAAAAAGTAGGCCTATGTAGTTAAGCCTTAAGTCTGTTAAGATCAGATAATGTAAATTGAATCGTCCTTCAAAAATTATTCACGGATTAAAATAATAAATATCGTCCGATTTAAAATCCTTGACTGTTCGCAGTCGCACGTATTCTTATAATAATAAAAACTCGGCCACGACACTCAAAAGTCTGTAGTGTGCGCTGTGTATTAAAGCGTAAAGAAAATACCTAATAATTTAGTATAAATAAATACGATTTTTTTTTTCTTATACTTATAAAGGTACGAAACAGAAAAGTCTGAAATCATTCTGGATAAATTATTGTGCCTGGAAGCATCGTTAAGCTCAAATTATGCATATCCAGTACTTGGCAAATGCCATGAGATGTTAGGTGATCAACAATGGAGGCACACAAGCTCTGTAAGTCTTTTTTATTTCCATCATCTGAATAAATAATGCAATTTAATTTAATTTTATTCATATTCTTTCAGGAGAGCAGCCCTATATACAATATGGCAACTGGAACTTGTATAAAAGCATCAGAAGCAAGTGAAGGAGCTACTCTTAAATTAGATCTATGCACGAAAAATGTCCCAAATGCATGGGATATTATCTCAATGGAATAAAAAATGTTAATTATTATATAATTAATATAATTATTATTAATAAGTTTAACTTTTCTGTATGTATGTATTCATTTTGTAAGACTTGTAAAAACTTTTGTTAAATAGAAAATATTTACATTTTTGTTAGAGATGAATGTTTTTTCATTTGAATGATTTTATTGTGAACAAAAAAATGAAAGTTTATTAAGTTGAATGTTTCTGAAAACTAATTTAACGATCAGCCCTATTCTGCTTTACGATTCGATCGAATCTTTCGATTCACGAGAATGATTTCTTACATTTGTCTCAAAATATTTCTTGAAATCTTCCATCCTTCAAGTGCAAAGCGTTAACAATATTTATTATTGGATTTATAAAGAGAATCTTATTGTTTAAGGCTCTCCCAAACCAATGCGAAACATTCGTTGCGGCGAAGAAACATTCGTCAGTCAAAATTATTTCATATGTTTCTCCACCGCGTTGGTGTGGGCACTCTCATATATAACCATGTAAATAAATTTTGACACGCGAATGTTTCTTCGCCGCAACGAATGTTCCGCATTGGTTTGGGAGAGCCTTTAATTTTATTTTGCTATCAATGTATGCGCATTTTGAATAATCGAAGCAAAACATCCGCAACGGTTTTTTCAAAATGAAGGATACACGAGCTAAACAACAACAAAAAACTGACATTTTACGTCGGTTTTAGAAGTGCCTCAATTTTACAACAACAATATAACTTCTATTGTTTAGGTTTTTCTTTCTTTAATAATTACAACTCCTTTCAAGTGGAATCGAGTCGGCTGAAGCTCATTTCAACTCAATGCAGGTATACAAAATGGCCAACCCAGCTTGAAGCTCGCTCGAATACATAATGTAAACGGGGTAATAGACGCATCATATGAATTCCTGTTTTCGCTTGCAATTTTTCATCCTGAAATTTCTCCCCTAAAATAAAAAAAGGCCCCAAAACCATGGAAAATAACCCCATATTCCAAATTTAAAACTTTTGTTTGCATTGTTTTCTGGTTTTCCTTATAAATTTGAGGGCAATTTTTCATTATGTGTTCTGTGATAAAACATTTATTTTTTTTTAAATTAACGAATCAAGCACTGAACACATGCATTATGTTTATTACATTTTTTTTTGCACGAAAAGAAAATCTATTACAAATTTATGCACGGACGTATTGATTTTTTGACAGCAGAAATTTTACGAAAATATATGTCAGAGGAGAAAGAAAAAAATTTTACTACGAAGGAGAAAAAGTTTTTAGAATGAATTTTTAGTAAATTAGTGCAATGTATCGCGAATAATTAAAATCCTCAATTTTCTTTGCTAGTGTATACATTTAAGAAATGTTTCAATAGAAACCAAAATAGCATATATGATCAAGAACAAAGTGATTTAATTAAAATGAATCGTCATCAAGTCTTAAGTGGTGCCTGTAATGCTGGAGATCGGTGTTATGCAGTTGGTTCTGTCGAAGGAATTCCCTTCACGGTGAGAATAAAAACAACAAAAATGTATATATATTTATTGTTAAAACCTATATGTAATCACTGAAAACACCTTTTTCGCTAAATATGGGATCGACTGGTGGCTACGACAATTGTCACAATTAATTAACTAATTTTCCAAGACAAAATTATAATTTTAATCAATTAGTGGGTCGTTTCATATATGGTGGGCCGTCGGGAGGTTGTAGCCAATTGTGCCAGACAAATGAAGTCAGTTTAAATACTTGCTGCCTTTTTATTACACCACAAATAAAATATTTTTATTTTCAAGTTCAAATGTATTCTTATAGGTATCGTAGTTAATTGTTTTCTATCGTCAAATATTGTTCACCTTAATTTCTAATGTTTGCTTCCCCAATTCATAAAAAAAGGGGGACGGGCGCATGAGGCTGATTTCTTTGTTAAAAAGGCAAAACGCGACAAGAAAAATAATAAGTACCCAAAAATGTCATATTTTATTTCTTTTTTGTTCTCTCTTGATTTCAAGTTGATTAGAACGATTCCCGAGAGTATGTCGTCGTTGTTAGACGATGACGCAACTTTTTCAAATTATTTTTTACAATTTTATTGACACTGTTTTGTATCTAAACTATTGATCAATTCAGTTAATTCAAATGCATATTGGATATTGCAGTCCAAGGGCAGGACTGGGAGAAAGAAGAAAAATGTTCATGTTTTCAAATAAAAGTTATTATCATTTTTGTTCTTGTTGTTTTTTTTTTGTTTTGTATTATTTGTTGTCGGGGTGGATAAAAACTTGTTTACTTTAGACCTTACTAGCATGTGACCCAAACTGTTCTTCTTTGCTTAGCAAGTGAAGTCACCAAAGCAAATCTTTTTTGTTTTGATAAACAATATTAGATCTAATTTTATAAAGAAACAAAAATTTAAACTCATTGTGAAAGCAGAAACTCTCAGGACTGGCAAATTTGACGATTTTAAGTCTTGATTACAATCAAATGTATAAAACAGTAAATATAGAGTCAAATGACCTTGTGTTTGGAAATACATTTTTTTCCATTCAGTACACAGGTGATAAGTATTTTAGCCAAGAAAATCGTAAAAATGTTTGATCTTGTAAAAAATAAGAATTCAAGTGAAGATATTACTAAGTCAATAATAATTTGAAATGTACTGTTTCTACTGAAAGAGTTTATCTTTAGTACAATGTTGTTTCAATATTCAGACTATTAAAATAAAAAATCATTTATACCTACACAGTATAGTGCATAAGATTCCTGAAAAAAAAAGAGTGTGAAAGGGATCTATTTCCCCCGTAAAGAAGGGAGGGGCAATTAAAACAAATTCCACAGCTTATTTGCACGAACCTCCTCTTTTAGTTAACAATTATAATATAGCTAGACATTGACATATTGACATTATAATATGTTAAAATTGCAATGATGTAACAATATCGTTAACGAGAATTTTGTTTAAACAATCATGAATACAAGTTTTCAAAAATTAATACAAAATTAAAAAACTGTTATAAGGAATGAAAAACTTACATTTTTTTAATTGCTTCAATTCCTTTTCAAAAAAGGTAATAGAAAGAATGTTTCCGACTATAGGCCTATTTCTCTGCTTTCAACTTTCTCAAAACTTTTTGAAAAACTGATAAAGGTAAGAATAATTTCCTTCTTGGACAAAAATAAATTTTTCAGCGATAATCTTTTCGGATTTCGATCAGGAATGTCTACTGAAGACGCTATTTTAAGGCTGTGTACTTAATTATATAGCAGTTTAAATTGCAATAAAATCAGTATGGTTCTTTTCGTTGATATGACTAAGGCTTTTGATATGGTTGACCACGACGTTCTGTTAAACAAATTGTATAATGCTGGTTTTCGAGGTGTTATATTTAAACGGTTTCCTACTTAAAGGAATGAGATCAAAAAGTTAATGTGAACGGAACTTTTAGCAATTCACTTCTTTTAAAAAATGGGGTCCCACAAGGCTCCGTTCTCGCCGAATTATTTTTCTTAATTTATATAAATTCTCTTTTCAACCTTAAATTAAATGGTTTCCCTACTGCCTTTGCTGATGATATAGCATTCACATATGAATTTAATACTACTTTTGAATTTGTTGCCAAAATTGATGAAAATTTAGAAATCCTAAGGACATGGTTTGATGCTCATAAGCTAATTATAAGCGAGAAAACTAAGTTATTAACTTTTAAACTTTCTGAAAATAGTCTTTTTGATTATAACCTGTGCTTTCATGCTTTTATAAATGTGGTGAACGTACATGGTTGCCACTCGCCTGGAAAGTCAGGGAAAGTCAGGGAACGAAAATTTGGTCAGGGAAAGTCAGGGAATTTTGAAAGCGGTCAGTGAAAATTTTGTTCAGCACTGAATTTTTTCACATTAAGATAATTAAATCTTTCGTTGAACTCTGCTCAAATTTTTGCGCCAAAAGAATGTGTATTCAATGAGTACAGTTCAAATTCATTTTCTAGAAACTATTTTTTGACAAAACATCATTTCAAGAACTGAAAAATTAAAGGCTATAGAGCATCTTTTGTCGTCACTTTTAAATATTTTTTTTGTGGAAAAAATACTGTATTTTTTTTTTATTTACGAAGGGACCTTTGAAGTGAAAAGAGTCCAATAAATATTTTAAGAATGTCATATTTTGCGATAAAACTTTAATTAATAGCTCTACCAAGAAAAAAAGAAAAAAGAAGATACAAATTAAGATGATTATGAAATACAGCCATGCAAACTTTACATTGCGATTTCTGAAGTTTTTTGAGTTATGACGTTGATCTTTTTAACGAACGATATGTATATGTACAGATTATTTTTATAAAATGTTTAAACATACGAATATTGTTTCCACATACATAAATTGCTCTTGCAAAGATTAAGTTTAATTCATAATTCAAGTATCGCCCACTGGGCCAAATTCGTCCACCCAAAACTCACATTCACAGACACTAGAGAGTCAAACTATTTGTTTGAAAATTAAATCACAAAATATTTTTTTTAGTTTTATATTGTCAGTCGTTCTGTTATCAAAGTTTTTTGAACCAAACACTACCTTGGGTGTCCCGCTTCGCGGTTCAAGGATTTTAACTCCGTCGCTCCGCTTAGGGTATGCTCAGTCGTCTGGCAGGCGCCTATGTTGTCAGTCGGTCGGTTATCAAAGTTTTTTGTACTTTTTTTTAAAATTTTATTGTTGGATATTTTTTTTGGGGATTTTGGTTTTGAGGATTTAGAATATAATCATTTTGGGCTTAGAGATTTTAATTTTGGAAATTTTTCAGAACATGGAGATTTTAGGATTTGGAGATTTTGTGTTTGGTTATTTTGTGGGTCTCCCAAAAATAAGCTATCCTGGAATGAAGATTTCATAAAGATGTAGAGCATAAGATAATTATTGTTTTTTTTTAAATCGAAATCGTATTGACATTTGCGTCAGCAATTACAAAAATTGAGGATTGTGAAACTTGATCAAAATTTCAACTAACCGACAGGAATATTGTTGGATAAATCAACAAAATTGTTAAATGTGCTTGTACATTACGTTGAACATTGTGGAGGTTTCATAATGTGCAAAGGATAGATGGCATTATGCGTTCTTTTTTTTACATTGTTTTTCTTTGATTTTAAGTAAAAATTTTGCATGTGGATAACTAGTTCCCTTCAATCAAAATGAAAAACATCCTCACGTTCTGCCAGATTACACATCTCACAAAGTAACGGTAAATCTTCACGATGGGGGACAAAGTTTAAGTTCAACAGTTCTCTTAGACGAAACATGTTCGATATTTCTTCGATAGTACAATCATCCCGAAAGTAGTTTCTCTCATTGAGATCATGATTCAGCCTACTATCTCTCTACCTCTGTCTTAAATATTCATCCAAACTGGTTATTATCTGGTACATTGTCGATTTCCACGTACTCTGTTCGTTAATGTTTAGAGGAACATCAGTCTCTTCCGCTAGATCGATCCATCCTTTAGCCCATCCTGTCTTACATCGCATGGCTTGTAGTGTCGCTTTCTTTGGTAGGCGATCATTTGGCATATTGCAAACTTTTATTATGAATTTTACTTGAAGTTTTAGCGTCTTCATGAATAGTGGTGATAAACCTGTTTCCAGCATTAACATAGTTTGGCGTGCTTTTAGGAAGGTGAAATGTTCTTTTTATAAAAAATCTCAGTAGTTTTTCGACATTCTCATATTTCTTTGCTCCCCACACCGCGTAGAACATAACTGATTGAGATACTGATTCAAACACTTTATACTTGCTGCTGTGGGCGATGTATTTGTTGTTGAAAAACTCTCTCCATGCTACATTAATAGCGGTTTTTGCCTTCGACAGTTTCTCCGTGAGATGCGATTCCATTTTAAGATTCTGAGTAAAATGAACTCCTAGGTATTTATATTCCTTAACCACTTCTACTCTTTCGTTGTTGTAGTACCATTGTTCATTTATCGCGCCAATCTTGGGTGTTCTTATCGATTTTAACTTAAATTGAAAATAACATATTCGCTTCCTGAAATCTCACATGATGTTATTACTAGAAAAATGTACCTCTTAAAACCATTTTGCTCGAAAAAGGTATTAAAACTAATTTATAACGGTCTTGCTGCGATGGCTGCATCAAAAAACTAGTTTAAAAATTAAATCAGAAAATATTTTTTCTAGGTCTTAATTCTTTTTTTAATATACAGTGATCGGCAAATACAAAAACAAAAATGTCCCATAGTGTGTAAATGCGCGCCCCAGGTATATGCTGCCCATGCCACCTATGGCTTTCCAACCATATACAATTTATCGAAATCGGTTGGATACTTTTTGAGCAAATGGTACCACGAACTTTTTTTAAGGCTATTTATATATAGAAGATATATGTATGTAGTAGTTTAAACTTTTAAACTAAAATCAACTGCCAAAACATTTGATGATTCTGTTAAAGCAATTGAAGATGTATAATTGAAAACAAGCTCCAAAATGACGCCGTTTTTTGCACTTTGTTGACATTTTCGGTAATGTTGCATTCGGCCCTAGAAGTTCAAAGCTTGGATTTATCATTAGAACAACCCCATAAAAAAGTCAATAAATCAAAAATCAACGCATGGTATTATTTTCAAGTTTACTGGGCTGATTTTGAAATTTTTTTTTGCTAAATTGACTACATATTCAGCCTTGTCGGCAATTCCGTCGGAGATTTTTCCCAGGAGTCAAATACTCCTATCGTCAATCTCTCCCGGATTCTATCTCCCCCGGAAATTACTTCGAATCAGTTTCGAAATACTCAATTCATCTTCTGAATTAACCAACTTCAAACTTTTTTGTCTTGAAAACCCCACCTACGATTCAATAAAATTATTATTTACTTTGACGTTGCTTGAAAAACTTTGCTATCTCCAAAATTTTAAAAATCAACTAACCTAGTTCTTGAAGTCAGGTAATGATTTAACAAAAATAAAAACTACAGTTTGTTTTTGTCTTTAGTTTTTATATATTTATATCCTTTATTTGACAAACATAAATTAATGATTTTATATTTTAAATAGTTTTTAAAGTGTTTTAAAAAATAGAGTGTTTTAATAGGTTTTGTAATTATGAGCGAAGATTCATATAAATAAAGATGATTAACACTGTAAAAGGACCATTACAAAAAAACCTTTGTATTATTTCAATAATTGTTGTTATTAAGTATCAACAGTAGCAGAGAGGAACGCAAAGATGAACAATTTAGAACTTGTAAAAGCTCAAAGTCAGAATTTAGAATGGTAGTGGAAACGAACCACTGTTGCGGTGGAATTGTTGGCCGGTCTAACCACTCCCAAAGCTCGTTTCCCAACAAATAATCTGTCACATTATGTTAAAAAGACAGAGTTAAAACAATTTTTTTAACAAATCGGTGGGATTGGGATATGACAAAAAAAAAATAAGTTCTATATCACAACATGAAAGAAGCAATAATAATATGATAGTTTCCATAATATTTGCCTTTATCTGACCAACATTTATTCTTTCTTTCTCTCTCCCATTATTTTTACTAGTCAAAACAAATAGATTTATTATAAACTAGTACCGCCCAGTGGTCGAAATTCGACCATTTACCTATATCAAGCCGTTCAATAAAACTTCCCAATTTTCTGCACTAAGTCGCAGCAAAGCTTGTGACTGTTCGTAAGAACGTTTAATGCAAAAATGGCCGGCTTATTGAATAAAAAAAAAATAAAACTTAATTATTATAGAGTTTTTAAAGTTAACTTCATACTTCACTTACGTCATCTTCTTCACTTGCTCAATAGACTTAAAAAATACATATTCCTAATCCAGCGGGTGTCATCTCTCAATCGATGTATACGAAAAACCAATTTCTCAAAATCGTCATATTTTTCTTTTTAAATGCGATTTGCGGCAAAACTGAGTGTCCTAGTGACTTAAAAATGCATATTCGTAATCTCGATATGAATAACCGACATTTATCTTTAAACGCTATTTGCGGCCAAACTAAACGTCCTAGAGGCATACAAGTTGGCACATTTTTTCACTTTAAACTCGATTTGCGGTTAAACTACTAAAAAGTGGAATATTCGTGATACAGAAATTGTCACCTTTCAATCGATGTATTGCACGATACGAAAAACCGAAAAAAGAAAAGTTAAAATAAGGGCTAATTTCTACAAAAGTGAGAAATAAATATCTATGGTAAAAACAGCTGCTTGCTAAAAACAGTTACTAATTTTATATGGCGACTAAAATTATCTGTCAGAACAATTTTTGTTTGTTTTATTGCAAGGTTTCTTCATCACTCATGTTTATTTCTCAGTCGAATGTAGGTTATTAAGGCTAATCTACCTTCGCCCCATTTAATCTTTTGGAAAATTGTCAGTATGTCTGCCATTATACTGCCATTCGTGTAAATGCAACATAATATTGAAAATGTTCATTCGTGTGTACGGTACCTAAAATTAATTCGTGTAAGTGCAGCATAATATTGACAATATAGGTATTCATGCAAACGCATAAAACCCATAGAAAGCTTATTTTATATAAACTTTTGTATAAAATTCTATTATTTCTAAGCTTTATCTGAGTTTTACGCGTTTGCATGAATACCCCTAATGTTACATTCGTGTGTACTGCCCCTAAAATTAACCAAATAAGGAAACAAAAAGAGAAAGAGTCATGCCGATATTGCAAAGGGTCCTTCCAGAAACTATCTTTGGCTGTCAATTATAGAAGAGAAACAAAGGAGTACACCAACTGATCAATACATGCATATATACGATGTACCTAAATTAAAATTGCATTTTACTTGCGTTAAACGCAATGTTTAAAGTAAAAACTTATATTCGGCACATCTACTCGAAATTACCTTTCGATTGATGTAGGTTTTAATATGATTGGATTTGTTTAAGTGTACTTAAAATGTACCACAAAATTTAGTCACCGCGTATTAATATATAGATTAGGCCCAGATTTTCATTTGTTAGTTAAAAACAGTTATGTCAAGAAGCAATTCTTAAGTAGAGGATGAATGTGTGAAAGAATTAAAAAATAGGAAAGATAAAATATCAAAAGCATCTTTCGAGTTAATCCGGAGGTAACTCACCAAGTTTGGTGAGTTAACTCGAGTTTAACTTTAACCTCACACTGAAAAACTGGCCCTGATAGAAAATTAGCTTCAGCACAATATTTTCACAATGCCAATACAATTTTCCTAGGCACTTCATTTTTTAGACATTTAACATGATTAATGGCAAGAAATGGGAGGAAATTATGACAATTCGCTACTCGTGTTAATGCGATGATGGTAGTAAATAGTAGTAGAAATTGGGTCAAGAAAATTTAACAGAGTTAATCTGCTCCAAATGGTATTTGGTCTGTACAATAGTGTATTCAATCGAAATATTAGTTAAATACGTCGAAAGAACGGACTCTGTGTTTTCATCTAGGCGGAGAACCGACCGTAGGATCACTAAGCTCATAAGGTAAGAGGTTCTAATACCCCTTAGTCGATAATTCTATTCAAGAGAAACTCAACGCACATGGGTTGCCCAGCAAAATTTGGATAGAATAAAAAAAAAAAAAAAAATCGGGTGGCACAACGGCTCATGAAGAACCAGGGCCTAGTGACTAACAACTCGCAACCATTCCTATGTGCGCCTTTCGACAGGAATGGAAGGGACCTACAATTTTATGCCGAATCCGAACGGCTAGACGAGAAGCACTTATTCGTGACAAGTGAAAAAAAAAACTTTTTTAGTTCTTAGGTGGACGAGGCTGGGAAGCGATCCCTCCAGCGTGACAGTCGAACGCACTAACCATTACGCTACGGGCTACTAGGTGACGGGTACTAGGTGAGGGTAGGTGACTTCTAAAACGGGCCACTTCCGGATTGTTTTTTGGACCATGACTTAGCTCATCGAGTAAGAGATTTTAACTACCCCCAAATTATAGGCCTTGACGAGAAAGAACGAAAAATGTAGGGTTGCCTAGTTTAAAAGGGTAGGGGGTGTTGCCAACCCTTTTTGAAAAGCACTTTTTTAGAACTATGACTTAGCTCATCGAGTAAGAGGATAAAACTAGTATCAAATTCAAGATTAAAATGTACTGAACATAAAAAAATAGGGTTGCCACTTTTAAAATGGGTAGGTGTATGTGTCAACCCTTCTAAAAGTTATAAAATGTTAGAAACACCCTTGTATATAAAAACTATAGTACTATTATGGAATCGATTTTTCTGTTACTGGGAGTGTTCTCGTGAGGGCGCAAACATCGTGCCACGTTGGTTTGGAGAGATGTGAATGAGGATAGGAAGAGGAATAAAAGCTGGTAGTAAGAAGGAGAGGAGTATATTTTGTTGATTCTGACAGTTGCTGACAACAATTACCTGGTGTGAGTGAGATAGTTTTTCGCCATGGCAACGAAGGGGATTATTCGCACAAAATGAAAAAAATGTTCTTGTTGTCATGGTGCATTGTACAACAGTATCGTTTTTTGTTTGAATTTGAATTTGCGAACTGATTTTTTTGTTGTTTTCTATCAAAGTCTATGATAGTACATAATATACATACATATGTCTATAGATAGGTTAATTATAATTTGATTTGCTTCGAATTTGTTGAAAATTTTCAATTTCAGCTGAAAATCATATTATCAAGACTACACCGTTGCTAATTTTCACAATTCTTAGGCAAACATAGTCTTACAACGATGCTATATTTCTTTATGAGGCATTCAAGAACAAACATTTTTTTCGAAAAAAAAATCCATAAACATTTTTTTGAGGTTTATTTTTTTGGAAACAAAAACTAGAAAAAACACTTTAAAAGTAATTTTTGTACAGGTAAATTTATCAAAAGTTTGATTACTTTGTAAAAAAATTGATAAAAACAAAGAATTTGTTTTAGCTACCTTTCAAAAAAATACTTTTACAGGAAAACAAACTTTGATAAAATTAAAAAAAAAAGTATTTTACATTTAAAAAACTCTTGATAAATTTAAGAAAAAAATAGGTTTAACTTTAAAAAATATACTTTTAAAAGTAAAGAAATTTTGATAAAATTTAAAAAAGAATAACTTAACCTTAAAAAAAAACTTTAAGGTAAACAAAATTCGAAAATATTCAAAAAAAACAAACAATTTAAATAAAAATTTTGGGAAAATTTAAAAAAATAAATATTTGTTTACTTTTAAAAAATACCTACTTAAGATAAAAATAAAAAAAAAAATATTTTTAAGAGTAGAGAAATTTAAAAAATAAATTAATAAATAAAAATGGAAAAAATTAAAAAAAAGTATTTAATTATAAAAAATTAAATCTCATTACTTTTAAAAAATACTTAAGATAAAACAAATTGAAAACAAATTAAAAAAATCTATTTTACCTTTAAAAAAAAGTATTTTTAAGGGTAGAGACATTTTGGCGAAATTTAAAAAATAAATATCTTTTTATCTTTAAAAGAAAATAAGATAAAACCAATTGAAAAAATTAAAAAAAAAAATATTTTATCTATAAAAAAAATTGTTTTTAAAAGAGAAATTTTAGTAAAATTTAAAAAATAAATATCTTTTGTCTATTTAAGATAAGCATACTTTGTTAATTTTTTAGTAAATTTTAATTTTACTTCTTAACGTTGTTAATTTTTTAACTTTGTTAAATTTTTACTTAACAAAATTCAAATTTCGTTTATGAAAATTGCATTAAGTAATGTTAATAAATTCGCATTCAAACTAAACAAATTTTACTTTACGAAGTATTTTTTTTAATTCACGTAAAAAAATTCAATTTAGCTCACCTAGTTTAAAAATGCTTATTCAAATTTTCAAAAACCAAATTTCAACTTTATGAAATAATATTGAAAGATTCACGTGAAAAATTCAATTGTGAATATTTTAACAATAACTATTAGGCAATGTTCAAATTTCGGTTATGAAAATTGTATGAAGTAATTTCAATAAATTCGCATTTTGTAAGGTGTTTGAAATGAAATTTGAACTTTATTAAGTAATTTTTAAATTTTTTTTTTCAAAATTCCAGTGAATAGTTAGACACTACTTACTCAACAAAAAAATTTCCAAATCATGTTTTTTTAATTCCCGCGAAAAGTAGTGTGAGGAATTTTTATTAGGTAGTTGGAAAATATGCAGATTAAATTTAATTTAAATCAAATTTTGTTTGTAAATTGTTATTTAGAGAACTTTTAAAAATTACTTATTAAATTCAAATTTCATTTTTGAAACTTTTTTTGCACGAATTTTCACATGGTGAACTATAAAATTTTTAAAAACGTTATAATCTAGGATATTTTAAAAAATAATCTCATAAAGTTAGAATTTCACTATTGAAATGTTAAAATTTCCACGGAAAAATTCCCCGTGAATTTTTAAACATAGCTTGTTTCATTTTTGAAAACTTTATAGAAATTATTAATAATACTTTAAAAATTCATTCTTGGACATTTTAAAATGATTGTGAAAAATCTTTAATTTTTTTAGAAATTACACACAAAATTTAAAATTTCGCTTGAGAAAATATTAAAATCATTTTTAAATTCGGGTTTCTTTCGAAAGAAATTTGACTTTTCCTCGTCACCCAAATAAATGCATATAATTTTCTCATATTTTTCACGCCTAATAATTTTCATTTTTGTCAACGAAAAGTTCACTTCACTTGGATGTATATGAAAAACTTTAGTTAAAAAGGTTTCGTACTGAAATTGTATAAATTATTAAATTTTATTTTGTTTACCATTTATATATATGTATATTTATAATAGATAATATAAAATAATAAGTACCTACCTACTAAATGGCGTTCACCATCTAATATCATATATTTGTCATATCTCCTTAAATATGCACGCAAATATCAACCTACAAAATTAAAACAATTTCTTCCTATCCCTACTTGATATAAGAAATTCTTGTACAACCTAAAGTGGCAACATTACTCAACTTGCTACAGCATATCTCACACACAACGAAAGAAAAAATAAAATCATTACTTCCTTTTAAAATTATATTTATTATCCTACTTTCTCCTTAAATTTAGCAAAAAAAAAAGCTTCAGTCTTCCCCTACGTAAACAAAATTGGTGGAAGAAAATAACAAAAAAGAGTTAAGTGTTTACTCCCTTGCACTAGCTTTAATTTTGTGTGCGTTGTTCTCGTTCATTTATTGTTGCCTGGAACGTCATTCTAATCGTCAATTCCCTCAGTTTCTCCCTGTCCAGTACTCTCCAATCTCTACAATTTCGTAGTACTGGTAGTGCTCACCTCGAATCTCTCTATCGATCTTCTTCATGATAGTACTATAGTTTTTATATACAAGGGAAACACGTTATTGCTTACAACTTTTTATTTTGGTCGAGTTTGAAAAAGTATTGTATACAGAAAAAAAGTAGACAATCTGTAGAAAATTAATAAAATACACTTATTCTTTATTAAGTCTTTTAATCGTAAGAAAAAAATAGATTTAACTCAGTCTTAAAAGTTTTCAGTTACATTTTGTTTAAAAAATTGTTTTTTTTTATATAGACACAAGTAAACCCGGTATCATTAAATTAAAGCCCAGACGGTGCTATATTTAAAAAAAATATAGGTTGGCTCCCTTTAAAAAGGTGCATGCCCTTGCCAGACCTGATTTAATACAAAAATATACCAAAATATCTACATTTCCAGGTGAAATGTATAAAATTTGATAAGGTAAGAGCTTTAAACCTACATCAAATTAAAGCTTAGACTTTAATCTATCAAAAACAATATGGGCTGCCTTTTCTCAATCAGGTGCATGTACCTGCCAACCCAGATTTAATGCAAATTTTTACAAAATTCACTTCTTGTTCAGATCAAATGTTTTTAAAATTGATAAGGTAAGAGCTTAAAACATACATCAAATTAAAGCTTAGACTCTAATCTATCAAACAAATATAGGCGGCCTTTTCTCAATCAGGTGCATGTACCTGCCAACCCGGATTCAATGAATTTTTTTACAAAAATAACTTCATTTAACTTCCAGTCAAATTAGACTTTGACCCGGACAAAATTTTTAACTGGTATATTTTTTGGTGGTCATGTTCATAACAGTGTCCTTTATCATAAGTTTAAGTTTAAGTCTTGAAAAACGCAGCCATTTTGCACTCTTTGTTTGTGGCTATATCTGTCGAACATGTTGCCCTAGAAAGACTACTTAAGTGACAAATGGACGGGCTTAGATTGACAAAATCAGGGAAGTAAATAAAGATTAGTTACAGGGATTGTATGGCAGAGTAAATTGCCCATGTCCTATAAATATTGTTAGTGGACATGTTCCAACAACAGTACCAACAATCATATGTGTTAAGTTTCCCAAAAAATCCCAAATATGAAAATACCAGGAGCTGTTTTTTAAGTGTATTAATTATAACAATTACATAAAGGAACGGTTAATTATAAAAAAAAAAAAAAAAAAAACAGAGAAATATACAACATTGGTGTAAAGAAGACAAACTTATTTATACATTTTTTAAGGAGAACTATCGTTATACAAATTTTAAAATTTGTTCAGCAGCTTCGGTTGCTCTCCTTCAAATCAGAATCTGACTTATAACAAGCACCAGATTTCAGAGACTTACATTCCTACCTAATGATATACATACTCTGAACGAGTGTTGCTCAGCTGCAGATGATGTCGGTGGAAGACTTGTGATTTAATTGCCTGCTTGGCAAAAGTTCGCATATACAATTTATATCGTTCGATGTCTAATGTGAGCTACTATACAACGAAAGTAGAAAAGCCTCTCCTGGCACTGCGATTTCTGCATGCGAGGCATCTGGGCTTGTTGAAAATGGCAACTCTATACGCTTGAATGGTCTTTCTAGGACAATTATCAATCTAATACTACGTTTTCATTAGAGCCGAAATGAGGTAATTTCGAAATTTGGCAAAAAAGTGTTTTCATTATCTAATTTGCTAATTTCATTTGACATCTCATTTCATTTTGAATTGGAAATGGCAGTTAGCCGTTCATTTTTGTTGTTTTCTCTTTCTGTTTTATGTTTTTGAGTATATAGTGTATCGATATTTTCATGCAAAAGCTTTTAAGAGCTTTTGAAACTGATTCCCGCTGGATGCATTCACCTAATTTGCAACCTAATTTCGTGCAAATGGTGTTGAAAATACCTCATTTCGAAATGTGATTTTGTATGGGAAATTAGGTAATTTCGGATCTCATTTGGAAATTTGCAACGAAATTACCTCATTTGGCCCAGTGAAAACGCCATATAAGCCATTTGTCACTTAAATTGTCTTTCTAGGGCAACATGTTCCATAGATATAGCCACAAACAAAGAGTGCAAAATGGCTGCGTTTTTCAAGACTTAAACTTATGATTAAGGGCACTGTTATGAACATGACCACCAAAAAATATACCAGTTAAAAATTTTGTCCGGGTCAAAGTCTTATTTGACTGGACTAATCTGAAAAAAAGTGATTTTTGTAAAAAAATTCATTAAATCGGGGTTGGCAGGTACATGCACCTGATTGGGAAAATGCAGCCTATATTTTTTTGATAGATTAGAGTCTAAGCTTTTATTTGATGTATGTTTTAAGCTCTCACCTTATCAAATCTTATACATTTCACCTGGAAATGTAGATATTTTGGTATATTTTTGTATTAAATCAGGTCTGGCAAGGGCATGCACCTTTTTAAGAGGAGCCAACCTATATTTTTTTAAATAATGCACCGTCTGGGCTTTAATTTAATGATACCGGGTTTACTTGTGTCTATATAAAAAAAAAAAAAAAAATTTCAAACAAAATGTAACTGAAAACTTTTAAGACTGAGTTAAATCTATTTTTATTCCTACGATTTAAAGACTTAATAAAGAATGAGTGTATTTTATTAATTTTCTACAGATTGTCTACTTTTTTTCTGTATATAATACTTTATCAAACTCGACCAAAATAAAAAGTTGTAAGCAATAACTTGTTTCTAACATTTTATAACTTTTAGAAGGGTTGACACATACACCTACCCATTTTAAAAGTGGCAACCCTATTTTTTATGTTCAGTACATTTTAATCTTGAATTAGTTTTATCCTCTTACTCGATGAGCTAAGTCATAGTTCTAAAAAAGTGCTTTTCAAAAAGGGTTGGCAACACCCCTACCCATTTTAAACTAGGCAACCTTATATTTTTCGTTCTTCCTCGTCAAGGCCTATAATTTGGGCGTAGTTAAAATCTCTTACTCGATGAGCTAAGTCATGGTCCAAAAAACCAACCGGAAGTGGCCCGTTTAAGACGTCGCCTATACAAATTTCGCTAGGCAACCCATGTGCGTTGAATTCCTCTTGAATAGATCTATCGACTAAGGGGTATTAGAACCTCTTACCTTATGAGCTAAGAGATCCTACGGTCGCCGCTTGGACTAATCGTTAACGACTTGAATTTAAGAAACGATTTAAGCGATTTGCTTCAAATTTCGCACAAATATGCATCGAATTGAAAATAAATGATTCCCGGTGTGAGTGTTTTTATGTACACTGTGTGTCCTATGGAACCATCTTGTTTCTTAATAGGTTTGACGTCCAAGAATGCTTATGAGTTGTCTTTTTCAACTTCTACCGTAAATTTAACTTTTTCATGTATAGAATTTAGATGATTTAAAAATTTGGAAGAAGTATGTAGATGATATTTTTTGCATCCTGAAAGAAAATACCGTAGATAGTTTTTTTTAATCATCTAAATTCTATACATGGAAAAGTTAAATTTACGATAGAAGTTGAAAAAGACAACTCATTAGCATTCTTGGACGTCAAACTTATTAAGAAACATGATGGTTCCATAGGACACACAGTGTATACAGAAAAAACACTCACACCGATAGGTATCTCCATGCTACGTCCCATTATCACCCGGTTAATTTCACGTCTGTTGTATCGGCGCTCATAATCCGTGCACATACAATATGTGATGCGGACCACATTCGAGAGGAACTAAAACATGTCGACTTGGCATTGAAGAAAAATGGTTACAACTCAAAACAAAGAGCTTGGAAACCCAAATAAAATGAGTTACAAAATTCCGTAACCCCTCCAGTGGAAAAACGAGCCTTTTTAACCTATGTACAAGGGATTTCGAATGGAATTAGAAGAATCTTTGGCAAATTCGGTATAAAAACTGTTTTTAAACCACCAACCAACCAATTCCATTCCAAAATCCCGGAGTATACTCTGTTCAGATCTTTTGTCAAAGAGTAAAGCTGTAGCGACATCTTGCGACCAAATATTGCCAACAAAAATTATGTTGTCATTGTCACAAGGCTAAAAAATTTTAATAATATATTGTTTTTAAACAAAAGATAAAAGGTTAATTTTAAGGTTTTAAGTTTTTTGTTTATAATTAAAGAAATACATTCATAACATCATTACATATCTCAATAGGCATATGCAGCAGGATGTAACATTGTAATATTGGCCAGCACATTTGAACGTGTGCAGATTATCCCTGGAGCTACGCATGGCTACATAAAAATATCTGCATTAGATTGCAGCACAGACACAGGAAAAATTGCCGCAGCCTATGAAGATAAAATCTGCATTTTTGAGCCAACTCCTGTTATTCAAAATGAAAGACCGGCAACCCATAACCTTGACTATAGGTAAAAACATTCATAAGAATCATCATCCTCATCATAGAATTCAATTCCATCGTTTTTTTTTCTATAATTTCTTACAGATGGGTACAAACTGGATCTTTTTCAAACAACTCCAATGTTACTACTCTATCATGGAATTTAGAGGGCACTCGTCTACTAACTGGCGGTGGATCTTTACAAATGTGGAGAGAAAAGGTTTCCGAAGACAATGAGCCAGCAGGTTAGTACTGGAACAATTTGTATTCGCTTATTTCGGGCTTCTATGGCATTAAACTTATTCTTCATCATAAGGAATGTACACACATTAAAAATGAATACACTATACCTGTTCCTTTTTAGATTTGAAATCGTGCATTATCGCATTGCCTGAAATAAAAATTTACACTGTAATTTCTGATACAGGTATTGCACCCAATTGGTCTTATGAGCGAGATTTTTTTTTTTCAATTTTTCTACTCAAACAGTTTTGAAATAATATAAAAATAATAACTAAACAAATATTCTTAAAAAAATATTAAAGGATATATTTTGTGTGAACTAATTAAAAACGCTGTAGTATCCTATATTTAACAGATATCTATACATGATCATCTTGCTTTGCTTATTTAATAAATAAATACCTTATTTTCAACATACATAGTTAAATTATATTTAATACAAAATTTAAATAGATCGATAGATAGTACTTGGTGTTTTACTCTTTTGTTCGGTGTGGATGTAAGCCCCGTATCATTCGTTGTTGGCTCTTCTCATACAATCACTGTGTATGTATCAAAAATTAGTTGGAGAATAATTGCCCTCAGTGCAAGTGTTTATTTGCTAAAAAAATGATTAAATTAAATACTAAAAAAAATATATATAAAAAACTGAGCTAATTTTGTTGTTGCTTAAATTAGAGCAAATCCTTCTGAAAATAATTTGTTCGATTACTATAGCTTCAAAGTCTGACACTTAAATTATTTTGCAACTACTTTGGAGGGCAACTGTGTGCCGGATAGTGGTGAAATTTGTATGAGAGATTACCAAAAACTTAACCACCTTACCGATATTTCATGGCTCAAAATATATAAAAAGCAGGAGAGGTTGAAGTTGCTGCCATCAATTTTCCGCCCACTGGAACGTCCACACAAAAGTTCAACATTCCATTCTTATGGTACTTCGGAACTCAAATTCATAATTCCTACATTTTACTGTTGTTAACGTGCTCAAAACGCTTTCATGCAAGTTAGGCATCCTGGAGAAACAAAACATACATTTCTTTTTTTGATGTGTAACATCTTAGCTCTCGCGTATAAAACGTTACATGTTATTTCATTCTTAAATTACTACAACATTCATTTAAATGTTTATGATTGTTGAATTCAAAAAGTTCAACGTCGTTGCTCCTTGACCGGTTTCAACGAAATTTAGAGATGTTACATCTAATGTATAGGCGTGTTCAGGAAAAAGAGATCTCGGAGGGTTTTAGCAATCTCAGCTGCCTGAACATGATTCCTTAGAAAAAAATCTCAGTTTGATTGACAAAATATGCAAAATCTGATATTTCGTTTTCCTTCTTCTTCTCCATTTGACCGGCGGCGATTGTCATGATCTCGAGGGGGACCACAACTCTCCCACTCAACTGCTTCACGTACGGTTCCACTTGTCGTCGACAGACCTCCCGGTTTTGGATTGTTCCATGTCAGAGGCAGGTGTCGTTGCATTTGTTTCATCCAGGAGTTTTTGCGCCTGCCTTTCTTCCGCGATAGTGTTGGATCGTCTTGTGCTATTGCCTTTTGAACTGGGTTCCCATGGCATCTTCTTTGTACATGACAGTACCAGCTAAGTTGGTCATGCTGTATTTTGTTCAAGACGGTATTTTTGACGTGTAGGCTTCCTCGGATTCTTTTGCTTCTTATTCGATCACGATTTGTCACTCCTGCTGTCATGCGAAGCATCTTCATTTCAGCTGCCGTCAATTTACTCTCATACTTTCGTTTTCCTTAACATACCAAATTATTGAGGAAAAAATATTTTCAATTTCGTTGTTCCTTGACTGATTTCAATGAAATTGACACATGTTCTGATTAAGATATACAAATTTATTGAAGAAATAACTATTTTAAAATTAGGGCCGTTAAAATATTGTCAACGCCGCTGTTTTCGACCGATTTCAATTAAATTGAAGCATGTTATAGCTGACATAGTACTATAAAAGAACAATATATTTTTAAATGGGGTCGTTCAAAAAAATGTCAAATTCGTTGTCCTTTGGTCGATTTCGAATTATCGAGGAAAACACTATTTTCAAATTAGGACTTTTAGTCGAAATATTTGCACGATGCAAAGTATACTAATTATACAAAGTATACTAATTTTTAGAATCACATCTTTACGTTTTTAAATGAAATTGAACCATACAAAATAAAATGTTCATACAAAAATTACCGTCTCACTATAATAATAATCTTACTCGCTCGTATGTACTTCAATGTTGATTACTCCAAGAGCCGCTCGCTTTTTCTCACCGACGTAACACTCTTAACAAGATATCTCAAACTCACACATAATTTCCAACACTTTGAAATTGCGATTCCATTTACGTAATTTAACTTGATATTCGGTCCAAATCCTCGGTCTAACCAGATTTTCTGGCTAATGCTGATAAACATGAATTAGCTTATCGAAGTCTGACCTTTTCGAAAACGAATTTTTGCTGCCTTTTTTTCAAATTGTCTATCGCGTCTCAACGAACAAAATTATGTTTAATGCAAAGTGCTCATTATACTTTTTATATCTAAAATTTTAAATTTTAAAGTTATTGCTGATTATTGAAATAACAAATCTCTTTAATTTGTTTCGCTTATACAAATTTGCATGTGAATTACTTTTATTTAAATCTCATTAAGAATCTTAATTCAAAAAACGATTTCTGATAATTCTATTCCACATTGCAGGAGTGAAATTCGAAATTGGTGGCGGTGATAGAGATGTGAAAACGCCTACCAATGAGTCAAATGGCAATGAAACCGCTTGGGAATCCATTTGGAGCTGCCAAACCGCTATACCAGTCTATCATATGGCATTTAGCCCAGATGGGACTCTATTTGCAACATCGGGACGCAACGATCGTCTAGTGAAGATTTGGTACGAGAATAAGCACGGTAAGTCCGCGAAGTGTAAATTATATTTAGATCTAGTTAAAGACTTTCTTCATTTTTGGTTTCCAGTGCTCTTCCCAACGAAAAGTTTCGATACCTCGCAATTCCGGTCGAATACTTTCGACGATTCGGACTTAAATTACACCTATGTATATATAGCTCATCCGCGAGCCGTAACAAATATATCCTGGCGAAAGACCAGTAAATATATGCCTAAAGGATCCGTTTCGAATATGCTCGTTACATCATGCCTGGACAATATATGCCGCATATGGATAGAGACAGTTCTTCCTGATGATGGTTTAGTTAATATGACTCAATTTGATCCATTGGCTTCACAAAACCCCAAATTCAGAACTCACCGACACAAACATAGATTTATGCAACGTCTAAAACACATGAAAACATGTTTTCACATACGTAGGCATGCCAAAAACGGTGCAATTATAGGAAATATCAATAACACAGCCGGTGACTCACCCTTTCGACAAGGTCCAATACCATCGCTTCCATCGTCGTATAGTGTGCACGATTTCCACTCATACGGATTCCATGGAACCGGTGTCAGTCCAGGTATGCATTTCCATCTAGCTGCGTCAATTAACGCCGAAACAGACATCCCCCTGGTGCCATCGATGCAAACTTCTGATCCCTCGAATCAAAACAATTTTATCCTGCATTGGTTAAATAACAAGGAAATGCATTTTTCGCTTCAAGCAGAAGGCATTCTTCAAGAACTAACAAGAAAAATAATAGACAGAGAAGACAATAATAATAAAACTACGACAAACTTAAACGGCCCTGACAGTCACATGCATAATATGGAAGATCCAACAATAGAAGCTGAACGTCGCGAAGATGCAAAGAAAAAGTTCGCCAAGTCCGTTCATAAGTCATTTTCAATTGATGAGAGCAACAGCGATGAGCATTCCAGCAGTAAACATTCCGGTCAGCATGGTCTTCATGGTGGCGCATCACATTTAAATTCAATTTCGAACACAACTTCGTTGAATTCCTTGGCGCCCGACAATAATCCAACCGGAGGGCATATAATTGACTCCTTGGATATGAAGATTGATTGTTTGCTAAGGGATTGGCACCATAGTCCCGATTTATTGTACTCAATCCATCCAATTGATGGAAGCTATTTAATATGGGTAATTGAGTGGTTAGACGACTACTATCCAGGATCGTTTCGCCAGGCCCAAGTGTCATTCTCGACTCGAATTCCGGGGGCGTTCCCATTGGGCGATGCTATGTCAATGTCAACAATGGTTAGTCTATACAATACTGGCGCGAGTCCATTGAATTTTCGGGAGATGGTAAAGTCTGTTAAGAAAAATGAAAACATTTCGGATGAAAATGGAAAGGACCCACAAAGTCTATCAATTGTGTCTGAAGAACAGGAAGTCGATGAAGATGATGGAAATAATGAGGGAGAAGACAATGAAAAAAAAGAAGACACCGGTGAGGATCAATCAAAGGGCAGTAATTCTGATGATATGGTGAATACTACACCATCACCAACAGTATCGATGGTTACAAAACATTCAAATGGAACTCTTAACTTATGGCAGTTGACTTTTTCCTATAAGACAAAGTTTACACAAGTTTTGAGTATTGGTCATGTGTGCCGTGCCTCTGGTCATAGATTCCGAGTGAATGACATTACTTGTCATCCAGTTTTGCCTCTATTGGTAAGTTGCAAATAATAATTGCTTTCGAAATAATTTTAGTAGAATACTAGCGACTTCAAAGTGTATGAATTTTCAGAAACTGAAATGTTCATTAATTTATGTTTTTTTTTATATTTAAGGTATCGACCTCTCATCATAACATTCCTGACGCCAACAGCAGTGTTATAAGTCCATCAGAAAAACATCATAACTTCAACAAAGACATATTCGCTCCCGCTGGTTTTTGTTCCGAATTGATTCTTTGGCGAGTAGACGCAGTTGGTCCACTCTGTCATTCAGGAGGTGTTAGTGAATTGGCTCGTATTAATTCACCCGAAATCTCCGCGTTCAGTAATGTTGCCTGGATTCCAACACTTCTACCAAGCACAACGTTGGGATCTTATAGTAACTCACCATCAGCATGTTTCGTTGCTAGTGATGGTGAAAATTTACGAGTCTACCAAGCTGTTATCGACGCTCGGACATTACTGGCTGAAATATCTTCATCGGAGAGTATCAGCAAAAAAGAGGGTTCCTTGACATCCTTATATTCTGAGGTTTCTTCGGAAAACTTCTACCACAGAGCTTCATTGCATGATAAAATAAAAATTGTTTCACAACAATCAACTGCACGCCCTGGATGCATCATTCAACTTGATGCACTTTCAGATGCTAAACACGACTGGCAGAATACGCAGTTTCTTCATGTATTTCAAGAGCAGCTGATAACGGGCGAGAGAACGGACAAACAAAAAAGCGACGATGAGGCAACCAATCAACCGGGCTTCATGGAATCCCAACTAAGCGCAATGGTAGATCTTCAAAGAAATGCAGAGTTTGAGGAACCATTCTACATTGTTATTATCGAAAAGACTTTGAAAGGAAGCACCATCCACATGTGGCGTATTGTTATTTCATCCAAACCACAAACATCTTTCCTTTCCGAATCGGCAATGTATGTCCCTGATTGTAATCTTACCCAAGACTTGGACGATCCAGAGATAACACGTCGAATGTCAATGGACAATGGAATTGCTGGTGGAGAAGCTGGAACTCAACTCGAAGCACCACATATTTCAATAGTGACGAAAAAAGTGTGCACCCAAGAACTTCCAATGCCAGATGGTGTGGATGTCATACATGCTTCACCTTCTGCTGGGCATCTAAGCTCTTCCTCAATCTATCCGGCTTGTTTTGCTCCATATATAATTGTTACAGCTTGCTCGGACTCAATTTCTCGTTTTTGGAAATGTGATGTGGTAACTGGTGAAGGTGGTGTTGGTGACTTGGAGACGACAAAATACGAGTGGTCAGAATGGAAAATGTTTAGTCGACAGCAGGATTCAGCTATTGAAATATCTGGTCAGCCACTAAACATAAGTGCTGCCTATTCAGGTCGTGTTGCCTGCGCCTACAAATATGGAAAATCTTTTACCAGACCCCACAAAGGTGACCCGGACTCGAGATATATCAATTTATGTGTGGCAATATACGAGTGCGAAAGTACTGGAGGAAGTGAATGGGTTCTTGAAGATACCATTCATTTAAGAAACGTCCATTTACCACGCATCAATATTGATCACAGTCTCGATCTGAGTTACCTGCACGATAGCAGATATTTACAAAAGAAACAACGTTTGAATCAAGTTATTCAGACATTTACCCATGAAGATAATAGATCGCCGAGAAGTGGAGAAATTACTCCTGAATTGGGTGTTAAGCCAGCTTCTGGACTTTTAGCAGTGCCCAGTTTTAGTACACTTCAGTCGCTAAGAAAGAGTATCACAGAAAATGGAAATACATGCCCCTTGACGCAAAAGCATTTGGTTCAGCTGGATTGGGTGTCTAAGGAAGATGGCTCACATATCCTTACTGTCGCAGTGGGCAGTAAAATTCTGCTTTATACCCCAGTGTCTAGTGACTTAGCCCAAGCCAATATGAAAGCAATGAAGGAATCACGATCCGCGAACCGGCCAATACTAAGAAAATCTAGTTCCTTAGCACAGCCACATTTCAACGATGAAATTCGTTGGATGAAATTACGTCAAATTGACCTACAAACAGCTGATGGGCTACCGCCACTACCTATGCAAATTTCTTGGGTACGTGATGGCATCTTGGTAGTTGGTATGGACTCAGAAATGCATGTTTACTCGCAATGGAAACCACGTTATGCACAAGCGCTTTCTGTCGAAGATCTTATGGACACACGAAATTTGCGAGATGAAGATTTACGTTCTCTTGCCAATGAAACTTCTCAACGAAGACTAAATAATGTACAGTCGATGCCACTGATGAGTAAAGCAAGTACGGTCAATTTACAGTTGCTCTCGGTAGATAAAAAGAAGAAATTTGGCAATCTTAGTACGGTGAATATTCCGGCTGGTTCGGATGCACAACAAGTTCAAGATTACATGACAGACTATGGTCTGTTTCAGGCTTCAAGAATCGCCTGTCCAGTTTTGCCGCAGTATCATCCTAAGCAGTTGATGGAGCTTCTGAATTCGGGAAAAATTCGGTGGGTGAAAGCTATTTTAGCACATTTGGTGCGTTGCATGAGTGGGCCGTATTTACAGGCCGGTGCCGCTGGTGGTGACGATGATAGTGTGCAAAGACAGGTTAGTAACATTTGTTTATCATGTTGTGAATAATTATTGTTGTTGCTTTTGTAGCTATTAATCAAGATTGAAAGTTTTTATAAACGAAATTTCAAAAGCTGCAAAGTTAAAATTTATGAAATTCAAAAATTCGTTCCTTGGCACAGCCTAATCTGCCTTACTGTGTTTTCAGTATATTCTGTTTCATGAGATCGTTGAAAGTTACCACCCCTCAAGTAACAAATATAATTTTTCAAACCTGTTAATCTTTTTCGTTGCTGACCTATTTGTTGTTTGTGTGAAAAATGCTGCTGAGCTGTCTATACACTTTCCAATAACTCTTACCTTGTCAGGTTTCTACCATCAGGTCAAACTTAGGAATTTTGGTCGATCCATAATCAATGTATGTCAGTTGTTGAAGATAGAGTTGACTGGTTGCAAAGAATTTCTTACTTTCGCTGTCAAAAAGTAATACTGAAAATATTTCAATTATAACTTAATAAATTATTTCTAGTCACAGGAAAAAAGTTATAAAAATGAGAACGATGGTTTTCGTTTTATTGTTAATTGATACAAAAATCTTGGTGGTCAGTTTTGTTTCCCCTGCTCAGTCAAATTGTCTAACGGGAGAAATTTTGAAAGATCTCAGACAAATAAGTTGGCCAAATAAAATAAATTTTTCTTACAGCGAGCTTGGTCGAGATCGAGAACTCTTTCTATAAGTTTTGCTGGTGCAGCCACAAGTCCAAATGAACCACGAGGTTCTACAACACAGGTAAATATGTAGATATTTGGGCAGGCAGCTGGTGCTAATAACTTTATGTTGTCTTGTAATTTGTTTAAACTGTAAAATATTTATAAAAATTATAAATCGATTAACAATGTTTTATTTACTAAGATTCCTGAAGAACTAATGCTAGATTATGCTGAGATTACTTCAATTCCCCCACTTCCATTGTGGGTTTTGTTGTCTGCAGATAAAGAAGGCTCAGGACAGGGCAAACAACAAAAAGAAGAAGTAAAAGACTACGATGAACTCTTTGATATGGACGCTGAAGAAGACAATCTAGATGAATTGCTGGACGAAGACTCCGAACGTCGTCGCAACGATCGGAGACCTTCAATTCCGGAAAAAACTGGTGTTGCACACTTTGGGCCGCGTCAAGGCCAACTTCTTTCTAGATTGCTTACGCACACACATCTGCCTGGCCTTTCATCTCTAGATCAAATGCATTTGCTAGCATTGGCGGATACAGTCGCCACATGCAATACAGACTTCTCTGAAAAATTCGCTATAGATGCAGCGAAGACTGCTATAGCTAAGGAAAATTCTCACAATGTCGATGATACTGGACATAACATCTCAACAGAGTCTCTCGATGATTGTGCTCTTCGATTTTTGCTAGCTATGAAACACTTTGCCTACTTAATGAGATGTCTCCCATTAAATCAACGCTCGTTTTTCCAAAAACAAGGAGTAGGCACTTCAAACATAGTTTGGGCTTTTCACTCTGAAGGCGAAGAGGAACTACTCAACTTGATTCCATCCTACACCAAAGGCGAGCTAAAATGGTCTACACTTAAAGAATTGGGTGTTGGATATTGGTTAAAAAATGTAACCGTTTTAAAACAGTGCATCGAAAAACTAGCTAAATCAGCATACCAATCAAAACATGATCCCTTGGATGCAGCGTTATTCTATTTGGCCATGAAGAAAAAGTCAATAGTCTGGGGACTGTTTCGTTCGCAAAGAGATGAAAAAATGACAACATTTTTCCAAAATAACTTCAGTGAAGATCGTTGGCGCAAAGCTGCTCTCAAAAATGCATTTGTATTGTTGGGTAAGCAGCGTTTTGAACACGCTGTAGCTTTCTTTTTGCTGGCCAACTCCTTACATGATGCAATTGAAGTTTGCTTGAATAAATTGGAAGACTTCCAGCTAGCTCTTGTTTTAACCCGCCTCTACGAAGGTGAACAGGATATGAATACGCCATCAACGTACAAAAAATTGATAAATGAACATCTACTTGGTATTGAAGCCGATGGCAGCAGTGGCCAGGATGTAAGTAAAGCCCATCCAGATCCTTTCTTGCGATCTATTGGATTTTGGATTCTCAAGAATTACTCTGCAAGTCTTAGTACGCTTTTACTGACCAACGTTGGACAGAATCACGCTGCGTACAGAGATGATGATAGCCTCAAAAATGAAAGCTCACAGTCCACCAATCCAAATGTGTTTAACTTCTACATTTACCTTCGAACTCATCCACTACTTATAAGACAGCACATTGCGTCAACAGCACAGGAAAAGAAGCTCACACAAGTTGTTCTTTCCGGCTTCAGCTATACTGGAGATATGGGAAGTGCGGGAGTAAGTGACAAACAGTTGCAGCTAGAAGACAGCATAACTCCTTTGGAACGGCAGCTGTACTTTACTACTGCTCATGCGCACTTTAAAGCTGGTTGTCCAGCTCTAGCGCTTGAGGTTTTGAATAAGCTGCCAACAAAAGTTATTGATACAGCAGCCAATAGTGAAGTCGCAACACCTGCCGAAAATGCAGAAGACCGTTTGATCAACACGGGAACTCTAGATTGGGGTAAACCTGCAGCAGTTCAACCAGCTACTACGTCTGCTGGTGGTGGCTCAGCTGCAGATTTCGATTGGGGTGCTCCCGTTTCAGCAGTAGAAGAAGATGAAGGGTTTAAAATCGATTGGGCTGATGATGAGGAAAAGGTTGACGACGAGGATGATGAAGAAGAAGATCGAAAAACACCAACACCTCTAATTAAAACTAATGAATCAATAGACAAGCAAGAAGAAAAGCCGCACGAGAAACTCGACATTATGGCACAACAGTTAAAATTTGTTGCTTGTTTGAAAATTCTCATGGAAGAACTATCAACACTGGCAACTGGCTTCGAAGTTGACGGTGGCCAGCTACGATACCAATTGTATATTTGGTTAGAAAGAGAAGTGGATGCATTGAAACAGCTTTGTAATTATTGTAATGCGGAAAATGATGCCTTAGAAAACAATCAAACGATAGAAATGACTCAGGTAAGTGAAATTTTCTATTTCGTTGTAATCAATCTTCAATAAATAGATTTTTGTTTGTAAATTCACAGCCAGACAAAGACAATAATATCACCTCACAAAAATCAACCGATAAACCAACTTTGCACGAAATTTTAATGCAAGAAAAACAAGACTTTGAAGCTAAAGTAAAACGAGCAGCGAGGCGTAAAAGATGGCTTAAAGGTTTGCGACAAAAAGATATATTTTATTCAATTTTTGTAAGGTTTTTGTTCAATGCCACTAAAAAATCCTTTTTTTTAACGTCGAAGTCAACTAATTTATTTTATTTACAAAATATTAATCCCAATTCTATGTTGTCCTTTAGCCAATGAAACTCTTCTTCGTACTCTACTAAGTTACTGTTCCCTTCATGGTGCCTGTGGCGGTGGCTTGGCTTCGGTTCAAATGGAATTGGTGCTTCTACTTCAGGAATTACAACAGGAGAAAACACAGCAGCAGCTGTTGAGTCCCTTACCTTTCCCAACAACTCTTCCTCTTTTGAGTGCATGTGTTGCTGGTAATAAGACTGTTATAGCCGATCCAATTAAATACTTACAGGTATGAAAATCCAAAATTCTGCAACAAAAATTTGTATGTAATTTTTTTTTTTGTATTTAAAGTCTCACACTCAGGACATGCTTCAGACCGTCGTAGATATTCGCTCTCCATTTATTGGCGTCAAAGAGAATACATATTCTGAGATATATGTTCTTCGTGATTTGGCTATTGCCCTGTCATCATGTATATATCAATCACTTTGTGACTCAGAAACTTTTGTTGTCAGCCAATCTTTAGTCTCCAATGGATATCAAAGTCCAGGAATTGAGAATATAGCTAAGCTGAACGCATCCTGCCAGTGCTCACATTTAATGGTTAATGCTAATATTTACCAACGCAAGCGAAAATATTCAACCGACGAACCAGCGCCAGTTTGTACTCTACCATCAAAATGGCCTGGTGTTACCAATCTAAGAGCTCTTCTAGCTCGAGAAAAAGATGAAGACATACCAAGACTGACTGTACTTCTGCTCGAGGCGTTCGTTGCTACTTACATGTCTCTTATGGTTTACGCTTTAGCAACGTGCGATTGTCACATTCTATACCGATTAATTGGTCAGAAATTTACCAATTCTACGTGGTCGTCACTTTTTGGCGGGGGAATTAAGAAACTTCTGCGTAAAGCAACATCACAAAGTCATTTAACTCAAAGCTTTCAATCGCAAAGCTCTCAAGATATACCAGATGATAGCAGTGTTTGGAACACCGTTACATCTATAACAAAACAGCGAGTTAAACTAAACATGAAACTACTTGGCACATTCAGTAATCCTAGTAGCAGCTCGGTTATGAAAGAGGATAAACCAACTTACAGGGAACAATTTCTTTCACCAGAAATGTCAATGGTTTCGTATTTCTTAATAAAGCCATCCCATTTGGGTAGGTTATTCTTGATCAATATTTCATAATATATGTTAATTTTAATTTTGTTGTTGTTCAGAATCAAATGAAGATGATTATGATACTGATGATTCATATGCATCAGATGAGGAAGAAGACCCAGATGATGAAGAAGTATTCGGAGATGCGTTAAGTACGAATCCAACCACATTAATTAAACCAAGAAAAGACAATACGGAGCACTCAAATCCGATGTCATACTCTTGGAATATTATGCGATTAGCTATAATAAAGCTAACTTCATTGAAACTCCAAGAACTGATTAATATTGCTGGAATCGAAAACCAAGGTACCTATCTACATGTTTTATTTTTAAGATTAAATTAAAAATTAAAAGTATAAAGTATAAATAATATACAGTGTGATTAATTTAAGGTGTGTTTAAAAAGGGTTGGAAAAGTACCTAGGTCATAAGGTGGCAATTTTTTTTTTTTAGTTTAAAGATGTTTTTGTCATGATATCACCATTTTGCCGAAACTTGAGGGAGTGTCATCCCTTGTCTAAGTATTTTGTCTGCAAATTCAAAATAAGCAACAACAGACAAAAAAAATTTCGGTTCGAATCAAATATTAAAAACATCACTTAATTCTGTGATAAACCTTTGAACCCGATAACTATTGATGTTTTCATTTAATTTTGATTTCACTTGTTTGTTCGTGTTTCTATCAAAACTGATGCAGTTCATGCCTTTGATTTTGATTTTACTTAGCGTTCATGAAATAAGCCTCAGATACGAAGTTTGAAATAATGCTTCATAGGGCTTTTGAAGACATTTTTCGCGTTAGAGGAAATTTTTGGAAAAATTAAATTTAAAGCGATTAATAATTTTTGGTTAAAATCATTGAATCAAAAATAAGGTTAAACAAATTATTTGTTAACCTTAATTATTTAAAAATATTGATCATATAATATATCTTATTGATTCTTATTTTTGTATCATTTTAATTCGTGTTGAAAGTGGCCCACTAGTGCGACTTTATGAGGTAATTTTTTAAAATATTTCTTATAAACTACTGGGGTTGAGTAAAATCTTCAAGATAACGAATATTACAGCGAAATATAAAAAAATCATAGATTTAAAATGCATTTTCAAAAAAGTTGTAGCGAATCTACGGAATATATGTCGAATCTGCCTTAACCGACCATTATTTTTGTTTGGAATATTCACAAGCAACAAATTTGTAAGTGACGAATATAATGGGCCCTACTGCGGTTCTCGATCAGCGATCACACTTTTAACGATCATCTCCATCGACTGGTCTCTCAATAGGTATTGCGTAACTTGATCGACTAGTATCATTATATTAATACGTAAAGGTGATTTCTACCCGCACCTTTTTGAATGTCTTATGAAAAGTGCTGCTCTCGGAATTTATGAAACGACAGCACTGGAGTGCAGTAGTAAGCTGATAAGCAAGCACAAAGAAAAACCGAAAAAAAAACAACAACAGCTCACACAGCCACGTTACCACTTTCGGAAAAAAAGTCGAAGTAGATTTGAAGAAAAAAGTGAAGTAGATGAGAAAAATCGTAGTAGATTTCACAATCATAATTAAAGAATTTCAAAAAGAAGTTTCATTTTACATAAATCCATATACAAATCATGTAAGAAAGAAAACTTGACATATGCTTTGTTAAATTACTCTTGTGTTACTATTGTGGTAGAAGTTCATTTTTTTAATGTAAATTCTGGGATCCCATACTTACTAGACTGAAATAAGAGGAAAAAGAAGTAGATTTGGCCTATTTTGGTAAGATTGAAGTAGGATGAAGCATTGATTTTAAAAAAGAAGTAGATTTCAATATATTGGCGATAGTGCGAAGTAGTTTTAAAAATAATTTGAAAAAAAATAAGTAGATCTACTTCAATTGAAGTAAAGTGGTACCACTGGCCACAGCCAGTGTAGAAACGATTATGAATGATCAGTGTGCTTTGGGCATGCAATGAGGACGGTCATGGTGGAGCGTACGATATTTTTTAGGGCATTACAACAACAATTCATGTACGTTGTTCAGCGGGTTAGAATCTTTTTTTATTAAAATACCTATTATATAGATAGAGAATGGTCGAATTTCGACCACTGGGCGGTACTAGTTTGAGTTATTGTGAATGAAAAAGTATAAATTGTGAATTATTCATACTTTGACGTTCGACAGAATGATTTTTTTTCAGACTGGATTGTTTTTTATTTTTCTCGTTTCGTGAAGTTTGCCATAAAATTATGTATATATTTTTTATAGAAATGGATACATCAAAGAGTTGTTAAATGAACAAGATTCAAAAGAACATACAATAAATAGAATTTTAGAGGCCACCAGAAAACGGCGCAATATAAGTAATTCATTCAACCCCTTGGAGTTAGATGATAAATTCTACGGATTTACTTGATTCAGTAGTTTTTTCTTTTAATTTATTTGTTTTTTGTAGCTTTGTTAACTATTTTTGATAAACCAAGCCAGCCTTTATGGATTTACTTTCTGAAATTGATAGAAAACTTAATCTGGGAATAAGAAAATCATCGATCCCCAACATCCTTAAATTGTGTACTGCGTTACGATTCTGTGCACAAGCATCATAATATCAATTAAGTGTGGGAAATTATTTGTTCGTTGGGTTGGCTCAATATGTACATGTCCAAAATAAACAAAAGTAAATTACGCCAAACCAAAATGTACCTACTTCTCTGAAAAATTCGGTTATTGGGTGCATTTATGGCTTTTATATGTTTTGTCGTTGAAACTTGTTTCGCCCTGCATAATAATAAAATACTAGTACCGCCCAGTGGTCGAAATTTGACCATTCTCTATCTACATAATAGGTATTTTAATAAAAAAGATTCTAACCCACTGAACAACGTACATGAATTGTTGTTGTAATGCCCTCCAAAACATCGTACGCTCCACCATGACCGTCCTCATTGCATGCCCAAAGCAAAAGCATACTGATCATTCATAATAATCGTTTCTACTCTGGCTGTGTGAGCTAAAAATCGCGTGGTTGTTGTTTTTTTTTTCGGTTTTTCCTTGTGCTTGCTTACCACTGCACTGACGTCTTTTGGAAGGTTGGAATATTGAATTCGCTGCACAAACGAGAAGTGACGGTAGCGGAAAACTATATAAACAATAATTTAACTGCCTTAACGGCCCATATCTTTGAAAAAAAAAAAAAAAAAAAAATATAATATGTTGCAATTAAGACATTCAAAATGGTGCGGGTAGAAATCACCTTTACGTATTAATATAATGCTTATACCTACCTATTTTACTTGTAAACAAACATTTTTTTAAATAAAAACACACATTTTGTTCTCTACATAATTTTTTACTTGTTGAATAGACCGCGTCGATCACAAAAATGCGGTCGACAACGAGCGATCGGATTTTCGATAATTGTCGAACGCAATCGACAACCACAATAACGATTTCTCAATTTATCGATCGTTGATCGCTCGTTGGCGATTATCGATCGACAACCGCAATAGGGCCCAATTTCTCCTTCTTATATCTCCAGTTATGTATAAATATTTCTCTTGCAAAGAGTTTTATTTCTTATTCTGCGATATATGTTGTCCGGCTGCAAAGCAGCGCTTTAACTCCTCCTGGAGCAAAGGGCAACAACAAGATCCTTCCATCTGTTCCGATTAGCCGGAACTGGCCTTAGATGTGGCCACGATTGAATACCTTAAGACCGAGCTTCCTTAAAAACAGATGACCTCCAATTTTTTTTTGGTCTTCCAACGCGTCTGTTACCCTGAGGATTCCATTCAAAGGATAGTTTCGTGATATTGTCGTTAGGCTTCCTCAGATGTCGGCATTCAATTTTTCTGTTCGGTTCTATTCCACAGTTCAACGTTCGGTATGGTTTGCGGCACCAGGCTTGCAGCCTGCTCGAGATGTTTGCAGAGCATTTCCATGTTTCTGACGCATATAACTTCACAAATTTAACGTTGGATTCGAAGAGTTTCAACTTGGTGCGTAGCGATATTTTGCTGGAGTTCCACACAGGAGAAAGGATTCCAAATGCACTACGGGCTTTGTTTATTCTATTTTCCAGGTCCGTTCCACCATCGAGTGCTATGAAACTTCCAAGATAATTAAACTGCGTGGTCATTATTTTGGTCTTATTTGCGTTGATCCTTAAGCCAGCCACTTCCCCATTTAGTTGCAGCAAATGACACATTTGATTTAAACCAGCCGTGTTTTTTGCCATGAGACATATATCGTCGCCATAATCTATGTGGCTAAGTTTGTCAAACAGACTCCATTGGATACCATGTCTTTCATTTTCACCCACCGTGGCAGTCATCACATCGTCAATTGCCAGCAAAAACGGAATTGGTGACAAAACATCTCCTTGTCTCACTCCTTGACGCACATCAAAGGAGTCGGAAAGCTGGAGATGATTGTGCAAAACGAAACACCTTGCGTTGTTGTAAGACTCTTTAATAACAGCGACAATTTTCTCAGCGATACCTCCCGCAATAAACGATGTCCAGATGCATTCACGATTAACCCGATCGAACGCCTTCTCAAAATCTACAAACATGAGGTACAGCGGTGATTGGCACTCAGACGATTGTTCAAGTATGATTTGCAAGGGGTTGACGTGGTCGACGCACGATCGGCCACTACGAAACCCCGCTTGGTGCCTCTTGAGGGTTGACTCGATCCTGGATTTTATCCTCTCGAAAATAATGGTTGCCATTAACTTCGGAAAAACGGACAGAATGGTGATACCGCGCCAGTTATTACAGTTTTTGAGGTTCCCTTTCTTTGGTAACTTCACAATAACTCCATTCTTCCAGTCCCATGGGTAAGTTTCACTCTCCTAAACAGCCCGCAATAGTTTAAGCAAAATAAGGGAAGCTGCTTCAGGTTCTGCTTTTAGGAATTCTGCGGGAATACCGTCAAGTCCAGATGCTTTGTTTTTCTTTAGAAGATGGATCGCGCTTCAAATCTCTGTACTTGTCAGAGGACTGGTATCAATGCCCCTAGAAGGTCTGCGCATGTTGTTCAATTGACGATTCAATTCTGCTTTGTGGTCTTCATTTAGCAGTGCACAAAAGTGCTCCTTCCATCTTTGTAGCTGATGTTCTGCTGGCCGACAATGTCATAAGTGATTTTATACAGTTCTCTTGCGTCCCCTCTTCCTGCAGCATGTTCCGCATTCTCCGCAAGTTTGTCCACCCTTACCCTCTGATCACGTCTCACACACCGCTTGGGATATCCAGGAATCTCTCGCTCTTGACTATCTGGGTACAGTTTCAGTTCCAGCTTCCATGAAAGCGCTCTTTATTTGACCCCACATGGCATCTATCGATGGTGGCGAAATTTCGACGTACATTAGGGTCATTTAGAACGCTTGTGTTGAATCTTGGTCTCCTTACTATACCCTCTGAAGCAAACCCAGTAGCAAGTGATGGTCGCTACCTGCGTCAGTCTTTCTTTCGTTGCGAACATCGCACAGTGACTTCCTCCATTTCTGCTGTACGATGAAATGATCGATTTGATTTTTATTTCGACCATCAGGAGATTCCCAGGTGATTTTGTGGCAGGAACCCCTAATTACAAGTTGACTAGCGTTGCAGAAGTCGACAAGCATATCACCATTTTCGTTACGTTGGCCTAAGCCATGCTTCCCCATATCGCGTTCAAGACCTTCGTTATCGGAGCCAATTTTGGCATTAAATTCCCCCATGATGATAATGATATCGCCCCCTGGAACACTGTTGTATACTGAATTCAGATGAGTATAAAATGAGGTCTTTTCGTCCGCTGATGCGTCATTCGATGGAGCGTAACATTGCATAATGGTGACTTTTCGGATTTTACAGCTAAACCTCGCGCTCATAAGCCTCGCTGAAACCGGGTTCCAGGAAATTAGACTTGATAGCTTCCTTAGTCAGCATGATGCCCACACCTCTGTCTGACTCCTCTTCGCCAGAGTACAACATTCTCGTATGTCCCGATTCTGCAGTATATTCACCTCTTTCTCTTCATTTGGTTTCACTCACTCGCAGAATGCTGATGTTATGCCGAAGCATTTCACACTCCACCTGCTCGTACCTTCCTGGTGTGTGCAGTGAACAAACGTTCCATGCTCCAATCTTCGTTCGTGTTTTGTAGCCAAAAGTCCGTTTTGTTGAATCTGGATTTCTTGACCTTGTTGCTGATTCGTTATTTGTGACGTCTCGATCATCATTTGTACATGAAATTTGCCTCACCCCCAAATCCGATGTGCGATTTACTACAGCCGGGCCGTAGGCGGATTCACCAAATTATGGTTACCCCTTTGGGAATCATTTCCGTTCGTTGTAATTTTGCATGTAAAAATATATTCTCGTTCCGCCGTTTCGTGTTTTCCTGGATAATTTTAATAACACACTTAAGCCAAAAGTTCGACAGGCACCACCAGCCTTTTTGATGATCGAACACATACTAAAAACAAGGCCGCCCACTGTGGGAAAACGAGACGCCTTTTGTAGCCGCCCAATGTGGGTACAGACGCTACATGCTGCTACCGTTGGCCTTCTTTAAATAGGCTCATCCGCAACCAGACTTCCATGCCGTTGACCGCAACTTGCAGTTCTTCCGCATTTAGGGAGATTTTCTTCAACCCAAGGACAAGTCCATGCCCTGACCAGCAAATCTGGTTTGTTTTCTTATACCGGCAGCCTTTCGGTCCCCATTGTGCGTTAGCGTTACCCGCTCTCTACCGCGAGAAGGTGCACATAGGTATTTTCCTTTCATTGAGCCTAGGACCACCGATGTGGCATTACCTAGAGCTCTCCAGTACTTTTAGAGAGTTCTGCAAGCAAGTTACTTATGGGCCTACCTATAATCAAAATGGACCATAATTTTATGGGCTCTAAATAATAAACCAACCATGGTATGACTTAAATATTTAGGTGGACCCTAGATAATGAATATTACATAGTATGGACTCTAAAATATGAAACATAACATGTATGGTTAATTTTTTATAGTCCATACCATTATGGTCTATTTTCCTTAAATATTTAGGTCGTTACTAAATTTGATTATTAGTAGGGCCCTTATAGTTTTATATTTTTGAATTAGTATACATATTTAGTTTGTTTGATTTGAAAAGGTTGTAAAAAATTGTACATTAATCTTTCAGAACTACCTGTTGCAAGTCCACTTTCCCACGAAGTCCTGCGTAACCTAAATCATTGGCAAGAAATCGTAACCGAAGAACTATTGGCTAAAGGACCAGCCCCTGCCGATTTTATTCCTGGTATGACGTTTTCTTAACACACATCTTTATTTACTCATAACGATTTGATCATTTTTTGTTTTGCTATTTCAAGGTTGCTTTGTTGAAAATGAAGCAAAGGGACCTGCTATACACAAGTATAGATCGTTACTTGAAAAGCATAATACACCATTCCTGTCCAGTTCTTCAGCAGGACCAGCTAAACGCCTATGGAATTTCCTTGTACGTCAGGAACATGTACAAGATATATTTATAAGAGCAGTATTCGGCAAAAAACGATCAAAGGATTGGGAGGCATGTTCAAACTCGTGTTCAAGACACGAATCAAATGGTGGGCACGATGTAGACTCAAGTAAGAATTGAACTTCTTTTATTTTTTGTTTACTTAAATTTCACTTTTGGGTCAATTCCAGGTAACGAACATTTGGGTCCACAACATGAGCCCATTCGAATCATTCACAAAGACCAGGAATCAATTTCAGCGTTTTGCATTAATAATGCCTCTCCCGGTCTAATGGCTATAGCAACACCTCGAGAAGTACAAGAAATGGATATTTCTTTACTTCTCGAATCACCCAACTGGTGTGAAGATGAATGTGAATACGATTTATTAAACCTATCCAAAGATGTCGACTCACTTCCAGCGACAGGATTTTTGGTTATTCAAGCTGCGGCGGACAAGTAATTTGAATACAAAAAAAAAAATTAAATAAATTTGTTAAATATATATTCATTTGTAATAGGAATGCGGTAAATGCAACTCCGAATATACAAAACTATGGTTCATCGACAAGTTACCAACCAACAATTGGCAGCCAATCAGGTCGTGGAACATCGGTGGTAAGCAAATCTATTTATAATACAAAAATTGTCTCCTATTGCTTTTTGAGTAAACTTTTATTTTATCTAAACTCCATGCAAATCAGTTTCCACATATTCTCAAGTGCGATTTGATGTAACATATTTTTTTATTTTCAAATTAATATGGATTTAATAATAACAATTAATTATTGTATAAACACTTTGGTTCAATCTATATTTGTACACTATTTAAACTTTGTATAATATGATATAAATGAAAAATATGTTATTTTTTTGCAAACCATATTACATAAATAAGATAAAACAGATAAATCATTGATTCGAAATACAGCATTTCTACGAAAAAGCCATCTTCATTAAGCTATTGCATACGAATTCATTTATTTGATTCCCAAAAACCACAACTTTTGCTTCTGCTGAATTATTATCAATAAATAGTTTAACTGTACTGAAAGATTAGGGAATGTAGGGTATAAAGTAATCATAAGGTATAAAGTAATTTGATCACGTGATGCCAGGGAAAGTCGGTCTAATTGACTCCTATGCCAAAATATTTGTTATCATTTTAATCAAACTTTTCACAGCAGGGTTTGTCGGGTAAACCAGTCCTGTATTCAACAAGACGCGCTTTAAAGTATTAATTTGTGAGTTAATTCGTGGATCTAACTCTGCTTTCAAGACAGGTCTAACAGTCTTAAACTCAAGTCTGAAGAAAAAGTATCGGACTTTTTACTTTTAGAAATCGTTATAACTTTTGTTGAAACAAATTATATTGGATTGTTAAACTATTTTTTCTCATTTCTCAAACACCTGATATAGTAATTCTGGGCCGTACTCTATATCTCTTGTTGCAAAAGACAATCATATTTAAAATTCTTTTTTGTTACGTTTTTGAATTAGCACCTACTTTGTCCCTAACGAAACAAAAACTTACTTTACTTTAGATGGCGCTCACAGCCCAGGATGGGCTTCGGCCTCAACTAACAAGCCCCTCCAGCCAGCTCTGTCCCTAGCTAGCCGCTTCCAGTTGCGCAAACCGAGTGCTTTGATGTCGTCATCTACTTGTTTGCGCCACCTGTTACGGGTTCTTCCTCTGCTGCGTACCCCATCGGGGTTGGATTCGAAGACTCGTTGGGCAGGTGCGTTGCTGTCCATACGCTCCACGTCCCACAGCCATCTCAGCCGCTGTATTTTCAGATTTTTGACCAGGTCAACGTCGCTGTATAGCCCGTATAGCTCGTCGTTGAATTTTCTCCCCCACGCTCCTTCGATACACACCGGACTGAAAATCTCACGAAGAATCTTCCTCTCAAAGCACCCTAGCAGATTTGTATCCTATTTTTTCAGTGTCCATGCTTCTGACCCATATGATGATTAGGGTCTTGTATAAAGTCTCATTGGTTCTCTGAGAGCGGGCCTTACTACTTAAATGCCTTCTTAGACCGAAGAAACACCGGTTGGAAAGAGTAATTCTTCGCTTGATCTGTGCACTGATGTCATTTTGCGAGGTAATAGTGGAGCCCAGGTAGACAAAGTCCTTGACAACTTCGAAGTTATATCTGTCTATCGTGATATTTTGCCCGAGTCGAAGATGTTGAGATTCCTCTCTCGATGACAGCATACGAGTATACTTCGTCTTGTCCTCCTTAACCGCCTCCGATTCAATGCTCGCAAATTTGCCTGCCATAGCTCGCTTCGAATAAAAGAATTTTTTAAATTGGACGTGTAGTTTCTGACACTAGGCGGACCAAAAACATAATTAAATAAAAATGTTCACAATTGTGTAAACAAAATAGTACGCATCCGCCGGAGTGCACACTCCCATTCTGCTGTAACTGTTGCTTGAACTTGTTGTTTAAAGCCAGAACTTGAAAATAAGTTTTTAAGAGGTATGACAAGGATATATTAACACAATTAACAATAATGAACAAAAAGAACGCATGAAAAAAAGTTAAAAGTCCAACAAAAATAATTTCTTACTTTTTTATTTCAAGAATCTTTCGTTAAATTTTGAAACGTAATAACTTTTATTAGTATTTTTAATTAATAAAACTTCTAAATTTTGGTCCACGAAAACAATATCTACAGTTGGTCTACAAAAAAAGATGGGTTCAAAGAAAACCAAGACATTTTTTTCATCAGCCCCATATAAATGATAATGAACTGATGTTCATCTATTTATTGTACCTGCACCTGTCTATTTATTTAGATTATAATAATGCTTTTTCTTTAAAAACAGTTACGTATTATATGCATCACTAAACCTAGAACCAAGATAGATCTTTATCAGTGAATAAAAAATTATCATTAATGAACCTAGGTCAGAATTTTCCAAACGGGACACCAAAATGGGAAGATCGTTATTTTTTCATCGTTCACACAATCGGGATAATGTTTTCTGGAAATGAATTTTATAATATATGAAAGCAGATAAAAAAATAAATGTCCCTTATTTGTAAAAAAAATACTCTTAGTTCAAAAGGGAACCGACAGAAACTTTTGATAGTGCAATCACTTAGTGCATTACTAACAACAATGTGAGAATGTTGTTTTTTAGCTAATCGTCGGAAAATGAGGTATGATGCTCTGTCATTTTCCCTAAAACTTCAGACCTTAATATCGACAATCCGATAAATAGAACTTTAGACATATGCATTTCTAAAAAAAATGACAACCATCCCATTTCGGTCGACGTTTTTTGGGAACTATGACCCACCTACAACATAAAAGAGTTGCTTATTGTCATCCCTATTTAACTGAGGCCTACCTCTACATCCTGTTTGACACACTATTAACAGTTGTATCCATCTCCCTACCCTTAATATATTTTTTTACCTTTGGTTGACTAATGAGAAATGGCTATAACTCCTGTTCTTGTTCATGCATCCTCATTAAAAATAACATTAATAAGTTTGACTGCATGCAAGACCAAAAGTCTTTTAAATTCAATTTGAAATGCAATTTAATATGGTTCTAATTATCTCATGAAATTCCATAGTTATAATTTAGTTGAAACTGATATACGGAAAATAAATATGGTGCGTGAATTGGGGTCTAACCCACAATGCCCTCTGTATGTATCCCAAAGCCTTTTTTATTATATTAACTAGCTGACCCGGCGAACTTCGTTCCGCCTAAATTTCGTTAATGTAATGAAATTAATAATTCCGAGCATGCTCATATATAACAATGGAAATTCAAAAGTCCTTGACTTCTTGCTGCGATTCACAATGACAATGGATTCACAAAAGGCACTTGAATCTGAATTTCTGTGTTGAATTAAAGAAATAGATGATATACAAAACACAATAAAATACATTTCTAAAAGAATTTACTCATTGCATAATACGTAGAACAATAATAGTAAATTCACAATATGCAACGATCGACCTACTTTACATACTTCCCTGCTTTGAATTGGTCAAATCAACTGTGTTCTCATTTTACGTTGACATTGTACTGTGTTCGAGTTTGTGGAACTGGTGAGGAATTAGGAGCTGACGTCACTCTCTTCCGAAGGTTCCTAATAATTAAAAAACTCATTGATAGAAGAAGAGTGAAATAGCTTACGAAGTGGTGATGAAAGCTTTTGGAGAAAAGAGTGTCGCGTTCAGCTAGGTGAGCATCCAAACTTAAGAAGTTTGACAAGGAAAAATACATGCAATTTTTCTGCAAACATTCGTGATGAGCTCTTTTGGTGTTGTTGTAAAGTGGAAAAAATTCGGTGGAAATTCAATCCGGCTGGCGACTTAGTCCACTGGAATCACCCATCGCCAAAAAATTGCCTAGAGAGCTCTGCAGCGAACTGATCATTTCGTAAAGCAACTCGCTTGTTTGTTTTCAATTGCAATTTTCACGTAATGCCAAAAAGCTATGCCTTCAGTCAAGCGCATCTGGTGAAGTTGATCTTGGAATGACAGGTAGCGTTTGACGGAAATCGCTTGACAGCTCAATCATTGCACCATCGTAACCTCGTTTATCACTTCGTAAATCTTTCAATGTGCAATTCAGGGCTTCCAATGCACGGTTGTGAGCCATTGTGAACTCGTTTCAGATGACCATTTTACAGGGCTACAATAGTTTCGCTCTCACAGAGTTCTTCCACTTCATCCACTTGTAGGCAATTCCAATGCAGAATGAGCGTTCCAACAACCTAGGCGCTATTCCAAATACATACTTTGAACACAATGAAAATTTAAAAAAAAAATATTACTGTAGGTCGCAGTGAAATAAGAGCTCGACAACTGTACCGCCTACACTACTACACCCCTTCTCGGTGCATTAGGCCAAGTTTTTCTGCAAGACTTCGGAACTGTTGTTACTCGTCTATTTTCCATATTGATGGCCATTTTGGAATGGTTTTCACTTCAATAAGTAAATCAGATAGCAGTCCTCGTAGCCATACACGTTCTTGCACAGCCATAGCTAAAGCCACATATTCCGATTCTGTTGTGGAGCAAGCCACAACTTACTGCTTTTTTGATGTCCAGCTTACTGTGTTGCCAAATACTTTGTAAAGGAACCCACTTGTGGATTTCCTATCATTCTCATCGGAAGGATAGTCTGCTTCGGCTAAACCAACTAAAGGTTTCGCAATCGGTTTTTTGTTGTAAACTAATTCATAGTTTTTAGTTGATTTAAGGTATCTTACCAATCTTTTAGCAAATTGCCAATGCTCAACGCCTGGAGCATCTTGATGTCGACTGAGCTGAGAAATTGGAAAGCATACATTGGGTCTACTGCACAATATGCAGTACATGACTTTTCAATTAGCTCTCTGTAAGGTACATTGATCCCTTTACCAGCGTCCATTGGAGTAGACACACCATTGCAGTCAGTCATCTTCATAAACACAAGCAAATCATCAATTGCCTTTTTTTTGGGACATGCTAAGTTGTGATTCTTCTTCATTATAGGTTATTCCTATGCCAAAGAATTGTTCGAAATTTGCGCTTTCCTTCATTTCGAATTCACTTGTTAGCAGTTTTTTAACTTTATTATGTTGTTCTGCATTTTCCCTTATTAGAAGCAGCTCATCAACATATAAGACCAAATACGTAACATACCCTTCGTGGTATCTGGTGTAAACGCAATAGTGATGCTTAGATCTCAAAAAGTCAATTTTAAGAGCAGCGTCGTTGAATCTTCTTTACCAACATAGAGGTGACTGCTTCAGGCCATAAAAAGCTTTCTGTAGTTCACACACCATACCGCTTTCTGCCTTCATGCCTTCCGGAACCATCATGTAAACAGTTTCGTTTAGCTCACTGTTCAGAAAAGCTGTCTTTACGTTCATTTGGCTTATTATGTAGCCTTTGTAAATAGCCACAGATATAACGATCCGTATTGCTGCTAACCTAGCCACGGGAGCATAAGCAGTTCTGCAAACTGCGTCTCCTTCCCAGTTGAAGATGTGGTTTTAAAAGTGTCCTCTTTTTCAACTGGGTTTTTATTCCTTTCTAGGAATGGGGTTTCAAAAGCGTCCCCATCACTACAAGTGAGTTTCTTGGCTGGAAATGTTGACTCATCAAATTTAACGTTGCGAGGAATCACAATTTTACGAGCACTGGAATCCCACAATCGATAACCATTGGTCGCATAACCAACCATCACTAATTCCTTATTTTTAGCATCAAATTTTGTTCGCTTTTGTTTTGGCAGTAGAGCAAACGCTTGACATCCAAATATTCGAAGTTTTTCCACGTCTGGTTTAGCACCGTACCAAATTTCAGCTGGAGTTTCATTCCAGACTCGACGATCATTGCTCTTGCTCTTTCCACAACACTTCGATTAAACCTTGTTTAACTGTTTTATCTAGTTCTATCCCTTTATTAGCATAAAATGCTTTCTGTTCGTTTGACAAGTACTCTGCCTCTGTCGCACCTTAGGTATGCAATGCTGCAACCGAATTTTGCTGTCACGTGATTCACATAATTTCTAAAGCACTCAAACACCTCAGATTTCCTATTTATCAAATAAACACGAACGAAGTGGCTATAGTCATCGATGAAGCTGACAAAATACCTTTGCCCTTCATATGTGCATGGTGTAATTGGTCCGCAGACATCCGAATGTACTCTCTCTAGTATTCTGGAAGTAGGTGGTCTCTGTCTTGAAAAACTGATCTCTGTTTATTTCCCCTTTGCACAAGGTACACAAGTCACTTTTTTTCGTCAACATCCAACCCAGTTAACATGTGGTTATAGTCTAACTGTTTCAAGTAGGATTTATTAACATGACCTAAACGACGTTGCCATACGTCACGGATTTCACACACATTTGTTTGTGGATTCATTTTGTGCATTTTTACTTCGTTCAAAGAATTGGATAACTCACCAATCGCCATAGTAGAGCAACCTGACTTGATGAATGCATTTTTCTGGCGGCCAAAATATATTTGAATGCCCTTTTCCTGGAGCGCTTTTATTGGAAGAAGGTTGACTCTAAGCTCCTTAGCAAATAACACATCATTTACCCCGATAAACACCTTTTTTTTATTAGCTGTGTGTTGCTTTCAGCTCACCCCCCTTTTCTACAGTGCTGATGACCAAAGGCATATTTAATTGTTCCACAAAACTTAACGCGTCCAAATTGTTGGTTGCATGTCGAGTGCTGCCTGAATCTAATACCCAAAAGCTTTCATGAACACTGTTTGATAACCCATCATAAAAGCATAGGCATTGCTATCATTCGATTGTTTGGAAAATCTACCTTTCTTTTTCCATTTCGGTTTTGCCCCTTTTTGTGGACAATCAAAACTCTTGTGTCCCTTTTTTTTTTGCATTTGTAGCATTCTCCGGAAAAACTGACTGAGAAAGCAGCATCGTGGTTACCAACACCATCTGCACTCTCTTTATGCACCTGCTGTCGCATTTCTTGGTTTAGAAAGCGGGATTTTGCATAATCCATTGTCAAGCCGTCATCAGGCATATTTTCCAATGCCGTTATTAGTGGTTGGAATTCTTCCGGAAATGATTTGAATAAATATATATTAATTCACTCGATTCTAATTTTGCACCCGCCGCCATCAGTTCCCTCACACACTCTTCAAATCGTACGAAGTGCATTTTCATGTCACTACCGAGATCATACCTTAGTCTGTCCAACCTCGCCCACAGCATGTTTTGTTTGGCCATATTCGTCCCCGAAAATGTCATTGCCAGCGCAAGCCACATCTCCATTGCAGTTTCCTTACTTTTTATTATGATTTAGATGATTATCATCCACCAAGCAAATAGTTAAATTTTTAGCTTTTGCGTTTTTTTCACACCGATCTTTTATCGACGCACTGTTATTGGCCGCTTTAGTACCCGTTGGCTCCGGCTTTGTGGTGGAAAGAACGTCGAGAACATTTTTAGCCTCTAAAATAATTTCAACCCGATATTTCCACGAGTCGAAGTTTTTACCGTCGAAAGGTTTAATTTTAGCAAAGACTAGTTCAAGAGCCATTTTGATCTGGGCCATAAACCTGTAGATCGCAATGAAATAAGAGCTCGACAACTTTATTAAATAAAAGCGAAAAATGTAACAAGAGCTCGACAATTTAATTAAAGAAAAGCGAAATTGACTTTATTGAACGGCTTCAAGTTAAAGACTAAAATCTTTTGATAAATTCCTACAATTTTTCCTTTTTGTATATAATATGGCGATCTCTTTCTGACTACACTACTCCAATTACATTTTATTTCATCTAACCGAACGCAATAGCAAGCCCAGTTCAAATTTTGAACGACGAAGCAAACAGGGGGCACCTAATATTTCTTTCTTGGGCCAACACGAATCCATCATTCAATCCCAAAATTGTGAAAATCAGGATCTTCCCGTTCCAGTTTTTCTGGAAATTTTCCGAGATTTTCTACCAGTTTCTATGTCTTTCCTTGGGCCAATACAAATTCATCAAGGCCAGAATTGTGAAAATCGATGTATCCGTTGTCGATGTATGCACAAAAAACAGGCTCTTCCCGGATTTCAAATTTTCCTGAAAATTTGCCGGGATTTTCCGCCAGTATCCTATGTCGTTCCTTGGGCCCATACCAACTCATCAAGCGCAAAATCGTGAAAACCGAACGATCCGTTCTCGAGTTATGGGTGCACACACGGACGACATTTTACTTTTATATGTATAAGATAGATATATGTTTAAACAATCACCTTACCCTCAGTCCTCCTATAGTAAAAAACCCATAAATTTGTCGTTCATAACTGAGTCATTTATGATTTCTGATTCATATTTTTGACTTTCAGAATTTTCGTCTTTTTATAACTTTTTCGATCATAACGTTTTCTTTTCATAACATTGATTTTTCGCTAAGCGAAATCAACCACTAACTGGGCTATCTAATCCTTATTATTATTTCATTTTGGTTATTTTGAATCACTAAATTCACTTGCTTTGAATTGTAATGCGTTAAAAGCACATTTGTCTTTGAAATCATTAAACAAATATTCATTTTCGGTTAGACTCACTTATTGCGTGCAGATCCAGAACACCAAATTAGGTTTTGGATTTAAACGAAAAAAAGGAAAGATACAAAAATATAAATTCGTATATTTTATTCCTGATCTCATATTTTATTTTGGATGAACCTTGACTCATTTTGTATTTATTTTTTGGCAAATCAATCAAGATTCATTTGTTTTCATTGCAAAAATATAAATTCGTATATTTTATTCCTGATCTCATATTTTATTTTGGATGAACCTTGACTCATTTTTTATTTATTTTTTGACAAAACAATCAAGGTTCATTTGTTTTCATTGAAATTTTGTTGTTTTATGAAGGTAAAGTGAATGATTATAGAAAGATGGTTGATATAGCCAGTACTTTTTTGTTTTGTTTAACAAATCGATGGTACTAAAAAAAAGCCCATATGTAATTTTTTTTTGAAAAGAATTTTTAATTTTTACGGGCTTACTGTAAATTAAATTTCTCACTACCAACATTAAAATTTTAGAAACAAGCTCATAAGAAAGATTAAAATCCAATCTTCGCAAATGAATCTATTTAAGTTCATTATTATTCTGTCCTTTAAATTAAAAAGCACATATCTATGTACTTCAGTTTTTTCTTTTCAATTATTTTTGCCACCTATTGCGACCCTATTTAGCTGGCCCCTTGGCGGTCGATATAAACGTTGTCGACTGTAACTAACAAAACTGTAATAAGTAAAGTTGATATAATATTTTTAATACGGTCACCTAGTTGAATAAAATAAAATAATTTTAGCAAAGACGCCTAAAAGCCTTCGATAAATAAAATTCAACAGATGAAATAATTTTAAATTCTTTTTTTTTTTTTTTACAAATATTTAACAAAAATCAATCTATATCAATTGCCATCATGCACTAAACATACATCATTTTTATCTAACACACACTTAAAATGTTTTCAAAATGCTTTTGTTTTTCCTGTCTTTTGTTGTACGCTGCAGATAAAAGGAGCCAATTTTCCAGGTTGTCACGATCCATGGTATTGCAAAATGGTTTTAGAACATTCTAAACACTTGCTAAAACCGGTACAGTTTCCTTTCAATAAATCAACAATGAACGTTATTAATTTTGTTTTGTTCCTCTTTATCCTTTTTAATAATATTTGTGTGCTGTTTTTTAAAAAAATGTATTTTTATAAATATGTAGTAGAAAGATTAAAAATTTGCTTTCGTTTTTCGTTGATTATGTGGAGTTCTATTCTATATTATATATAAAATAGGTTTTTTTGTAATGAAAATGAAAAGTTGCATTATTGTGCTGGACTTGCACAGCGTTGTTGTCCATGCATGTCATGGGTGTTCTGTGGCAATAATTAATATTCTAAAACCAAATTATAATTTATCCACAGGTCATGAAACACAAAGTGGATAACGTCAAGCGAATGAGTTCGCATCCTTTAATGCCATTATATCTTACTGGAGGGCAAGACGGATCCGTACAACTGTGGGAGTGGAGCCATCAACAAGTTGTTTGCACACCGAGACCCCCTGGTACATTTGCTAAGGTTACCCGATGTAGATTTTCACAACAAGGCAATAAATTTGGTATTGGTGATAATGATGGAAACCTGAGTTTGTGGCAAGCTGGTATTGCCGCGCAGAGTAATCGGTCATTTTTTGTAAGTATCTAGATTAAGTTGTTGGTAAGTTGAAAAGCTCAAATTTAAATTTAATTGCAGACCCAACAATGCCATAGCAAGCTTCTTGCTGATTTTGTTTTCCTTGGGTCTTGCAGTTTAGTGGCTTCAGGTTAATACAAAAAAAGACTTTGATAAGTATGTACATAAGTAATTAATGAATGATTTTTCTTATAGCCGGGCATAGTTCGGAGAACAAAAATGTCGGTATATGGGATACGCTGCTTCCACAGAAAAAGTCATTGGTATCATGTAAGTATTTATGGTTATGGTTATTTCGACTATTTATTAAGACTTAAATGCAACATCGTCTTTTGCAACGATCGGTCATTCTTGTACGATTCACATTTTTCTGTTTTTGTTGGTTTTCATATACATTTTTGGTTTGATTGGGCCATTTTTTGTAAGTTTGGGTAATTTTGAAAATTATGTCATTTTAGGTTGTGAAAAAACGCCGAAATTTGGGGACATTTTTCATTTTTTGTTTGGGTCATTTTTTATTGGGTCAAATTTCATGTAGCCGAAAAAATATAAACAAACACACAAAATGAGTTAACATAAAAGAAAAGAGTGACTGTAGCTGTGGGTACACGCCTACACGCGTATTAAGTGAAACTTCTTTATCGTTGCAAAAAGTATTTGTTGCAAGATGGCCTTATACAATCTAACAGCTCTATTATGGCTATCAAATATCAACACTCACCTGTTCTGAAAACTTTCATTGAACACAAAGTGACAGAAGTTAGAACAGTTTAGTGCAAGGTTTTTAATCACGGAACACACGAATCTTGTACTTTTCTTATCTTTTCTGTTCCGAGCAGATTCATTTAACAGACCTATTTTTGATGAACTGTTAATATCAGAACCATTGTGAATTGTTCTATTGTTAAACTTGGCAATGCGGCTATGAAAAATATTGATATCCATAAAATTTTCTATAAAACGATAAACACAAATGCTTCGATGACAGAAGTATATAATTTTCGCACGCCTATTATTATTATTAAAAAAAAAATTATTATTATTAAACTATTTAATTACACCAATCCTTGCCCACTTATTAATCATAACCGGCTTTGAAATGGTTATATTCACAATAGATTTTTGTTCGTTATTCACAATGAGACAATATAAAGAACACATTTCTTAAGCGGAGTACACATTAGGCGTGTTCTGTTGAGTTCCTAATGTGAACATTAAGAAAGGTTTCACATTAGGCCAAATTACAATTACACACAAAAGCAACAACTACAAGTTAACACAACATTGAATCTTTAGTAACTCTAATGTGAACATTAAGATTCAAATGATTTCCAAGGAAATGTTCGTTGAGTATGGTAGTTTTGAGCAGATTTTGAAAACAAAAATTTTTATACGAAGATTTAAAACTGTACAACAAATTATTTCATGAAAAAATAACAAAATACATTTTCGATGATAGATATACAATTTTTGTATTAAGAAAACTTTGGCAAGTTTTATAACTTTTTAAAACAACAGAAAAATAGGCAATTTTTGAAATATAAAACCTGTATTAAGCCATACGAATTTTGTTCAGGAGGCTCTTCAGAAGATTGAGATCAAAAATTAATTTTGGCAAAGTTCAATATTAACTAATGAATTGTAGGCAAATGGTGATAGCAATGAAAAATATTTTACTCAGTAAAGTTAGTGAAACTATAAGCCAATGTTTTAATGCAAAATTTGTGAAAAACGAAAATCAATTATGGATAGGGTGAGCAAAAACTGGTTCAAAATAATATTTTTTTCAAACTTCAAAAAACAGCCGTTACTCGAGAACCGCTATGATATGGAAAACTTACCAAATTCTGATGGCCATGGCCTGGCCTTTCACCAGTTTTGGTTTGGACCATTGTTAACGGGACACCAGGGTTGCAAATAGTTAATTACATTTGTAATTTAATTACATTTTAATTACCGATTACCTATGTAAAAAGTAATTAAATAAAATCTAATTACCTATTACATTTGCAATATGTAATTAAAAAATATCTAATTATCCATTACATCTTCAAAATGTAATGGAAAACAATTTAATTACCCATTACATTTTCAAAATGTAATGAAAAAAAAATTCCATTACATTTTTAAATTTAAAATTTAACTATCCATTACATTTTTAAAATGTAATTAAAAAATAACTAATTATCCATTACATTTTTATTATGTAATTACAAAATATCTAATTACCCATTGCATTTCTACTATGTAATTAAAAAATATCTATTTATCCATTACATTTGTATTATGTAATTAAAAAATATCTAATTACCAATTACATTTCTACTATGTAATTAAAAAATATCTAATTATCCATTACATTTGTATTATGTAATTAAAAAATATCTAATTACCAATTACATTTCTACTATGTAGTTAAAAAATATCTAATTACATATTACAGTTGTTATATGTAATTAAATAATATTTAATTACATATTACATATGTAATAGGTAATTAGATGGGTAATAAGATATTTTTTAATTACATAGTAAAAATGTAATGGGTAATTAGATATTGTTTAATTACATATTGCAAATGTAATAGGTAATTAGATTTAATTTAATTACATATTTAAAAGAGTAATGGGTAATTTGTAATCGGGTATTTAAATATTATACAACGCTGTGGGACACCCTGCAGATGACGGATATGGTGTCATATAAATATGTATATCACCGTTACATTTATAAAACGTATTTTTATGACGGGTTTGTCATATATATATGATTGTAATAACACGAAATTTAGTTCATTTGAATAAAGGCAATTGTGTGATTAAATGCTTAGGTGAATATTTTTTGATGAGCCTATTTCAAAATTATAGTTTTGTGAACTTAAGAATAAACATAGACAATAAACGAACCAAAATGGGCAAAGGACACATTTGAAACACAGCATTTTAAACAAAGCAAGAAAAGATGTTTACTACGCCGAGGATATTCAAACCTCAAAACCGCGAAACAAAATTGAGCGTAGTTTATAATTATTTAAAGGATACTCTTTTCTATGGAAAACAATAAAAAGAAAGGACATCTACAGTGATACCACCATCTGACAGTCGAAAAACTATTATGTCTGCCTCCAATTCCAGCGATTCCAAATCAAAAATCATATTCGAACCAAGGGTAAATACAAGCAAATCGACTGTTCTGCGTGTGATTCTTGGTGCTGAACTAAGAGGTTAAAGTTGATATTTCGAAAATAGCCTTAAACTTCGACACATGTGTTTTGATTTGTATTTTATAAAAAAAAAAAAAAATAAATAACCAACAAAATTCCGTGATGTGACGAGCATAACGAAGAAATGGTAAAATATGCATTATATAATTTCGTTTTCTTCTAGCCTTTACCTGTCACGATCAAGGAGCATCCAGTTTAATCTATGCACCTCAACATCAGGTACTCATTTCCTCTGGTAAAAAGGGAGACGTTTGCATATTCGATGTTCGTCAAAGAACCTTGAGGCATAGATTGCAGGTCAGTTTTTGTAGTTCATGAAATGCGAACAAATTTATTATTTTTTTATAAATTTATTATTTAATCATAAGGCCCATGAGAGTGCAATAAAATGTATGGCAATGGATCCGCACGAAGAACTTTTTGTTACCGGATCAGCTGAAGGCGATATTAAGGTAAAATAATTATATTCGAATTGATTGCTGAGTGTGTGTATATTAATATTTTAAATAATTTCAAAGATTTGGAGTTTAACTCATCATACGTTACTATACGCTTTTACTGGAGAACATGCTAAAAGTAGTTTCTTTAAACACATTGGCCAAGGTGTAAGCCAACTGCAATTAGACTCACAGGGTCGGCTATTTTCGTGCGGTTCAGATGGTTCTATGAAAGTGAGGCAACTTTCTGACAGGGATAATATCGTGCAGTCATTATATTAACAATAAGGTAAGATTTTTTTTTGTACTGAAACATAAACTAACTTAAAGAATTATTCACTTCAATAAATTTTAAAAGGACTGCAAAATAAAGAGAGCTTTTAAAAAGTCCAACCTTTGATTAGAAATTCTTGAGAAAATCCATTTTTTTTTATGTTTCCTTTGTCATTCTCATTTCTATAATCCTAAATAAATACTTACTAAATAAATACTTACTTACTTTTTATAACCGACTGATGAAAAAATAGAAAAAAATCCTTCATCGATTTTTCAGAGTGTCGGCAGTGATTGATATGTTAGAAATCGAGGTTTAATTGTCGACATTTTTAAAGCTAAAATTTTCCTAGTACCTGAAGAAACAATGGATTTATATTATTTACTTTATTAAAGGTTTTTAAATTGTGAAAAAAAAAATGATTTTTTTTAATTTGAACAGTTTTTTTTTGTTTGATATGGATGCACTATTGAAAATAGCTATTTTTCTTCCTATTTTCTTAAGCAACAAATTTCAATAAAATCGCTCGACATTTTGTTGAGTCGAAATTTGAAAATGGCAGGATTTTTACAAGTCACTAATGTAATACATACTTTAAAAGTTTTCTTTTTGTATCTATTTCAGTCACGTCCTACTATAACTGCAACAATAACACACACTTAAGGGGAAAAACGAATACCAAAGTTATTTACTAATAATTAAAAAAAAAACCTTGTTAATTTTGTCTGCATTAATATATATATATATAAATGTATTAACGTGTGAATTTTACTTGTATTTCGTACATATGTTTCCTAAAGAAAAACGTTTGTCCTGTTTGAATTTGTTACTAAAAATATACACAATTTTCATAAAATAAAAACAACAAAATAAAAATATTATTCACCCTTTTCGAAATCAGTCATTTTAACCTTTCCAAGTTTTATTACCTATTGTCCTACATTTATTCATGTTTCCCAGTTAAAAAATAAAAAAAAAATATTAAATAAAAAATAAAAACTAAACAAATATAATATGAATCAATTCTTATGAAGTATTCAAGCTTAGGTAAACAAAATAAATAATAATATTATTGCATTATATAATACAACTTATTACACTAGCATATTGAATAATAATTTATCTTAATTAATGGCGAACAAATTTTACTGTTGAAGTGCAATCAAATTTTGAAAAAAAAAAATTATAATAAAAATCAAACTAAGCAAACCAACTGAACCTTGAAGGAAAGACAATTATTTAAGGAGGCACAGTATATACATATAACCAACAAAGAGTTGTTGTATTTATCAAAAAGAAAATAGAAAAAAAACTTTATGTATACATTAACTACTATTTACATTAAAGCCTCGAACTAAGTTAAATTGCAAAAGAAAGAGACACATAAAACAAAATAGATATAATATCGTGTAAAAGCAGAAATATTTAGAATAAATTAATAAAACAACAAAGGAGAATAGAGAAACGTGTAGAGTGTCTTGACTGTCTTAGATATTTATTTACCTTTGGGTAAGCAACGATGTAAAATAATGAATAGAAGAATTGTTCCGATCTGCATTTTAAGGTATCTCCAAAACGTTAATAATATGAAAAATTTCGATTGTCAAAAAATAACTAACAACATTTTTCAAACCTGATATTAATGTTTTTCGTTGGATCTCATAAGCAAAAAAAAGTTCATAAAATAAACATTTATGTTGCCGACTTAGTTGAGATTTACTCCATGAATTTAGTAAACATAGAGTTGTGAAAATTGAGATAAAGTTTAACCCACGATGGAAAGCGCAGAATATTGCTGCAATAACTTCGTTTAAATCAAATAAAATAATTAAATGTCTACATTGAAGTGGAACCTGCTAAAATAGAGGTATGCCCCCACTCCCCGTGGCAATCACTTTGGACAGCGTACTTTTCTACAAGTCCCCAGTTACAACTGATAATAAAAACACCTTTTAAACAACCTAATGTGCCAACAAAATTGCAAAGCAATTTAGGTTTCATTTAAAAGCCTTACATCTTAAGAACATATTTATGTTCATAGTTCGAAAATAATACATGTCTGTATTTTTCAATGCTAAATGGAATAAAGACGGCTTTTTTGAGAGGGAATTTTGATCAAAACAAGCTAATTTATATTTGGAGACTTCCTGTTTCTGAGATCTAATATATATTTGGAGACTTCCTGTTTCTGAGATCTAATTCATTTCAAGATATTGGAAATCTTAGGCACATCACCTAGGCCACTACCTAAAGATTTTGAAGCAATATTTGCGTTACAACTATACGTTAATATATGTGTCTGTATACTCTGGGGGTATTATCTTATCTTATAAATTATAATTTACGAAACAGGGGATTTGCCCCTTTACCTTTTCTCCTGAAAAAATAAAGAAGTTTCACTTTTTCACAAAAACTGAAAATCGCAAGAGACACAAATCTCATCTGAAAGGGGTTTAATCAATTTCGATGAGTTTGTTTATAATTAACAAATAACGTTGTTGGCGTATTTGTATTTTTAACTTTTGTATGTAACCGATATTTCTTATTTGGACCAAAATAAATACAAAGTGTTCCATGGTGATACAGTCAAGACACACTATATTAAAACATATATAAACAACTATATAACCAGTAAAGTCAAATGATAAAGTATTATACTATATATATATAAATAATATATATATTATTTTTATGAATTTGTATTATATAACAAATATATTTTTTGTGTTTATTATTTTAAATCGTCATTTCATTTAAATTTACGTGTTTGTTTGTTCAAGTACATAATTTAAAATATATTTTGGTGTGTATTTTTTATTTGTTATGTTCAGTAGCTATAAATTTTAAAATTATGCATATAATATTACTCTGTTTGTATTATAATGTATTGTATTGATTTATGAATAATGTATAACAGCAATTCAAAGTTCAATACTGTTCAATCTTGTTGCTTACGACTAGGGTCAGAAAAGCACAGTCAAATTAAATCTCCCTGCAAAAGCAATAATTTTTAAATTGAGTTAATTTGAATAAAAGATGACAACACAATAACGTATTATTTTTGCGTATATGAAACAGTTATACCCGAAATTGAATTTTTATATAATTTTTTTGTTCGCAATAATTCTTTACTAGTTTTACAAAAAAATTGTTTTATGTTTTTTTTAAATAATTTGTTTGTAATGTTTGAAGAAAAAAACATAATATTTCATTAATTACATTAAGCTGTTATTATGATTGTTAATAAAAATTTATTTAAACTCAAAATTAAAACTGTTTATTATTTATGATGAAATGAATGATTATATTCATTTTTTGCAAATAAATGATTCATCATGAATTTCGTTTGGGCAGTTTTGTATTAAATTAAAGACTCACTAATAGCCCTTCCACACTAACCCACTGTGTATTAATACATGCCAAATTGAAAGTGGGAAGGAATTCCACGCGACTGCCAAATTTGTGTGAAAGAAATGACTTTTCATATTTTGCTTCCACACTTGCTTGTATTATTAAATTACCTTAACCTAAAAAATAGTGTGATAGAATGTGGGATAGAATTAGAACTGTTCCTAAAATTATTCATGTATTAACACATGTCAAATCGTGTGGGATAGAATGTCGGGTTGTGTAGGCTGGGCTTTCATATTTTGTTTCCACACTATTCTACATGATTTGTTCCCACTTTTTTGACATGTATTAATACACAGTGGGCTAGTGTGGAAGGCCTTTAACTTGTAACACTTCTAACCTGGACTTGTGCGTCCGAGCCCCAGTCTAGATAGCATTCTTTTCTATATTCCCCAGTTCCAACTGGATGCCGCCCGTGGAATTTCATGACATAATTAACATCTAATTCTCAATCCACTGTGCCAACAAAAATCTTTCCTTTCCTTCTAACTAGTGCCGCGCATTGCATTTAAAAGACCTGAGGTCTTAAAGGCCTTCCACACTAGCCTACTGTGTATTAATACATGTCAAAAATGTGGGAAACAAATCATGTTAAATAGTGTGGAAACAAAATATGAAAGCCCAACCTACACACCCCGACATTCTATCCCACACCGTTGCTCTGGAAGAGCCTTTTAAGCATTGACCTACTATAGTAGGTCTCTTATTATGAATAGCGAATCGACCTTCACAGAACACACAACTTATCTTTCTCAAAAATATTAAGCAAAATGTATGAAAGTGGCACCTAAATAGTTGTCACCCACAAACCATAGCAAAAATGTGATAGTCAATTTGATAATCACCTTACGTGGAGCAAAAGCATTTATTTTGATGATCAACTATCGCCTAACGCCGATTCCACCCCAGAGATTCTTTCTTCAGTCGCACCACACGAATGTGGAATGCTTTACCCGACCCAATTTTCCCCTCTCATTTCGATGTGCAAACCACCAATGTGCATCGGTATCTCCTTTTAAATCCTCTCCTACTTACCTAATCGCTCGTGCTATGTTGAAAACATTTAAGGGTATTCATAACCCCTTTTGTGCGCGCACAATATAAAGAAAAAAAACGAACAATCTGACCAGTATATGTACAACTTTTAGTTTAAATCATTCCGTAGTAAAAACTATTACTAATACATACCTATTATATTAATGACTATTTTATTTATAATTTATAGCAAGTATTTTTTATTTTCATTATATTAAATATACTCGCTGATTTCACCAAATTTAATTTAACACTTATAATTATTACATGTTCAAAGTATACCAAGTACAATATTATTTGAGATGAAAAGAAATAAGTTTACAGCATTTTTGTTTAACTTTTATTATGAAGTTTGGATGCGTGCAAATTTAAATGATATTTTGTGAAGAATTTCTTGCCACAGGCTTCGCATTTAAGCCTCTTTTCTTCAGTATGTCTGCGAATGTGAGTAACAAGGTTTCGCCTCGAATTCATTTGCTTTCCACAAATATCACACTAATTACAATACAAAAAAAAAAGAAATTTAAAACAAAATATAATCCAATAAAAGTAGGTACACGCAGACTCTTACCGGAAATACATTGTTTGAATGTGAATCCATGTGAGCTGCACGACCACTGGCTGTTTTATAAGATTTCTTGCAAATTGTACATTCGAATGGTCGCTCCCCAGTATGCATTCTGGTGTGAATTTTCAATTCCGTTATTTGTGCGAAAGATTTACCACATTGCTCGCACACAAATTTCTTTTCAATATGCCGAATTTCAACGTGCGTTTTCCAAGATTTGTCTGTGAAAAATGTGCGATCTAAAATAAAAATAAATAAAAGGTACGTTTAAATAAAAGTTTAGTCATTCGAAATCAAATTTTTACTTACTACAAAATTCACATTTGTACATCTTGGCCGAGCACTCCAACCTATAGTGATTTTGGAGGCTCCTAAAGTCTTGAATATCCTCTTTCCCGCAATATTTGCAGATAAGAAGCTTTGTTGACAAATGGTTTCTTCTTATGTGTTGATAGAAGTAGTGAAAGTTTGCGTACTCAAAACCGCACTCGACAACTGGACATCCCAATTTGGTCATATGCGTAACCATGTGCATCTTCAGGTCACTGATGCTCGTAAAATCAGTACTGCAAGTACCACACTCCCAATACTTTTGTTTCGTATCCTCATCTAAGAGTTGCAGATAATTGGTAGTTTCTTCGCCCTCTTGATTGTTCACGTAGTGTATCTGTTGCAAATGTGACGTTAATTCGTCAGGACAAATGAACACATGTGAGCATCGGAAACATTGTAGAACAGCTTCTGTGGCAATAATCTGCGCATAGTAATCATGCAATTTTTCATGGTTTTCATCATTGATTTGTATACGCTTATTGCAGATTTTACACATTAAAGTGAGAACCTCTTTTTGCTCACCATCCTTATTGGCTTTTCGATAACGTCTTTTCTTTGAAATATGTTCTTCTTCATAGGTATTATCCTCTGCCTCGGCTTCCTTCTCTATAACTATAATCTCATCGTTGGATTGTTCAATTTCTTCTAAGTAGGTCTCATCGTTGTATTCGCCATATGTAGTGGTTGCATCGTCTATAATAAACTCCATATTTGAAAGTTCGTTTTCATCTTCGTCATGTTTATCTGGACTCATGGTCTCCAATTCATAGACTTCATCTTCTGGCTCTTGAAGTTTAAACTCCTGATCGTCGATTTCTTGAGTTTTATATTCGGGTTCATCAACAGTAAGCTGGATTTCTTCGACATAATGTTCTTCAAACTCAACATCGGCCTCGGTTTCACCATTGATTTCGTTAAGAGTGTTGTCAGCAGGGGCATCGCTTAGGTGTTCCTCAATATCAAAGTCTTCTTCCTTCAAGATAACTTCATCGTCAGTTTTAAAAATATCGGTAAGCAGCTTCTCTGTTCGCACAACATTCTCCTTAAACTTGTAAAACTGAATGATGGAACCTTTGCATGAATCGCAGATATGCTTTGGTAGATTTGGATTCGTAGTAACCTATTCCCAAAAATATATAAATTTAAATAACTCTAGAAATTCTACAAAATGAAACTCACATCCACATCAAAGCATGATAAAATTATTTCGGGAAGTGTTCTGAGGTTGCCTTCGATTATGTGCTTCGTAAAAATGGAAAGGGGATTCTCTTGGGGCTCTAAGCAGACACGGCAAACGTTTGCAGGATCCAGTTCCAAACTGCAATCCATATCTTGTTTTTGTTTACAAATCAAATGGTGCTAAAAAAATATATTCCAAGCTAGAATATGTTCAACGCTCAAAAAATTAAAAACACGCGTCCAAGTCTTTAATCAAAACCAAACCACACAGGGCCCAACGAGAATGGAAAATACTCGTAAAAAATGAGGGTCTTTATTTGCTGAATGTACTTTTGATGGCGTTCCACATCGCCATTTTGATGTCAAATTATTAGGTTTGTTCGATTTTCTGTTTGTTAATACAATGCGATTAGTTTACATTATTTGATGTGGACTTTTTTTGTAGCAGATAAAAAAAATAAATTATTTTAATTATATACATTTATGTAGGTAATATAGAAAGAACTGATGAACTACAAGTTTTAAAACAGATTTGCATATCTTAACACCCAGACTCCACAGGAAATGAACGATGTCCATAATCCAATCTACAATCCAATCCACAATCTGATTTATATGGATATGTCATTGCTTGGACATAGATTTTTGCGACTCCATTGGATTTTTTTTAGACATGATCCATAGTCCGGCCATCGTTCATGGCGGCATGTAATGAGCTTTATTTTTGTGAGTAAAGCCTAGTACGGAGATCGCGCTAAATTTTATCTTCCATACAAATTTCCACCCAAGATAAATTTAAGCGAGGATTTTTAGCCAAGAAGTACGCAGTTCACGCGCTAAATTCAAACTGTCATCTCGTACTGTATCAAAAAGTCTCCACTTAATTTAGCGCGCGAAATAATATTCAAATCATTCTTTCGCTGCTAAATTTTGACACTTCGTGTATTTATTTGACCAAGTGACAAGTTTTTTCGAAATTAAAAAAAATTATAAACAAAAAAATGGAATACACTGAATAATTGAACGATTATTTAGACGAAATCAATTCACAGGAAGCAGTGGAACCGAGTGCAAAAAAAGCAAACAAAACACAAAAAAAGGATTTTCCTCCCAGGAAAAAAAAAAAAACTGGCCAGGCTGGTGGAGGAGCGCCCGGCTACTTGGAGTTTAGAGGCGAAGGAGCACAGCGACACAGAAGCAGTGCATTCGAGTTGGGGCTACATAGCCCATGATTAAGGCAGAACAGGTTGGTAGAAATATGTGCAAAATAAACTTGTTACCATTTATAATTTTATGTTATTCTAGTCGAGGAATGCAAAATTATATGGAAGTCCCTTCGTGACAGTCTGTCGTATCATACGGCATCAAAAACATAGAGTAAATCAGGGAGCTCCGCATCAGAATCCCCACAGGTATATGACAATCTTTGTGAGGACTCCGTGATTGACTGGGAGTTCTCGGAATGCTTGTCATTCCTGATGCCTGTATCCGAGAAGCGCAAGTAAGTTAAAGCAAAAATTCAGAATTAAAACCTATACCTTTATTTATCAAATTTAGGGCCACCGCCCACTAGGCAACTTAAAGTTGCTCGCCCCGTCAACTTTTTGTTGCTCCCGATCCAATTACATTGGGTTATATGGGAGAGCGCCCACTAGGCAACTTTGTTGCCGGCAACTTTAAGTTGCTCGGAGCTGCTCGCGGAACTTTGTTGCCGGCAACACTGAGCAACTTAAAGTTGCTTGAGCAACTTTTTGTTGCCGGCAACTGTCAAAAATAGGACGCCATGCCACGAAACGTCATTTTATCATACATTTTTGTACATCGAAAAAAGAATCCCCTGAGTTCCGTACGCCAAAAAAAATCAAAGTTTGTTTTATTTAAAGTTAAATGCAATTAAATAATAAAATGTCAGTTCTTCTGAACCAAAGCACTATGTAAAAACATGTGTATATAAATAGTTATTCGATAACCATCAGAATAAAAAGTTACAGAGTCGGCCAGAGACCTTTCGATCCACTCACTGTGATCCGCTAGGTATTTGTCATCCTGGTGCTCCTCAGCCAAACAGTCATTTGCCAGTTGCCAGATCCAAATTCTAGCCGTAAACTCTTCGTGTCAAGTCGACCTGGTTAAGGATCATAAATACTTTCTCTCTGTTCTTCAGGACACCAGTGTCTTTAAGGAAATACGAACCCCGGCTGCATTTGTGCTATCAAGCATCGTAAAGAACTTCCTGCTTGAGCAAACGTGTGCGCTGGAGGGCTCTCTGGTGTCCATCTGTTTGGTGCAGCATAACGATGACGATTGGCTGCTCCGTCAATGGCAAGCGATATGTTTGGGGCAGCCTTGGCAAAATTTTGACAAGCCGTGTTGGGCGGGAGTACGCGATTTGGCACATGAAAATCTCATCACCTGCTCCAGGATCCCGTGCCGGAAGTTCAGGCAGCTGCAGTTTTTGCCCTTGGCACATTCATCAGTTCAGTGATAGATCGTTCTGAAGAACAAGCAAACAACATAGACAGAATTATTGCGATTACCCTGTTGGATAAAGTGGCAGATGATATGTCGCCTCTGGTTCGCCTGGAACTAGTTGCCGCAAGAGTTCCTTCCTAATTCAGCTGCTACAACCACCATCTCATACAGTCCACTCATAGCTTGGAGCGCAACAAAAACATGAAACGTGGCTATAGCTCAAGTTGACTTGTGTTTAATTATATGTTTTTTTTCTAATTTGACTCAGTCGATTGTTTCCGAGTCGATTCGATTTTATCAAATTAAGAACTATGTACTTGATTGTACCTACTGAACCATTGTAAACATCTACGTGGTACACTTCCAGGACCTGGGCTATAGATATCTCACATAGAAAGTTTACATGCATAAGTGACATCATGCTAATTTGGCTTTATCAAAAAATGAGCAAGTAATTTGATTGCCTCATTATTTAACAGCAAAACAGACATTTTTATATGAATCTTTTTTATATTTATTCAGTTCACATTTCTAGATCTTATTGGGGTCACAGCAATCCTAATTTTTCTGTCAAAAATCCAGATTTTTGTTTGATTCGCTCGCTCTGAGATCTAGAAATGTGAGCCGGCTACATAACATAGATTTTCAAATAAAAAGTACAGGTTCCTCAACACTAGAAATTAATGGGCGCATTCAATGCTCAATTTGACAACTGCTGAAAATAAAGTACTTAATTTTTTGTCGTTGAACGTAAAATTATATGAAATGTCAGTTTTGTATGGAGAGCCTTTTTTTGTATAGAAAAGCTGTCAGCTGAATTTTCAGTTGGGAGTTTCTTGCTGAAAATTCAGATGAAACGTAACTAAACTTCACTAAACGTAACTGAATGTCAGCTAACTTTTTATGATAGCTGGCCAATCAGAAGCTCCATCTGAAAATAAAAAACTGAAAATTTTGATGCGTTGAATCCGGCCAATGTGTTTCATTTACTCCACTTAAAACAGAAGTTATTTTAATATTTAAAATTCTTCATCTTCAACAATCTCAGACCTAAGGTGGAGGGAGGAATTTTCAAAAAACATAGCGCTTGTAATAGAAAAATAACTCCATACTGCAAATGACCGGCAAAAGAAAGACAGAAAATCATTCTTTGATTTTTAAACTCAAAATTTAAAAAAAAATTCTTAAACTAATTTTTGGTCTCAAAATTGAACGCTCTTTTTAAAAATAAAATTATAGAGGCTCTCTTAACATTGTGTACCCCTCATATTTTCTATCGTTGCGAATTTTTTCTCATATTTTCTATCGTTGCGAATTTCTGCGATTTCGCGTTGATTTGGCAGAGCTTTAAATAATGGATTTCTGACTTGAGAAAAAACTCATGTTTTTCATGTACATTTTTATAAAATTGTTAGTTTCTTACATGTAGTTATAAATGTTTAGCTTAAGCTCTAAATTTTCTGTTAAATAACATTCGTATCCAATATAAGTGTAAGAATTTGGAACAAACTGTTACCCCTAGTTTCACAGTGGACGGTTGAATTCCACTTTTGGTTTAAACTTTAGTTCAACACTTTATTCGGTTTCACAGTTTAAAACTTGAACCGAGTTTAAAAGGTTAACGACACTATTCTGCCGTTAAAATATCAGTTCAACGCGTTTGGAACCACAATTTTGTTTAGCTATCCGTTGAGGTTAGCAGACTTTTGAAGTTTTACTTGCGTATTACAGAATGAATTTGTAATAAGGAATTCAAAAAGGTTCCTTTATAGCTCAGGAAAAATAGACAATTTATTTGTAAGCGGACACAAATCAATTCATGAAATTTTATTGTTGGTATCGACATCGAATTTTATCCAAACTCCCCCTAAATCCCCACATTGGATTTTTGTATACTTATTTAAAGAGTGGAAAAGGGGAGGGTGTCTTGTCGACTTACCTGTTTGACCACTTAAAACTTATAGTCAACGAACTGATCGGCTTCTACCAGTGTGGTCTTAGACCAGACCAACCGTCAATTTTAGAAAAAAAACAAGAATTCCAGATCGATATTCAGGTATTATAGCGTGAAAAGTGACGAATTATAAAGAGCAATGTCATATCTCGGCATCCCTGCCATACTCGTCCGATTGTGCAGGATGACGATGAAAAATTTCCGTTGCTCCATCAAAATCGGTAAAAACACCACCGAATCCTTTGATGTTGAGAAAGGTCTGAAGCAAGGCAATGCGTTATCATGCAACCCATTAAACATTGTTCTTGAATCAACGCACAAGTAAACACCAGCGCCAGCGGTACAATTTATCAAAATACTTGCGTATGCAGACGACAGACATTGTCGGCAGAACGAAGCGAGCTGTGACTGGCACATTTGCGAGTATTGAATCGGAGGTGGCTAAAATGGGATTGGCGGTTAAAGAGTGAAAAACGAAGTATATAGTGTCCCGTCATCGAGAAAGGAATCTCAACATTGTCGACTCGGGCAAAATATCACGATGGATAGATATAACTGCAAAGTTGTCAAGGACGCTCTCTAAAGGTAAGACCGCACTAGGCGGAATTGCACTGCAGCGGAACTGCGATTCAAAATAATTTGTATGAAATTGTATGAAGTTCAGTTGCCGCTTAGTGCGATATAGCTCATACAATTTCATACAAATAATGTTTTGCCGCGTCGTGAAGTGTAGTTCCGCTGCAGTTGTGTGCGGTCTAACCTTAACTGTTGTACTCCACTACTACCTAGCAAAATGACATCAAACGAAGAATTACTCTTGGCAACCGATGTTTCTTTAGTCTAAGAAGGCATTTAAGTAGTAAGGCCCAAGGAGACTTTATACAAGACCCTAATCATATCGGTCCTGCTCTACGGGGTAGAAACATAGACACTCACAAAGTCCTGGGGTGGAATCGGCTATAAGCTGATAGTTGATTATCAAATTTTTGATTGTCGTTTTGACGATTACAATCTCTATCTTAGTTAAACTTTCCGGGTTCCACCCCTGAACATACAGCGGCTGAAATGGCTGGGACACGTGGAGCGTATATGGACAACAATGGCCGACGAGTCTTAGAATCAATCCCCGATGGTGTATGCAGCAAAGGAAGAATCCATAATAGGTTGCACACACAAGTGGAGACTGACTTCAACCTACTTGGTGTGCGCAATTGGGAGCGGCTGGCTAGGGACAGAGTAAAGTAAATAAATAAGATGAAGGGGGGGGGGAGAGGTGGGAGTTTATCAAGTTTAATATTTGTTTTAGTACTTTTTGTTTAGTACTTTTCAACGCCGAATCTAAGGAAACCAAAATTGAAAAGGTACATGTATCTCATTTAGAATTGGGCTGATTAAAAGGTATCAATTTAATCATAAATATCCTGTCTGCACTAAATCATCAATTTTTAAATTCGCCTTAAATAAAGTACTTAATTTGTATATGTGTTAGTAATAAAACTAAAACCGGGCTTCAAAACCCCACTTATTTAAGAACATGTTTACCACGCCGAACTTTGAATCCTCGATAGCAATAAATCGCAGCGAAAATTGAAAATAAAGTAAATGATCACCTACCTTAATGATACAACTTCCATTTCAATAATTCATTTCTTTTTCTTAACGAAATTTGTAGTCATTTAAATCTTGATTATTTTTGAATACCAAAAACTTCTTTTGTAGTTTTCTATAAAAACATAAAAACATACAGTAAATTTTTTTTTTATTTAATGACATTTACTTAGAAATATCATATTTATTTAATTTAAATTCGAAACATTAAAATCACCATATTTGCTAAATTTGTGTATCTTCTTAAAAAACAATTCACACGCTTTTTGACTTTATTATTCCTATCACCATCCTCTTCGTTTCATTTATCCCATAAACCAAGTTCTCGCATCTTAGTTTGGAAATATCGTTCAACTGAATTAGCATATCTTTAATATGTTGTCATAATAGTCAGGCACATAGGCTGCCACAACTGGTTTGAGGAATGGCCATTCAGACGCATGCTGTCTTACAGCTTGCAAAACTGTGGCAAATGAAGTTGCCAGCTTGTCAGGATCCGTTGATTCCTTTAGTGAACGAGATGTAAGCTGGGCACGCATTTGTGGCTGCCAGCCAATTTCACGAAGCCCTGGAATCGATTCGACAGGAATAGCACGGATGCCTTCTTTGAAGCACGTCAATCCGGTTCGGATCTTTTGTACCTCTTTATGACGCTGTGCGATTAGTTCTTTCAGGATTTCACGTTGTTTTGGAATGACCGAGATAAATTGAGTATAAACAATAATGCTGGGATAGAGTTCGCAATGCACCGAAGTCGCCCGGTCGTACTCTTTGATGTATCCGGCATAAATTGGTGAGCCAATTTGATGTCCTTGGAAAAGCCTTGCTTTTTGAAGTATCCAAATATATGCTCATCGGCTTATGTTAGAAAATGCTGGAGGCCACGTTGAATGCTGTAGTCTTTCAAATGATTCATCAGATGAGATCCATAGACTTTCTCCTGTTCACTCTTGGTTACCGCACAAAATACGATTTCTGTAAATCTATGTGTGGGGAATGATCTGAAGACGACTGCACAAATTGTATGGTTGTCTTTGATGAGAGCTAGAGTTTTGTGTTTGGTATCGAAGAACAATTGGCTGATGTACTCACGTGGCATTTCGGTTAACTGATAAGCAAAAACACTATGCGAACCTGTGGAAAAAGGAATCAAAATGCAAATTAGCTTTTTGTATGCCTACATCTATCCTATGCTAAAGTACAAACTTACCTAAAAGCCACAACATAGTTTGCTTCTCTACTGTCTGCGACAATGAATTGCCAACAATATGAAACTGAATCTGTCCTTGGCTCTCTTCAGATTTGAAAATTTCATCTATAGACACATTGACTGGAAACAAGACTTCAGTCTTCATCTGGCCCTTCGATTCGGAAATAGTTTTCATAGCTCGCAATACTGTCTCATCGGATAGATGCCCCAGCAACAGCTTCCTGTTGACGTTTCCCTTGCTGGGAGAGAGACGTATTCGGTGGACGATAGGATTGATCCCAAATGGGGGATTCTAAAAATTTGGGCATTTGTGTGATGATGGCCTGTCTGTCCGCCGTAAATCAATCACGTTCAGTTATACATTTCTTTTTTAACTGCTGTGCCATACAAAGGAACAAAGTTTTTGGGAAAACGAATCCGGTGAATGATTAGAGCCACATATAAAAGATTCAGCGAATGACAGTCATCCAATTTTGATCGCCAATGCAAGACACTTAAGAAGCTAGGCAGAGTAGCTCGCGTTCTGACCATTTGTCAAGATCCATGCTGGTCAATTGCTTCCACAGACATCGCCTGGATAGGTTTTGGCAAAATATGCTATACCACCTAAATGGGAGTTTGCTTTTGAAATACACGGTGACATTATTTATTGGGAATTTTTATTAATAGTTTTTAAGATGGCAGGATACCAAACAATTACCTAATACAAATAAAAATTCTTACCAATTGTAGATCTACTGTCAACTGTCAGACTGTCATCGAACGAAAAGCAAAATGGCGACAAAAGTCAAATAAAAAACAACAACAAAAAGTTGCTAGGACTTGGCTCAGAAGTTGCCTAGTGGGCGGTGGCGAGCAACTTTAGTTGCTCTGTGTTGCCGGCAACTCCCGGCAACTTAAAGTTGCCAGCAACAAAGTTGCCTAGTGGGCGGCGGCCCTAAACTCTACAAAACCAGCTGTCAAAATTTAGCGCGTGAAATAATGTGCTTAATTCGCGCTAAATTTTTGCAATTGGTTCCTTTCATAATTTGTTCTCGAACAACCGCGACTATTATAATGGAAAATTTGGACGATTTGGAGTTGGAAGATTGTCTCAAAGAATTCTCGGAAACAATTTTGCATCAACCAAAAAAAATGATGCGCCGGAAAAATGAATCTTGTTTTTCGGTGGATGAAATAAAAAATTGGCCGGCCAGGTAGAACAACACCCGGCAATATAGTGCCTGGAGGAGATGTCTCACAGCAATCTCGACGCCATCAATGCCGATTAGCGAAAGATTGCGGTGGTGCTTGGCAAAAGTGGTAAGTTCAGTTGATTATTATTAATAAAAATACCTATGTGGGTAATATAACTACAACTCTCTTTTAGTTGAGGATTGGAAAGCGACATGGAAGTCCCTTAAAGATAGCCACCGCTACCATAATGCTCCCCGAAAGCATGGCAAATATGGCAAATATAGTAGATTTCATCACCGAGGAAATCGAAGAAATCCTTCCTGTGGATAATTGTAATTGGGAGTTTTCGTCCTATTTGGCTTTTGTTACAACTACAAACTTGCGCAACTACAACTTGCACAACTGCACAAATTATTTCATTTTGTTCAAGTTCAATTTGTTTATCCATTTTAATTTTGACAATCTAAAATCGAGGAATAATAATAATTTTTGTCAGCCAATCCCAACATTCAATTTTATTTGAGTAATACTACGTTTCCAGACACTAAACCGATATTTAGCAAGATTATCACAAATCTCTTTGAAATCTTGAAGATTAATCATACAAATTTTAATCTCCTCAAATGAAGATTTCAAATAAAACTCATTTAAATCTACTTGGAAACATTGGTTTTTCAAATCAAACAAACTTCTTTTTCGGAGAATAATTGTGGAACCGACCCATTTAAACGCCATTTTCATTTATTGAAAGATGGAAATGTAAACAAAAACTATCTATCTCACTCCCACTTCATATCAAAAAAATGAAACACCATTTGAATGTTTTGGCATAATCCTCTTTTTGATCTTTTTGTGCAGTGGAAACACCAAAAAAATCTCATTACCTAAATCTCGGTTTAGTAGTTGGTGGAAACGTAGTATAAATTCACTTGAAATCATGATCAGCTGCTTTCTTTGGCATTTTCTCCACAGAAATCTTGTGTCAAATTTCAAATTCTTCACAACTCTCTTATGTCAAAATTTAGCTAGGATTTTAGCTGATGTTTGGAGAGAAAAGCCTGAGCTAAAATTTAGCTCGATCTGCGTACTAGGCTTAACTGAAAAAAAAACAGCTCTTAAAAATTAGTCTCATATAAAAGCATACAAAAAATAAAATTCGTAGAAACAGTTTCGGACTAGTACACGAACAGACCTAAATGTTGTCAAAAAATGCCTGAACGCGGAAAACGTCAGATAGTTTTTGTTTGACATTTCTACAAACCAGAAGGAAAATTGAATTTGTTTGTAAAATTAATTAATTATTATAAAATATTTAATACTTTAATTTATCCGTAATAATGGAGTTATTATACAGTGTTAAAAAGAAAAAGGTTACAATCAGTAATTGGAATGTTCCAAACATTCCAACCACTTGCAAAGTTTCTAGCCAAAACATTGTGGCTTTCGCTACAGCCAACCAAATAATGGAAACACTCACCGCTTCGGCGGAGTCGTGGGGTTCTCATGTTTATGTCTGTGATATTATAGCTCCGTGGCATGTCTTCAAAGTTTGTTCCAATAAATATCCCATCACAGTTCTTGAGTGGAGCATTAGCGGCGATTATTTGTTAACAGGCGACACTGGCGGCTTTGTTAAATTGTGGACACAAAAGGCACAGCTCATCAACGACTGGATACCTGTCTATTCCATCCATTTGGAAGGTGAAGAAATTATCAATTGTAAATTCTTTCATAATGGACGCAAGTTGTTATTTCCCTCGGAAAAGAGAGATGTTGCTATGTACTTGGACAAATTCGTTAAAATAAAATATCCTCCATCGGTTCGACAGTTTGGTGGTATCGGGGCAGAAGGTTGTTTAATTGTTACCTCTTCGGGATTATTAGGAGCATTCCTGATACCGCAGCTACGAAACATAAATTCCAATATAAACGGAGAAGGTCCACCATCGGTTCCACCTACCACCGAGCTAAGTTCTGTTACTCACAGCCTTGGATTAACGCGAAACTTCATTACTACTGTGTCAGTGGCGCATGGAAAAACAAGTAATCCCTCAAGCGGCCACTTTAGAATCGCCATCGCTAGCGGAGAACAAAACAGAATGATGATTCAATGCTTCCGTATAATGATCCAGCTGACTGATGGCAAGCCGATCATAAGCAGTCAATCTCTGCCAAGTTTTTTCCTCTACGAAGGAGCTGGTCGCGATATTGCCGACCTGAAGATCTCTCAGCTGCGCTGGGAGACCGAGGATGAGGCTGAGTCAGTCATTGTTGTGGCAAACAACTACGAGAGCAGCTTCATAGAACAATGGACACTGGTCCAGAAAATCACCCCAATTCATAAGTTTCTACAGATAAACAAAACTGAAGTTTTTCAAAATACTTCCTGGAAAAATGTGGCTAGCATGCAATATCCTAATCTGGTGGTAGATATATGTGTATCGAAAGTGGTCTTCGATAATCCGTTTGTATTCCTGATGATGAGCGATAACTCTATACAAGTGCTGGGCAGAGGATTCAAGAAGTTTACTTCATCTTTGCCTGTAAACAAATTGATAGAGACTGATATTTCGTGTAGGCAGCCAAAGACCGAAATTAAACTAGCTGCACTGGATGTAACATTTATGGGACATTTGCTCATATGCTTTGACAACTGTGGGCAGATGTATGTTCTCAAAGTGCCACAGGGATATCATGAACAGTGCACAAATCAAATGTCACTGGTGGCACATAAAGTTTCTCTTCTGGAGTACAGCATAATGACAGGTAACTTCTAATTTCATTCTGTCTAGTTGTTGATAATTGGTAAAATGCGCTCCTGTTTCTTTTTTTAAGTTCGTCTAGTAGATTATGTTAAATAAAAAACATAAGTTCAACTCATAGCCGCTTCTATTTAATTTGAAGCACTTATAACATGGATAAACTAAAATTTAATTTATCCTTAACTGTAGTTTAAATTTGAAAACTATTCGGTTTAACAAAAATAACGGAAATATGGTGTTGCCGGTTTATTGAAGTGAAACTTCTTTGCGCGCGTTGAGAGTGAAATTTCAAGGTTTTTTGAAAACGCCAAAATGTAACGCCACATGCGAAACGTTGAGATCATTGATTATACTCTGTTCAGTTTGTATTTTCAGTACAGGTAAAGGCCTTATGGGAGAGCTTTTTCAAACATACACGTGCTGGCTGGTGTTTGCATTGCACTCAACTTAAGAAATTGCCTGTGAAATAAAAAACAGAATCCCTGACTTCCATTGATATTGTTTTGGTAATATTCCATAAATCCACGTACATGCCATCATGACCTGTCTGCTCCGTGGTTGTGAGGAGACTGAAACAAGACAAGATACACACAATTTGCCTCTCGTTCGCTTAATCCTTAATGTGTTTATTAAAAACAAGTAAACAACACATTGATTCAGAGTTCCCACATGGCGGGGAATGGAAATTCTAATGCCTTTTTCTTTGGTTTTTGCTATGTAGCTTTCAAAATTATAGCTTTATAAAAGCTTTTTTTTTTTTTAATTTTATTTATTAGTTTAAAAAACTCTTAACAATAACATGTTAATACTTAAATAATACTTAAAATATAAGCACAATATTAGCATTATTCTTTAAAAGAGGTTTTAATAAAGATGTAAATTTATTTAATGTCGAATTCCTTACAACCATTTGAAGTCGATTTCATTAAAATTTTTTTCTTTTTGTAAGGAATTCATAAAAAAGTCGATTTTTTTTTGTGATTGTGTGAGTGCAATTTGACAGGAATTTTGTTGTCGCACAAAAACTAAGAAGTAGTGCGCGCAAAGCAAATATTAAAGTGTATTTTATTTTCGCGTTGTTTTGATAATTTAAAAACAAATATATTTCGTCTGATAATTGAAAAACATAAAAAACAATTGTGCGCGTAATCAAGTAAAAAAATTACAATCCAAAATTAATCCACACACAGCAGCGAGGATCTATTCTTAATATTTCACTAGGGGACGAAGAAAAATAATTTTGCAACGTGTTTTCCTCGCGAATTGTATGTTATTTTAATGGGATTTTTTGTTTCTTGAAGATACGCACAATTATCTTTACTTTTTTTCATCATTCACTTAAATATTAAACAATTAAGAACACTTAAACATTTGTTTTCTTTTTTAACGTCACCACAAAATTGTAATGAGAACATTTAATTCCATCTTGATGCATGAGAAATGTCAAATCTTGATAGTGTGTGTGCGATTTGATGTGAAATCTAGCTAAAAACGCAAGATTTGTTTGACAGCATAAAAGTCGATTTTGTTTAGAAAAAATTCGATTTGTTCAGAAAAAATCGAATTTTTTTGACTGTAAGGAATTCGACATAAGTTTCGCTCAGTCTTTAAGGTATTAGGAAGGCAATTAAAAAGTTGGATGCCTTTGTATAGTAGGTTGTTTCCCTTCAAGCAAAATCACGGACCCAAATTTCTCGGTTCACTTGGGACTCCAAAAAAAATGAGTGTCTCACACACAATAACAAATTTTCTGTGTACGCATGTAAAAAGAACGAGAATCGAGAGTATTTTTTTCAAGCATCGAGAAATAGAGAGAGTATAGGCGAAGTATACAATCATTTTGCCTTAATTTCCACCACTTTTTTTTTTTAGTTCAGTTTTGTAGGTAGCGTGGCGAAGACGGTTGCTTTTTTATCTCTTTTTTCTTGTTAACACTTTTAACCATTTCCAATCAGAAATGCAAGTTTCTATTTATTAAATGTAAATTTATATTTGTGGAATGATGTCATGTGCGAAATAGTATTTAGAAAATCTTTTATGAATGATAAATAAAAAAAAACTCTTGAAATGAAAAAATTCAGTTTGTTTTATTTTTGTAGTCAATGGAGAAACTGGACTAGATGGGAAGTTTTTTTTAATGCTTTTGGGTTGGGTATGCCTCAATTCATTCATTTTTTTTGGAACCGTTTTAGATTCCATTTGGTTTCGGTTCTCCGAGTATGGTGAATTCAAAAACTCTCTCTCTCACAATACATTCACATAATGGCTCCGTGGTGATTCTAATTTCCATACTAATTTGAGCCACAAAACGCAGTTTTTCGATCCGTATTTGGATCCGAATGCGAAGTCGTCCATACGTTGTTTGATACGTTTGCGGACCGAAAACGAGCTCGCTTGCTTGAAGGGTTTTGGTTGCAGCTCTTCTGTATAATGGAAGTCTAAAATCACCGATATTCCTTAGATTATAAAACGAATTTGTTATATAGCTCACGATCCGTTGTAAATATGTAGGATACATTTCATTTTTGATTTTAAAAATCATCACAAGCGCATTAAATTTAAGTCTTTTTTCAATATAATCCGAAGACCGTAAGCATATCATAAATTGGTGTTCTAAAGGGTCCGCCAAATATCATTTTTTTTTTGAAAATGCATCATCAACATCGAGTGTAGCTTCGGCTGTGTGGCACGTAGCGCCGTCCTGTTGAAACCAAATGTTGCCAATATCCTCCTCTTCAATTTTTGTGAACAAAAATTCGTTCAACATCGCCCGATAACGATCGCCATTGACTGTAACGGCCACTCCTTGCTCAGTTGAAGAAAAATGGCCCAATTATGCCTCTGGACCAAAATCCGCACCAAACAGTGACTCGTTTTGGGTGTATCGGCTTTTCAATGTATGCGTGCGGGTTTCCTGTGCCCCAAATGCGACAATTTTGCTTGTTTCCATACCCGCCAAGATCAAAATGAGCTTCATCTGAAAAGATGATTTTTTTGGCAAAATCGGCACAACCATATTCGTTCAGCGGAAGGATAAAACTAATTATCTGTCAAATCAGACATGAGCTAACTGTTACCATTCACGAAATAAGCACTAGTTGAAAAAAAAAACGTTAGATGGCGGACCCTTTATTTATATTCGCACCTAAGCACTGTTCTCATTGCTCTATTTTGTGATACTTGAAGTATTCTTACATTATCACTATTTGACATGTATATTATCGACGAACAGTAATCGAAATATGGTAGAATCAATGTATTATACTAGTTAACGCACAATTTAAAGTTATATACTTTCGAATTCTTTTGAAAAAAAAGGTTTTTTTAGAGATCTTAGCACATAGATTATAAACATGTTGACTAAATTTAAGTTTATTGTCAATAAAAACACCGAGGTATTTTATTCCATCCACACATTCGATAAGTTGACTATTTATTAATATGTTGGCATTTAAACCACCATTATTTAAGCACATGCATTTAGTCTTAGTTACGTTAAGTTTTAATTTATTTTTGCAGAGCCAGTTGTTAATTTTTTCAATTTGACTTTGCATTACACTTTCACAAGACTTGAAATCATCTCCTACAACCTAGATCAGGGTATCGTCTGCGAATAATGATAATTTAACATTAGATATAATTTTCACGATATCGTTTATTTACAAAAGAAATAAGATTACACCCAATTTCGATCATTGGAATCTTTCTGAAAGATAACTTTTAAACCACTTTTGTTCAACGTCACAAATACCATATTTGTTAAGTTTTTTTTTTGAGAGCATATATTTTATGTTTAATGAAGAAAGTTCTTGATTAAAATGCTGCTATACAATATTTGTTGGGTATTTTTTTTTTAAGGGAGAATTACTATTTGAGCAAGTTTTTGGTGGATTTTGGTTCATCTTTTCTAACCTAATCCTTAAAAGTCATACAAAATTAAGCATACACAACACAAACAAAGCAATAAAACTAAAATTTATATGAAAAACAGAACAGCATACCAGTATACCTGACGGAAAACCCCATATAAAAAAAAAACTTTTTTATTTTAACCTGACCTGCATTCATAAAAACTGGGGGATTATCCCGGATATAAATACCCGTTCACGCTTTCCCCTTGGCAAAAAAAATTACAATACAATATTTAAAATAGTGCAGTAAAATTTTTGGTGATCTAATTATTTTTGTGCTGTGTTTATTTACATTTAAAATGGCTTCAAGTTCTTTGTAAGACACAATTTCACAAAGGAAGCAGGCAATTGTTAACGCAGCCAATAAATTGTACGGTCTTGTAAAAAATAATACGGAAGCTGTTAAGAAAGCAGCGGATGTATTTTCTGTAACAGAACGACTGTCTACAATTGTTTGAAGGACAAATCAAAGGCCATAACCCACCACCAAAAAAGGGAAACAAAATTGGTAGGAGCAAAGTCGACGATTTTGATAGGTGCGCAATCAGACAAATCGTTCGTTAAAAAACGCGCCTACTATCTTACCTCTTGGTGGTGTGGAAAAAGAAAGAATTATTTTTATTTGCATTTACATTCATTTTTTTTTTTTATTAAGTTCAAATCTAATTTTTTTCTGTTTATGAAAAATAAATTAGCAGTTGCTAACCTTACTGACAATTGAATGAGAGAGAAGAGTGAAATATGCGAATTTATAATGCGCGATACGGCAACCATGGAAAATGCAAAAGCTTTATAAACAAAGAGATAGCTTATTGAAATCCATAAAAGTAAAGGTGAGAGGAAAACACCCTATCTTCCCTGTACTGAAAATAGGAACTCAACAGAGTATAGCTAAGTGGTTGGAAGTAGAGTAAAATGCATTCTTTTTTATAGTTGAGTAAGTTTGGAAAAGGGAAAATGTGCATTTATGTCTATTTTCTAATTTCGTTAATTAGAATGCTAGTTTTGAAATTTTGTTGGTCAAAATAAAAAAATAAATCGGGTGGCACAACGGCTCATGAAGAACCAGGGCCTAGTGACTAACAACTCGCAACCATTCCTGTGTGCGCCTATCGACAGGAATGGAAGGGGACTACAATTTTATGCCGAATCCGAACGGCTAGACGAGAAGCACTTGTTCGTGACAAGTGTTACTCTTGGAGGATTTGTCAATTCCTCGCAAGAAGCAGTAGCCCTGAAAACAACTTTTTAGTTTTTAGGTGGACGAGGCTGGGAAGCGAACCCAGACCTCCAGCGTGACAGTTGAACGCACTAACCATTACGCTACGGGCTTCTACTTTTGTTGGTGAATAGATAATGAAATTTTAAGAATTTAACTAGTTTAAGTTTTTTATCTATCTCCTTTTGGTATATAGAGATATAAATTAATTTAAACATATTCAGTCCAATTCTAAATAATAATTCCCGAGGAAATGCTTTCCTTTTCCCTACTCTCTTATTCTAAACTATAAATTCCTGGGAATTTTGTTCCCTTTTCCTTATTATATGAGAATATGAGAAATAACACAACGAGAAAAAAGCTGGCATTTTAAATGTCCAAAACATGGAAAATGCTTATATATTTGATGTGAGGAGCATTTTAATTTTGGGAGAACTAATCTCCCGGGGAGAGTTATTTTCCCGAGGAATATTTAGAATTGGGCTGATAATCTGAAAATAGGGTTATTTCAAAAAATTAAATTAAATCAGGAGTGCGCTAAAATTTTTAATTATATATGGTTGAAAAATAAATAATTAAAGAGTGGATAAGATATTTCTGGCTTTCCTAAAAGGTATGGAAGGGCATTACAAGTTTTACCGTTGTTTTTAAATAATTATTTTTTTTAAGTCAATTTTTTACAAAATTGACGCTCCCGCCTAAACGGAGGGAAAAAGACCCTCGATCCCATACGATTTTTTTCTTGTCTTAATCCAGCCTACTCGTTACAGCTTTTTGGTGCACCTTATACCAATCAACCTGTATATTGTATTAGAGATTTTAAGTGTATGGATTTTTGGAAATACAACATTTTTAAAAACTAATTTTTACTACATTTTTATTTTTATAAAATCAAGGAGTGGGCTAAAATTACTCAAAATTATTTCTAATTTTTTAATATCAATATTATTTTTTTTAGTGTACCGTTAACAAGAGAAAGTAAGCTTTTGTAAAACAGCAAATATTTTTTTCTTTATGAATCCTTATTTCTGATTTTATTTTTATCGCATCAAAAAATAACTGCGATCATGTTATAACACGTATTTTTAAAACTCCTACGCTTTACAAAGTTAAATAAAAAAAAACAGTTAAAAATACAACAAAAAACGAATAAAATGCATGTGCTTGGTCTTTTGCCGCGACTCGGCTTCAGTGAGGATTGTTATTTTCCCTCAATTCCACCAACCAGAAAGGATCAAACCGTATGTGTTCTGTCGTTTGCCACCACTCTGTCTGTTTCATTGAATGTTGCTTCGTGTTGTTTCTATACGTCAATAATACTGTAGCGTCACACATTTTTCCTCTATTCCACAAACAAAAACAATTTTTTGAAGTGAAACTTCTTTGCGCGCATTGAGAGTGAAATTTCAAGGTTAAATTTTTGGAAAACGCCAAAATGTAACGCCACATACGAAACTGCGTCTGATGATTCAATACCATTAATTTACTTTCTGCGTGAAAAATTTAAACTCCAAGGATGGGAACGACAAAATCTGGGTCTTCAATAGAGGCTGTCTTTACATGATATTTGTAAAGTGTTGAGTTTACAACGTACGTTTCCAATTTTAGTTACCATAATGCTGTAATTACAAATTTACCAACAAATTAAATAAAACATTCATAAAATCCTGTCTATATTTCTTTTATTTAGTAAAAGATTTGATTGAGTGGGAGTATTTTATCAAATAGGTACTTAAAATGTTTAAGTACGAGTACCAAGGAATTGTTCTTGTACTTACAAAAATTCAAGTACTAAAGAAATTGTACTTAAGTTGTACTTATGTCACAATGTTTTTAATTACTTTACAGCTCTTTTGGTATAATAAAGAACTACGATTTTATTGAATTTTAAAAATAAAAAGACGGAAAACCTACTTGCATAAACTGATTTTTATCATTTAAATGTTCACCTTATTTACTTTCAATTTTTACCATTATTATTTTATTTTCAAGTTTATAACCCCAACCCATCGATCATTTTGATATAAAACACATAGCTGAGTCTTACGCATATAAGTTTAATATACCTTTACAAATCGAGATTTTTATATCGCCAAAGAAGTTTCAGTTCTGTCACGAGTACTGAGTTACACGCGCTCTTTTTTCCAAAAACAACCTATTTTAATATTCCTTTTTTTTTTTAGTTTGTAAAAGAAGTAAAATAAATAAATAAAATATTATTTCATCTGCAGGTTTCGATGCTACTGATATGTTCATGTTGTTCCGTTCAAACATCCTCGATGCTGTAATTGAAAAACTTTCCGAGAATTTTACACGTCAGCCCTCATACGTTCAACAGTTTTATTATGTTAGCTTTCTCACACTAAAAACAAATCTATGCCGCATGCAAGTGTCCGGACAATCGCGAGCAAACGATCTCAATAGCCTACTTATGTTACATTCGGTTTTAATTGCTTTTAAAAGTCTGCTACGGCCATCTGACCTCACCAGCCATGACAAGGGGCCAGCAGAAAATCTTGCAATGGTCCTGTCTGAATCTGTACCCGACGTTGATAAGGTTTTATTGCATCTAGATCCAAAGGATTTCACAGTTGAACCACCAACTTTGCAAAGCTTACAGCAACTAATTCAATGGGTAGCCGATTTGGCACTTAATATTTTAGCCAAACTTCCACAAAATATTGTCCAACACAACAAAGGCAATGGCTATGACATAAGCAAAGATATTGTTGCACTAAACAGTATAAGAGAGCTTCTTGTTATGATTCGAATATGGGGTCTTTTAAATACACATTGTTTGCCAATGTTTCTGAAATCAATCGAAAACCTAGACATACTTGCAACATTATTTCGCCTACTCACACGACTTGCATTGAATCCATCAGAACCGGATGAAGTTCTTCTGGACGAATGTTGCGTTTTGCCAACACAAGTGTTGATCCCTCAGCTACAAACAACTACATCAAATGTTTCACTAAATTCACCGTTGATATTTTACAAGCCACCACCGCTTTTTTTCAACTATAATGTGGAAATAGATTATATAAAAGTTTTTAACGAACAACCCCAAATAGAAGGTTTTCTTTGCAACGATGGAGTATTGGACAGTGTAAGAAACATTCAGTTAGGTAAAAAGCCAGTAGCAGTTCGTCAGTGTCTTCGGTGTGGAGCTTTTAATAGTTTTACAAGTGTAGCCAAAACGGCAGCGATGAAAGCATGGGAACAACGATGGAATCGGTGTAGATGTGGAGGCTATTGGAAACTTACAATGCCTTATGCTTGTAAACAGCGGACTGAAACGCCAAGATTTTAAATAGGACAAGTGTAAGCTGATACAATCAAAAATAAATTAATAAAAGAATACAAAATTATAAATTTAAGTACACTTGGTACAAGAAATTCAAATGTTGTTGTTAGTTTTTATTTTTCTGAAGTTTGATGTAAGCCCAACAATTAAAAAAAAATGTGATTTATGGTGGACATTTTTTAATGAATAATTTTAACAAAATGCACGCATAAATTGCTTTATAGGAGATACCAACATATTGAAAAAAATTCAAAAAAAAGTGTGGCATCCTTTGAAAGTTTACATAAAACGTATCAACTTTGAAACTCCATCAATCATGCATTAAAGTTAAAAATGTTTAAATTTCAGCATTTCATAAATAAATATAAAATTGCTTATATGGGAAATTCTTCAAAAAAATGCGATAATCGGAGTTATTATAATCGAATTTTGCAGCATACAATATTTAAAAGCAGAAACGAGTGTAGAATTCTTTTAAAATAATAAAAAAGAGAAAAATAAGGTTTTATTACTTAGTCGTCGATACTTTAAAATTTAACTTCTGGATCATTAACTTAGATTAAATCATTGTTTTTCCCAAACAGTCCTTGCCACAATTTTTTATTTCGAAGTCCTCATAAATATTCCTCCATTAAAGAAGAACGCACAATTTTTTCATTTCCATTCCATGTTGGATTTATTACAAAACTTATTCCAAGTTAACATGATTATATTATCTTAATCATATTATTCAAAATAAATAATTAACATTTGTAATCCATGCACTTTTAATTTTGAATTTCATAACATGTTATTTGAATTATCCTTACAGTTAGAATACAAATACTACTTTTGAAACGATTGTAGTAAAGTTTGTTTCTCTTTTTCCTTCTTTTTAACAACGTCCAAACTTCTCTGTCGCCATGTGCTTTTCCTCAATTTAATCGGTCTGCTGCCAACGTAGCGTCCTAAAAAATTAATAAAGTTTATATTAAAATACAAGGTTAATAAAAAATTATTTTTTTTCTTGATGTAATTGGTCTATTTTTGAGAAGACAATTTTAAAAAAAGAGGATGGGAGCGGCAATGCTGGTAACTTCGCATTGGTGTTTGTTAGTTTGTTGTATGCAAATCGCGAATTCAAGGCCTTCGAAAAATTTCTTATAATATGACCTTGAGAAATTTCGGAGAAAAAAAAATTTAAATAATTTTTCCCTGAGTCGTTATCATTGCTTGCTCTCAAGATATTCAAACTTAAAAACAATTAAACAAAGCTATATTATTTTTTGTAAGGTTAATTTACATTACACGACCAATACCATTTTTTGCACAAAAATAATTAAGGCATATGAAGGTAATAATCTTCGCATTTAACAACAAAAAGTTTGGATCTTTCCAATACTTTGTTTATCCATCGAAAAACGATTTGTTAGTTTTAGTCTATTCCTCACCATAGTTAACTCCCGAATAAGCCATATAATGAAATGCATTTTAACTAACGATATCTGGCAGAAGAATGAACATTTTAGAGAGATTCAAATTGAGTTCTTGAAGAGAGATTAGAAGTTTCAGATGCTATAATGAGTTTTGTGGGGAAAATATAAATGGTGGTGTAAATTAACCTCAAAAATTACGAGAAACTCGGTTTTAGGCACTTTTAGACTAGGATATGTCGAAAACTGAGCCAATTCAACAATTCTGAGGTAATATTTGAATTTAAGACACAAAAAACCTTCTGATTCTGTAACAAGGTTCTTGGATAAAATTGATTGGTGGTGTTATATCTATAGTACTATCAAAAAACCAAAACGGCGGTGGCGGTGCCACTGGCCTGGGAGGGCATTTTCTCTGTAGATAATGTAGAGTTAAAAATACATTGAAAATCTCATTAAATCTATCTAGCGATAATACACCACCTATAGGCGTAGACTAACGTACCATAAATCGACTCATTAATAGTACTATAGGTTTTATATACAATGTTATATACCATTTAAAATACCCAAAAACATGTTTTTTTTTTTTTTTAACTTTTAGTAAGTCTAGACGTTTTGTTTTTCTAACAAAAAAAAAAAAACCAAGTTGTTAAGCGATTTGTTTTCTTTTAAAAATTAGAGCTATGATGAGTTTATCAAGTTGACAAATTTCCAATGCAAAACTACCTATATGGCTCGGAATATGAAATAAACTAAAATGTGACTGAAATATTTTTTAGGATTTTCTTTTTGGAACCTCTTTGAAAGTGTTACCGATTTTAGTTAGTATTTTTTTTTTTTTGTTTATAATAATCTAGGCGTCTAACAAACAAATTTAAGATAGAACTATGTAAATAAAATCACAGAGGCCGTAATGGAATCAAATAAATAAGGTTGTCATTAAGCAATACTAGCTTAGGTAAATATAGAACACAATGGGCCAATTTTGAGCACACGGGGTTAGAAAAGCTGGCTGTGTACATTAACCGACTTTATAGCCCATTCAACGAAGACTCAAAATTATAAAATAAATGCAAAAAAGAGTGCTCTCTGGATTATTTTTTTATATGGTAGGGGTTACCCCCAGGTATAACATACCCAAAGTCCCCAGCCCAGGGCAGCGAGCTAAACTCAGGAGGGGGGGTTAAAGGTACCCCTTTTTAGATTTTCGTGAATATTTCCACAACCTAGCATGTAAGCGGAAAAGTATATGCTACTTAATAAGAGACAATTAAATTATCTATAAAAATATATATTCACATTTTTTCTAGGGTCAAAAATAAAGGAGATGCAGGCGGTAGAAAAGTCAACAAATCTGAAAAACCTGTTATTGTTTTATATATTGAACGTTTTCTGACCAATTTACTTGGAAAAAAATAAAAAGCGTTAATACACATTCATTTACTGTTGTTTCATTATGTCGTGAAGCTATGAAAAGAGTTATATTTTCTATTTTTTTCTATATATCAGGGGAAGTGAATATCAAAGGAGGGACGTAAGAAATTACAAAGAGTATCTCGGCGGCAACGAGACATAAAAAGAACTTAAAGGCAATTTAATCAGTGTTAGAAAAAAGAAAACAAAAGAAAAGTTTTTATATTTCGAAAATTAAAAAAAAAAAATTTTACTTTGTAAATCGGTGTCCAAAGTTTTGCGTGTAAGGCACATTGAAACGCGAACCGTAATAAATATAAAAAAGAGGGTACATTAAATTTCCGTTTAAAAAGATAATGAAGTGTTAATAACAACGGGTTAAAAAAATGAATAAAATTGGAACACTGAAAGAAAGATAACAAAGTTCCTGTGGCCAATTCATCGCCGGATTCTTTGGTATCTTTATTCGGAAATTTTGGGGAAGGGTTTTAAGGGGCAAAAGTGGTAAAATAAAAAAGTGAATTAAAGTTAAAGAAAAGAGGAAGTGAAGCGTTTTAATTTAACAGAGAATTTTGGATAGAGATAAATAAGAAAATTTAAATTGTTAGTATTCTTAAGTATTTTTTTTTTTTATTTTCATAATTTCATAAACAAAAATAAATAATACATAATACTTAATATCAAAATGTTGCCAATTTATGGCATCTACGACTAGTTTAAAACTGCGTTTTTTAACTTCTTGAATGCAAATTAATTTTAAACATGTGCTCTGAATAACTTAAATAATTATTAAAAGGATGAGGAGAAAAAGAGTGAGAAAATCGGTATGAGGAAATAAGACGCCTAGTTAAGGGGTTGTCTAGGCGAGTATGACGACCAAGGAAGGGAGGGTTTAGCAAAGCTCTCGCGTATCTACAAACACGTATAGATGCACAGACTGGCATTTGTAACGAGCTATAGGGTCTAGCAACCACCCCCACCGACGAGCTAACTGATGGGACTGTCAACCACAAAGTTGAACTTTTCTGTTCTAACTTGTTGTGACAGTTTGTGCTGTTCTGTTCTCATCTAGTTTTTATTCATTAAACAAACCTATTAACTATTCTTTTTAGAGCCGATTTTTCAATCATCAGTTAAGCTATCATAGTAAAGCAACGTCGGATATTTTTTGAGCAAATGGTACCACAACATTTTTGTAAGTCTATTTACATATAGATTTACCTGCCATTTAATATTATTCAATTCAAGTTCTGAAAATAGGTGAGAAAGAAGACGACAAAATCGCAACACAACAACATTTTTGTAAGTCTATTTACATATAGATTTACCTGCCATTTAATATTATTCAATTCAAGTTCTGAAAATAGGTGAGAAAGAAGACGACAAAATCGCAAAAACAAAAATTACAATTTTCAACACGGCACAATTAATTAGTGTTTCCAATAAAATGAATCTGAAAATCGGATTGGCCTCCGTGAAATAATGAAATAAATTCCAACAATAATTTGAGAAAAAAGTTAGTATAAGTGACTTACAAATTTAACAAATACTTTAGATAGATCTGCACTTTTCATATGCAAGTATGAAAGTCTTGCACGGCGTGGCTGGTGCTTTTTACGTAATGTTGCATGTAAAATGCATTTTATTCTTAAAGTCTTGATCCGTGAAGGTGATTTCTACCCGCACCTTTTTGAATGCCTTAATGGCAGATATGGACAATCGCTCTACGCAAAACTAATTAATTTGTTTATATTTTGCCGTTAAGGCAGTTAAATTATAGTTTAAAAAGTTTTTCGCTGTTACAGCCCCTGATCGCACTTGCAAACTAACCCCGCCTCAATCACTTTTAGTTTTTGCAGCGGATTCAATATTCGGTACTTCCAAGTTCCAACTTTCCAATAGACTTCAGTAACAAGGGTTGATTGCAGAAGGCACAAAAGCAGCAGCAGAGCAGTAGGAAGGCTATGGTGGGATATACGCGGGTTTTAAAAAGATTACAAAAAAGCATTTGGACAATAGAACAATATGTTCTAAGGTCGCAAATTACTTACACCCCGATAGTTTTTCAAAAAAAAAAAAAAAATAATAATAATCTGGTCAATGTGCTAATTAAAAGAATTATCTTGAAGCACTTCTCTTTTTTATATTGTTGTGAAGTATGTCAATACTTTTTTCAAAAGAACCGATTTATCAGAGTTTTTGAGTAAGGTAGGACAATTAACTACTTCATGAATTTGTTTTAACTCACCATCCATTTCTTTCATTGCTCGAATAAAATCAGCAGGTTCTCTAAAGCTAACGAATCCGAAGCCTTTACTTTTTCCAGTGCGTTTATCTCGAATAACTCGTGCCTTTTGGAACGATGGAAATTTATTAAAGATCCTTGTGAGAATTTCATCATTTACGTCGTTTCCAAGATCTCCACAAAATATTCTAAAATCATTGTCGGGCCAGTCGGCAAGTGATGAGTCCTCCCAAATCTGCCCCCCTGCAACTCTAACTGTTTTTCTATCCTTTTTCTTTTTTTCAGTTTGAAATGATTGAAGTGCTGACGAAGCGCGAGCAGCTTTGATAGCTTCTTCAGCAATTGGATTCGGTCCAGATTTCTCAGCCTTTAGTTTTTTTAATTTCTGAGTTACATCGAACTGAATAGCGTTAATGTCGATGTGTGGGGCAGCAGCAACCTGAGAAATATTTACAGACTGTCGGCTTTGATAAAATTTGGGAGCACTACTAAGAACAACGGGTGTCGGATTCGCTTTAGAATGGGTTTCTGCGGATGTTGGCACAAACGTGGACAGAAATGATGGAGGAATCGGTAAGGGTGGTGGAGCTGGTGTGCGACTAGGTGGAGCCTGATTCAACTTCTGTTGTGTTTGGCTGTAAGTATTTGATCCAATGATCGGACGAACTTGGTTGGGCACAAATATATTACGATTAGTGACTATAGATGGCTTTGATATTTCTGCCTCGAAGCTGAAATTGTCGTTTTTTTAACGAATGTAAGTTAAAGAACTAAATGTAGAAATTTATTTGTCTTACCGAGACATTTCGTCTTCCATGGCTTTTCGTTTTTCTCCCATATCTTTTGTAAATTGTAAACGTTTAGATTTTAGAAAATCTTCGAGGAAAAATAAAATTGGAAAAATGCTGCTGTTACTTGCTGTGCCACAACAAACTATTTGACAGTTGACATTATTTGACGTTTGTCCATATTAGACTTGTTCATAACTTCTGAAATTTCATGGATCCCAGATTATACGATGACTGTTTTTTGCCCAGGATTTAAAAATTCAGACTGCAAAGTCCCAATCTAAAATGAACGATTTTTCCAATTCCGAGCTTTTGTTCGTGGGTGAAAGGAGTGAAAAGTGAGGGGTAGGGACCAAATCGTTTTTACCACAGAAATCGAATGTTTTTTTTTTTTTTCCAATTTTTTGTGTTTGGTGTCAGTGTGCCGTTCGTTTGATGGTGTGAGTGAATCGCAATGACAAATGAAGAGCACAGCAATACAAAAAAAAAAAAAAAAAAAACAAGGAACAAATCTCAGTGGAAAAATTGTTTTGTGTACATTTCACACCATTTCTGGAAAAATCTTCGTGGAAAAATCGACAATGTTGATCGGGACAAAGGTTATACATACAATCATTTTTCTCCTTTGTGGCATTTTTTAAACAGAAAAATGTACAGCCCTATTCTGCCGTTGTGAGGATCACAGGTCACAATTTTTTGTGAGGATTCTAATAATGGTGGATTTACATGTATCTGCATTTGGTTTCTGCACAAAAAAAGGGATGCCAAATACAAAATGAATATTTGTTAGACAGAGAGAAAAGATCAAAATGCAGAAGAACTTCGTTACTGCATTATAGGAAAGTCCCATAATGCAGAAATGAAGACGAAAATGTTCACCTTCTTGATGGTTTTCTTTCACTCGCTCGGATTTTTTGTATACATCTGTCTTGCTCTACTTTTCTGCATTTTGCAGATGAAGATATATGTAAATCCTCCACAAGGCGGGCACAATTTCGTATTCTGTGGCAGCACTTATAAGAAAACTCAGAAGAACAACGTGAGTTGTTATCTGATAAAGAATAGATCATTATTTTTATGTTGTTATGAGGCGAGTTCACCACAAGTTATGAGGTTATTGTGACATTGTGAGGCATCAGTAAGGTTGCCAAAATAGGGCTGGTAGTTGATGTAACTGATGTAATAGAGCTGACATAGGTCCCAGCAACGAAGCGCCACTGTGTAAAAGAAAACTTATAAAAGATCTACACACGCACTGGCAATCACACCAAATTAATCTGACATTTATTTCAGCAAAATTTTTGGATTAGCATGCTCAGCTTTTGATGGGAGCAAAATCTCCGATTTATCATTTTCCACGCTAAATAGAAAAACGGCATTCACACAATTTACCATTATTGATTTGAAGTCTGGCCACCAAATCCGAAATGGTTGAATAGAAAACGACAGGTTTTTGAAAAATGAGCCTGATTATACGGTTCGTTTTCCCGTTCGTTTCGTCTTTCGTGTTTTTGACAGGCAAGAACGTTCATGATTACATGGTTCGCGAAAATACGTACGTACTTCCATTCGTTATTTTGACGTTCATGGAATTGGGGGATGTTTTGTAAGAAAATAATCAGTAGTAATAAATAAAAATATTTTTTAATCACTTATTTCGCAAATACAAATGCATATTAGGTGTATCCAATTACGAAAAACTATTTTTCAAATCAATAATTTTTGTTCAAATCAACATCGAGGAGAATTGTGGTTGCCAAATCAGAAACGTCAAAGTTCAACCAGAAAAAGTCTTGAAATTTTCATTCCTGCTTTCGTTATTTCCTCCCCTCACCCAAGCTGTCAAAAAGACGAAAGACGAAACAACAGAAAAAACGAATCGTGTAATCGGGCACAATAGGAGATCTTTACCATCTCAGAAATATGAACAAAGTTCTCAGTTACTGTCAAAATATTTGACGGATCAAAATTTTTGAGAAACGTGAACCCGTCATATTTACATGTGCTGCCGCTCCCGCCGCTAACTTTTTTAATCGTTTTATAACCTGATTTCACAATGGGAGTATTATTTTTAATACAAATAATTCAATAGATAAGCAAAAATGTTTGCAAAATCAAGAATTCTTTGCAAAAGGACACTTCTTCGGTACTTCCAAAGAAGTAGCTCTTTTAAGTCAGAAATATTAACTGACCCTATGAGTATGGTGGACCAAAAAACGTTAAACGAATTTAAAAAAATGCTCAAAAAATTAGAGGTACCGGTGAAGGATGAATTTACATGTTTACAAATTGAATGCAGAATTTGTACAAATCATTCTTCAAGGCCGGCATTTTTAAACAAAACGACAGGTTTGTAAAGAGTGGGTCTAGAACTTATATCTGTATTTGTACCGGGGACCAAAAATTCTTATAAATTCCTTTATTTTGACCTATGCATTAAGGGTTATTCATGTGTCCATCATGTCAGGTCAAATTTCCACTTAAAGATGTTTTAAAGTGCTACGAGGAAGATCTTCGAGTTAATGATAACAAATTAAAGAAAGCGTTGTACATACCCCTAGTGAAAACTGTCGAAGAAGTACCTAAAGAAGTCTGTGACAGCCTCAAAATACCCACAGTTAATACATCTCAGCTTCAAAGGCTTGGTGTGAGATATGATCCTATTGCTGGGAACCTATATTTTCCATTGAAAGATGGCAGTGGACAGCAAGTCGGGGACAAAACTTTAAACTTCGCCACTCTAGAAGAGGAAACTTTTCCCAAAGATAACTGTTCAGGTGTCTTGTGCTACGGCTCAGCAGACGCTTCGAAAGCAGTTATGGTGTCGAATGTTATGGATTTCTTATCTCTTTGCGGACAAAAAATGGAAGGATGTGAGTATTCTTTAAGAACTTTTTTTTCTTAAAACACCGATTTTCTCTTACCTTTGAAGACAGCATAATTTGCTTACCATACTCGCTCAAAGCATTGCCACAGGAGTGCTTACCTGCTCTTGAGATGTTTAAGGAACTTATCTTCTGGTTTGACTTCGACTCAGCTGGTTGGGATGTGGCTCACAATTTTTCAATTAAGTTAGAAGAGAGACGGTGTCTATTTATTCGACCCACTGACGTCCAACCAACGCCATTTAAGGCTTTAAAAAAGCACTTGAACCTTAGACATATAATACAAAGAGCGAACCCGATTCGTCACAAATCGATCACAACCTTTAGTGAACTTAAAATGGACATACTTAGCGAATTACAAAACATCGAAAAGGTAAATGGTGTTAAATGGAAGCGGTTTCCTATTTTAAACAAGCTGCTTAAAGGTCATCGAAAGGGCGAACTTACCATTTTGACCGGTCCAACTGGTTCTGGAAAGACAACATTTATGTCCGAGTATTCGTTAGACTTGGCACTTCAAGGTGTTTCTACCCTGTGGGGTTCTTTTGAAATTCGAAATACAAGACTGGCGTTAACATTATTGAGGCAGTATGTTGGGTATCCACTCGACGATAAACTTAATGAGTTCGATTATTGGACAAGTGAATTTGAAAAGTATCCGATGTATTTTATGACTTTTCACGGTCAGCAGAGTATTAAAATTGTGATGGATGCAATAGAACACGCTCAGTATGTCTATGACATTAAACATGTTATTATTGATAATATTCAATTTATGATGGGGATGTCGGGAATTAATAAAAATGACAAATTTTTTGAACAAGACGCAGTGATAAGTGCATTTAGATCGTATGCAACGCGTAAAAATGTGCATGTTACTTTAGTAATGCATCCGCGTAAAGAACGTGAATCAGATGAGTTGACAACCAGTTCAATATTTGGCAGTGCCAAAGCTACGCAGGAGGCCGATAATGTTTTGATCATTCAAGACAGAAGGCTTACCTCCGTAGGAGGAAAAAAATTTTTGCAAGTAAGGAATTTAATTTTATTTATTAAACTTATGTAAGAAAATAATTTCTTTTGATTTTAGGTAGCAAAAAATAGATACACCGGAGACCTTGGAATTATGCCTTTAGAGTTTGATAAGGATGGATTGAGTTATGTTAAAAAGAAAAAGAAAAAAGAAGATATAAAATCATAAATAAATTTCAAATGTGTTTATTTAGAATTGCACAAAAAAAAACTCTATAAGAGTCAAGTTCATATGGCTAAACATGTTAACTTGTCTATTTATGAAATTTAAGATTCGCCGAAGTCACCTTATAGACCGCCCAACTAACATTTCAGCTTCGGTTCGGCTTAATAGAAGTTCTATTAACTTCTATTAAGCCAAACCCGGGCTGAAATGTTAGTGAGGCCGAGAGCATACATCAATTGTTGGGTGTGAGCGATAGCAAATATGAAAGTCTTGCATGTTGGGGTTGGGGGCTTTGTACGTACTGCTGCATTGAAAATGCAGTTTTTTTTTCTAAATCCAAGGTACCAACTTCAAAATTCTATTTATTTAAAGAGCTGAGAACCCTAGATATGAATATGGGGTTCAAGACCTTATTTGTGGGACCAAACGTCTGCAAGACACACTCAAATATTGAAGCTTTGAGTGCGTCTTGCAACTACTTATCTATACGGAAAATATCTTGGACCCCATATATATATGTCTAGGACACTCAGCTCTTTTATTAAATATGATTTTGAAGTTCCCACACTGCATTTTCAATGAACTGCATTTTAAATTCAGTTTTGCATACAAAGGCCCCAAACCCCGACTTTCATGTTTGCATATGAATAATATAATAAATTTGAAATTTAAAAATTAAATCTATTAGTAAACCTTGCACATTTCTTATTTGATACACTAGAATTTATGAAATTTTAATCGATAATTTCTGAAAAAAAACAGGCAAATCGAAAGGGCTTCCTACTCAAATATTTGCTGCTTTCGTTTTATATGATGGTTGCGAATCCATAAGACAGTGGCCCTGATTAGGGAATACAAAGCGAATCGTTTTAGGTGGCGAAAATGAGATGCTTTCGCTTTCGTTCTATATTCGACCTATTTTTGAAATCGAAAGCGAATGCAAAAAGACATTTCAATTATTAACGCGTCAATTTCCGATAGGTTTTTTCTGGCGGATTGGTGTATCGACACGGTAGAAAGTGTTATTTTGTTGTTTTCATTAAAATAAACAAAAATGTGAGTTTTAATATTTTTTTTTTACAAAAACAAAGTAAAGAAATAAACAATCACCCCTATTGCGATTTGCGATTGTTGATTGATAGCTGATAAAAATTCAAATTTGATATTAAACCACCCAACCGAAAAAAGTTTTGGTCATTGGGAATAATGCAGACCGTTGTGAATTATAAAAAATTGACATATATCAATGAATAGTTGATCACATTTTCAGTAAATGGAGTTTAAATATCAACATTTATCAACTGTGAATAATATTTTTTTAGATAAACTTGCAGGAACCAACATCAGCAACACACAAACCAGCAACAATTTTCCACGGTCATTGAATTTACAGGGGAAAGTGAATAGGGTTAGCCAAAGGAACATTCAATGCGCCCACACATCGCAACTTTGGGAAAATATCACTGCAGTTTTATATGGTCACGGGCCACAAAATGCAGCAATGTTTTTTTTTTTGTAAAATAAGAATAATTTCGCAAGAATTTTCTTTTAACTCACAGATTCGAGGATTTTTATATTTCTAAAAATAAAAAAAATAAAATACACTATTTAATTTTGTATTTATAGTTAATTTCAAAGCCAAAGACAACAAAACAAGTTGAAATCTCACAATGCATGGCCCAATGGCTGCAATAACAAAAAATTTCCTGCAAACCAGATGCCAAATATCTGGAAATTTTGGAAGTATAATTTACGACTCGCTTCGAATTGGATAATTCTTATAAATATTTACGCTCATCCCTGACTCACTGACTGAATGATGCATAACGCTCCAATGCCAAAAAAAATAACTTTCTTGCTAAATAAAAAAAATAACTTTTTTACAAAAAAAAAAAAAATACTTTTTTACAAAAAAAAAAAAAATTACTTATCTTACTTTTTTAGTAGAAAAAAATAAATTAACTTTTTTACAAAAAAAAAATTACCTTTTTAGTAAAAAAAAAAAATAACTTTTTTACAAAAAAAAAAATTACTTAAAAAAATAACTTTTTTACGAAAAAATAATTAACTTTTTTACAAAAACAAAATAACTTTTTTACAAAAAAAAAAAAAATACTTTTTTACAAAAAAAAAAAATTACTTATTTTACTTTTTTAGTAGAAAAAAAAAATTACTTTTTTAGTAAAAAAAATAACTTTTTTACAAAAAAAAAAAAATTACTTAAAAAAATAACTTTTTTACAAAAAACAAAAAATAACTTTTTTACAAAAAAAAAAATAGCTTTGTTATAAGAAAAGGTATTTTTTTGTGTAAAAAAGTAATTTTTTTTGTAAAAACGTTAATTTTGTTTGTAAAAAAGTATTTTTTTATGGAAAACATTTATATCTTTTTCAAGAAAGTTATTTCTATTGTATGAATGGACTGTATAACGCTAAAATGCCATAATATATCAAAGCATAATAAAATAATTGTCGGGCGCTTTTGTTTGGTGGTTGTGGTGATTGTTTGTTCGTCCGTTTTGCCTTAAATTTGTTTTGATTCTGTATGTGTTCGTATGTAATTTGAAAGCATTTTTGTTTTTCTCTCTTATGTTGTTCGGTTAATTTTTTTTGTAAAGGGGCAAAACTTAAGTGAGTATCCTTGCCGTGCGATTGGAATTGTGGTGATTGTTTGTTCGTCCGTTTTGCCTTAAATTTTTTTTCGGAGACTCAAAAATTAAAATGAACAAAAAAAATATATCTTTTCAGCCTGATCGTGGTGATTGTGTGTGTTCGGCCGTCCCTTATCTTTTTCCGTTTAAATAAATTTTCTTATGTAAAAAAACAAAAACTAAGTGAGTATCCTGTCTGATTGGAATTGTCGTGGTTGTTTAATCGTCCGTTTTGCCTTAAATTTTTTTTTGATTCTGTATATGTTCGTATGTTATTTGAAAGCATTTTTTTTATTTTCTCTTTTGTTGTTCGGTTAAATTTTTTTTGTAAAGGGGCAAAACTTAAGTGAGTATCCTTGTTGTGCGATTGGAATTGTGGTGATTGTTTTTTCGTCCGTTTTGCCTTAAATTTTTTTTCGGAGAATCAAAAATCAAAATGGACAAAAAAAAAATATCTTTTAAGTCTGATCGTGGTGATTGCGTGTGTTCGGCCGTCCCTTATCTTTCTCCTTTTCTTATGTAAAAAAGCAAAAACTAAGTCAGTATCCTGTCTGATTGGAATATTCGTGGTTGTTTAATAGTCCGTTTTGCCTTAAATTGTGTTTGATGCTGTCTGTGTTCGTATGTAATTAAAAAGTATTTTTGCTTTCAGTTTGCATTTTTTTTTCAGAAAGAACAAAAATTAAGTAAGCATATTTTGTCCCTTATACCGTTTTGTTGAATGTGTGTGTTCATATGTAATTTTGTCAGGCGATTTTGTTTTTGTAGAGAAACTAAATTTAAATTTTAATATTCATTATATCTATTATTACCAACTTAATCTTTTGTTTGAAGTTCAATGAACGACAACGAAGATCGTGTTTCAAGAAAACGTCGCTTGGCTTGTGCAAGGCAGAAAAGGTGGCGGGAAAATCAAAGTGATGAATCACGTGCCTTAAATACTGCCGCTAAACGACAACATATGGAACTAATGACGCCTGAACATATACAAAAATTGATTTATTTCAAAAACGGCTCAAACGATTTTCAAAAAAAAAAAAAAAATAACGAGGTACTAAAATTACTAAAATAAATATTTTGGTAGAAAAAAAAAAATACAACGGTTATTGACGGTACCTGTCAAACAACCCATTTTTTGGTTGAAAATTCAATATCTTGAAAAGGGGTTAATGATCTTTTTTTTTTTAATTTTGTGAAAAATTGTGTTCAATTTAATACTAACAGTTGGCATAACAAATTTAATTTTTTTTTTAATTTTCAAGAATTTTTATATATAAAAAATTAAAAAAAAAACGCTCTAACGATTTTTGAAATTTTATTTTCATAAATCCATATTTATCAAACAAATCAGAGAGCATACTTTTTTTTAGCTCTATCTGTTATAGCTATTTAAATAACACCTTTATAATAATTAAAAGTAATTTATAGTAGTAAATTTATATTTTATCTTGTTTTTTTACTACTTTTTTCATGATATTATAATGTTATGTAACCAATACATATGCACACTGTCAACTTCAAGCTACGTTAAAGTTGTTAGCTACGAGAGCAAGTTTGTGCGATCCAGTCGCGCTCATTTTTTGATACAACTTCCAACTAAGAACTACAGATCACTTTTGAAAAGCTAATAATTTGTCATTCGAGTAATAAATAAGAAGATTTTGTTTCTCTCTAAGTTTAACCAACTGAACAATTTCAAAAACATTTTTTATTTGGTCAAGGAAAACATAAAAATTGGTCTGGGAAAGTCAGAGAAATTTATTTTGAAAAATAGTGGCAACTATGCATTTATATTCACATTTTAAATCAATCAGCCCTATTGTGAGTTTCACGCGGAAAACATTTCGCCCCAAAAATGTTTTGTTCACCTGGATTTTTAAAAGCTATTGCGAGTTTCACCCTTTATTTTACAACAAGTGTGGCCTCGTTCGCCACCAAAAATTAAATGGAAATCTTGCTGTAAATGACATGACATATTTCACACGAAAAAATGCTGCCAATAGTGCCAATAAGCGAATTTTTACGAACAGGGAAAATTTTTCGCCCGAAACTCACAATAAGGGAAGAGTGAAATTTAAATTTTCCAAGCGGGTTTTCTTTCACGCGGAACTCACAATAGGGCTGAATATATCCATTTATTCGACTAGCCTATTTGGGAAATAGCTTAAAATATTAATTCAATATTCCAATTCACTTTCAAGTAAATTAATTTAATTTTTTCGTTTTTTGTTAACAAATGTATGTATTTCATAGATATGTTTCTAAATACATAACCATACCTACCAAGCTTTACTCCGGTAAACTGTTTAGCAGATCATTAACAGTCTTTGGGTCTTCTAAAGTATTCCTGTATTCCATATCCGTCTTACTCAAAAGTTTACCACAACTTTTCTTATTGAAAGTTTTTCCTTTTGCGTGACCAAATGAAAAGTTTTTAGTGTTTTTAGAGGATTGAGTTTGAGATATTTTTCCGGTCATTGGCTCATCAGTGGGAACATTTTGTTTAACCGACTCATTATGACCAATCATACAAAGATTTTCAAAACGGTAATTCTGAGGAAATTTGTGCACACTAATACAATGATCTTTCCTTTCTTCAGCTGTGAAACTCTTGTGAACGCACTCTTCGATAAAACATTGGTACATAGGTTTGCTTTTCGAGAGCACAGAAAAATATGAATCGTGGTTTTCTGAGAGATGTAAATCCAATAAATGTGGAGTTGGGAGGTTTTTCTTACATTGGCTGCAAATGTATCTGTGAAGGCTGTTATAGTGGCTTTGATAGGCAGATACAGTATTGAAAGTACTGCCGCAGCCGGCTTTGTTACAATAAATCTGCTGTTTCCTGCAATAGGAGGGTTTTGTTTTGCATGCGTATAATATGTTTGTATGTTCACATTTTTGTTTAATAGTTACTTGGAGTGGTCGTCTTCGACTGTTAAAACACCTCTTTTCAAATATTTAGGAATATAAGACTTGTTTTCAAAGAAAACATCGGAAGGTCCTTTGAATCCTCCTTCCGTTATCGTTAAATGGTAAATTATATCTTCCGTTTTCATCTTTAAATATGCGTAAAGTATTTAATCGGATGTAAATTATTTTCTTTATTATAAAAAATAAAAACACCTAAGACCCCTTTCACACATGGAAACTGAGTTGCCGCCGATTTTTAGTTTCTTGACGAGAAGGGCGTAAAAGGAAGACAAACAAATTCCCCTCACACCCTTCTCACAAACAATCTAACCAGTTTCCGGTAACTCAGTTTCCTTGTGTGAAAGCCGTCTAAACTGTTTAATTTAATTCGGCTTTTCTCGAATTTATCTCTGTCTTTTATCTTTTCTCTTTCTAATTTTTACAAACAAAATGAAAGAAAAAAATCTAAATCAAGGGATCAGCGTTGCCATAATTTACAAATTTAACAAAAGTGTTAAGGCTCTCCCAAACCAATGCGGAACATTCGTTGCGGCGAAAAAACATTCGCATGTCAAAATTTATTTACATGGTGATATATGAGAGTGCCCACACCAACGCTGTGGAGAAACATATGAAATAATTTTGACTGACGAATGTTTTTTCGCCGCAACGAATGTTTCGCATTGGTTTGGGAGAGCCTTTAAGGCACTCCCAAACCAATGCGGAACATTCGTTGCGGCGAAAAAACATTCGCATGTCAAAGTTTATTAACATGGTGATATATGAGAGTGCCCACACCAACGCGGCGGAGAAACATATGCAATAATTTTGAGTGACGAATGTTTTTTCGCCGCAACGAGAGTTTCGCATTGGTTTGGGAGAGCCTTTACACTATTTTTAAATTTAATTTAAGCCTGCTCCACATCTGTGTCGTATGTTGTGTTGTGGAGTCGTGTGTCGCTGTCATTCCATATATTTTATGCGCCACACTGCAACACAACACACGAGACAAATATGGTACCAGCATTTGAAATACATTGTAGCGATAGCGACACACGACTCCACAACACAACACAGGACACAGATGTGGATCAGGCTTACGTTGTTAGCCTTAAGCCTTAACTACATAGACGGACTTTTGTACAAAAGTACAAAAGTGAGAAATTAAAATGCTCGCTAGCGAAACAGTCTTGCAAAAAAACATATGAAAATTGTGCTGACACATATTTTAAACCACCATGCACAGTTTTCAATTGTTTATTTGCAAGCAGGTGTCTTCAGAATAGATATTTGTTTCTCACTTTTGTACTTTTGTACAAAAGTAGGCTTATGTAGTTAAGCCTTTAACTACATGGACCTACTTTTGTACAAAAGTGAGAAATTAAAATGCTCGCTAAGGAAACATGCTTGCAAAAAACATACGAAAATTGTTCTGACATAAATTAAACCACCATGCACAATTTTCCATTGTTTTTTTGCAAGCAGGTGTCTTCAGAATAGATATTTTTATTTTTCACTTTTGTACAAAAGTAGGCCTATGTAGTTAAGTCTTTACATTAGGCGTGTTTTTTAGTGCCCTCTGTGTTAGCTTAAAAAAATTTCTATGTACAATAGAACAACAAATAAAGGCTCTCCCAAACCAATGCGGAACATTCGTTGCGGCGAAAAAACATTCGCATGTCAAAATTTGTTTACATGGTGATATATGAGAGTGCCCACACCAACGCGGTGGAGATAATATGAAATAATTTTGACTGAAGAATGTTTCTTCGCTGCAACGAATGTTTTGCATTGGTTTGGGAGAGCCTTAATTCGCGGCGATAAACATCTCTGCTTAAGAATTAAGCTAAAATAAAAACAGTGCTTCCATATACTATTTTCTACGTTTATCCGATGAATTCTCAACAAATGTCAAAAATTCATCCAAAAGTTCATTAATTTGGCAGATGTATCTTGAAGCACGAGTCGAATCATAAAGAAAAGGATGACAGAAAAATAGGTAAAAACCAAACATTTTTTTATTTGTTAAAAAAAATTAATAATTTGAAATAAAAGTTACTTTCCAGTAAATAAAAGCAAGATCTGGTTCAGGGAGGAGACGTTTCTTTTAATTTATCAAAATTTTAATGAAATTTACAGCCCTATTCTGCCGTTGTGAGGCTCACAGGTCACAATTTTTTGTGAGGTTGTTTTTGTGAGGTTTCTTTTGAGGCGGTCACAATTTCGTATTCTGCTTAAGCCCTCACAAGAAAACTCACCACAGGTAGGTGAATTTTTTATTGTCAGGTTGGCCAGCTGATTTCTGAAAACAAACAGATTAAAAAAGAAATAAACATTATTTGGGTAATTAAATACCTTACAATAATAATGAATTCTATTGGTAGGCAATTCGTTTAAACATTGATGTTTATATTTAATAATTATTAGTTTATCACCCCTATTACAGAATTCGGCGAATGAGCTAGAGCGACAATTCGGCTCATTTTCAATTTTATTGCTACTAGTGAATCCGCCGATAGAAAACTGAACAAATGTCGGCAACATTAACTGCACCACCGACATTTTGTTCAACGAATTTGGTATTACTGAAAAATGTTTACAAATAATATGGATGTGACGTTTAAAATGCCAACAAAATGACATTTGCGATAATATACCCTTCAAGCAAGCGAGCTCGTTTTCGGTCCGCAAACGTATCAAACAACGTATGGACGACTTCGCATTCGGATCCAAATACGGATCGAAAAACTGCGTTTTGTGGCTCAAATTAGTATGGAAATTAGAATCACCACGGAGCCATTATGTGAATGTATTGTGAGAGAGAGAGTTTTTGAATTCACCATACTCGGAGAACCGAAACCAAATGGAATCTAAAACGGTTCCAAAAAAAATGAATGAATTGAGGCATACCCAACCCAAAAGCATTAAAAAAAACTTCCCATCTAGTCCAGTTTCTCCATTGACTACAAAAATAAAACAAACTGAATTTTTTCATTTCAAGAGTTTTTTTTATTTATCATTCATAAAAGATTTTCTAAATACTATTTCGCACATGACATCATTCCACAAATATAAATTTACATTTAATAAATAGAAACTTGCATTTCTGATTGGAAATGGTTAAAAGTGTTAACAAGAAAAAAGAGATAAAAAAGCAACCGTCTTCGCCACGCCACGCTACCTACAAAACTGAACTAAAAAAAAAAAGTGGTGGAAATTAAGGCAAAATGATTGTATACTTCGCCTATACTCTCTCTATTTCTCGATGCTTGAAAAAAATACTCTCGATTCTCGTTCTTTTTACATGCGTACACAGAAAATTTGTTATTGTGTGTAAGACACTCATTTTTTTTGGAGTCCCAAGTGAACCGAGAAATTTGGGTCCGTGATTTTGCTTGAAGGGTATAGTTCGGAAAATGGTAAGGAAGCGAAAGAATCGGTAATATAGTTCATTCGACGAATTCATTAATTGGAATAAACGCGATCGCGAATTCACCGCGAATCTTGTCAACTCGCCGGGAGTCAAATTCTGCGAATTCTGTAATCAGCATAAATATATTCTAGATGATCAGAAAATCAAACGAGCGTCAAGGGAGCAGCTCGAGTATTTCATCGATTTTGTTCGGAGAAACCCCGATCTCCTAGCAAACAAAAACGACCCCACATTTTGAAGAAAATTGAATTAAAAAAAAAATAAAAATGAAAAGGCCAAATTGTGATTATACTCGGATGATAAAGGGTATGTTGGGTTTTTGTGTGACAACACACTCGCAGTTAGGCTGCATAGCTTTCGCTCCGTAATTTATATTATTGAATGTTTGAATTTTCAACAACCACTTGAGTGGGCTAACACCATTGTATTTGGCTGGAATTATTGCAATTTCATGGCTGCCACACCAATCATCAGATTCCTTTCAGTGGTGCTTAGTCTTTATGTTCAATTTTTAATTTATTTATAAATTAGTGCCGTCAATTGGAATCGAACCTAGACCAGCTACCTCTGAAGCCTATGCACTACGCATTGCGCCACCGAGGTCACCCATCCAATGTAAGGTTTTGTCTTTATAAATTGCATATTGAGACAACTAGCATTTTTACTAGCCGCACACAAGTTGGTTGTTGATCATTCGGGTTCTTTCTCTTTTCTCCGTACACTGTTTACAAACCAACAATTCGTTGGACAATTGTAAGGTGGGAGATTGTATGAAAGATTTGACACTGGTCAAGAATTGATTTAATTAAATTGGGTTTTTGTGTGATAACACACTATTGCAGTTAGGCTGCATAGCTTTCGCTCCGTAATTTATATTATTGAATGTTTGAATTTTCAACAACCACTTGAGTGGGCTACCACCATTGTATTTGACTGGAATTATTATTATCAATTCTTGACCAGTGTCAAATCTTTCATACAATCTCCCACCTTACAATTGTCCAACGATCGAGAGAGAAAAATATATAATATTTAAGTATTTTTTAACTTAAAAAATCGAAAAAAATTATAATTCAAATTTTTTTAATACATTTTTAAATGCAGTTTTTTAAAGGACCAATAAATCAATCAGAATTCCCAACAACATTTAGAATAACTGTTATAGTTCCAGAGAAAAAAAAAAAATAAAATGCGAAAAGTGTAAAGTGACCTTAGAGGCACGGGTTAATGACCTCGGAAAAAAATTTTGTTGGTAAATAATTTTTTCTTTCAGCATAAACTTTCGATTGACGGGGTGTGCTATTCAAAAAAAAAAGAGTTTGGGAAACAACGGACACTCTAATGTACATATGTAGTTAAGCCTTTAAAGGCTTAACTGCTTACCTACTAATTAAATTATTCATTTGGCACAAAATATAAAAAAAATACTTTGAGGGCCAAGAACAATTGTCATTTTTTTTTGAAAAAACTGAGGAGAAGAAGTAAACATTGAAGCGGCCTTTAATAATGCCCTATTATAAGTGCTGCCATTGTTTTTAAATAATTTGTTTTCCATTTTAATCTAAGAGAGGAAGTATAACACCCTCCTGATCGATTTGCCAAAAAGATTTTTCTTGATGTCCTTTTCTATTTGTAGAGGACTGGAAAACTCATTCGAGTTTTGAGAAGCAAATGGTTTAGTCCTTATATTTTGTTTGTTAATGTTTAAATTTACAAAAAATGTCCAAAAGGTTTGCTCCGTTGCAATCGATTTTCTTATTAAAAAAAGTTTTTAAAAAACTTCACTTTATTTATAAATATTAAAAATTGTTTATTATTATTGTTCATGGTAACATTATAATTATATTAATACAAAATATATTTTGTTTCTTTTTTGGTAATCTATTCTGCTCACAACATTTTGAGCAAACTTTGCGCATCAACCTCTAGGTACATACATAAGAACCATTTCATTACACTCTTTGAACTTAAATTTTTATTTTACGGCGTTGGCATTTGGTTTCGCTTGCGTAAAATTTTCATCAGTTGCTTAGACATAAAATACGGTTTTTCTTCGGAACCATCGTTACGTTCGCAGTCTTCCACTAAAATAAAAAAAACTACTTAGTTTTTTTCATAAATAACAAATTTAAAAAAAAAAACACCTGCAAATGTTGAAAAAAACATAAACGAAAAGTTGAGAAAATGAATTGATATTAATTAACAAAAAATTTACTGCTCGGTAAGAGGCCATTTATAACGATCAGTGAAAACAATCAGTACAAATTTTCTTTTGGATAATTTCATATATGTATGTTAATTATGTTATAAAACGATTTGAAATTTAATTTACTGATAGTTTTTACATATCGATATAACTGGACTCTTAATGACCCAAAACATCAAAGTCAAAATATCTGTTTGTTATCTATGTATTTATAAAAATGATTACCTTAAATAAAAACAAGACTTACAGAAACACAGAAACAATGTATCAACTGCCATCGAATAAACGCCAAAAAACACACTAGTTATCAAAAAAGTTGCGATCACAACAATCGTTATTGGAACAGCTATATAATTCAAAGGAGGATCGCTTGGCTTATTTTCAAAGTAATAATATGTGCCGACACCAGCAGCACCAGTTAGAAGTAATTTTGATAGGAAGAACAAGAAGTCCGTCACTTGGTCCACAGCAATCACACGTAGAAAGTTTCTCATTAAAAGATTAAAGGAGTCCTTAGCACTAGCGCAAAAGTTTTTTCCATGAATTGCGCACATAATATATGCATTTTTGTTGATGAAACGTAAAAAGTTCTCTAAACACCAAAAGAAACATTTCAAACAGCAAAAGATAGCTCTTGTTACGCTATTATCGAATTTCTTCAATTTCCGATCGATATATTCTAAGACCAAACGTATAAATCGGCAAATTGTCAATATGAAGGCTCCAAGTGCTAACGTTCCCAGATGATAGCGTACTGTTCGACCAAAAGCTCTTGTCAGAACAAAATATGGAACATCCGACTTGTGGAATGTCCAGTACCAAGTTGCAAAGGTTGCTGCCAATACCATTTCGCCTAGTGCTGAGATGAAGAAAGACAACCACAAAAATCCAATGAAATTGTAAATCTGTAAAAAAAAAAATAAAAATGCTTAGAAGTTAAATTTTATTAGAGTTTAAATCTTTTTAGGCCCAGTTTTTGTTAAAATTTTCTACAGTTCTGTATTTTTATTTTTAAAATTAAAGTAAGCACCCTAGAATGAAAATTTTTTAACTTTTCTTTTTCTGTCCCTAGTTTTTATTTTTTACAAAAAATAAAAATGTATGTTAATGTAAATCTGTTTTTAAATTGGAAACATTTGTTTTGTTTTTAACGCATTATACCCTAAAAATAGCAACATTTTGAAGAATACATTATGTACGTACGTATATCCGAAAGTGGTCCTCAAAGTCCATCCTCTTAATACCTATAACCTACACTAAATATCATTATATTAATACGTAAAGGTGATTTCTACCCGTACCTGTTTGAATGTCTTAATGGCAACATATTATATTTTTGTTTGCTTTTTTTCAAAGACATGGGCAGTCACTCTACGGCAAATTATTATTTTGTTTAAATTTTGCCGTTAAGGCAGTTAAATTATTGTTTATATAGCTTTTCGCTTCTACACCCCCTGACCGCGCTTGCAAACTCACCCCGCCACCATCACTTTTCGTTTGTGCAGCGAATTCAATATTCCAACCTTCCAATAAACGAGACGTCAGTGCAGTGGTAAGTCCCGGTCTACATTGAACGATTTTTCCAGTGCCGATCTTTTGTTCGTAGGTGAAGGGAGTGAAAAGTGAGGGGTAGGGATCAAATCGTTTGTACCACAAAACTCAGACGATTTTTCCAGTCTGTTTATGTTCTCTTTCGCCCTCTTTCCAGTTTTTTGTGTGTGTTCGGTGTCAGTGTGCCATTGGGTTGATGGTGTGAGTGAATATCAATGCAAAATGAAGAGCACAGAAATACAAAAATGAAGAAGACAAAGAAAAAATCTTATGGAAAAAATCGTTCTGTGTGTACATTTCACACGATTTCTGGAAAAATCTTCGTGGAAATATCGGGCAATGTAGATCGGGACTAAGCAAGCACAAAGAAAAACCAAATAAAAACAACAACGACGCGATTTTTAGCTCACACAGCCAGAGTAGAAACGATTATTATGAATGATCAGTATGACGGCTTTCACACAAGGAAACTGAGTTGCCAGAAACTGGCTAGTTTGTAGGCGAGAAGGGTGTGAGGGGAAATTTGTTGTCTTCCTTTTACGCCCTTCTCGCCTAGAAACTAAAAATCGCCGGCAACTCAGTTTCCTTGTGTGAAAGGGGTCTATGTATGCTTTGGGCATGCAATGAGGACGGTCATGGTGGAGTGTTCGATATTTTGCAGGGCATTACAACAACAATTCATGTTCGTTCTTCAGTGGGTTAGAACCAGTGTTGCCGAAAGAACTCCCATAGGAGTATTGTACTACTTTCAACACCTTTGTACTCCCGTACTCCTACTTTCACATTCGTACACCTATTTTTTAAAGACCTAAAATATCTTACACTTGCAGCAAAGTGTAATGCCAACCTCAATAAATTTAATTCACTTTAAATTTAATGTAAATTTGACAGCTTCAGAACTATTTCTTTTTCGTTGGCTTCATGCAATTTTTTTCTGCCAGTAGTTCGTTATTTATTTTATTGTTACTTGAGATTTTAGTTTGGTGGCTGAACTTCGTGAATTTGTATGTGTAGTTCAATAAAATGAAAAGGTTTGCTGAATTAATGCTTGAAATATTGTTATTCTTTGTTAGAATAATTCAAAGTAATACGACGTGTCTACCTAAAGATAATCCGGATTAAAAAGAGTAGATTAAAAATAATCTTGAAGGGAAAGATTAGTTTGACGTTTTCACGCTGAATTGCCATTCAAAAGTCGATATGACAAGAGTAAAGCAAAATAATTGCAAACAAGGATTTTTCTCCGGCAACACTGGTAAGAATCTTTTTTATTAAAGTATATAGAAAATGGTCACCAGTGTTGCCGGGGCAAAATATTAGAAGGTAGTACTGCAGCCAAAAAAGGGGAGTATTTTGAATCAGACATTTTTTTGTCTTCAAAAATAAGTGTGTGGACAATTTTTTTCTTAAAATTTATTTAGAAAAAAAAAATCATCAAAAATAAATTCAGTAAAAAAAAAAAATACATAAATAAATAAATTATTAGTTCTACTAACAAAAGTAAGAAAATATCTCTTTAATTATAAAATCTGTCTTATGGCAGATACCTTAATTCATAGTAATACTCGTATTAGTTTAAGAATACAAATAAGGAACTTAATTGTAATCTGCAAAGTGTAAGATATTTTAGGTCTTTAAAAAAATAGGAGTACGAATGTGAAAGGAGGAGTACGGGAGTACGATGGTGTTGAAAGTAGTACAATACTCCTATGGGAGTATTTTCGGCAAACACTGATTTGTTCACCATCACTTTTCGTTTGTGCAGCGAATTCAATATTCCAACCTTCCAATAGACGTCAGTGCAGTGGTAATGGTAAGCTGGTAAGTCCCGATCTACATTGCTCGATTTTTTCACGAAGATTTTTCCAGAAATCGTGTGAAATGTACACACAGAACGATTTTTTCCATAAGATTTTTTCCTTGTCTTCTTCATTTTTGTATTGCTGTGCTCTTCATGTTTCATTGAGATGCACTCACACCATCAAACGAACAGCACACTGACACCGAACACACACAAAAAAATGGAAAGAAGACGAGAGAGAACATAAACAGACTGGAAAAATCGTTCGAGTTTTGTGGTACAAACGATTTGATCCCTACCCCTCCCTTTTCACTCCCTTCACCAACGAACAAAAGATCAGCACTGGAAAAATCGTTCAATGTAGACCGGGACTAAGCAATCACAAAAAAAAACAACAACAGCTCACACAGCCACAGCCAGACTAGAAACGATTAACGATTATTAATATTATGAATGATCAGTGTACAGTGTGCTTTGGTCTTTGGGCATGCAATGAGGACGGTCATGGTGGAGCGTACGATATTTTGCAGGGCATTACAACAACAATTCATGTACGTTGTCCAGTGGGTTAGAATCTTTTTTATTAAAGTAATATAGTAATGTAGAGAATGGTCGAATTTCGACCACTGGGCGATACTAGTTATATTAAAACACAAAACATAATTTTTTAATGTACTGAAATATAAATATTCTTATTGGAGAGGGAGAGTAAGTTATAGCTCATTATAAAGTAACATTTTTAAAGTTTAGTTTGACCTTGGAAGTTAATCGAAGCAAGAGCAACGCATTAAGCACGGGCCAGTTACTGTAAAATAAACCTAAAAACAAGTTTAATTATCGCTCATAAACCATATATATGTATGATATGTATCTTAGCGACATCATTGTTCGTTACCCACCACTTTTTCTATACATACTTCTATTTAATCATTTTCGTCCAGTGGTCGAAAATCGTCAAAACAAAAATCCTAGATATGTACGAGTGATATGTATCCCTAAAATTTGAAGGCCCCTTAAAAATACAAAATTCAAATATCACGCAAAATACAAATAACCGTTCAATTAACAATAAAATAATTGAAGCAGATAGACCGTGTGTGTCTGTACCTTTAAAACAAAAAGCAAAAGGGGGAGAATTCGTATTAATATATAGGTGACGGATTATATTAATATAAGTTTTATTTTGTGGATTTTATACTTACTTGAAAATACGAAACAATCTTTGGATTTCCAATGCCTTCAAAAAAGCAACCGGTTTCCACGCATGGGCTATTTTGTTGTGAGAACAATGAAAACCCATTCCCTTTAAGAAAGCAGTTATTCTGAAAAATCACAGGATCACAAGCAGCACCCCGGGTGTAATTAATTGCAACACCATCACAGCTACATTCTTCTGTCGATTGAGCCGACCTTGTAACTTTAAACGATGGCTCTCCAACGGACGCCAATAATAGGCCAATTACAACCGATATTGCTATTGTGCACATACACAAAAACCAGGGGAAAATTGGAAAGAAAACCGTTGTTACTACGCATGAAACTGCCCTGTTTGTAAACAAGTAAACAAAATATTTAGTTTTCATCTTATAACTAGGTATGTTCTTTATTTTACTTACTTGCTACCTTCCTTGACCAGAGCTACTGCTATCCTAATTCTACTCCTCAAAACAATTACTAAAAGAAATATCACAACAAATATTATGGCAAGAATTATTGATGCATAAAACCAGACGTCTGCGTCTTGGAAAATATTTTTAACCGCCGATGATAAGTTAAGCGAATGATTTGGTACTGCCGAAGTATTCTTCCAGTATTTGTATTGTCCAATGCTAAAATAGACCCCTACAAAAACCAAAATTTTCAACTCTACATTGTTCATTTGAAAAATATTAAAAAAAAAACCTTACCAAATCCGAGGCCGATTAGTACACCGAATATAGATAGCCAAACTAATGGTGTTGCTACCCATCTCATCAGAGCTATAAAAACGAGTGATGCCGCCATTGTGACTACCAGAACCATGAAAATTGTAGGCCACGAACTAACAATATCTTCGACTACTTTCTCGCCAACCTATGAAAAATATTTTGTTTTTATTATTTATATAATTTCAATTATGACAGAATTCATGGTAGGTAATTGGAATTTTAATACGAATTTGGAAAAAAAATATTTAAACTACATTTCAATTTTTATAATAGTTTTTTTTTTACAATATGCTATGTCCAAATGATTAGAAACATTATGACTGGATTACCCTGTCACACGAAGAAACCGAGTATTTGGCAGTTTTAGTGGAATGATCCAAATTTCACCTGTCAAAAACAAAACGCCTTGAAGATATATTGTTGTCTATTTTTTGCTTTGTTATGTTATGGTAGTATTTTAGTGAGTAGGAAAGTTTCTCAGTATAAAATCAAGCTTTCAACTTCGTGGCAGTTCCTTTTAAGGCAACATTTTTTTGCGTCTACATATCTCGGTAAAAAGTTTACCGAGATTTAAGGCTTATTTGATTTGTTGTTTACTTGACAAGTATTAAATTGCTCCCGAATTAAAGAAAGCCAATGAGTTCTTTAGAATCTTAGGGCTAGTTTGTAAAAGCTAGGTTGGATTTCAATTTGACTTTCAGAGGCTCAAATTACATAAGGCTGATTAAGAATATTGATAGTTAAAACTTTAATTAAAATGTTGGTCAACAAAAAAAAACTATTTTCGATTATTTATCAATGATAAACTAGCCCTAGGATGTGTCATATTCTCAGATTAGCAATTCAAAACTTAATATTTAACTGGACTATTCTAAGGATGAGTGTTTTTTTTTTTTTTTTGTATAATACAAATTTTATATACTACTGAAATAAATCAGCCAAGTAGAAGACTTAGCATTATTTAACTGGACTTGTTGAATTATTGATTAAAAATAGCTTTTAACGGCCTTTAAGTATGTAAGTATGTAAATAAATAAAACATTTAAAATATACTTGTACTAGACCGAGAGCACACAGCTACTTTTGGGTATGAACGATAGCAAACATTACTTCTGTGTTCTGTCTTAAGATGGGTCCATACTATTCATATTCAAATATGAAAGTCTTGCATGTCGGGGTTGGGGCATTTGCACATGTGATGCTGCACTGAAAATTAATTTTTTTCTTAAAGCCCAGGTACCAAGGGTAGGAACTTCAAAATTGTATTTAATTAAAGAGCTGAGCGCCCTGAATATGAATATGGGGTTCTAAACCTTTTCTGTGGGGCCAAATGTCTGGCAGACGTAGTCAAAGATAAAAGAGTCTTGAACCCATTTGGCTCTACGGAAAATGTGTTGGACCCCATACCTATGTCTAGTCTCTAGGGCACTCACTCTCTTATTTAACATGATTTTGAAATTCCTACACTGTATTTTGAATGCAGTATTGCATCCAAAGGCCCCCACCCCGACATGCAAGACTGTCATATTTGCATATAATGTAAATAGTATAGCCCTGTCTTCAAACAGAAGGAATAGGAATTTGCTATCGCTTACACCCAAAATTTGCTGCGGGCTCTTGGTCTATACATTCAATATTGAAATAATGGAAGTATTAATAATCGAATTAATACACTTTTCCCTTTTTTCAAAGTTTCTTACCCCATTGAGATCTGCATTCAGCATTCTTTCGGTAAGTTTTGTTAATTCCGGCGAAAGCTTTATATCATGAACCAACTGATTTATACCTTCTACATCCGATGGTACACATCGTTTCGACACTAATAAATTTAAAACAATATTTTATGATAACAGCGATATAAAAAATTGTTATGGACAATGCACTTGACATTTTAAATTGTTAAATAACAAAAGTATTGGAATAAGCTGTTTAGCAGGACAAGTGACACACCATGAGACAATCAATATAATGTAAAATTTATTTATGAAACACATCACGCAGATACGATAAGGGTTTATTTTAAACAACAGGTTATAGGATTAAAATATTTATTTAAAATCACCTGTTGAGCACTTTCTCCTTTGTAGAAACGTTGAATTAAATTCCCAGTCAAACGTGATACGTAAGAATTAGACTTTTGCACTTTTTGTTTAATAACTTCTCCAAGCTGATGACGTTTTCTGCAATCGACAATTTTTTCGACAGGCTCTCTTAGCTCGTCGTTTCTTTTTGAATTCTCTGTTTTGGGAAATGCTACAAGGCTCGCCGACTTCGGTGGCATTATGAAGTTTTGTGATGATACATTGCTTAGAAAGAGTGGAATGTTTTCGCAACTATCAGGTAAGAAATCCCATATACATCTATTCCCAACTAATTGTTTCAATATTTTAGTAGTTAAATTGGATAAAAGAAGTTTAGTTATTAGAATTAGTAAAACAAATACCTACGATAGTAATAAAACAATACCCTGTTTTTATTTTTAATAACTAAGTCGACAATTATTATTAATGCAGAATAGATGCATTATTTGATTAAGAGTTCAATACACTTTTTTGCTATATTTATTTGTTGGTTCATTAAAGATGCAGGCAGAGGTCTGAACAATTTGCTTCGAAGTCGTAATATCGGTAATTCCTCAGTTAACAAGGCTCTTAAAAAGGAAGGGTGTTCCCATCACCATAACCAGATGAATTAAAGAAATGATAGGTACCAGAACAGCAGAGGCACTAGCAGGAACGAATACACAGGGCATCATCACTACAAGAGGTTGTCCTCAGGGAGGGGTTCTATCACTCTCGCTGTGGTCTTGTAGTGGATGAACTGCTAGAAAATCTAATTGCCCAAGGCATACGAGTTATTGGCTTTGCCGATGATATAGTAATCACAGCCCTAGGGCAGTTTGAAGAAACTCTATGCGATATAATCCGATGAGGGTTAGCAATCACAAGGAAATGGTGTATATCCGTAGGACTAAACATCAATCCTACAAAAACTACTATTGTACCTTTACGAAGAAAAGACTTCTACCACGAATGAACCTATCCGACTAGCTGGCGAAGTAATCGAAACGAAGAGGGAGGTAAAATACCTAGGAATAACACTAGATAGTAAACTCCTCTGGAACAAACATTTAGAAATAACTGTCGGGAAAGCCACAAAGGCCCTCATGATATGCAAGAGACTTGCAGGGAAATCTTTGGGTTGTAAGCCCCACATCCTTAGATGGATGTACACCATGATGGTAAGACCCATCATTACCTATGGTGCGGTTGCATGGCACAAACGAACCAAACTCTTAACAACTAGGAAAGACCTAAGAAAAGTCCAAAGGCTCGCATGTTTATGTATAACGGGAGCAATGAGTACTTGCCCTATCCTCCATCTATCTACTCTACACGAGGTTATTGAAAGTGCTGCAAAGAGAGCCATTATGAGATTTGCCAAAGAGGGAACTGGGACTGGTAAATGTAATAGGTCTCAGAGAAAGAGTTAGCATTCCGAAGTCTTCAGTAAAAACCTTATTGACATTCCAAGAGATGGCATGAGTAAAAAATTTAACTTCGGGAAAAATTTTCAAAAAGAGTTAAGTAACAATTCAGAGTGTGTAGGGGAAACCGTTAACTACTCCCTTAAAACAAACGCAATCAAGTGCTACACTGATGGATCGAGAACAAACGAAGGGATTGGTGCAGGAATTTTTGGGCCTAGAACCAAGATTTCTATACCGATGGGACCGTCTTTTAGCATTTTCCAAGCGGAAGTACACGCAATAGGGAAATGTGCAGATCGTAATCTCGAAAGAAAATACAGAAACCAACACATTGCCATTATGTCAGACAGCCAAGCTGCACTCAAAGCACTAAGCTCATACACCATCAGTTCGAAATTGGTGTGGGAATGTGTAAGTAGGTTAAATGAACTCGGCAAGTTCAACAATGTCACTCTTCATTGGGTACCTGGCCACGTCGGTATCCAGGGCAATGAAGAAGCTGACTCCTAAGCAAAAATAGGTGCAATGTCACCCTTATAGGTGCCTGAGCCTTATAGCGGAATAGGAGAAAACGTGATTAAAAATAAAATCAAAGAAGAAGAGATCATTGGATTCAAAAATTGGAAAGAACTACCAGGGCTGAGTTAAGTAGGAACAGTCTAAGAAAAATAAAAGGTCTCCTCACTGCGCACTGCAAACTAAAACGACATCTTAGCATTTTCGGCCTAGTAAGCAGTGCCACATGCAGATTCTGCGATATGGTTGAGGAAACACCGGACCACATTCTAGGCAAATGTGATGCACTTGTGCACCAAAGACACAAACACCTGGCACGTTACCAGGTGGAAGAGAGAGATTTACCATCTCTGAATGTAATCCAAACACTTAAATTTCTTAGAGAAATAAATTTGACGGAAGAGCTGTAAGATGAGTACCCTGATCCAACTCCAGTAGGGGGCACAATAGATCCTTAGGTCGCAGTGCAAAACCCGATATATATTATTCATTTATTCATTCATCGGTAATGCCAAAATGTATATAATTATTTTTTTTGCAAAATTTACGATATTTTAAAAACGATATACTAATCTGAGAAAACGCTTGACAAGAAAAGAATATTAGACCAAGAGCCCACAGCAGATTTGGCGTACGAAAATGAACCAAAAAAAATTATATGAGTCGAAAGGTGTATTAAGGCTGATAAAATAAATGCAAGTCTTACAGTCCCTGGTGGCGGCTGTTAGGTGGGAGGGGCAATTTTCTAAAAAAAATTGACTTAAAACAGAAAAAAAAAAATATTTAAAATCAACGGTAACATGTACAATGCCCTGTTATATTTTCAGGAAAGGCCAGAAGTCCCTTCTTTCATTTCCTTTTTAAATAAAGTTCTTTCAATGAAAAGTTTTTGAAATATTAATGTTTGAACTCAAAATTTTGAAAAAAAAAAAAAATTTAAAATGGTAAAAAATATTTTTTTCGCAAAATTTCACGTAATTAAGTACTATTTTTGATTCCAAAGTTCAATGCCCTTATCAATTTGTAGTCAAAAACCGAACACCGGATGGTTCAAGGACTTTTACTTTTTAAGATATTAAAAAGTAAATGAACCAGCTTTTTCATAAAAATAAGACAAATCCGGCTAAATTATCATTTTAGCAACCAGTTAAAATAGGACAAACATGCGGAAAAAAATTCTTACATTTTTGAAACTTGGTGGGAATGTCGGATTAACCATAAGAATGAAGAATCAAAAGAGTCCATAAAAATATCTGTATCCCACGGGTGTTTTTTGGAGGGGTAAAGGGGGAGGTATGACTTATCGAAATTAAAAAAATATATTGATACAATTTGGACATGTGATACCTGATTTTAGGGTATTTTTCAATTCTGAATCTAATAACATCAAAATTAAGGCGATACAATCATCCTAAAAAAATGTATGGTCCATTTTATCCAGACTTGACTGTTTTTCAGTAAAACTGGTAAACTATTAAAAATACTTTGAAAAGAATGGTACATTGATGAAAATTTGTATAAATATTTAATTTGACATGAGAATAAAGGATCAAAAGAGTACAATACTGCTTCTGAAGCACTTTTTCATAACAAGAAATAATAATCTCTCATAATTTTCTACTTTCTCGCAAAAACGTAGTACGTAGTAGCCCGTAGCGTAATGGTTAGTGCGTTCGACTGTCACGCTGGAGGTCTGGGATCGCTTCCCAGCCTCGTCCACCTAAAAACTAAAAAGTTTTTTTTCAGGGCTACTGCCTCTTGCGAGGAATTGACAAATCCTCCAAGAGTATCACTTGTCACGAATAAGTGCTTCTCGTCTAGCCGTTCGGATTCGGCATAAAATTGTAGGTCCCTTCCATTCCTGTTGAAAGGCGCACACTGGAATGGTTGCGAGTTGTTAGTCACTAGGCCCTGGTTCTTCATGAGCCGTTGTGCCACCCGATTTATTTTTTTTTTTCTCGCAAAAAGAAGCACCCGCGGAAAATTTCCATTTGTAAGCGGAATAAGCTGGAGATCAAACCCGCTGCATATTTGGATTTAGTTTTTTTTTTTATTTAGATGGAATATAGACTGTTTTAATAAAAAATGCTTTACTACAATGATTAACAAATTAACTTGTTTCAAATTTATGAATTACTATTTCTTTTTAATACAAAATAATATTCTAATCCTTTTCAAGTATCAAATCTATGCGAAAAATCAACAACATATCTGCCTGGCTGCATACACTCTTTCTCAGTTCTCACCAAATGCGAGCTTTTGCAAACTCACTTTATCATGAAATCAGAATTTGGGTCTATACTTTTTGTTTATCTCTAGTGTTTGGCAAAAATGTATTGATAAGATTTTGCACTTTACTTACTGGTGAATTATAGGTACCTATATTATAATATAATTTGCCATACATTTAAACATTATTTTAACAATTTATATTGCTGTTTACTCAATTTTATAAATTGTCGGCTTAGATATCAAACATTTCAACTAACTACAGAGATAAAATAAAACAAACATAAAAAGACATTGCCACAACATTGAGCATGCGGTAAACAAAAACCCATACAAGATACATTTATATAAAAATATTGACTTACATGGCTTGCTTTTCACATACCAACGGGCACACCGGTTTGACTCTATAGCTTTTTCGGCATCAGCTATTGAGTTAATACTACTTTTATATGATTCCATTTGACATATAAGCTTTTTCTTGAGATCATCAACACTCAGTTTATTTTTAACATTATCCCAAACAAAAGTTTCTGTTGGACATTGTGAGACACAGACTTGAGGTGTTGGACAACCCGTTATTGGCACTAATGGATCGATACATTTTTCCAAGTTAAAGAAAAACAAATACTTTTTGTCTTTTACAGCGGCATCAACCCCACATTTTCTATTAAATGAATCCGTCGGAACAAGTAATTTATTCAAATCGCCATTCCGTATAGCTGGACGGTGAAAAAAAAAGAAGATAATAAATGAATTGTCTATGCATACATATGAGGTTAAGTCAGAGTCCAGAGAGAATTAATTAATAAGTCTCTTTGGTCTATGTCTTTTACTCGTAAAAATGAAAGTTATAATTAAATGGTAATAGTTAATACTCACCATAATTGCCAATAAAGCACCAAGCTCCCAGGAAAATGACAAAAATTAATAAGCAGAACACGTCTGTGCAAGATCGTTTAGAGAGCGGTCCTTTGAATTTCCGATCATACTGCAAGCGCTCACCTTTATATTAAATTAAGAAAAAAAATAATTAAACTTCGAACTATGACTCAATTGCACAATTAATGTTTTTTTGTATATGTATGTTTTACCATATTTTAACAATGTTATTTGTTCTGAGTATTCACTATTCTCTATAGCCCTACTCTCATCGTCGTCAGAATCACTACAACAACAACCTGCCATTTTACGTTTTTTGTTTCTAATAAATGCAACTCATTTTTTTTGAAAACAAACGCCTTAACTAAAGTGCGACACTATTTTACCACTCACGAATAAAATAAACTAACCACAGCTGATTCTGAATTATTTAGCTGAGCAAAAGAAAAAGTATTTTCGCTGACGCGCACACACAGGCTGTCATAATAAGATTCTAATCTAATTAAGAACGTTTAGCTCAAGCTCTCTCTTGCCTTAGCAATGAAAGACGGTTATTCTGGATATGTGAAAGTATTTAGGTATATGTGCTTGTTAAATGAGTGTTTTTTTTTTGTATTATTGAACAGAAACTCCACTACGCACACCATGGTCTTGGTCTTCAAAAATGATATCTTCTTTTTTTAAAGTATGTACACATATTATATGTACATCAATTTATAAGAAATAATTTATAGCCGAGTCATATCATAGACTAGTGTCATATTCAACGAATATCATGGTCTTGGACGCATTAAAATGAAAAATTTGGAGCTAGACGGGGGTTTACATGCTTTTAGTTTTTGCGATTGTAAAATACCTGCGATTAAGTTCGCGTGTGTCTGGTGAATTCTACTTTGTGCGATTTTGCCATGGCTTTTTGTTTAAGCCTAGTACGCTGCTGATGTGAAACGAAAAATCTCATACAAAATTGACATGACCAAATCATAAACGAAAAATTTCGTTTTCTTTTAGTTCTATGGTACGCTGTTCGACCAGCGAAATTGATGATTATACCATATTGTTTTGACAAGTCTACACACTCTTCGCACAGAATTAATTGGCCGTACCATTCATTGTATGACGAAAATCTATACTTAAATCAGAGACGATTCTGTTCAACAAAGAGTATTGTTCAGACTGTTTAATAATTTAAACACTTCCTTTTGAAATTGCAAATTTCTGTCAGTTGAGCTTGTTAAAAGCATAAATGTCACTTGTCTGAAAGATAGGATCTGACCGGGAACAAAATAATTCATGAAATTTTATTGCTGGTATCGACGCAGAATTTTATCGTCGACAACATATCCAAAATCCCCGCATTGGCTTTTTGTATGAACGCATTTAAAGAGGTGGAGAGGGATTGGAGGTGGCAGTTTATCAAGCTGAAAATTTTGTTACAATACAATCTAATCAAATGACACATGTTTCTAGGGTGCTTTAAAACGCTGATTCTGAGACCAAAACTGAAAAGATACATGTATCCTGTAGAAAGTTAAAGTCCTTTTTATGAAATGATTACTTTTTTTTAAGTACAACAAGTAAAACATTACCCAAAACCATTTTAAGATAATGGGATATTAATGAAATTTGGTATAAATGTTCCATTCATTATGTTTAGCAAAAATCACAAGAGTCCCCAAAAATATCTGTAGGTGAAAGGGTGTTTTCTTCAGAGCGTGATGTTAGTGCGTCATTATTACCATAACATCTATGAATAAGTTTTGACACTAATGAAATTTGCTAAAAATATTAAATATATCATGGTTTCCAAGTATCAAACGAGTCCATTAAAATTACTTGATCCAAAGAGTTTTTTTTTTAGAGAGATTATGTTTGACCTGCCTTATTCGGAGCAAAATGTTAGGTCTTACGAAAAATTGTATTTTCTTGTAATCGAGATAGTACATAATATGACATATGATATATGATTTAAAGGTATCTTTTAACGCCGAATCTAATAAAAAAAAACCAATATGATACAAGCACCCTAAAAAAAGTTAGATTCATTTTGAAGGAAAATTTACATGTTTTTTCTGTTAAACAGGTCAAACATTACACCCTCAAAAACATCCTTCGACCTTATATATTTGTATGGACTCTTTTGATCCTTTGGTGCGAATATAAATTTAATAATTTTAGCAAATTTCATAAGTGTCAGAATTTGTTCATGGATGTTATGGTAATAATCACTCACTTGCATCCTTCCGTCAAAAAACACCCTTTAACCGCAGATATTTTTGGGGACTCTTTTGATTCTTGGTAAACATGCCAAATGAAACATTTATATTAAATTTCATTAATATCCCATTGTTTTAAAATGGTTTTGGGTAATATTTTACTTGTTGTACTTAAAAAAAAGTCATCATTCCATAAAAAGGCCTTTAACTTTCTACGCGATACATGTACCTATCTTTTCAGTTTTGTTTCTTTAGAATCAGCATTGAAAACCACCCTAAAGACATGTGTCATATGATGATAAACTCCCGACTTCCCGACTTTTAGAGAATACGTGCAGTAGCAATTTCGGTGTGTGATAACAAGTGGTTTGACTTTCTTTTTTATATGTATATTCCTTGATGTATTTTGATTAATAATAATTAGGGCAACCAAAAATATGCTGGAGCATATTTTTTCTAAGCGACAAATTTGTTAGGGCTTATTTTGCATATTTCATCGAAAATGCATATTTTCTTTTAAAGTGCATATTCTTACATGTTTTGCATATTTTAGATAATTCTTGCATATTTTTCTACAAACAAAAATCACAATTTTCGAAAGAACATTTAATGCATGTCAAAATAAATACAAATGTTTAGGCATGCATCTATGTACCGTACATAGGTTAGCAAAAATCTCACTAACCCAATTATTTACTGCTTTTTTGTCGTAGGGTGGTCCTCATAAAGGTCATTGTCTTATTTTGAATGACGCACCCCCCTAATTTGTTCTAAATAAATAAAAAAAAAATCCAGTTAAATTTTAGCTCATTATATTAACGTTAACCCGGCCCCCAAGACGTCTGAAGTTTTATATGGGAAATTCCATGTATTTTTTTAAATCCAAATTTGAAAAATCTTAACTTTGGTAATGATGGATAAACAAAATTGAATTTTTGAACACATTTAGTCTCTTGTGTCATATTTATAAAAATGTATGATAAAAAATTTACAACAGTTATTTCTCTGCTTATGTATAGCCATGGGCGACCTGCATCGTGCCTGATCGGGAAACTATTGATTGCTCAGAACTTGGTCTGGGCCAGTAGCGCAACAATCAGTCACGATGAAGTGCTTGTTTTACCTCCTCGTGGTGGTCCCCGGGCAACTATTTATGTATCCCAATATACATAAATAGGCTAAAATTACAAGTGCGAAAAGGCCTAGCTTTCTAGGATAGGTTACGGAGGTTAGCATTCTCCGTAACTGAAATCAACCCGCTACCGAAACCAACACTACGCCTCGGATAACAAATGATAACTCGTTGACGACTTTTGGCTATTGTACCCGGACAAAGATTGGTTTCTGGAATGTGAAGACGCTTCTTGACAATGGAAAAGAAGGTCCTCAGAATGCCAGATTCCTGCAACTAGAGAAGGAATTCATGCGGTATAGGATGGACATCTTAGGGATAAGTGAAGTTAGATGGCTGGGTTCGGGGAAGTTCAAGTCACCAACCCGTAACACTGTACTATTCTATTCCGGAAAAACACCTGGAAGCGCTCGGGAATCTGGCGTTGGATTGCTGCTTCCCAAAACAGCTCTCAAAAGCCTAATTTCCTGGGAGCCTTTAGGTGACAGGATCCTGAAAGCCAGGTTCCGGACTAGAGTACGTCGCGTCACCATCATACAGTGTTACGCCCCAACTTTGCTCTCTTCTGACGAGGAGAAGGAGGCCTTTTATAACCGGCTGAGTGCTGCTTATGATAGCGTTCCACGAGGTGATATAGTTATGGTGATGGGAGACTTAAATGCCAAGGTTGGCAATGACAACACTGGGCTAAGGCATGTCATGGGAAAACATGGTGTTGGTAACCGAAACGACAATGGCGAACGATTTGTCGATTTCTGCAACGCCAACGGCCTTGTTATTGGAGGGACCATGTTCGAGCATAAGACGTGCCACAAAGTCAGTTGGGTGTCGACTGACAGACAAGCAACTTCCAACCAAATTGACCACTTCGCGATCAGCCGGCGTTTTAGAAGCAGTCTCCAGGACGTCCGTAACAGAAGAGGTGCTGACATGGGAATGGCCCGGGACCACCATCTGATGGTTGCTACCGTAAGATTGCGTACAGCTGCAGTTCGGAGATCCCAAGGAAACACTCGAATGCCCAAGTTTAATACAGATAGACTAAAGGATCCTGCAGTGCGCCAACAACTAGGGGACCACCTTTCACAAGGATTGAACGCAATCAGCAGCACGGAAACCACATCCATCGAAAATCATTGGTGTGCTGTGAAAAATGTGTTCATATCCGGTGCTGAAAGTATAGTCGGCCGGGCGCAAGGAAGAAATAGTGCTTGGCTTTCCGACGAAACTTGGGCAAGGATCGAAGAAAGGAAACACCTTAAAGCTCGCATCGCAGCTACCCCAGCAGCAGGGAGAAACGAGCTTGAGTCTACGTACCGCATGAAGATGGGGGAAGTTCACCGTAGTGTGCGACGTGATAAGCGTAACTACATCAACGCACTGGCTACAGAAGCAGAAGAAGCCGCTAGTAGGTGTGACAGTAGGACCGTCTACAGAATTACCAAAGAGCTCACTGGTGTCCAGAGCTCTAAACAACACCTGGTTAAAGACACAAACGGATCCCTGCTAATTTCGGATGAGGACCAGCTCATAAGGTGGAGGGAACACTTTTCTGCGGTTTTAAACTGCGTTTTCGCAAGTGAAGTGAACCCTATTCCCACTGAGCTACCCGAAGTAACAATTTCCCGAATACGCACCGTACCCCCCAGTAAAGAAGAAATTATCACCGCCATCAAAGCACTGAAGAACAACAAAGCGGTTGGACTTGACGGTATTCCTGCAGAGCTCTTAGGAGCAGCCCCAACGACATCGAGCGAGCTACTGCACCCACTTATTAAGAGAGCTTGGGAAGCAGAGAGCTTTCCTGAAGAGTGGAAAAAAGGAATGATTGTCAAGCTCCCAAAGAAAGGAGATCTCACACAGTGCGAAAACTGGAGAGGAATATGCGTTCTGCCTGCAGTAGCCAAGATAATAGCAAGGATAATATTGGACCGAATTAAAGACCACCTCGAAGACACACTCGACGCCGAACAAGCAGGTTTCCGCACTGGATCTTCCTGTGTTGATCACATCAACACCCTGAGGATCATCATCGAACAGTGCGTTGAATATCGATCACCACTTCACCTGCTGTTCATCGATTTTGAAAAGGCGTTCGACAGTGTCAATAGAGAATTTATTTGGCTTGCTTTGCACAGGAGGGGCATCCCAGATAAATTGATTGCTATTATCAAGGCTACATATGATGGATCCAGGTGTCACGTTTTGCACAAAGGTAGGCTGTCAGAGGAGTTTGAAATCCAAAGTGGAGTTAGGCAAGGCTGTATACTGTCACCAATACTGTTCCTGTTGGTGATAAGTGACGTACTGCACGCAGCTTTGTCAAATGGAAATGGGGGAATTCAGTGGACTCTGCAATCTCACCTCAAACATCTGGACTACGCGGACGACGTATGCTTACTCTCTCATAGGATCATGGATCTCCATCAAATGACAACAAGGGTGAAGAGAGAAGCAGAAATCGTAGGGCTTAAGATCAACTCGGCAAAAACTAAAAGGATCAGCCTTGGAACTTCCTCATCAATCCAAGTAAATATTTCTGGACAACCGGTAGAGATGGTAGAGGATTTCCAATATCTTGGGAGTATTATCTCTACGGGTGGCGGAACTGAACTGGACGTAAACAGCCGAATCAGAAAAGCAAAGGCTGCGTTCGGAATGCTGTCCAAAATATGGAGAAACAACTCTTTTAGCTTAAAGACCAAGCTACGACTGTTCCGCTCCAATGTTGAATCCGTTCTGCTTTACGGCTGCAGCACTTGGAAAGTCACTGAAATTGTCACTAGAAAGCTGCAAACCTTCGTTAATAGATGTCTACGAAACATCTTGAGGATTTTCTGGCCCAACCGTATCTCCAATGCCGAACTTCATACGAGAACGGGTCAGGAGCCCATAGACTCCATTATACGAAGAAGAAAGTGGCAGTGGATTGGCCATACGCTTCGAAAAGGCGATCGGTGCATTGCATCTCAAGCAATGCAGTGGAACCCGCTCACACAGGAGGGAAGACAAGTGGGCCGGCCTAGAAGTACATGGCGAAGAACGGTCGAACAGGAATCGGCACGACTGGGGAAAAGTTGGAGAGAGCTGAAATATATTTCAAGAAATCGTACACGATGGCGCGTAGGTGTAGTGGAGGCCCTATGTCCCGTAAGGGAAACATCACGGACGTAATAGGTCCGAGGACCTAAGTAAGTAAGTTATGTATAGCCATAAACAAAAATATCTTTTTTATTTAATTTTTAATTTTAATAAATGTTGTACATTTTTTTTTTTAACTAGTATCGCCCACTGGCCGAAATTCGACCACTAAAAACTACTCACATTATCGAAATCGGTTGGCTATTTATGTATAGATAAAATTTTTTTAAACATGACAAAAGTTACTACATGTGTGCAAAAATTCAATTTTCTTTATCAATCATTACTAAAGTTAATAATTTTTAAAGTTGGATGTACAAAAAATGTATGGGATTTCCCATAGAAAACTTCAGACATCTTGGGGGCCGGGTTAACGTTAATAATATGAGATCAAATTGTACAGGACTTTTGAAGTGAAACTTCTTTGCGCGCGTTGAGAGTGAAATTTCAAGGTTGAATTTTTGTGAAACGAAAAAATGTAACGCCACATGTGCAACGCTGAGATCGTTGATTAGTTAAGTGGTGGGAGGTAGAGTAAAAGTAAAAAATTTTATTGATAGGCTTATATATTTTATAGTGCAATAAGTTTGGATTTTTTGATAATCTATATTATTGTAGCAGATAAAAGGGAAAATGTTCTTCTATGTATTTTTTCTAATTTATTTATTTAGAATGCTAGAGTTTTGATTTTTTTTTTGGTGAATAGATAATGAAATTCTAAAAATCTTACTAGTTTAAGATTTTTATCTATCTTCTACTGGTATGGAGATATAAATTATTTTAAACATTTTATCTCAAAAAATTCTAATTTCAAAAAATTGAATTAAATCAGGAGAGTCCGCTAAAAATTTGAATTATATATGGTTAACAAATTAATAAAACCACATTAAAATTGTCATATACAAATTTTTGATTTTGCAGAGATTTTAAGTGTTTATAGGAATTATTGGTAGTAGTCGAAAAAACCTACTCAAATAAACTGATGTATATATTTTAAATTTTCATTTTTTTTACTTTAAATTTTCAACATTATTATTTAATTTTCAAGTTTACAACCCCAACCCATCGATCATTTTGATATAGCACACATAGATGCGTCTTACACATATAAGCTTAATATCCCTATACATATCGAGATTTTTAGATCGCAAAAGAAGCTTTACTTCTGCCACGAGTACTGAGTTACACTCGCTCTTTGTTTTTTTTTTAATTATTTAGAACAAATAAGGGGGGTGCGTCATTCAAAATAAGACAATGACCTTTATAAGGACCACCCTAATGTATACATACTTCCTTGTATAATTAAAATAATTAAACTCCTTTGAAACTTTTATAGCTTTTATTAATTTTTTCTTAGGGTACATAATCGATTTAAGAGCATATTATAATCGCTTAAAACGGTTTTTTTAGGGCATATTTTTGGTTGCCCTAATAATAATCAATCAAAAAACTTTTCAAAATATTTTTTATTTTAAAACTCAAAGTTTTAAAGAAGAAAAATTAAAATAAAAATCTTTGATATTTAATAAAACTTTAGGCAGTTCAGAACTAGTTAACTGTATATTGTTATAATGCTCTTTTTAATTTGAAGAAAAATAGATGGTTTTGTAGACAGGCGGCTTTGCCATGATTAAATGTACAATCTTTTGTAAAATTGTATAATTTCACGAAGTAATAAAGTACCGTTTAACTACTTAACTAACTAGTTTTGTATGTAACTTTGGAGAAAATTGAATCACGAAAACTACATTTTTTTTGTGTATTTACATGGACGATATATGGAATTTTAACAAAATGATAAGTTTCTTACTAATAATATCTTTTTTTACTACAAATTATTTATTTATGCAATGCTATGCCACGACTGGTTCGAATGTACTTCCTCTTATGATTAAGGGGCTGATGTAAAATTTAAAAAAATAAATTCCAAAGCATGAAATTAATTGTTTTAATTGATTAAATTCTTCTAAGCTGCTTAACAAAAATGAAATCATTTGATCAAATATAAATTTAAATAAAAAAAATTTACATTGTTTAAGCGGCTTTTTGAAATTTTGGAAATAGCCCACATAATTTCAATTTCAAAAAAAAAAAATTCATTAATATATTTTTTTAAAAACCGAATTTTCAAAACAAACTTGATTTTTGTTTAATAGAAACAAATACTTTTAAATGTTTTGATTTGCATTATTATTTGGTGTAAAAAAATGTATTCGGATCAACGTGAAAAGTGAATAGTTTTTTTTGTAAATTTTGTATCGAAATTCTTAGAGCCGTTTTCGAGAAAAATAAGATTTTTCTTCCTTACGGTAGCAACATTTGCATGGTGGGTAACATTAATTCTGGTTTTAAAAACACGATTTTTTCAAGAATATAGACACAGAATATATCAATCAATTTTTATAAAGTTTCAACAAAATTGACCATATTGAGTTTTCAAACATATTTTTCAAAAGTTTTTTTTTTTATTTTAATGTTGGTAGATACATCACCAATTAAACTTTTTAAAAGCAACTGAACTTTTTTCGAGATACAAAAAACAAAACAAAAATGGTTCTACTAGAGGTACCAAAAATAAAATAAGCATTTCTTTTTCGTAGAAGACGTTTTTGATAGAATTTATAGAACATTTTTTAAAATTAAATTTGGTATGTCAGTGGAGTGTTCTTAAAAAAAACATGGTTTCAGAGAATATAAAAAGGCAAATTAAGTGTCATATGCAAAATTTCGATTTTGAAGCGATTATGATGATAAGAATTTTTCGAATTAAAACATTTTTGAAAAGGTTTTGATTTTTAGCTTTTTAAAGGGTGGTTTTAAAAATCTCAAAATTACACAACATTTAGATGGTATAGGTATAGGTATTTGAAAACGATATCAATGTTTTTTTTTTCAAAATATTTGAGCTAAAAAACATTTGTTAAGAATTTTAAAAAGTTTTTTTTTTTTTCAGTTTTTTGGCTTTAAAAAAAAACTTTTTATTGTTTCTTTTTTTTTTTTTAAATTACCAGTTGTTGACTACGTCATTATTTGTAAAAAAAAAATAGACTGGGCTCCCAATCATTTTTTGTTCTTGATATATTTGAGACTAAAATTATTTTTCAACTGTTTTTCTTAGTTTAAAAAAAGAAGTGTATTGATTTTTTTTTAATATTTACCCATTTGGTATTGTGTAATTATGTGTAAAATAAAATTAGTCTGAAGTGAATATCTTATTCCGTTCTCGAGATATTCAAGATAAATGACATTTTACAGCTCATTTTTAAATTGCTGTAGTAAAAAAACGGTTTATTGAATTTGTTAGAAAACCTTTTCAGCACGTTATGACAATATTATTTGTAAAATAAAATTTATTCGAGGTCGATATTGTTATGCGTTCTCGAGATTTGGTGGACGAAAAAAGTACCCCGCACATACACACATACAGACATCTTGCTAAAAACGACGGATTCTGATTCTAGACCTCAAAACGTGAATATATGTCAAAATTTTCAAATCGACAAATCGCACCAATTACAATAATTCCCAATGGGAAGTTTAAAAACGGGTTCTATGAATGGAACCGTTAATTCTACGAAAATCTTAATACAAAATGAGAAGTACTCTTAAGTGCTTTTCAAAAATAAAGTACATACACATATGTATGTCATCAAATTCATCATTCATCACCTAAAATCAAACATTGAATATGTTTAATAAGGTGCCAGAACCGTTATCGATAAAAAAAATAGATTTTTCTAAATGGTTGTAATTTTGGTATCCAGTTTTAGTCCCAGATTTAAGAAAATTGACAAAAGCATTAAGATGCAGTCTTACAGACAGACAGAATTGCGAAAAAAGAAGGAGTTGTGATAGCTCTTGGTTGGTTAAAAATCAAATCACTTGCTCATGTACCTACGATTTTTTGAATTTAGCATAAAAACATGATGACTTTCACACTGTGAGGGTTTTTACATGGAGTAAAAAGAGGAGTCGAATTAAGTGTTTGTACCATATCTGCTTTCGGCTTTTGCCGGTAGTCAAATGTCTCCTCTTTACCGTTCCGACTTGCAAGATCGAATTATACTTTCTGAGTGTTGAATTTTTTAATTATTTTTATACCTCGAATCTTTTAAATATTATATTTACCTGAACAGAGTTTAGGATGAACTTTATTCCATTTACAACACACATTCACAATGAGGCACAACATTGCACTGACCGAATTGCTGGAAAGTGCATTTAATGACACTAATATAATAAATCGATAGAAAAATTACTCTCCCTGGAATAAGCTGGTCGTCGAATAGGGCTTTTAAAATTTCCCTTTCATACCCAGAACAAAACAATTATCAGGATAAGCCATTACCATCACGAACTGAATAAGGTGACCCACTAAGGTAGACATATGCAGGCACAGTTTACACCTATACAATTCTAACGTTATATATATATATATGTACTAATCATAAATATTACCTAAGCTAAAGGACTATCTTTTATTTTCGCATGTCACATAGCCTGACACATTTTTGCTTAATATTCTTCATTTAATATGCATTTAAAGTGAATAATGTTGTATTTTACTTTACAAATTAAACAAAGAGTTTTTTTTTATTTACACTAGAAGTTTAGCTAAACATTGGCTTATATGCTTAATTTAAGTTGTATAACATTCTTCTACCTGGTAACAAGTGTTTTATCAATGAATATCAAGGTACTCTTAGTAACGGAAACAACGTCATAACTTGGCAATTTTTACATGCGATGGATATGAATGTGCAGTACATTCATCATAATGTTATCGTAGATACTCAATATACATTTTTATATTCATAAAAAATGAAGTCGGGATTTTGTCACATATGATGATGTGCTAAGGATAAGACAAAAAGTGAGTTCAACAATTTTGTACGTTTGATTTTCAACCGAATTTAAGTCATTTCTCCACAGCACGGCTTCTACAATTTTGATTCCTAATTATTTTCTCTGTACTTAGCAATAATACACTGCTCGTCATAAGGTTAGAAGCCGGCATTTGTGAAAAGTTAATCTGAAATATCTCCTTTTGTATGCGAAAGTGATCAAAATTTGGTATGACACAAGAGTGACTGTTAAATGTACCATAGAACAACTTATGTTTGAGTACCGAGAAAAAAAAGTTAACGGTAGATAAGAGAATAAATGTTTGCCGATTTTATCGTTTCGTAAGGTTAGAAGCACACACAAAAAATGACGAAAAACGATGCTTTTAATGTTTTTTTTTTTTAATATTCTTAGTCCTTTTTGTATGCTTGTAAGTTGTAATGTGGGCTGCTGGCAGCTTTCAAAATAAATTCAAAAATTCAAAAAAAGACGAACGTATTCGTTATCACCTTCACCAGGACTACCTATACTATTAAAATCTTTTGGTTTCCTTTCACGACCAAAATCTGCTGCCGGCTCTTAGACTATTATAGTTCGAGAGAAAAAAAACAAAATGTGAAAACTGTAAAATTCCCATACAAAGTATGGGAAAAGTATGACCTTAGATGCACGGGCTAATGACCTCGGATCGAATTTTTTTTTGGTCAATCATTTTTTCTTACGGCATGAAATTTCGATTGACGGGTTGTGCTATCCAAAAAAAATGAGTTCGGCAAATAACGGACACCCTGTAATAATGTAATAGCACCTAAACTGTGTGTAAGAATTTATAATTAATGTACAAAAGTTAAAACTCACCGTAAATACTTTCATTATCATCGTGTGTAACCATTTTACATAGCGGCTAATCTGAAAACAAACAAAAATCATAATTTTGATTTTGGTTATACAATACTGATTTTCATTTAAGTTCTAAGGAAATAGAGAATTTCAATACATAATACATAAGCCCATAAAAGCTAACTTTTTTCCATTTTTAGCTTAAAATCATAAATTGTCTATTTCCATTATAAAATTTATATGCATAGTTTTATGGAAATAAAAGATGTTTATATTTTAGAAATTATTGTGCAGTTTAATACAGTAAATGAAAACGGATTGTTTAGGAGAATTAGAAAAAATGTAAAGAAAGTCACATTGATACCAAATCTAAAATCTAGGCTGCTCTAACGATTTTTGAATTTTCCCGGTTGAAAAATGCCCAGTTTTTGTCTAGTTTCGAAATGGCACTAGTCAGTTTTCTTTAGGGAAAATCTAGACGAGGAAAACTTATCAAATATACGTCAAGCCCTTGCAAGTTTTCAGTAAGTAAAATTTAGACGAGGAAAATGTTTCATACTCGCGTGAGGTTCTCGCTAGTAAGAACTTGTTTGACGTTTTCGGCATCCTATCAGACTAAGCACCATGTTATTGATACAAATGCAAAATTTCAACAAAACAAATTGAATCGATGAATCGAAAAATACAAATTTGAACTTATATTATTTATTAATCCGTTAATTAACTAACGTTAGAACTTATAACTATTTAAATACAATTTTAATACACTTAATATTACCTACAATATAAATACAAGTATAACTACAATGAAATGTTGAAAAAGTTTTCTTTAATTTTTTTACTTTTAAAATTGTCGTTTATAGAAGTAATTAAATAATAATAATTATTGATTTAAAGGACTATTCACATCATAGTTTGTTCTGCTGAATATCGGACATAATGGCAATAATTGTGTTCTTATGCTAGTTAGACTGTAGCTGAAATTTAAACGACATAAAGCGGATGGGGAATTTATTGATCCATTGATTAATTTAATAATGAAACGAAGCTGGAGATACTGTCTGTGTTTTAACAGTGAGAGAAGATTTATTAGCATGAGTCTATGAGTATAAGGAGGAAGTGCGGATCTTGGGGACCACAGAAGAAGACGAAGACAAAAACGCATGAACCTTCTCTGGATACTTTCAAGTCTACTTATATGAATTGTATAGTAAGGTGCCCAAACTACGCAGCCGTGTTCAAATATTGGCCTTACGAAAGATATATAAAGAAGTTTGAGGACGTAAGGGTCACGGAAGTCACGAGAAAATCGTTTTATGAAACCTAGAATTTTATTGGCTTTTTTAATTATAAAGTTATAGTGGTCAGTAAAAGTTAATTTAGTGTCAAGTATAATACCTAGATCGGAGAAAACGGAAAGTTTGCACAAAGGAGAAGAATCTAATAAATAATAATAAGTTATAATTGTTTGTTTGCGTGTAAAACACATGGTTTTGCATTTGTCTATGTTTAACAGAAGTCGGTTTTTGTTACACCATTCCCTAAACCTATATAGGTCTTCTTGAAGCAGTGAACAGTCGTTTGTTGAACTTTTAATTTTGAAGATTTTAATATCATCGGCATAAATTAGAACCGAGGAGTATTTTATAATCGAGGTTAAGTCGTTAACATATAAAATAAACAATAAGGGACCTAAATGGCTTCCTTGCGGGACACCAGAGTTGACGAAAAATTGAGTAGAATTTTCATTCCTAAATGTAACACTATAGCTTCTATTGCCTAAATAAGACGAAATCCACGTTAAAAAACTTTCATTCAATCCTAAGGCCTTTAGTTTATGGGTTAACGTTTTATGACACAATTTATCGAAGGCCTTACTAAAATCCGTAAACACACAGTCTACTTGACTGATTCTTCAAAAGAATCAAGACAAAAGGAAGTAAAATGAAAGAGATTTGTTACAGTTGATTTATGTTGGACGAATCCGTGCTGACTGTCGAAAATAATTGATTTACAATAAAAAGATAAGACACTACAGATAATGGACTCAAACAGTTTAGGAATAACAGAAAGTTTGGCGATAGGTCGGTAATTCCTGATGTCGTTTTTGGAACCTTTTTAATGAATTGGTGTTATAAAAGCACTTTTCCATAATTTAGGAAGAATTGAGCACCTTAGAGATTTATTGAATAGAAGAAAAATGGGGTTAAGATAAATTGGAAATACATTTTTTTAGTACACAAGATGGTACACCATCAGGACCAGGGCTAAAACAGTTGTCAAATTTTGAAACGCTATGTGCAATTGAATCTTCACTAATGGTAAAATTAAGTGAGTTAAGGTGAGACAAATTTTGAGACGGAAAGAATGGGTCGGAAGTTTGGGAAGAAAAAGGGACTTCAAAAGCATCTTTGAAGAAATTTGCGAACATGTTTGAAATTTCTTCGGAGTCTTGGCTGGTTCTGTTGTCATAAGACATGGAGTTAGGGTAGCCATCAACAATTCTTTTACTATTCACAAAGTTCCAGAAGTTTTTTGGAGACTGTTTCAACTCATCTTCAAGTTTGATAATATAATCTGTATAAAGAGTGTTGAAATAGTCTGTAAACATATGTTTCAGTTGGGAATATATCCTAAAATCTCCATCAGCCTTCGTTTTACTATATTTAAGCCACGCCTTATTTCTTTTATTTTTTAAGTTTTTTAAGTGAGTACCAAACCATGGTGGAGTTTTGGGATTGCAGCAAGATTTACGTAATGGCGTGGTTTATAAAAACAGTCAAACAGAGTACTATAAAATTTAAGACACATATCACCAAGATAATCATAGGTATTTACTTTCGAGAATCTCTACTTTTATACCCCCGACAAAGGCTTTTTGAACTTTGAATTAAAATGAATCAAAAAATATAATTTACTGTCTTAAACTATATTTACTTAATTCCAGATGGTTCATCTCAAGTGGTTCATATCGGTTGTTTTTTGTGGTTGGATGTAGTTTAGATTAAGCGCATTTTTGTACACGGTACTAAATCAAACAATATGATAATAAGAGTATTTTACAAAAATGCCCAGTATCATACTAAAATTGCTTTAATTTCGTATTAAATTCATTAAAATTTATTACTATCGGATCACAACCGATACTAAAATACCCTTTTTTAATGTTTCTAGAAAAAATATGAACAAATCTAGTTTTTGCTGGTGCGGGGCCTAAAGTGGTTTTTCTGACGAGGCAAAAGGGTTCATAATCGACAAGGCCCTAGTTTTGGCCATTACTCAGCCACGCTAGGGCCTTGTCAGAATCTATTTAAAACTCTCTAGTGCCATGTCGAAAACTAGAATGTTTTTCTGCGCGGGTTTTGTTCATAAATTCATATTTATCAAACATATAATGTGGCATACTCTTTTTTGAGCTCTAGCTATTGAAAATGTTTTTTTTAGCTATCTTAAAATTACATTTATTTTTTACAACATCATTATATTATCGAACTAATAAAAAAAATTGTTAATTTCTAGATACTTTAAAGTTGTAAGCTACCAGAACAAGTTTTTGCGATCAGGTAGTACAGTTTATTTTTTTTAATAAAAGCTAATAAGACGTATGAAAACTAAACCGAATTAGAGAATTTGACTTAGGACACTTTTCAGGCTATTAAATAGACCGGAATTTTAAGGGAAGAAAGGAACAATTGCGTTCACGGGTTTTTATTATTGAATATGTTAGTGGGGGAATAAAGCTTACTTAAAACACATAATTTGCTTAAATACATCCCTACGTTTCTGAGAGAATGGTCACACTGGTAATTTTTCAATGTTGTCGGTATAACTCAAAAACTGAACCGAATTTGTGAATTAAACTTAAGAAACTTTTTGTAGGAAATAAGATTTTCTATCAAAAGTGGTGGTTTAAAAAATTTTATAAAAAATTTAAGCAGGGCAATTTGTCAAAAACTGACCTAAAAAAATCTAAAAATCCCTGATTTTAATTTTTTTTTACTAAATTGCTCATAACTTTTTTTGGAGCAAATGTTTGCGCGAGATATATCAGAATGAAATAAAGAAGATGCCCAAGCCTTTAATATGACGGATCAAAATTTGTTTTTGGATGCAAATTGGCGAAAATATATCCTATTAAAAATAAAATTTTTTTTATATTTTTGTATAGTTTTTGCTCGTAAGCATCTTTTTGCTCGTAAGAATCTTTTTGCTTTGCAATTCATTGGTACTATATGGCTGGTTTCCCATTCTTGAAATAGTTTTAATTAGAGATTTTGATCAATTATGTCATTACGATAATAGAAAATTCGAAAATAGTGGGTCCCGCAGTTTTATCTGTCCATCTGTAAATTTGTAACACCTAGGCCTACAGACTGAACGGATGGACCGATTTCTATAAAACTTAGTACTTTTTGTTTTTTAAGGTATGTTTTATATGTTTAATTGAAATTCTTGTTTTGGACCAAAAATAGTGGTAGCTTGCATAGAACCATTTTTTGCATTTCCGTCTTTCGAACTAGCCGCGTTACCGAAGTGAATGAATTTTTATTATAAGTAAGTTTTTAATCAACCTTAGTGATATTGCATACACATATTTTGATTTAAAAAAAATTTTAAACTAAAAAAAAAATTAATTTATTTTATTATTTTATTTAGTATTTTAAGAAGAAATCCATGATTTATTTTCAAACTTTGGTTTTTATTATTACAAATAAATATTTTATCTATCACGAACTTTTTAAAAAATATTTTTAAAATTTTGTAACCTCAAAATATTATTTCTTTCATTACTCAAAACCGTTTAAAAAGAAAAATTTATAGGAAAATGAAAAAAAAAACGTTTGTAATCTACTCATACTCATTGCTCTTCGAAAGTAAACATTAGGAAATTCATTGAATTTGGAAAAAATAATTAACATACAAAAAATGTAATAACTTATTTTTGGTCCTGTCCTGGCTTTGTACAGGTTTTGGCGAAGATATAATTGTACATCAGCTGGAGAGTATAATTTTATGCTTAAATCTCATCTCTAATTTTTACTAGCATCTTATCTTCGAATGTATATTGTACATAGTTTTGGACTCTAAAGATATTGAGATTTGTTTATAAAATACTTAAATATAATGTATATTAAAATTTAGTTGAAGAAAAATGTTGTAATTAATAATGGAATAAAATAGTTTTTTTTATACTAAGGCCTTGCTTCTTTAACGATTTTCATTTGATTCATTTGATTTCTTCTTTAAAATGGAATAAACAAGAAGTTATAACAAATATATGCCCTCATTATGAATAGCGAACCGAACGTTCGCTTAAAGTCGAACGATTTAGCGAATTTCACTAATCACGGTATTATCGTTAGCGAACTTGCAGATTCGCTTCAGAAATCAATGCTGCCAACTAAGGATGGGCCAAACTGCTAGTTATCGGTAACTGTTACTAACTGTTATTGCTACTTCCCAATACCTGTTAAAAATACCTGTTACTGAAATAACAGTTAAGAAATCAAAATTCTCCTCGAAACTGGAAAGATCGAGAAATTTATTTTTTATCTAATGATTTTTCTGAACTGTGCTTTCGCTTATCAGTGATTTCAGTTCTTGTTTATTACTAATTTTGCTTGTCTTTGATTCTATTTCTTATTATTTCAGAGTCATCACGTTAAGTCAACAAAAAATTCTAGTTTGCAGAGTTTTCACATAAATTCTACAAAAGTTCGAATACTGATTTCGCTTATATGTAAGTGATTTCAGAGTCATCGTGTAAATTCAACAAAAAGTTGTTCTTTATTACTGATTTTGCGTAACTGTGATTTTGCTTATTAGTTATTGCCGAGTTTTCGCGTTAATTCACCAAAAATTTCAATACTGGTTTAGCTAAAGGTTAGACCGCACACAACTGCAGCGGAACTACACTTCACGACGTGGCAAAAATAAATAAATAAAATGACGCCCGGGCGTCAAAAATAAAACGACGCCCGAGCGTCAAAATCAAAATGACGCCCGGGCGTCAAAAAAAAAATGACGCCTGGGCGTCGAAAACAAAATGACGCCCGGGCGTCAAAAAAAAAATTGACAACCGGGCGTCATTTTATTTTTGACGCCCGGGCGTCAATTTTTTTTTTGACAAATTGACGCCCGGGCGTCAAAAAAAAATGACGCCCGGGCGTCAAAAATAAATTGACGGCCGGGCGTCAAAAATAAAATGACACCCGGGCGTCAAAAACAAATTGACGCCCGGGCGTCAAAAAAAAAATGACGCCTGGGCGTCAAAAACAAAATGACGCCCGGACGTCAAAAATAAATTGACGCCCGGGCGTCAAAAAAAATGACGCCTGGGCGTCAAAAACAAATTGACGCCCGGGCGTCAAAAAAAAATGACGCCTGGGCGTCAAAAACAAATATAAAATGACGCCCGGGCGTCAAAAAAAAATGACGCCCGGGCGTCAAAAATAAAATGACGCCCGAGCGTCAAAAATAAATTGACGCCCGGGCGTCAAAAAAAAATGACGCCCGGGCGTCAAAAAAAAAATGACGCTCGGGCGTCAAAAAAAAAATGACGCCCGGGCGTCAAAAATAAAATGACGCCCGGGCGTCAAAAAAAAATGACGCCCGGGCGTCAAAAACAAAATGACGCCTGGGCGTCAAAAACAAAATGACGCCCGGACGTCAAAAATAAATTGACGCCCGGGCGTCAAAAAAAATGACGCCTGGGCGTCAAAAACAAATTGACGCCCGGGCGTCAAAAAAAAATGACGCCTGGGCGTCAAAAACAAATATAAAATGACGCCCGGGCGTCAAAAACAAATTGACGCCCGGGCGTCAAAAAAAAATGACGCCCGGGCGTCAAAAATAAAATGACGCCCGAGCGTCAAAAATAAATTGACGCCCGGGCGTCAAAAAAAAAATGACGCCCGGGCGTCAAAAAAAAAATGACGCTCGGGCGTCAAAAACAAATTGACGCCCGGGCGTCAAAAAAAAATGACGCCTGGGCGTCAAAAACAAAATGACGCCCGGACGTCAAAAATAAATTGACGCCCGGGCGTCAAAAAAAATGACGCCTGGGCGTCAAAAACAAATTGACGCTCGGGCGTCAAAAAAAAAATGACGCCTAGGCGTCAAAAACAAAATGACGCCCGGGCGTCAAAAAAAATGACGCCCGGGCGTCAAAAATAAAATGACGCGAGGGCGTCAAAAACAAATTGACGCCCGGGCGTCAAAAAAAAATGACGCCTGGGCGTCAAAAAAAAAAATGACGCCTAGGCGTCAAAAACAAAATGACGCCTAGGCGTCAAAAGACGCCCGTCAAAAACAAATTGACGCTCGGGCGTCAAAAAAAAATGACGCCCGGGCGTCAAAAATAAAATGACGCCCGAGCGTCAAAAATAAATTGACGCCCGGGCGTCAAAAAAAAATGACGCCCGGGCGTCAAAAATAAATTGACGCCTGGTCGTCAAAAATAAATTGACGCCCGGGCGTCAAAATAAAAAATGACGCCTGGGCGTCAAAAATAAAATGACGCCCGAGCGTCAAAAATAAATTGACGCCCGGGCGTCAAAAAAAATGACGCCCGGGCGTCAAAAACAAAATGACGCCCGGGCGTCAAAAATAAAATGACGCCCGAGCGTCAAAAATAAATTGACGCCTGGTCGTCAAAAATAAATTGACGCCTGGGCGTCAAAAACAAATTGACGCTCGGGCGTCAAAAAAAAAATGACGCCCGGGCGTCAAAAATAAAATGACGCCCGAGCGTCAAAAATAAATTGACGCCCGGGCGTCAAAAAAAAAATGACGCCCGGGCGTCAAAAACAAAATGACGCCCGGGCGTCAAAAATAAAATGACGCCCGGGCGTCAAAAATAACATGACGCCCGGGCGTCAAAAACAAATTGACGCCCGGGCGTCAAAAAAAAATGACGCCCGGACGTCAAAAATAAATTGACGCCCGGGCGTCAAAAAAAATGACGCCTGGGCGTCAAAAACAAATTGACGCTCGGGCGTCAAAAAAAAAATGACGCCTAGGCGTCAAAAACAAAATGACGCCCGGGCGTCAAAAAAAATGACGCCCGGGCGTCAAAAATAAAATGACGCGAGGGCGTCAAAAACAAATTGACGCCCGGGCGTCAAAAAAAAATGACGCCTGGGCGTCAAAAAAAAAAATGACGCCTAGGCGTCAAAAACAAAATGACGCCTAGGCGTCAAAAGACGCCCGTCAAAAACAAATTGACGCTCGGGCGTCAAAAAAAAAATGACGCCCGGGCGTCAAAAATAAAATGACGCCCGAGCGTCAAAAATAAATTGACGCCCGGGCGTCAAAAAAAAATGACGCCCGGGCGTCAAAAATAAATTGACGCCTGGTCGTCAAAAATAAATTGACGCCTGGGCGTCAAAAACAAATTGACGCCCGGGCGTCAAAATAAAAAATGACGCCTGGGCGTCAAAAATAAAATGACGCCCGAGCGTCAAAAATAAATTGACGCCCGGGCGTCAAAAAAAAATGACGCCCGGGCGTCAAAAACAAAATGACGCCCGGGCGTCAAAAATAAAATGACGCCCGAGCGTCAAAAATAAATTGACGCCTGGTCGTCAAAAATAAATTGACGCCTGGGCGTCAAAAACAAATTGACGCTCGGGCGTCACGCCTGGTCGTCAAAAATAAATTGACGCCTGGGCGTCAAAAACAAATTGACGCTCGGGCGTCAAAAAAAAAATGACGCCCGGGCGTCAAAAATAAAATGACGCCCGAGCGTCAAAAATAAATTGACGCCCGGGCGTCAAAAAAAAAAATGACGCCCGGGCGTCAAAAACAAAATGACGCCCGGGCGTCAAAAATAAAATGACGCCCGGGCGTCAAAAATAACATGACGCCCGGGCGTCAAAAACAAATTGACGCCCGGGCGTCAAAAAAAAATGACGCCCGGACGTCAAAAATAAATTGACGCCCGGGCGTCAAAAAAAATGACGCCTGGGCGTCAAAAACAAATTGACGCTCGGGCGTCAAAAAAAAAATGACGCCTAGGCGTCAAAAACAAAATGACGCCCGGGCGTCAAAAAAAATGACGCCCGGGCGTCAAAAATAAAATGACGCGAGGGCGTCAAAAACAAATTGACGCCCGGGCGTCAAAAAAAAATGACGCCTGGGCGTCAAAAAAAAAAATGACGCCTAGGCGTCAAAAACAAAATGACGCCTAGGCGTCAAAAGACGCCCGTCAAAAACAAATTGACGCTCGGGCGTCAAAAAAAAAATGACGCCCGGGCGTCAAAAATAAAATGACGCCCGAGCGTCAAAAATAAATTGACGCCCGGGCGTCAAAAAAAAATGACGCCCGGGCGTCAAAAATAAATTGACGCCTGGTCGTCAAAAATAAATTGACGCCTGGGCGTCAAAAACAAATTGACGCCCGGGCGTCAAAATAAAAAATGACGCCTGGGCGTCAAAAATAAAATGACGCCCGAGCGTCAAAAATAAATTGACGCCCGGGCGTCAAAAAAAAATGACGCCCGGGCGTCAAAAACAAAATGACGCCCGGGCGTCAAAAATAAAATGACGCCCGAGCGTCAAAAATAAATTGACGCCTGGTCGTCAAAAATAAATTGACGCCTGGGCGTCAAAAACAAATTGACGCTCGGGCGTCACGCCTGGGCGTCAAAAACAAAGTGACGCCCGGGCGTCAAAAACAAAATGACGCCTGGGCGTCAAAAATAAAATGACGCCCGGGAGTCAAAAAAAATGACGCCCGGGCGTCAAAAATAAAATGACGCCCGGGCGTCAAAATCAAAATGACGCCCGGGCGTCAAAAACAAAATGACGCCTGGGCGTCAAAAAAAAATTGACGCCCGGGCGTCATAAATAAAATGACGCCCGAGCGTCAAAAATAAAATGACGCCCAGGCGTCAAAAACAAATTGACGCGCGGGCGTCAAAAAAAAAATTATGCCTGGGCGTCAAAAATAAAATGTGTACAAAATAAAATAAGTGAGTGATTCCAAGTCCCTTCCTCAAATCAAATGGCTTTTTGGAAAATGAGATCTCAAATTTATCTTCGAACAGACGGACGTGAACAGGTGAGCTAACATTTTTTTTTGCTCAGTATTTTTACAGTGGGACCTTTGAGATCCTGAACTTGCCTTACAAATCGACCATTTATTAGACGCGGAAGACCTACAAATTTGGAAATCGACTGCCATTTGTTTTAAAATACATATCAATTTATTTATTTCTTAATTTTCGGCCTAAAATAAACAATAACAAATAATTAAAAGGTCTTTAACTTTTAATTCGATACTGTTATCACATAGAATTTTAGTTCGATAAGTTTTGATTCTTTTAGCGAACAGATTAGCGAAAGTTTGCTATTTGTAATACAGTGATAATCCAATTCGCTAAAGTTTTGACAATTGAAGCAGGGACTGTTTTAAGTGGTAGTTGTTATGTTTTCTGGTAGTTTATATTTGGAGTTGGTAGTTCTAAATCACGTTTCTGGTAGTTGTTATTTAACAATGCCCTTTTTTCGACCAGTTCAACAAAAAGTACTACAAAAAATGCCAAATTTCAATCATAGTGTAGGACCGAGCATTTGCTGCCTATTTTAATTTCGAATGATTTGTTACTATTAGGATTATCTAATAAAGTACAGAAAACGGATACAACTATTACCCGCACAGAATTGGGGTATTCGGTTTAATTGCTTCAACGACTTCACCTGCAATTTCAATTGAAAGTAAAAAAGAAACCTACGTTTTTTAGCGACTTATTTATGATTCTTAAACAACTTTTAATGCGACAAAAAATCGTTAAGCAAGCAAAAAAAAAAATTTCAGCATCAGCCTTTAGACAGCAAAAGTAAGGAATTTTTACAAAAAGATCAAATTTTTTATTTAAAAAAATGGCTTTGGCATCACTGTTTGTTCTGCGGAACAAACTCGTATTGAATAGCTTTTCCAAAAATTAAATATTGGAAAGTGTTTCAGCTAGCGCGGTAAAATTACCCTTGGTAAGAAAAACAAAATTAAGAAAGTGTCGATAAAAAAGCCAACCGATAAACGGGCTACGTGTAGGAAACTACAATTTAAATCGAAACAAAAATTTGTTTGTTTAGTTTTGTTCAATAATGATTTGTTGGTAGTACTGATTTTTTCTTAAAACAGTCCCTGATTTGAAGCGAACTTAATTTTAGCGAATCACTAATCTTAATACGAAATTAGCGAATTCGCAGAGTTTTAAGTTCGATTCGCTATTTATAATGAGGGCCATAATGAGCTTTTTGCTAAGGAAAATAATATTTTGAGGTAACAAAATTTTAAAAATAATTTTTAAAAAAGTTCGTGATAAATCATATTTTAAATTTGTATGCAATATTACTAAGGCTGATTAAAAACTTGATTATAATAAAAATTCATTCACTTCGGTAACGCGGCTAGCTCGAAAGACGGAAATGCAAGAAATGGTTCTATGCAAGCTACCACTATTTTTGGTCCAAAAACAAAAATTTTAATTAAACATATAAAACTTACCTTAAAAAACAAAAGCCATTAACTGATCTGTGATACAAATATATATATGTTGTCCGGCTGTAAAACAGCGCTTCAACTCCTGCTGGAGCATAGGGCAGCAACAAGATCCTTCTATCTGTCCCGATTATCCGCAACTGGCCTTAGCTGTGGTTTGAAAACCTTGAGTTCGTTCGGTATGATTTGCGGCCACCGGATCTTCAGAATGTACCGCAGACAACGGTTAACGAAGGCTTGCAACCTGCTCGAGTTTGCAGAGCATTTCCATGTTTCTGACGCATATAACAGAACAGATTTAACGTTGGATTCGAAAAGTTTCAACTTGGTGCGTAGCGATATTTTGCTGGAGTTCCACACAGGAGAAAGGATTCCAAATGCACTACGGGCTTATTTTATTCTATTGTTAACATCCAGGTCCGTTGCACCATCGAGTGCTATGAAACTACCCAGATAATTAGACTGCGTGACCTCCTCTATGGGTCTCTGCCTGAATATAACTTGTTGTGTGCCTTGGCCAGTGGTCATTATTTTGGTCTTATTTGCGTTGATCCTTAAGCCAGCCACTTCCCCATTTAGTTGCAGCAAATGACACATTTGATTTAAACCAGCCGTGTTGTTTGCCATGATGCATATATCGTCGGCATAATCTATGTGGCTAAGTTTGTCAAACAGACTCCATTGGATACCATGACTTTCATTTTCACCCACCGTGGCAGTCATCGCATCGTCAATTGCCAGCAAAAACAGAATTGGTTACAAGACACCTCCTTGTCTCACTCCTTCAAAATCTACAAACATGAGGTTCAGCGGTGATTGATACTCAGACGATTGTTCAAGTATGATTCGCAAGGTGTTGATGTGGTCGACGCACGATCGGCCACTACGAAACCCCGCTTGGTGCCTCTTGAGGGTAGACTCGATCCTGAATTTTATCCTCTCGAGAATAATGGTTGCCATTAACTTCGGAAAAATGGACAGAATGGTGATACCGCGCCAGTTATTACAGTTTTTGAGGTTCCCTTTCTTTGGTAACTTCACAATAACTCCATCCTTCCAGTCCCGAGGGTAAGTTTCACTCTCCCAAACAGCCTGCACTAGTTTACCGTCAATTCCAGCTGGAGAAGATGGATCGCGTTTCTAATCTCTGTACTTGTCGGAGGACTGGTATCAATTCCCCTAGAAGATCTGCGCATGTTGTTCAATTGAGGATTCAATTCTGCATTGTGGTCTTCGTTTAGTAGTGCACAAAAGTGCTCCTTCCATCTTTGTAGCTGATCTTCTATCGTCACTAGAAGGTTGCCGTTAAAAATCTAACACAGGATGGCTAGTGTTAGTGCTACTACGCTGGCCGACAATGTCCTTAGTGATTTTATACAGTTCTCTTCCCTCTTCCTGCAGCATGTTCCGCATTCTTCTCAAGTTTGTCCACCCTTGCCCTCTGATCACGTCTCACAGCCCGCTGCACTGTCTTATGAGATGCTCTATACTCGTTCCGTGGAATCAATTTACGCCGAGCATCATTTTCTGAATTGATCCTAACTTTAAGTGATCTGCGATATGTGATTTTGTCCCAGATGTCTTTGGATATCCAGGAATCTCTCGCTCTTGACTGTCTTGGTACAGAGTGATACACAAATTCGACTCAGTTTTCGAGTTATACCGACAATATTCAAAAATGACCAGTGTGACCTTTCTCTCAGAAACGCATGGATGAATTTAAGCGAATTTTATGTTTTAAGTAAGCTTAAGTGCCACACTAACATATTCAATAATAAAAACCCGTGAACGCACTTACTAAAAGGTCTATTCAATAGCCTATTTTGTAGGAAATTAGATTTGCTATCAATATTTGTGGTTTAAAAAATTTTATACAAAAACTAAAACAGGGAAGTTCTACAAAAACTGACCTAAAAAAATCGAAAAATCACTGATTTTTATTTTTTTATTAAGTTGCTCATAACTGCTTTTTGAGCACAGGTTTGCGCAAGATATATCAAAATGAAACAAAGTAGACACTCGAGCTTAATAGTCTAAGAAAGATAGGATCTGACGGGAACAAATTAGTTCATGAAATTTTTTTGCTGGTATCGACGCAGAATTTCATCCTGTACAACATATCCAAAGTGCCCAAAATGCCCTCATTAGCTTTTTGTATAGACGCATTTAAAGAGGTGGTGATGAGGGGTAGGCGGGAGTATATCAAGCTGAAAAATTTGTTATAATACAATCCAATCATATACATATAACACAATTGATTTATGGTGCTTTTCAACGCTGATTCTAAAGACACCAAAACTCTTAAGATACGTGTATCCTTTAGAAAGCTAAATTCCTTTTTATGTAATGATGACTTTTTTTAAGTACATCAAGTAAAATAAAGGGTTTTCCAATGTGTTATTTTGAATAGTCCGCTTTTTCGGTAGTTGTCACTTTTGAAGCTGTAATTTTTTGACATTTGACAAATAGAAACTACGCCATCAATAAAAATTGAACGATACATGCTTCAACAACGCATTGAAATTAATAAAATTCACTAGAAAAAATCCATGAAAATGATACGGAATTTCATCGAAAAATCATCTTGACTGATGAGGCCCATTTCCACCTCGGTGGCTACGTTAACAAGATACGGAATTTCATCGAAAAATCATCTTGACTGATGAGGCCCATTTCCACCTCGGTGGCTACGTTAACAAGCAAAATTGTCGCATCTGGGACTCGGAAAACCCAAGATTTATTGTTAAAAAGCCTCTCCATCCTCAACGAGCAACTGTTTGCTGAGGTTTATGGTCCGGCGGGGTCATTGGACCTTACTTTTTCGACAATAGGGCTGGAGCAACAGCTACGGTGAATAGATTGCGCTACCGAGAGATGATTAATAATTTTGTATGGCCGGAATTGGATGGTATTGATCTGGACAACGTTTACTTTCAACAAGACGCGGCGTTACATGCAACACAAACAACGAAACCATCGATCTTTTACGGGAAAAGTTTCCGGACTGTGTTATCTCTCGAAGAGGTGATCACAATTGGCCACCGAGATCTTGTGATTTAACGCCTTGCGACTTCTTCCTTTGGGGCCACGTGAAAGATAAGGTCTTAGCCAACAGACCAGTGTCGCATCCTCAAAGATGGAATTCGTGAAGCTTTTGAGGGCATACAGCGGCCACTTTGCGATTTGGTGATGGAAAATTTCATGAAAAGTATATTGTTGTGTAAGCGTAGCCGTGGCGTATTTGGCTGATATTGTTTTCCATTATTAATAGCATACTATCCTCTTTACATTGAAATAAACATCCGATCATTTATCTCAAAAAATGCCATTTTTCTTTGAATATCAAAATAACACCTCCTAATGAAAACCCCTTTATTACCCAGAATCATTTTAAAATAATGGGATATTAACGAAATTTTTGTATAAATGGTTCATTTGGCATGTTTACCAAGAATCAAGAGAGTCCCCAAAAATAATTTGGACTAAGCGGCAACAAAGCTTCAGACAATCTACTACGATAACGCGTGAGGAGTGGTTCCGCTAAAGTGCAGTCCGTCGAGTGCGGTCTAAACAGATTGCTACCGTATTGTCTTTATCCACTTTCATTTTGTCTAAAAATACTGTTAGAAAAAACGTTTTTAATTTTTCAATTACTACAAATGGAAAAATTGACTTTTGTTCGGTTGGTGAATTAAATTAATTCACCTCTCCTAATGAATCGAACTTTTCAGCTTGCTAGTACAACGTTAACATACATACCTTATTTAAACTAGTACATGTGTTTTTGTTATAAACCACTCGTAAAATGTTTATAAATATTTAAACATTTTATTTATTTATGTTTTTAGCTCGATTTTCTTAAAGTTGGATCGGATTTTATTATACTTTGTAGAAGGGGAGATAAGCACGTTGTCACTACAGCTAATAAAATTTCTTTGAATCTTCTTTTCGGTTGCTAGATATTTTTATTAAGCCAACAAAATAAAAGTTTCTGTTTCAAATGTTTTTTCTTTACTGATAAATATATTTTTTCGTCCAGATTTGCATTTATACTTTTAAGTTTTTTTTTATTTTTAAGAGCGAATACGTGATTAAGAAACGAATTTATTTTTAGTCAACACGTTCACAAAACGCAAATGTAACAAGATAACCTTTTATGGTATGTCAATGCCCCTTAGCCCCTTTATGCTTTAAGTTCTCGGCCAGATTACAAAACCAACTTAACAAAAAATAAGACACTGACGTCATTAATGTTGTGACTATATATTATGTTTTTGTAAATGATTGCAGCTGCTGATTTATGTTCTTAAAATATAACAAAATTTGCGACTCATTAACCAATTTAAACTGCTTTTAATTTGTGTGTGTCTTAGAATCGAGAAACTGCAAGTAAATTAAGGCATGAAATACTTGATGAGTTCCATAGCAAATCAACCTGTCGCGCGGTTGTTCTTCATATGGGTATAGGTATATATTTCCAATTATAACATTATATTTCAAATAAATTAAATAAAAGGCAACCATGTATAGGTAGGTTTGTGCGTGCATTTGTATCATTTTTTTTTCGTTAGTGCTTTTGCTACAATTATGGAACATGATAACCTTCGCCTAAATTCCAATTATAACCGCAATTGAAACTGGTAAGCTCCTAGTTTGTTTGCTGCCAATGGCATGAAATTGAATTACTTCTTATGATGAGAAAGTTATTTACTTATAATTATATATTTATTAAATATATGTTACCCTATAAAACGCTCTCCCTCTTCCTTGATGATATAGTTTGTTATTTAAGTGGTGGGATTGATATAAGTGGCAGTCAAATCAAAGTCTTGATGTATGCTGATGAGATAGATAGATGATAGATAGACAGATTTATTAATTCTTCTTTCATGTTCAACAAATGATATTTTTACATAAATCTTTAAAGCATGGCTTTGCCGTCTGCCTGATTGACATAAAATTGACATGAATAGATTTTTAGAATAATAAAATTCACAGTATCTTTTTGCTGTGATTTTTATAAGAGTCGGTAAACATCGACCAAAATTTGTGTCTTAGTAGGGTATAACAGACTGACTGAAGAGCCCACTGTTATACCTTGGGCGAAACACAATTATTTCTGGAGTTGAGGTCACTTGTCCTTTTTAATTGATTTTTATTCATTCACTCCACTTAAAACAGAAGTAATTTCAATATTTTAATATTTAAATTTCTTCATCTTCTTATTAGATTTTTATTATATAAGTTAAATTATTATAATACAAAACAACAAAAAATAAATAATAATAGAAGATAATTAAAATGTTTTTTTTTTCACTAGAAATCTTCATTTACAATTTTGATTCGATACGATATTGCTGCTTTGTAGAACTTTAAGAGTTGTTTGAGATCTTGCTCACAATTAAGGAGTGCTAAGTCTTCTGCTTCCGATTTTTCGTCGCTGCCTTAACAATTTCTTCGGATTTCCTTAAGAATAGGGCATCTTCCAACGAAGTGGAGAACGTTTTCCCTCTCCCGGAGTTTGCAAAGGCTGCAATAAAGGGGCAGATCAGAGCGATGTGGTATATAATTGATACTTATTAGCTCTCCTTTCATCTTAAAGACTGAAGATATCAATTCCTGGCTGTTGCTTTATTAATTCCTCTCACATAAATTATGGGTTAGAGCACTAGTGATCGATGGGTAGATGATGTAGCCCAATGAGTCTTTCTTTGAGGTTATCCACATATTCATCTGGCCTTTCCGGTTCCATAGTACGGCATCCAAATTTTACTTCACTAGACAGGCGTATTGTTGTGCCGAACAGGATCTCCGATAGTGTATGTCCTGTTGAACTATGAACCGCACTTCGATAGGCCATCAAAAACAATGGAATATGGCGGTCCCAGTCTCGTTGGTAGTCACCTACAACCTTGGACAGATGTTCCTTAAGCGTCCTGTTGAATCGTTCGACCATTCCGTCAGATTGTGGATGAAGCGGTCTTGTCTTCAAGCAAACCTCCTGGAAGATGTTAGATTTGAAGTTCCTTCCTTGGTCAGAATGCAATTTCAAAGGAACACCGAACCTGCTCACCCAATTGAAGACAATCTGATCAACCACTGTTTTGGCTTCTTGATTTGGGATGGCAAATGCCTCAGGCCACTTGCTGAAGTAATCCATGACTACTAGGATGTATCGGTTTCCGCTGTTGGTCTCCGGAAACGGACCTGCTACATCTACTGCTATTCTCTCGAAAGGTGTGCCCACATTGTACTGCTGCATTTAACTTTGAAGCTTTCTACCTGATCCCTTGGTAGCAGCAAAAGTATCACATTTTGTGCACCACTTTTCGACATCCTCTCTTGCATGTAGCCAGTAAAACCGTTGTCGTATCTTTTCCAGCGTTTTATTGACTCCCAAATGACCTCCAGATGCTCCATCATGCATCTCTCGAAGAACGTCATTAACCTTTGACCTAGGCACGATTAACTGCATTACATAAGACTTGCCATCTGCAGACTCCCATTTGCGCCTTAGTAGTCCTTCTTGCACATAAAGAGAGTCCCACTGTGACCAATATGCTTTGAGAGCTGGACTTCTATCGGAGATGTCACCCCATTCTGATTTTACTTCGTGTTCCTTCCATGCAAGAATGGACTCTATATCCGAGTCTTCTTGTTGGGCAGTCCTCAGCTCTTCATTGCTCGAACCGTAAATGGGATCGGCTTTTATTCGCTGGATGGCAACGGTTTCCTTTTCTTCTTGACGCGTGCAATGCTTAATGGCATTGATTCTGTACTGTTCATCAACTTTCAAAATAAGTCCATAAAGCATATCTCTACTTAGTCTTCCATTGGCAGTCCTGTCTCGATTGTTATCATGTAGTGGGGTGTTGAACTTGGTAGATAAAAACATCTTTTCACATAGTATCTTAAAAGCTTTTCAACTGTTTCGTGCCGACTATGGCCCCAAGATTGTGCTGCATACAACATCGCAATCTCAGCTACTCCAATAAATACTTTATACTTCACGCTGTGCTCAATAAGTTTGTTTGCGAAGCATCTATTCCACGTAGCACATATGGCGCTTTTTGCTTTAACAAGGTTATCCTTTAGATGGGGTTCTATGTTAAGATTACTGGTGATCGTCACTCCAAGATACCTATAGCTTTTCACGAGTTCTATTGCTTCGCCGTTAAAGTACCATTTTTCATTCCTACATGGCCTGCCAGATCCTTTTTTAAATATCATCACTTTTGATTTATTGAGGTTAACCGTGAGATTACATGATTGACAGTACTGATGAAGACGATTTATCATGAGTTGAAGTGTTTCTGAAGAATATGCAAACAGTACAACATCGTCTGCGAAAAGAAGGGCCTTTATCAATACTCCTGCAAACTCTATACCTCCGGGAAGAAATTCTATGAGATCGTTGATGTACATGGAAAACAGAGATGGACTTAAAGTACATCCTTGTCTAACTCCGATTTTTATTTCGAACCAGTCCGAATTGTCAGTTCCACTCCACACCGTCGATTTGTTTCCCTCGTACATATTTTCTGATGACATAGTGCTGTTAGTCGACACTCCCATAAAACTTCAGATGATGATAACCAAATTGGAAGAATACTGCAAAATATTAAACCTAACCGTAAATCGCACAAAATAACAGATTATGTTGTTTGGTAGCGGCAATATATATCGGAGTGGAAATTTTACTTGGAAAATACCTTGGCTTGATAATGACGCCTCAAAACAATATAAAACTTCACTTAGGAGAAAATCTAAAAAGTTCGAAAATTGCTATCAACACTATACTTGGATCACCTGCATGACAAATAAAAATATTGGACTATGTACGTGTAAAATATCAGATATTTGAGACAACTTCACGATCAATTAGACTGCTTTCACACAAGGAAACTGAGTTTCCGGCAACTGGGAGTTTGTAGGCGAGAAGGGCAATAAGTAAGGGAAATGAAAACACATTCCTTCTCACACTGTCTGTAATGTGCGTTCAGCCAATAGACTTTATATGAAAAAAAAAATAAAATTAAAGGAAAACGTCAAAAAAAATCTCCAGCAACTGGTTTCCCTGTGTGAAAGGGGACTTATGTTGTACGCAGCCCAGGTTTGGGGATACCTTCAATATGAGACTGTGGAACAACTGCTTAGTTTTTTTCTCAAACGAGTACTACACCTGCCTATGTCAACACCCACATATGTTACATATCGAAACTGGACTTCCACCAATGTTCATCACAACACTAAAACTTCATTTTGACTACATCCTTAAAGTACTTAACATGAATGTTTCTCGTCTACCTAAAATAGTAGCATCATGTGCTTTGGAGAAAAAAACGTCATGTTTTGAAAATTGGAAGGAATTGGCAGAAAAGACCAAATGTCCGCTCAATCTTGAAGCGTTTTACTTCCATCAAATGAAATCAGAGTTATAAAATATTCTTCGGGTTCTGGATGAAAGTATACATTAATCATTTATCGAAGAAGCATAATATTCAATAAGCTCTTACACGATCTCTGCAAAATAAGCTTCTTTGGGAAAAAACATGAATGTTGATCAAATATCAACAATTTTTAAAACACGAGGATAGTTACTCCCATTTAATTTTATACCATACCGCCCAGATCTCTCAATCCAATACAGTCTGTGCAATCTGAACACTCGCGAAGATATACATAATGCATTTCTTGGTGATTTGTCCAATGCTCACAGAAAAACGAAAACTACACTTAGGGAAAGCAATTTTCACAATGGATGAAATTACTCATCTTTTGAATTGAAATGATTGGCTGGCTCTTTTCAAATTTGTTAAATCCGCATTACGATATCGAAACCGAATTTTAAGAGAAGAATTTTAATTATCATAATTAAGTAACTATTTTGTTAAATAAGCGTTAAATTATCAATCTGGCAGACGGCTTTTGACATGTCATAAGAGATTTGTAAACCTAAATTGTAATAAAATCCTATTCTAATCTAATCTAAATAATCTAACCCTATAAAACTAAAAGACAAATTCTAAGATTTACCGAGACAGTTTTGATTTTTTCAGCGACATTTTTCAATAGTTTTTTTTTCGAACAGTACATTGCTCGGGTAAACTGCCTTGTAGGTTCTTATTTTTCTTTTTTTTTTTAATTTTCTTCTTGGGTCCTCTGTCCAGCCCATGCAACTCCGTTGCTCCTCTTAGGGTATGTTTAATCGCCATGCAGGCGCCATTGTCAACAGTTTTGTTTTTTTTTTTGCTAACAGTGACTTGATGATAAAATTTCAGATTGAATTATGAAAATAAAATAATAGTACTCTCTCGTTCAACAGCTGTGAAGAGATGAGTAAACTTACGGTCACCTTCCTAGCCTACATATATAAATAAATAGGACGTATGCATTTCAAAATGTCATACCAATTGTTTTTTTTTTTGGAAATTGTATCCAACAAAATAATGAATAAAATAGATATTTTGTTTTCTAAAATCGAATAAGGTCCAAAAGGTAACGTAATTAAAAGGAAAAGCATTTCAGTAGGTAGGTCTGTGTGTAAACAATACAAAAAATATTATCCAACAAGTTTTATTAAAATTCATTCCGATGTTACTTAGTTTTAAGTGCTAAATCCACTCAACTCTACATAAATCATAAATCAAAAATTTTAAAAAATCACAAGAAAAATGTTAAGCTAAAAATAGAAATTCTAACAAGTTTTTATTCAAAAAAAAAAAGCATTTAATTTTAAAACATAAGTAAAAAGTGCTTTCATAACATAAAACAAAAATAAATTTAGAAAATGTGGCATGTTTCAACGCAAATAATTACTTATGAACTACCTGCTTACTGTTTTTTATGGATTTTGCTTTGAAAAAGCATATGCATTTAATATAAATCTGAATAGTTCCATCATAGGGTGATGAATTTCTTGACGTATTAAGTTAATTATCAACGTGAAACGAATTATAAATGAATACAAAAATATTAATGAGATAAAAGTGTGATTCTTGGAGTAATTGGCCCTTTCAGACCCCAAAGTAGGCAACTTGGATATCCATAGTAGTCGGCCCCCAAAAGCGTTATATAAAAAATCTGTCTTCTCAAGTCGGCCTGCCATTTTCATTCACTATACAGAACACAACTGATTATTTTTGATTATTTTGACATAATGTATGTAAACGGTTTGCCCATCTAGTGGTTTCTTTTAAAATCATAGGTTATGTTGACACTGACAGCTGTTTCCCACTCGAAATTTTGACAGAAAGTCAGTATCATACATCCGCGGAACGAAATGAGTCGCTTTACGCTTGAACAACGTTGGGAAATATAGAAAACTTATTTCCAAAGTATAAGTGAAAGCGAAAAAACATCTTTTCTGACGAGGCGTATTTTCATATCGGCGGCTACGTTAACAAAAAATACCGCATCTGGGGCTCGGAAAACAGGACGTTACTGTCGAGAATCCACAGAGTGACAGTTTGGTGCGGATTGTGGAGTGGAGGCATCATTGGACCATTTTTTCTTAGAAAATGAGGCTGGGAACAACGTTTGGCGCTATAGAGCCATGTTGATCGAATTTTTTTTTTTTACTGAAATTCAAGACATGGATTTGGACGACTTCTGGTTCACGCAGGATGGCGCACCATGCCACACCACAATCGATCTTTTTTACACCAAATTCCCAAATCGTGTTATCAGCCGTCTTGGCAGTGTCATAGAGAGGAAGTGTGGAGAACCGTGAAGGACCGACCAACAATCCGGAAACAATTCAAGCACTTAAGGCCAATATCATCGAAGCAATCCGTGAGCTACAGCCCGAAATTATCAACAAGGTCTTGGAGTGACAGAATGTGCTACTGCGAAAACCAGCCGAGGTAGCCACTTGAGCGACGTTGTATTCCATAGTTAATGGGAATGTTTGCTCTTACTAATAAATTCATAATAGGTACAATGTACATATATGGACAAAATTTAATTTTGTTCATTTTATTGCATTTAATAAAAAAACTTGTATTTGGCCCACCATGTATGTATTTTTGCCAAAAACGGCAAATATTTACTAAAAATAACTTAAAAATATGCACCTATCTTCAAATTTGAGCGATAACAACGTTTTTGAAAAGTAACGTACACAATTTTGTTTTTAAAGAAAAAACAAAAGTTTAACTCGAGCACAAACTTTTTTGTTAACAATAAATCCGTAGCTACAATTGAAAAAAAATGTGCACCCAGATAGGCCTGCAACATGCTCCCATTTTCCAGACTTGAGTGGCAACTGCAAGATAACTCTATCTAACACATCCTAATCGAAAGTATATGATATAAGAGTAATTTGGGTAGAAGTTTCCCAGAATTACTGTGGCGGAACATTTTCAAATTCAGCTTTAAAGGTGCCTGCACACTGTTTTAGATATTTCATTTTTTACCCAGAAAAATAAGAAAAAAAATTGAAAATTGCGAGGGTGCATTATTACCAATCCTTTTTGAGGGGCCAACTAGCTTGGAAATTCTTGAGTAGGGCTGGCCACGAGACGAGAAGTCTCGGTCTCGATCTCTCATGACGAGACCGAGACGAGACGAGAATGGCTTTAAAGCAACCGAGACGAGACCGAGACCGAGACGAGACTGTATATTTGGACCGAAATTTACAAAGTGTATAATAAATTAAAAAATCTAATTTGAGTTAAATATTTATTTTCTTCTGCACGTATTCAAACTATAATCGAACATTTTTCGTTCCAATAATCAAAAGGTTGTCCGGAAATCTTTTTTTTCGGAGACGAGTCCGAGACTTAATTATACGACACTGACACGAGACCGAGACGAGACTGAAAAATTTCGATTTTAACGAGACCGAGACGAGACTTAGAAAAGTCTCGCAGAGTCTCGTCTCGTGGCCAGCCCTATTCTTAAGCAATATATCTGTGATTGCAGCGCCCGACCATCTTCACGCACATCAATTAACTTGTGTCTATGCCGAAAACTCAATTTGTTGTGCAGTCAAATTTTCTAGTGCTCAACTTAATGTGCAATTGTCGAGCATTTCGATACAATCGATTTTGATTAAGAAAAAAATTGAAAATTATATTTGAAAAAATTAACTATTTTAAAAAAATTATTTTATTTTAAGATCTTGAAGACCTTTCCATTCAATAAAATTCATCTTCATATTTTTATGATTTATTGTTTTCATTTATTCCAAGTTTCATCATTAGCACAACATTATTTGCATACTATTTTTAGTGTTTTATGAAAATACAATCATCCTTTTTTAAAAAGAACTATAACTTTTTTTGTTTGAAGTCACATCGAATTTATTTTATTTTATTGGATTCATCTTTAAAAACTACCCTAATATCATATGCCATATGCTTTGGTTGCACCATAATAAATCACCCCTATTTCGATTGTCAATAATAGGTTGATAGTTGATAAATACTGAAATTCGATATTAAACAAGCCAACCGCTTAAAGTTTTTTGTCATTTAGAATGATGCAGGCCGTCGTTAATTACAATTGTTGATTAGATTTTGAATAAATTGCCTTCTTAAATGCAAAATTTCAATATTTATCAACTATCAGTCAGTAATTGACAATCGCAATAGGGGTGAATTTTTGAGTGTGATAAACTCCAACCTTCCCCTACTCTCGCACTTTCTCCCCTTTTAAAAGCGACTACTGAAAAATCGAATGCGTGAATTTCCTACTTTCTTCCCTTTTAAAAGCGACTACTTAAAAATCTAATGCGTGAATTTCGTGAAACTTTGGATATGCTGTAGGAGGTGAAATTCTGCGTCGACACCCATCTAAAGATTTTCAGCCGTATTCATTAGAATCCGCTGAACAGATGAATAGTTATGCACTGCATAAGGATTTATGTAGCCACTATACAACGTTGCCTAAATTGTTATGCATAAAATATTTTTCATCCCATTATAACGGGTGATTTTTTTGAGGTTAGGATTTTCATGCATTAGTATTTGACAGATCACGCGGGATTTCAGACATGGTGTCAAAGAGAAAGATGCTCAGTATGCTTTGACATTTCATCATGAATAGACTTACTAACGAGCAACGCTTGCAAATCATTGAATTTTATTACCAAAATCAGTGTTCGGTTCGAAATGTGTTTCGCGCTTTACGTCCGATTTATGGTCTACATAATCGACCAAGTGAGCAAACAATTAATGCGATTGTGACCAAGTTTCGCACTCAGTTTACTTTATTGGACATTAAACCAACCACACGAATGCGCACAGTGCGTACAGAAGAGAATATTGCGTCTGTTTCTGAGAGTGTTGCTGAAGACCGTGAAATGTCGATTCGTCACCGTTCGCAGCAATTGGGTTTGTGTTATTCGACCACATGGAAAATTTTACGCAAAGATCTTGGTGTAAAACCGTATAAAATACAGCTCGTGCAAGAACTGAAGCCGATCGATCTGCCACAACGTCGAATTTTCAGTGAATGGGCCCTAGAAAAGTTGGCAGAAAATCCGCTTTTTTATCGACAAATTTTGTTCAGCGATGAGGCTCATTTCTGGTTGAATGGCTACGTAAATAAACAAAATTGCCGCATTTGGAGTGAAGAGCAACCAGAAGCCGTTCAAGAACTGCCCATGCATCCCGAAAAATGCACTGTTTGGTGTGGTTTGTACGCTGGTGGAATCATTGGACCGTATTTTTTCAAAGATGCTGTTGGACGCAACGTTACGGTGAATGGCGATCGCTATCGTTCAATGCTAACAAACTTTTTGTTGCCAAAAATGGAAGAACTGAACTTGGTTGACATGTGGTTTCAACAAGATGGCGCTACATGCCACACAGCTCGCGATTCTATGGCCATTTTGAGGGAAAACTTCGGAGAACAATTCATCTCAAGGAATGGACCGGTAAGTTGGCCAGCAAGATCATGCGATTTGACGCCTTTAGACTATTTTTTGTGGGGCTACGTCAAGTCTAAAGTCTACACAAATAAGCCAGCAACTATTCCAGCTTTGGAAGACAACATTTCCGAAGAAATTCGGGCTATTCCGGCCGAAATGCTCGAAAAAGTTACCCAAAATTGGACTTTCCGAATGGACCACCTAAGACGCAGCCGCGGTCAACATTTAAATGAAATTATCTTCAAAAAGTAAATGTCATGAACCAATCTAACGTTTCAAATAAAGAATCGATGAGATTTTGCAAATTTTATGCGTTTTTTTTTTAAAAAAAGTTCTCAAGCTCTTTAAAAATCACCCTTTAGTTATAATGAGCTTGTGTCAAAATTAGTACCATAAAGGAGAAATCTATTACGTTTTACTTTCAAAACTGACAAAGGAGACCCAGCTGTGTGTGTGCTGGGTAAAAAATAAATAGAAGTAATTCTGCTGGCGATTGGATTCTTTTTGTTTTTTTTTTATTAATTTCTTTTAATATTATAATAATTAGCCAGTTACTTTTTTGGTGTTTTGTGTTTGCAAATAAAATTAAAAATATTTGAAACAAAACAAACGTCGTCTTTGATATATTCCATGAATTGTTCCATTCACTCACATCGTGATCTTTTTGTTGAGGAGAAAAATAAAAGGGTGGTGCTTATTTTGTAATGCTTAAATTTTATTTGTATTTTCCCGTGAAAGTGATAAAGGTGAATCTTTGTATAATTTTATTTAAATCACGCATGCCGTCGAGCGTTTGCAAAAGTTGTAAGATTTGATGGAAAATCTTTAAATATTTTACATTTGTTAAGTAGATTCTATAAAATAAAGTGTACAAAAAAATATTCTTAATTTTATTTAAACAATATCACAACAAAAATGTACAATAAATTAACAAAACCAACATTATTTATTGTTGTATTTAATTTTATAAAATATTTTGATAGTCAGATTTCAACACCTCAAAGATTACAAAAATAAGCGCCACCCTAATATCTATCTAAATTATTGTTGTGTGTGAGTCAAAGTGATATGCCGATACTAAACAACCCTTATGTTGGCTCTATACAACCTCCAAACGCGTTTAGCTTATGTTACCTCTATTCAACGTTGCATAAGTTTATGAATAAGGTTTTTGCGTTCAGAGGTATTATAAAGAGTGCATAGCACTATGCACTCGCTATAATTCGTTTATGCATAAGGCTGTTTATGTATTACTTTTTTTTGAGGTTTTTTTTAATTTTTACTTTTACTCGAAACAACATAAGCGTACTGGTCATATTTTAGAGTAAGACATAATTCAACTCGTATCTTCTAAACTATTAGTCGTACAAAAAAAAGTTCCAAGACCTAATTAGTGTACAATTGTACAAACTATAATTTGTGTTTTGATACTTTTTCTGTAAAGCTTATAATTTTTGAGATATTGAAAAAAAAACAGGTGCAAATTCTCTTTAAACCTCTTCTACCCCCCCTCACGACAAAATTTGCGGGTGAAATGAAGGAAAATTTTTACCATATATGTTAAAATCATCTAAATAAAGCTTTTCGCAAAAATTCAGATTTTTACAATTTTTTTTTTTCTAATTTCTCTGGGTAAAAAAATGAAATATCTAACAGTGTCAGGCACCTTTAAAGCAGGATTTGAACATGTTCCGCCACAGTAATTCTGGGAAACTTTTAACCAAAGTACTCTTATATCATTATTAGATAGAGTTATCTTTCAGTTGTCACTTGCTCCTTTATTTGAAGGCTTTTTGCAGTTGAGTTGCAGGCCTAAGATAGAAGAACCGTTAAACTATTTAAAAATATTTTTTATTTAAAGTTAAACAAATAATGCCTTTACTATTATACTGTACTTAACAACTCAGTGGCCGACCACTTGGAGCTGGCCGACCATACAAACAATGCAATCACCCTATTCTACAACAATAAAAACAAAAAAAAAAACAAGTTAGTTTCAATACGAGTATACGAGAATTTTTGGGATAGGTTGAGATTTCTTTTTTGAGAACAGTTTTATCATCAGTTGTTTTTTCTCAAGGGATTACAACACAAGCCAATCCGGATTGCTTTGAATTGGTTAGCTAACGAGACCAATGAAACAACTTAAATGACCAATTTTTATGGGTGCATTTGTAGCTATTTCACGACTGACCCAATTTGGGTTTTACTCCGAAAATGTCAAATTAAATTTCATTTTTGGTAACATAATCTAGGTATTTTATCAATTTCAACATATACCTACAAAAAAAAAAAAATTAAAACTTAAATCTTGTACTGTTTTTTAGGTTAAATTCTGTGTTTGTTCTTTCTCGAGTCACCTCCTTTGTAACTTAACAATAAACAACTTTTTAAGGGAAACCATTCGGCCGTATGTAAACACATTTTTCTTTTGTTTGAATTTTTGTTTACTACCTTCATGCCATTTTGGCTGTGTACAAATTTTAACTTCGTCAGCGATAATACTTAGACCTTCTGCAGTCGAAGCGCCTCGTGACGTCATAGACACGTACTACGGTTATGCGAATCTTGTGTGTAGCCCCCGATAGTTTTAATTGGAAACCGCACACGAGGCGCAAGCTGCACCTATTCATCGCAGCACAAAAGCTGCAAATCACCGGGCGTATAGCAGTGTTGGTAGCCACGCGTACAAATTCATGTACGTATTTATTGAACTTTTTTGTTAAGTGTCAGATAAATTTCAATTATTGTATGTAAACTATGAGTAGTTTGTCTATGACGAGACGCTACGTGTGCAAAAGGATACTTACTTACTTACTTAGGTCCTCGGACCTATACGTCCGTGATGTTTCCCTTACGGGACATAGGGCCTCCACTACACCTACGCGCCATCGTGTACGATTTCTTGAAATATATTTCAGCTCTCTCCAACTTTTCCCCAGTCGTGCCGATTCCTGTTCGACCGTTCTTCGCCATGTACTTCTAGGCCGGCCCACTTGTCTTCCCTCCTGTGTGAGCGGGTTCCACTGCATTGCTTGAGATGCAATGCACCGATCGCCTTTTCGAACCGTATGGCCAATCCACTGCCTCTTTCTTCTTCGTATAATGGAGTCTATGGGCTCCTGACCCGTTCTCGCATGAAGTTCGGCATTGGAGATACGGTTGGGCCAGAAAATCCTCAAGATGTTTCGTAGACATCTATTAACGAAGGTTTGCAGCTTTCTAGTGTCAGTGACTTTCCAAGTGCTGCATCCGTAAAGCAGAACGGATTCAACATTAGAGCGGAACAGTCGTAGCTTGGTCTTTAAGCTTAAAGAGTTGTTTCTCTATATTTTGGACAGCATTCCGAACGCAGCCTTTGCTTTTCTGATTCGGCTGTTTACGTCCAGTTCAGTTCCGCCACCCGTAGAGACAATACTCCCAAGATATTGGAAATCCTGTACCATCTCTACGGGTTGTCCAGAAATATTTACTTGGATTGATGAGGAAGTTCCAAGGCTGATCCTTTTAGTTTTTGCCGAGTTGATCTTAAGCCTTACGATTTCTGCTTCTCTCTCCACCCTTGTTGTCATTTGATGGAGATCCATGATCCTATGAGAGAGTAAGCATACGTCGTCCGCGTAGTCCAGATGTTGAGGTGAGATTGCAGAGTCCACTGAATTCCTCCATTTCCATTTGACAAAGCTGCGTGCAGTACGTCACTTATCACCAACAGGAACAGTATTGGTGACAGTATACAGCCTTGCCTTACTCCAATTTGGATTTCAAACTCCTCTGACAGCCTACCTTTGTGCAAAACGTGACACTTGGATCCATCATATGAAGCCTTGATAATAGCAATCAATTTATCTGGGATGCCCCTCCTGCGCAAAGCAAGCCAAATAAATTCTCTATTGACACTGTCGACACTGCCTTTTTAAAATCGATGAACAGCAGGTGAAGTGGTGATCGATATTCAACGCACTGTTCGATGATGATCCGCAAGGTGTTGATGTGATCCACACAGGAAGATCCAGTGCGGAAACCTGCTTGTTCGGCGTCGAGTGTGTCTTCTAGGTGGTCTTGGCTACTGCAGGCAGAACGCATATTCCTCTCCAGTTTTTGCACTGTGTGAGATCTCCTTCCTTTGGGAGCTTGACAATCATTCCTTTTTTCCACTCTTCAGGAAAGCTCTCTGTTTCCCAAGCTCTCTTAATAAGTGGGTGCAGTAGCTTGCTCGACGGTCCTACTGTCACACCTACTAGCGGCTTCTTCTGCTTCTGTAGCCAATGCGTTGATGTAGTTACGCTTATCACGTCGCACACTACGGTGAACTTCCCTCATCTGCATGCGGTACGTAGACTCAAGCTCGTTTCTCCCTGCTGCTGGGGTAGCTGCGATGCGAGCTTTAAGGTGTTTCCTTTCTTCGATCCTTGCCCAAGTTTCGTCGGAAAGCCAAGCACTATTTCTCCCTTGCGCCCGGCCGACTATACTTTCAGCACCGGATATGAACACATTTTTCACAGCACACCAATGATTTTCGATGGATGTTTCCGTGCTGCTGATTGCGTTCAATCCTTGTGAAAGGTGGTCCCCTAGTTGTTGGCGCACTGCGGGATCCTTTAGTCTATCTGTATTAAACTTGGGCATTCGAGTGTTTCCTTGGGATCTCCGAACTGCAGCTGTACGAAATCTTACGGTAGCAACCATCAGATGGTGGTCCCGGGCCATTCCCATGTCAGGCTCTCTTCTGTTACGGACGTCCTGGAGACTGCTTCTAAAACGCCGGCTGATCGCGAAGTGGTCAATTTGGTTGGAAGTTGCTTGTCTGTCAGTCGACACCCAACTGACTTTGTGGCACGTCTTATGCTCGAACATGGTCCCTCCAATAACAAGGCCGTTGGCGTTGCAGAAATCAACAAATCGTTTGCCATTGTCGTTTCGGTTACCAACACCATGTTTTCCCATGACATGCCTTAGCCCAGTGTTGTTATTGCCAACCTTGGCATTTAAGTCTCCCATCACCATAATTAAATTACCTCGTGGAACGCTATCATAAGCAGCACTCAGCCGGTTATAAAAGGCCTCCTTCTCCTCGTCAGAAGAGAGCAAAGTTGGGGCGTAACACTGTATGATGGTGACGCGACGTACTCTAGTCCGGAACCTGGCTTTCAGGATCCTGTCACCTAAAGGCTCCCAGGAAATTAAGCTTTTGAGAGCTGTTTTAGAGAGCAGCAAACCAACGCCAGATTCCCGAGCGCTTCCAGGTGTTTTTCCGGAATAGAATAGTACAGTGTTACGGGTTGGTGACTTAAACTTCCCCGAGCCCAGCCATCTAACTTCACTTATCCCTAAGATGTCCATCCTATACCGCATGAATTCCTTCTCTAGTTGCAGGAATCTGGCATTCTGAGGACCTTCTTTTCAATCGTCAAGAAGCGTCTTCACATTCCAGAAACCAATCTTTGTCCGTGTACAATAGCCAAAAGTCGTCAACGAGTTATCATTAATTATCCGAGGCGTAGTGTTGGTTTCGGAAGCGGGTTGATTTCAGTTACGGAGAATGCTAACCTCCGTAACCTATCCTAGAAAGCTAGGCCTTTTCGCACTTGTAATTTTGGCCTATTTATATATATTGGGATACACAAATAGTTGCCCGGGGACCACCACGAGTAGGTAAACCAAGCACTTCATCGTGACTGGTTGTTGCGCTACTGGCCCAGACCAAGTTCTGAGCAATCAATAGTTTCCCGATCAGGCACGATGCAGGTCGCCCAAGGATGCAGGTCGCAAAAGGATAGGCGTAGGTGAATCTTTGCTGCATGACGAATCTTAACACCTTCACTGTCCCCATACAAACTGATTTAAAACACTGGCCAGGAAAATTGCACTTTTTGATTGATGAATGACATATCTCACATGATTTCTACTCATTTGACGTCACTGATTCTAAATATATCCTCATTTTCTTACTAGCAGCTCTTGTTTAACAGTTATAGCTTTTATTATAAATTTGTTGTCTTTCCGTGTTTTTTAGCTGCTATGTAATTTAAAAATTATTAAGTTATCTTATAATTTGATAATGGCATCGCCAAGAAGATTGTGTGCGAATGATCCAAACCATTTTTTGTTTCATTTGCGAGTGAGTATAGAATACCGTTTAAATGTGAATAATTTTTAAATTAGCAGCAAATATACACTAGAGTAAGAGCCCAGGGCCGCCAGACATACGTTATTTTATCAAAGCTAAGATTTTTTCTGCGAACAGGTACTATGGTAGCTAAGAACAAATGGAAACTAAGAATCTTCAATCCGGTGCAATAAAGAGTAACGATTGTTAAAGTTGCATACAAATGTTGCAATATGTGTTATTTTATTACAGCTGAATTTTTGATATGTCTAAGGGGATGGTGTCATTAACTATATTGGACACTTGCCAGACATCTACAGTGGGACCTAACGTGAGCCACACTTAAGGTGTCTTGCTGATTAGAAAATATTGTAGAATATTTTCCCAGAGAAAACATAAATTCTTGATTTTATTCTGTTATGTAAATGGCACGATTAGTTTGACAGATTTTAAGTGTCTGACTCACGTTAGGTCCCACTGTAGATGTCTGGCAAGTGTCCAATAAGGTAAATGACACCATCCCCTAAGACATATCAAAAATTCAGCTTTGATAAAATAACGCAATGTTGCAACATTTGTATGCAACTTAACACTCGCTCCCTCTTAATTGCATCCGGATTGAAGATTCTAAGTATCCATTTGTTCTTAGCTACCATAGTATCTGTTCGCTGAAAAAATCTTGTCTGGCGGCCCTGGGCTCTTAATCTACACGGAAAGACAGCGAATTTTGAATGAAATTCCTCACCGATTTCGATGAATGAAAGCTCATTTGATTCAACGTAAAAAGAAGATTAAAATTTGACTTCACGAAATTAAAATAAATTCAGAATATTTGTCATAAAGTCGCACTATTGTTATTATTTGACAAATAGTGTTTTTTTTTAACAATGCACATGGATGAAAATAAAAAAAAAAACGATTTATACAGGTTTTTATAAAAGTAAGAACTTTATAATCCTGAAAGCTTCATGTTTGTATCTCGTCGCAAACATAATGATTCTGCAGACTAAATGAAAATTTTGGATTTTTTATATAAAAACTGGTAGTCCAGGAAAATTAGACTTTACTTCGGAGAAAGCTGAATTTTGGTATACACGTTCTGTTAACCTTCCTTAATAAGCCCAGAAAGTTCCACCGAGATATGTTGGGTGCTAGCTTTTTTATAACGGTAAAAAGGCAAAAAAAATCGTTTTTTTTTTTACCAAAAAGTTAGTATATCTCCATTTCTAACGTTTTTTCGTCCAAAAAACTTAAGTTAAAAATTAAAGAGCATACAATTTACAATAAAAAAGTCCATTCAACTTTACTTATAGCTATAACCGTTTCTGCGTTATTAAGCGTTCAAAAATTAGTTTTTTTTTCTATTCTTCGATACTATGACTGCCAAAAAAAAAAATTGTTTTTTGCATATATCTGTAAGCTTAATCGAAAAATTATCTTTACAAAATGTGTATATTATGAACCTTTATATAAGCATGCATTAACAGTTTTTTTCTAGAAGCCATAATTTTTACGATATCATTATTTTTAAAAAATCACCAAAAGTCGAAAATACTGGTTTTTGGCTCTTTTCTCTTAAATGACGAATTTTTCGGAAAATATTTTATACTTATCTTGTAGATTTTAATATTTCCTAGAGAAAATATTATGACACTTTTTTGCGTATAACACATCGGTTGCAAGATATTGCGACTTCAAAAATGGTAAAATTTCGAACATTTTAGAATAAAAAAAATTTTAAAAAAAATGATATTGTTTAAAATGACGTTATAAATATTATATGACTAAAAATACATACATAATAAAAACATAAATATGATAAAGGTAAGGTGAGTGTATGTATTTTTAATTATATAATATTTATAACGTCATTTTAAACAATATCATTTTTTTTATTTTTTTTTTTTTTTGACAGTTCACACAATCAAAGAATAAAAAAAAACTAAGTTTTTAACGCTTAATAACTCAGAAACGGTTATAGCTATAAGGAAAGTTGTATGGACTTTTTTATTGTAAATTTTATGGTCTTTAATTTTGAACTTAGGTTTTTTGGACGAAAAACCGTTAGAAATGGAGATAAACTGATTTTTTGGGAAAAAAAAAAGATTTTGTTTGTCTTTTTACCGTTATAAAAAAGCTTGCACCCAACATATCTTGTCGGAATTTTCTAAGCTTATTAAGGAAGGCTCACAGAACGTGTATATACCAAAATTCAGCTTTCTCCAATTTTTTCCTGGACTATGGTCCGAATGAGACAACTGTAATTTTTATTTATGTTATGATATATGTATGTTATTGATATCTGAAAAGTATTAATTAGTTACATTCACTAGATTCAGTTCAATATCACAAACAAAAATTGTAACATAGACGTATTTTCAGTATTATCTTTTATATTGTTTGGTTTTGGTTTTTTGTGTTTAAATAATTTTTACAAATACTGCCACTTTTAAGCTCTAAACTTTTATATATCTTTATTAGACACATTGTTAAAGCTAAAAACATTTAAGCATACAAATGACGCATTGACAGAGGGGAGGGTGACGCATCCAAAATTAAATGACGCTGGATTTGTTTCCTCAGAACACAAAAAACATTCTCACAAAGTTTGAAAAAAAACAAAAATATTGAAGCAACTAGGTACTTCTTATTTTTTTAGACGATTTCATATGAAATGACTACCATGTGTCATATTTTAGAAACTAGAGCTGATAGGGAAATTTCGGTCACAGATTTTAAATTGTCATTGAAAATTATGCTTGTAACATGTAACATAACCCAATCATCAGAAATGCTGTTGTGCAGTGAAATCACTCATAAGTCCATTATTTTTCAAGACATCAACTATACATACGTCCCTTGAATCATATATGATACATAAAATTTATTTATTTCTAGGTCTCCTACGTCTATGTAACATATGTATATGATTCATTAACATAAGTCGGCTTCACTGTCCGCATTCAAACTGTTTGAAAACATCTCCACTCCGCGTCCAATCCTTTTTTCAGAAATTATTCATTATTCACCCCAATTACGAAATTCGTATTTTTAAGTCGTATAATGTGCTTGTGATTTCCTTAATGGTAATATGTCATCATTTTTGGTGCAAAGCTTTTGAGAATTTACGAACAAAGACATTGCAATGCTGGTATTTAAACTTAACAACATAATTTTCAAAAGACATGGCGAAAGGATCAAACATTTTTCGAAAAGAGCACAAAAAGTTCTTTTCGCCATGTCTTTTGATGATGTTATTGTAAACTTTAAAGAACCGTTAAACTATTAAGAAATATTGTTTCCTTAAAGTTAAACAAATGCCTTTACTATAATACTGTACTTAACAACGCAGTGGCCGACCACTGGAGATGACCGACCATACATACAATGCAATAACCCTATCCTAAAAAAAAACAAGTTAGTTTTAATGAAATAATCACACTTAAATGAGCCACCACCAATTTTTATGGGTGGATTTTTAGCTATTTCTCGAATGACCCAATTTGGACTTTACTCCGAAAATGTCAAATTAAAATTCATTTGCAGGTAACATAATGTAGGTACCTATTTTATCAATTTCACATAGGTATACAAAAAAAAAACAGAAAAATAAAATCTTGTGCTGTTTACATATATGTAGGTATGTATTTTAGGATAAATCCTGTTTTTGTACGTTCCCACCTCACCTCTTTTGTACCTAAACAAAAAACAACTTTTTAAGGGAAACCCTTCGCCCGTATGTAAAATATACATATTTTTCTTTTGTTTGAACTTTTGTTTACCTCCTACATACCTACATATGTAGGTATATGCCATTTTTTCTGTGTAACAATTTTAACTTCATCAGCGATAATACTTAGACCTTCTGTACTCGAAGCGCCTCGTCACGTCCTAGACACGTACCACGGTTATGCGAATCTTGTGTGTAGCTTACGTTAGATTTAATAGGCAACCGCACTCCGCACACGAGGCGTAAGCTTCACATATTCGGCGTACATCAGTGTTGGCAGCCAGGCGTACTAATTCATGTACTTAATGAACTTTTTGATTAAAATTTTTTTTCAAAAATTGTAAGTAAATTATGCGTAGTTTGTCTTTGACGAGACACTTCTTGTGCAGAAGGATGAGCGTAGGTGAATCGTTGCTGTATGACGAATCTTAAACGTTTCTATGATGAGATGCTTCGTGTGCAGAAGGCCTAGCTGATACAAAGTCACTCTAGATCTATAGGATCAGTCATGCATTTTATTTATCGCCGCATTTAATTAACTGAAAGAAGCCAACAAAAAAGCCGACAAAAAAACAGTGATAACATCAAGCCCGTACAATGTTTCCCCTTTTTATCTTAACCCAAAAAAAAAAAACTGATAATTTTGTACATTAAATTTTCATTAAGTAATTAAAAAAAAAATATTTCTGCCTGTCTGGCATTAGTCATAAATCTGATATGCTATGAGTTTCCTTTTTACAGTTTGAAAATTGACCATACAAATGAAGTTACAAAGAAATCTCTTCAGAATCAGAAATAAATGATTAACTCGTCGAAGAAATAATAAATTTATCTCAATTAGACTGAAAAGTAAATAAAATAATTTTATTTACTTACCGTCTTTTGTTTGTGTCCAAATTCTTCAATTAGAACAAAAAAAATCACAACCGTTATTTACTTGATTTTATTTCACTTCTATTCACTGGCAGCACCAAAAAATAATAACAACTGCATTTGTCCCGACTAAATCTTGTTTGCTACAGTTGTTCTTTGTTTACAACCACCTTACAGACGTTACACGCATCATCACAATACATACAATCGTGGGTACTAATGACCTTTTGTATACACTCCCCCCCAGTGGTTCTTTCTTCTTTTTCTTATCACAAAGCCGAGAGATATCCAACTCAGAGTATGTACATCACTAACATTAAACAAATTGCACTATCTCAACAAAAACATGAATAATAATTCACAAATGAAACGTTAAAGATGTAAATAAATATGTTTTATTTAATTTTGCTTATGTAACGAATTTCCACTTGACAAGTTTCACTTTTTCACTTTTCCAGAATCAGCAAACTCTAAACAAACGACAGTCGACACTCGACAGTGAACATTGAACAATAGCAAGTAGTAGCAGTTGCACTCGAGGAATTTCGCTTCTACGTACAATTTCGTTTACAAACAAAAAACCTGTATTATGGTTGTTGGTTACCTGTTATTGTGTGCCCCCACTTTAGGAGTTTAGGATTACTTTTTTGTTTAGTGAATTGAATATAAATATAAATACGTACGTAGGAAGGTCGATTTACCGCGGTGTAATTATAACCGCAACTAAAGGCCCGGTTTTTCAGAAATGTTCGCTATGAATGAATCGACAGTAGATACTGATTTCAACATTTACTTTTTCTACCAAATTATAAGATAGCCACTGAGAAAAAGGAAAAGTTGCATTACACTGCTGTTCATTTGATTAGACACATATGCATGATCATTTTAATATCATTATCTTATGATAGGCTTTTGTCGACTTTTTTAAATCGAAGTATAGTAACTTATAACACGTACTACAACAATAACATAGTTTTATCTATAATTGTCTTTTATATCCAGTAACGCCTACGAGTAACTTTCTTTTTTTTATGCTGATTAATACCAGAGTTGTGAAAGAATGCAATACGTCGGTATTTCATTCTTTGAAATCCCAGTCATTTGACTTATCTCTGCGAATGTAGTAAAATACTTTTGCTAAGTATTTTTACTCCAAAGATTAATTCGCAGTCAATTTTGAAGTCTTTTATGTATATTACAATCATTTTAAGCAGTTTAAAGACTTTAAGTTAAAAGAATGCAATACTAAAGACTTATTGAATTCTTTGAAGTCTTTTATAAGTATTTTGCATTGATTGCATTCTTGAAGTCTTTTGATTGCAATCAAAGTACTGCAGTCTTTTGACTACTTTAATGTCTTTTCCTCTTGGAGTATTTTTATTTCTTGGAGTTTTTTTCTGGTTTAAAGTTTAAAAATACATACAAAAAGACTTCAAAGTAGTTAAAAGACTGCAGTACTTATATTGCAATCAAAAGACTTCAAGAATGCAATCAATGCAAAAGACTTATAAAAGACTTCAAAGAATTGAATACGTCTTTAGTATTGCATTCTTTTAACTTAAATTCTTTTAACTGCTTAAAATGATTGCAATATAAAAGACTTAAAAATTGACTGTGAATTACATTGTTAAATACTAGGGTGAAGGTAAATTACTTAAAAATAAGTCTTTTTATTCAATTGATTGCAATACTAAAATGATTGCATTCTTTCCCAACTCCGATTAAAACCATAAGCTACCACTAGCCGTTTTGCGTAGTTAAGTGCTTAAACAAAGAATCCAACAGCAGTAGCATGATAGGAACAAGTATTGCCTCGAATCACCATAAGATGCAAAGACCAACACAGACCGAAGATAATATCTCTTCGCAGTCTGCAACAAACAGCCTTTCGGAGTTGGATCCAGCTTGAAGAGCATGACCATAGTTGGATCCTTTGCGAGTGCATGCCGGTGAGATATTAATTTTATTACTCTATGCGGAGTTTTATATGGCTGCTGGGAAGCGCCAGTGCATTTGTACACGTACATAATATGTCAATGATCTTTGAAATTTGTGATTTTTTTTTGAAAGTATTTTCAGTGGCGTCCTATTTTTCATTTCATTTAAGCAAATTAACTATGAATCTTGAAGTTTTTAAAACTTTCAATAGTTGCACTACGTACTGCCTTTTGGTTCTAAGCTTATCTAACTTATTATTTTGTTGATTTGAATTGAGGAGTTGGAAAACATTTCAGTCACAAAGGCAAAGATAATTTAAGGACGAATCAAGTCTTTGAATGACTTAACGCTTTCCCAACCCAACCCAACGCGAAAGCGTCGCGGAACATTCGCCGACGGCAGTTTTTGGTGTTAATTAACATTGTTTATTTTTAAATTTGTTATCATTGTGAATGAATCGCCATGCAGACGGAATGTTCTGCGTTGGTTTGGGAGAGCCTTTATGGCCCAATGGATAATTTGCAGTATTTCTGTCATTAAACTGGCAAACGTTTAGTCGGTAGGGGTAATTTTCTAAAAAAAATTGAATTAAAACAGAAAAAAATTTATGAAAAAAAAAGAGGCTGTGGCCTGATTAATGAACACGAAGCGAATCGTTTCAGGGTGACGAAAATGAGATTTGATATTACTGCTTTCGCTTTCGTCGCTGTCGTTTTACATTCGCCCTATTTTTGAAATCGAAAGCGAATGCGAAAAGCCATTTCAATTTTTAACGTGTCAATTTCCGATAGGTTATTTCTGGCGGATTGGTGTATGGACAGGACACGGTCGAAAGTGGTATTTTGTTGTTTTCATTAAAATAAACAAAAATGCGAGTTTTACTATTTTTTTTTTTAATAAAAACAAAGTAAAGAAATAAACAACAATATTTTTCTAGATATACTTGCAGGAACCAAAGTCAGCAACAAACAAACTAGCAACAATTTTCCACGGTCATTGAATTTACAGGAGAAAATGAATAGGGATAGCCAAAGGAGCACTCAATGCGCCCACACATCGCAACTTTGGGAAAATATTACTGCAGTTTTATATGGTCACGGGCCTCCTTGACAAAATCCATCAATGTTTTTTTGTTTGTAAAATAAAAGATAGCACAAAGAACTTAAGTGAATGAATTGATCAACAAAATTAACAAAAAAAAAGACTAGGAAGTTCAAGCGGTGAAGAAGAACTTTGCAAGAATTTTCTTTTAACTCACAGATTCGAGGATTTTTATATTTCCTTAACTTGCGTTTTATGCAAAGAATTAAAATACACTATTTCGAATTTAATTTTGCATTTCAAAGCTAAAAACAACAAATCAAGTTGAAATCTCACAATGCATGGCTGCAAAAAAAAAATATTTCCTGGAAACCAGCTGTCAATTATCTGGAAATCTTGGAAGTATAATTTACGACTCGCTTCGAATTCGGTAATTTATCAATATGAAGCGTGTCGAAAAGGAGATATCGAATTGAAAACGATTCGCTTCGTATTCCCTAATCAGGCCACTGGGTGTCACCCTCATTATAGTAACTTCCCATTGATGTCCTCGAAAACCATATAAAGGGTTTCCCAATAGGGACGGGTTAATGTTGACAGCTCGTGGCAGCCATATTGTTTCTTTAATTTTTAATTTAAAAATATCGCCTTTTAATCAGTTACTAAAGACAAATCATCATGGTAAGTTACAGCGTCGAGAAACACGTGCAAATAATAAAACTTTATTATCTAAATAGGTGTTCTCAGTTGATCCCAATTTTGGTCAAAAAATCATCTTTAGCGAGGAGGCCCATTTTTGGATGAATGGGTACGTGAATAAGCAAAATTGCCGGATTTGGGACGACACCAATCCACGCAAGATTCACGAGGTGCCAATGCATCCAAATAAAGTTACTGTTTGGTGTGGATTTTGGGTTGAAGTCGTCATCGGTCCGTACTTCTTCGAAAATGATGTTGGCCAGGCCATCACTGCCGTCAGCGGCAATCGCTATAGGTCCATGATCACCAACTTCTTGTAGCCTAAATTGGATGATATGGAAACCGAAGACATATGGTTTCAACAGGATGGCGCTACGTGCCACACAGCTCAAGACACAATCGATATTCTGCACAAGCGGTTTCATGGCATGGTTATCTCGCGCCGAGGCGACGTGAATTGGCCACCAAGATCGTGTCATTTGACCCCTTTGGACTTTTTCTTGTGGGTTTTTCTTAAGTCGTAGGTCTATGCGAATAAGTCGCAAACCACCGCGGCCCTCAAAGACCACATAATCGATGCCATCGGTCAAATTCAGCCTGATTTATGCGCCAAAGTCATCAAAAACTGGACCTTTCGATTCCGCGCCACCCAGGGAAGCCGCGGCGGCCATTTGAACGATGTTATATTTCACATACATATAATGTCAAATAAAGATAAAACCTTATTGATATCTCATATACAACTTGTTTTATTCAATTTATTATTTACATATTTGCCTTAAGAAATCGCTATGTGCTTAAGCTATTTGCCATGGTACAGTTTTTTTTATTTTTTTTTTTAGTTTATAGGTGTTACTTTTTTTCTTATTAATTATTATTTAAGCCATTTATTTCAAAAGAGACAATTGGCTTACAAAAATACAAAAAATCAGTGGAGTGTAGGTACTTTAAAAATAAAAACACATAATTATGTTAGCTTAGGTTGAGTGTAAGAATTTTTGGAATTAAAACATTTTTGAAAACTTTTTATTTGCAAAATTTTGATTTTAATCTTTTTAAAGGGTATATATGGTATTGGTATATATTTAAGCAAAAATTTGTTTGTTTTCCCAAAATATTTCGGTAAAAAACATTTTTTAAGAGTTTTTAATAGTTTCTTTTTTTTTAGTGTTTTTGCTCTAAAAAAAACTGTTCATTGATTTTTTTTTGAAAAAAAAAATTACCATTTGTTGACTACCTACGTCGTTGTAATGTAGACGAAAAAAAAGACTGGGTTCGGAATCATTATTTGTTCTTGAAATATTTGAGACGAACATTATTTTCAACTGTTTTTCTTAGTTTAAAAAAGTATCAGTTGAATTTTTTCTTTAATGTTTACCAATTTTGTATTGCGTAATTATTTTTAAAATCAAATTATTCTGAAGTGAATATCTTTTTCCGCTCTCGAGATATTCGAGACAAATGACATTTTACAGCTCCTTTTTAAATTGTAAAAAAACGGTGAATTGAATTTGTTAGAAAATCTTTTCAGCACATTATGACATTATCTGTAAAAATAAAATTCGATATCCATATTTGTTCTCGAGATATGGTGGACGAAAAAATTACCCCGAACGTATGTACGTACATACACTTACACACATACAGACATCTTGCTAAAATCGAAGGATTCTGATTCTAGAAACCTCAAAACGTGAAGATATCAAAAATTCAATGGGAAGTTAAAACTACGACACCACTTTCAATGTCCTGTTATACCGTCCTGTAAAGACAGAAAACCTTTCTTTTGTTATCTTTTTAAATAAAGTTCTTTTAAGCCCGTATGACACTACATTTTTTCTTCATTTTTAATGCATTAAAAATAAAACTAGAGTAGTTTAAACAATTTATAATTGAAAATACCGATATGAGTGAGCGCGTACACAATAAGCACATTAATGTAAAAAAGTGACAAAAAATTTATTAAAAATGAACATATTTCAGATTCTGGCTGCTTTTTTTACTTTTCAGAAGTGGAAAATTAAAAATTATTTCAAAGTACACTGTGACTACAAAAAAAAAAGTATACACTTGGCTCATGAGAACACTAGGTTTTTGGTGTATATTTACTTTTGTGGACATTGTAATTGTCAAAACATAATGTCGTTCTTTTCATAAAAATACTAATTTTTCTTTCCCTCTTTGCTGACACTATCCAAGTCATGATTTAATGAATTAAAAATGAAGGAAAAATGTAGTATCATACGGGCTTTACTAAAAAAACTAATGTTGAATTCTTTTCAACCCTTTGACAGCCAAAAAAACGATTATTTTCTAAACATATCGATTTGTTTAGAATAAATAATCAATTTTTCTAAACAAAATCAAATAGTGCATTTTTAGCAAAATCTACACACACTCTGAAGATTTGACATTTCTCATTCTTTTGATTAATTTTTTTCTTTGTCGGGCCGCAGAAAAAAGTGAATAATTTATAAATTCAAGAAAATAATTGTACATAAATATAAAACATTGTGTTTATTGGATTACAGAAATATAATATACATACGTAAGTGCTTAAAACGAATCCAATTTGGAATATTTATTAATTTCTGGGCGCAATAATTTGTGTGTAAGAAATCCTGTCAAGTTACCCACACAATCACATTAAATAATCGATTTTAATTAACAAAATTCTTTTCATCAAAAAAAATATTCGGTTTTAAATGGTTGAAAGGAATTCCACATAATGTTGAATTCTTTTCAACATTTTGACAGCCAAAAAACCCATTATTTTCTAAACATATCGATTTATTGAGAATAAATATTCAATTTTTCTAAACAAAATCAAAAAGTGCATTTTTAGCTAAATCTATAATACTATGAAGATATGACATTTCTCATTCTTTTAATTAATTCGTTTCTTTGTCGTGTCGCAGAAACAAATAGTCTAACGTGAATAATTTATAAATTCAAGAAAATAATTGCACAAAAACAAAAAAAATTGTGTTGATTGGATTACAGAAATATAATATAAGTACTTAACCCTAAGGCTTACAAGTTACAATACATTTAAATTTTCTTACTAACACATACAAACCTGAGCAACTTGCTCGTCAACTGGCTTACCATTTTTGAAGCCAGTAGAGAAGACAGTGGCCTCGTTCAGACTTGTATATAAATCGATATAGATAGCTTTTCGTTGAAAATTTAATGAAAAATTAAATATTCTTTCTACCACAACTTTTAATGCGAGGAGGGACCAAGCAATTTTAACATTTCCAAAATAGGCAACTGTCAAATATGATAGAAGGAAGGCTATGATTATGATGAATTATAAAAAAATCTCTTAGAAATCCTAATTTTTTGAGAGTATATTTTTTGCTTGGGAAAAATGAGAGTTTTGAGGATTTCGGGTGACATTTGGAACATTCTGTTACCGATTTGTCAAGCCATAGACTGTCAAATTAAATTGAAAGATTGCTACGGAGATGACGCATTGGAAAACTTAAAGATATCTGATTTTTTAGATTAAATTTTAAATTTTATGCGCGGGAAAAGGCGATTTTAGCGCTTTTGGGTGACATTTTGGAACGAAATATTCTTCGTACCTATCTGTCAAAGTATGAACTGTCAAATTCCATTAAAGGATGGCTACGATGATGATGGATTAAAAAATCTCAAAAAAATCAATTTTTTTTTAAATAATTTTTAAAAAAATCGAAATTTTTGAATTAGATGAAAATCAATACATGGTACTTTGACGCGACAGAAAAGTCTGTCAACGCATCCGTCAACGCATTGGCAGAATTATGCGTTGACCATCGCACGACTTGATGCAGAATTCGACGTCATTTTATGTTAGGTAAGAAAAAATCGTAGTCCGATGCCAAATCAAATTCAATAAAAATGTGTATTAAGAATCCTAGATAGGCTATCCTAGTAAAAGCTGAACGTGATCGCAGATACTTGAAAGCAACTTGCTTACAAGTTGCGTGCCGCCTACGTCACATCAAATTCACGTATACGAACTTGACAGTCAATCTATGTAGCCAACTGGCTTGCCAGTACTTGCTCGTGTGGCCTCAGGGTAAAACGAATACAATTTGGAATATTTATTAATTTCGGGGCGCAATAATTTGTGTTTTAAAAATCCTGTCAAATGTTACCCACACAATCACATAAATTAATCGATTTTAATTAACAAAATTCGTTTCATCAAAAAAAATATTCGATTTCAAATCGTTGAAACGAAATCCACATAAAACTTTAAAAACTTAAACTTTTAATTAGTTTTCAAAATCAAAATTTTGAACAAAAAAATGTTCTTTTTTTTAATTTTGAGTTTCCAAACACTGTTCATTCAAAGAATTTATTCTGGCTTTGCAAGAATGTATACGATTTTTGTATTTTCTCAATCCTATTTACAGGATCTAGCTTTTTATCACCACTTAGGTGAATCACCTTGTATAGTGTCGGGTGGAAACTAACTAACTTTGGATTTCTTCCCGACCACTGGCTTGTATATTTATATACCTAACCGATTTTAAGAAACCCCGTTTATATATCAGGCAAAAATACAAACCGAAGAGGTCATTTTCTGACCATAGCAACATGGTTTTGTAAATGTTTGACCTTAAGAATTAATCTGAAGTCCTAAAGTATTACATATATAAGCGCCCGATATACCTGTGAAGTTCTTTCTTTTCATTTGTATGTTCTCTTATACAAAAATATTCGGAGAGAGTTAAGCGATTTTTGTCATGTTTCTGATGTACCTAGTTTAAAATTAAACGGTTTAAAATTAAACAAAAGTTTAATTGGGCAGGTATAAATGTACTTATGTACTCGTATATAATACGAATTTTCTGTTTTGAAATAAACCGACAAACCATTAAAAAACTTCTGAATTAATTTTAATGAAATTAATTTAAGAACCTCTTTTTTTTTCCTATAATAAAATAATGTATTCATGTTAATATGAAAATTTCATTTGTGTCTAAGTATATTAACCGGACTGTATGTACCCATTCTGTATCTACTCGACTACATACATTTATGTACTTAAAACAATTTTTCTAATGATGTTTGTTCTTTGTTATCTGCCAAAATACAATTTTGAAAATCCGTTCTTCTTCAAGTTGAGCATAGTTGTTGTTTTTTTTTTTTTTAAATGGGACGAGCATAGGTGCGAAAATGAAATGAAATGAAAATGTTAGGGGCATATTACCTTTATCTACATGGTAACGGAGGGCAGGAGTATTGACAAAACAGTAGAGCAACACAAAGAAAATAACCAAAAGGAAAAACCATAGAAAAAAATAAAATATGAACTCACAATTGTATATACATACATAAATCAAATGAAGAATGAAGACGATGCATTAAACTAGAACAACTTTGTGTGTGTCTATTTTGTATTTCCCGTGCACGTGTTATTTTTATTTATAATTTTATACACAAATAAAAGGAAGTCTATTTGCATCATTTTGATACACAAGAAAGCAATTATGTAAACCAAGGAAAATTAGAAGAACGAAGCAGAGTCACCGCACACAGTACCTACCTACACTGTGAGCAAGGAATGTTGATGTTGTTTAATAAGTCCGCCAAACCGCCATGCGTCAAATTGTAACTGACATACAGCTTCAACTTTGTTGACAAATTCACATCCCACAATTCGCAAGTTTGTGTGCTTTATTATAGTCCGGGATAAATAAAGGTGCAAGACAGAAATAAATATACCGTTACAAATGATGGTTCGCTTTTTTTCAAATTGTTAGAATGAATTAGGTATATAAACATACATGCATAACATAGGTGATGGTATTGTATATCTTTTTGTTTAAATATGTTGTGTTCCGATTTAGTAGGTACTCAATACGCATGGAATCTTGATAGTTGTTTACTATATCAGATTTCCTCAATATTTAGAACATTCTGATCAAAACATTTTTTTTTGTTTTTTTACTTTAACCATCCCTTGATGTCTCCCCTCAAGTTTTCGATAAAATTTAGGCCCGAGCTTTGGACCGTCTAATCTTAAAAATGACTTCTTGAATACGCAAACACCTTCTTAGCAATCCTTTGACAACTTTTTGGATCATTATCGTCCATAAAACAAATTTTATGGGCATGATTTCAAATGAATAATACTCCATAACATGTTCCTCCATGTCTTTATAAACTTTCTGGTCAATTCGAGCATTTTTTTCTAACTTATCGACCATACTATGCCAAGTCAATGTACCCCAAAATAAATTAAGTTATATTCTGTACTCTGTACCGTCTTAAGAGTGTTTCTGTCTAGTTTCGACATGGCACTAGTCAGTTTTTTTTAGGTAAAATCTAGACTAGGAAAACTTGTCAAATATACGTCAAGCCCTTGCAAGTTTTCAGTAAGTAAAATTTAGTAGAGGAAAATGTTTCATACTCTCGTGAGGTTCTCGCTAGTAAGAACTTGTTGGATGTTTTCGGCATCCTATCAAACTAAGCACTATCATTATTAATACATATGCAAAATTTTAACTAAACAAATTGAATCGATAAATCAAAAAATACAAATTTTAACTTTTATTATTATTGATCAGTTTTGGTTTCAAAAAAAAAAGTTAAAAATTTCACGTTCTTGTAAATCCTGCCAAGATAATCATATAGGTATTTACTTTCGAAAATCTCTATTTTCAACCACCCACCCCGCCAAAGGCTTTTTGATCTTTTCATTAAAATTAATCAAAAATTATAATTTACTGTCTTAGGTGCCAGTTATAGCTATCATTGAAAACCATAATTGAAAATGTTAGCTGTTGATTTTGAGACCCTTCGAAAGTTTAATCATTGAATATTTTAATGCAGAAATATAGCTTACGACTTCAAAAATATTTCTCTTTCAAATAAATTTCATTTTGACCCATATCTTCCCCATAACGTAATTTTTAATTTTTTCAATGATAATTGGTAAGGTAGTTCATCATTGAAAAATTAAAAGTTACATTATGGGGAAGATATGGGTCAAAATGAATTTTTTTTGAAGGAGAAATAATTTTGAAGTCTTAAGCTATATTTCTGCATTAAAATCTTCAATGATTACACTTTTGAAAGGTCTCAAAATCAACAGTTAACTTTTTCAATGATGGTTTTCAATGATAGCTATAACTGGCCCCTTAGGTAGATAGAGATGGCGGTCACAAGCATCCTCGCTCGATGACCCAATTAACGCTGTAGTGCGCCGTTTTGATACCACAACTCGTTTGACCTGTGGATTAAAAGAACACTTTTTTAAGAAAATGAGGTGATAGACCTCCCAACGGATCATTTACTGTCTTAAACTATATTTATTTAATACCAGATGGTTCATCTCAAGTGGTTCATATCCGGTTGTTTTGTGGTGGGATGTAGCTTAGATTAAGCGCATTTTTGTACTTTTCTTCAAAAATAAAAGAAGACTCACTACAGAAATGATCCTGTGAAGTAAATAGTCTTAATTGTAAAAAAATTAAGCGCATTTTGTACACTATATTAAATCAAATAATATGATAACAAGAGTATTTTACAAAAATGCCCAGTATCATACGAAAATTGCTTTAATATCGTATTAAATTCAAAAAAATTTATTACTATCGGATCACAACCGATACTAAAATACCTGCTAGGGCCTTGCCAGAATCTATTTAAAACTCTTAAGTGCCATGTCGAAAACTAGAATGTTTTTCTACGCGGGATGTCTTAATTTGTAGGTCAAAAGGAAATTTGATATTAGAAGCCCTCAGAACAAAAAATTAAATCAAAAATACACTCTTAAGACGGTACAGGATAAAACTTAATTTATTTTGGGGTGCATTGACTTGGCATAGTATGGTCGATAAGTTAGACAAAAATGCTCGAATTGACCAGAAAGTTTATAAAGACATGGAGGAACATGTTATGGAGTATTATTCATTTGAAATCATGCCCATAAAATTTGTTTTATAGACGATAATGATCCAAAAAGTTCTCAAAGGATTGCTAAGAATGTGTTTGCGTTTTCAAGAAGTCATTTTTTAGATTAGAAGGTCCAAAGCTCGGGTATAAATTTTATCGAAAACTTGAGGGGAGACATCAAGGGATGGTAAAGGTAAAAAAAAAACATTTTGATCAGAACGTTCTAAATATTGAGGAAATCTGATAGAGTACACAACTATCAAGATTCCATGCCTTACACGAAAATATCCAAGGAATTTTGTCTGAAATTATAAAGAATTAAGGTTTTCCTACAATATATTCACATTAACATATTGAAATTTCAAAGATTTTTAATGTTATGACAACCTTTTGTTTCCGTTCTTAATTATATTGCCAGACTAAATAAGAGTTAAATTAATGTTTATTTTTTTCCTACAAATATTCTCATGCTTATATTTTTTAAATATTACTCAAAGTGTACCGTAGTTCATTGGCTATTATTAAAACCACTACTCAACCTCAACAGATTTCCCAAACAAAAGTTATGCATTTTATATAAATATCGTTTTTAATTAGGCCGCCACGATCAATCGGGCAGACGGCAAAAAATTTTCTTGTAAACAATGTTATATACACTTTTGAAATAATAAATCAATCTATATATCTACCTATCCAGAATTAAATTTTTAAAATCGATATTTTAGTCTGGGTTCCAGTGGGCTTTAAAGAAAGAGCTAAGCTCACCAGGTTTAAGATTCCTGTAACAAAAAACCAGCCCTGAATAATTGAGCTCTTCATATCCATTTTAAGTTAATACTGTAAGCGCAATTTATTGCTTGATTCGCAAGTTACACATCTTCTTTTGCATATTATGTGAAAATACGTTTCTTCGTATACCTTTCAATAATTTTTGAAAATTAAAGCATTTCTCTATTTAATGGTTAGGAGAAACTATGACTAAATTTGTTTTTAAAATAACTCTAAATTTATGACTGCAACAATGCAATGAAAACAATATCGAGATTACTTCAGCAAAAGAAAATGAAAATGACGGTCTCAAAAAGTTATTGAAACTGCCATTTTTACATTACAAGACATGCATGTTCAGGAAAAAGAAATCTCAGCGGGCTCTGCAATTTCAGCTGCCCCTGCCTGCACAGGATTCCTTAGCAAAAATTCGCAGTTTGACTGTAAAAATACTGAGGAAAATAAAATTTTCGCTTGCTCTGCAAAATCTCTGAGATCTTATTTTTGTGAACACACCAAATGCTTCTGAAAATTTAAAATTATAAAAATGAAATGGACGAAGAAAATTCAAAGTTAGTGGTAATTTTCTTTATTTTTTATTTACGTATTGGGCAAGTTTAGAATTCGTGCAAAAAAAAAATTTCGAGATAATAATTTTCCCTAAAATTACGATGATGGAGAACGCCAAAAAAGTGGTTCTAGCAATTCTCTCTGTCTGTCCGTTTGTCCGTCTACCTGTACCTCGACCTGCAGCCTAAACGGCTGAAGCGATTTTCTTCAAACTTCGGACGTAAGGTTCTTATATGATTCCCTAGAGGGGAAATTGTAAATTTTTTTAAGCTTAAAAAATAACGGTACCTTTCATACAACCAATTAACAAAAATGGATTTATTTCAAAAACAGCTCTAACGATTTTCAAAAAAAATACGATGTAATAAAATCACTAAAGTAAATATTTTGGTAGAAAAAAAAATTTATAACGGTTATTACCGGTATCTTTTTACAACCGATTTTTTGGTTTTAAAATTTCTCGTTAACTACTACAACGATTTCAACCAAATGTTTTATACAAAAGGTCGCTTAAAAAAAAAATATTTTTGGATTTTAAAAAAAAATTCTCGTTAACTACTACAACGATTTCAACCAAAACTTGTATACAAAAGGTCGCTTACAATTTTAACAATTTTGCATAATAAAATTTTTAAAAAAAATAATTTTTGGATTTTTAAAAAAATATTGAAATTTGAAAATTCAATATCTTGAAAATTGGCTAACTACTAAAAGTTGGCATACCAAATTTTATTTTAAAAAATGTTCAAGATTTTTTATGTATAAAAAATTTATTTAAAAAAAAAACCGCTCTTACGATATTTGATTTTTTTTTTATAAATTAATACTGAATTCTTACATTAAACAAATCAGATGGCATACTTCTTTTTGAGCTGTATCTGTTTTAGCTATTAAAATAACTAATTTATAATAATTCCTAGTAATCATTTATATTTTAAATTGTTTTTAAAAACTTTTTTTTTAATGATATAATTTTATGGAACCAATAAATATGTACATTGTCTATTTCAAGCTACGTTAAAGTTGTTAGCTACGAGAGCAAGTTTTGTGCGATCCAGTCGTACCCTTTTTTTAAGTGAGGTGCTAGTAAAAAAAAGTTACTAGGTATGTACTAATATTTATTTTTCGAAGTCCAGGTTTTCATACCAATATTTACAAAACTACTTTATGGCACACTAGCCGTCGGTCGTTGATGATCCACCGGGCACGTAACAACACATCAACAAATACTTTTATTTCTTTGATATCATACTTTGAATACTAAATACATAAATATATAGAAATGCCTGCGGTTTCATTCTGACATTGACATTGACTCACTAATTTAAATCAACTGCACCCATTTTAAATCTGTCTTTAACTTTCCACAAAGCTTATTTTCCAGATGTCGATGGTTGTATCTTATGAACCATACAGAAAAATCCCGAAAGTCAAGTTAACCTATGTACATATCTTTTTATTACTCAATCTTTTAATAATTAATTAAAGATGCATTAGAGCTGAAAATTTATTAATTTCCAAAAGATGATTGAATTTTTAATATTATGGCCACCCTATTAGACATGCTATTTCGTACTTATTTGTGCTTCTGATTTTGTATTTATTATTTTTTTAATGAATAATTTGAGTCATCGCATATGTACCGAGATCCCGAGGCCGCCAGACATACGTACACACGTTACTTGATCAGAGCCAACATTTTACCTGTGATACTACTATAGGTAAAAACAACTGGATACTACGAAACTTATATATTTAATTAGTTGCCCAATGAGCATATAAAAATAAGCTTTGGTACTACAACATACTCGTATATAGCACAATTAGTGGGGTCGATTAACATCAAATTTCGAGATGATTTGTTTTTGCCGGACAAAAGCACTATTTTTTTTAGGTCCTAAGCTCGCGATTTAGGGTAAGACCCGTTTCGTCGGCCATCTTGTATTTTATAGCCGCCATTTTGGAATTAGGTATTTTATAAATATCTTGGCTTATAAATCACTTAGGACCACAAACTTGTTGTCGCGGTATACACATTTGGGATCAGGGAATATAACCACACTATTTTTAAATACATAAGTTTGCAAATATATATGCAGGCGGCACGAGGGCCATGCTCCAAGACAATAAAATATAATATTTGGGGTCAGAGAATACTTATACACAATTTTTAAATGCATCTGACTATATGTATTCAAGGAGGGGAATGGGTGTATGACACCCCCTCCCACCTAAAGCCCAAGAGAAAAGTATCAATAATAGACAATCTTCTTTTAGTCCAAAGTGAGAAAAGAAAGAATCCGTTGTTAGTTTTTTGGAAAGCTTGCATAAATTCTACAGCTTCATACGAATTCTACTGGGGTAAGAATTATGTACAAAAAAACATCATTCTGAATTCAACCAGAGATGAAAACACAGAAGTGGTCGTTGCAAAGACCGACGCGACATACGGCTAGTTGAAATTAAATAACCATGGTTATATTGTACGCGAAGACATAATTACAGTTAACAGACAATTTAATTTTGTAATTTACCTTTATATTTATTTATTAAATATATTTAATAGGTATAAGTTTACAAGGTAGCATTTATTAAGTTTTTGTTCAAAACATTTGAATTGTTTGCCTTTCTTTCATAAAAACTGGTAAATGTGGAATATGCTGAAAGTAAGGTTATTGTCGTCACATGTGATGACGGGGTTATTTTCCGAGGAACTGGTTCTAGCATGCCATCTTGTGACCGTGAGAAAGCAGACACTAGACTGATCACTGATCATTCAATTACGGGATGCAATTTTGAATGGCTGTAGTAGGTGTATAGTTCGTACAGTTAAGACGGACGTGGTGGTAATGCTATTGGGAAGTTCCATCACTTGATGATCATTTAATTTTATAAACGTTAATGCTATTTACGTGAAACTGGGTGTAGATGAATCCTTGGCCCTCGCCATATTCCACAGTTTCCCGGGATGTGATACAACATCATATTTTTGTATAGTTTGTATAGGTGTATAGTTCGTACAGTTAAGACGGACGTGGTGGTAATGCTATTGGGAAGTTCCATCACTTGATGACCATTTAATTTTATAAACGTTAATGCTATTTACGTGAAACTGGGTGTAGATGAATCCTTGGCCCTCGCCATATTCCACAGTTTCCCGGGATGTGATACAACATCATATTTTTTGGAAGAGGCAAGAAATATACGAGCGAGGTTTGGAATTGTTATCTTCAGGTGACAGATACCTTAACGTATATTGCTTTCCACCCTTACACAGAACTTGATGGTGATAGTGAACATTTTGAAACACTAGAACGCTTCACCGTTATATTGTATGATAAAAACAGTAATTCGGACAATGTGAATGATACCTGTTTTGTCAGAAGACTAAATCGATGGAGAAACATCCACCAACGAAAGACGCAATAATTCAACACTCAAAGCGGGCTGCACATCAGGCAGGAGTATAGTGTACCAGTGAGCAAACACATAGTCAACAGTGTGGTCCTAGTCCAGTAGGCTGAGGCTGGACTCAGAAAGAAGATGCACCATGGACTTATGTATGGTACACATTTACCAATTGCTTCCAAGGAATGTAATGCATTGGTGAAACACAATTGCAAGAGTCAAAAAGCATGTACTGGTAGGTGTGCTTGTAAGGCTACTCGTTGGAATTGTACTGAACTTTGTAAATGCCAATGTTTGAATAGGACATTATTGTAGAGACGTACAGCCACAAATACCAATACTGATGGACTTCTCAGTAAACGTATGTTCGATTTTATTAAAATTTCTATGAACCAATTGACTCCAAACATTTTGTTTTGGATAAATGTCAAAAATGTTCGGCGCCGAACTATTTGGATATTCAGCCTTAGAGCAAGTTCAAAAATAGGTAGTAATATCCTTTTTTTTTAAATTCTCCAACTAAATTGAGGTGAGTTTTTTCCAGGGAAACATCATTTATTTTCCACCGGAAAATAGATTTACGATATCTACTTTTTTCATTGGAGTTTTTTCCCATTTTTCGAACATTGTTTATGATTGGAGAGTCTCATACGGGAGAAAAAATCCGGGGGAGATTTTATTCCCCATAAGGCTGATTATATTTTATTTTCTTGGAGCAAGGGGGTCATGGCCCCTGCATATATTTGCAAACGTATGCATTTAAAAATAGTTTGGTTGTATTTCCTGACCGAAATATGTAGACCGAGGCATCAAGTTTTTGGTCCTAAGTGATTTAGAAGCGACCCAACTTGATCAGTTAAACATCTTAAAGGTATCTGACTGAAGTTAGGCCCCACTGTAGGTGGGCATGACAACACCTCCTAACATAAAACATAAACAAAATCAGCATTAATAAAATAAGGCTATTTTGCAACACAATTATTATTATGATTCGCTACCTGCTAATTGTCCGGGGATTCAAGATTTTTGGTAGTAAGAAGATTGTAAGTAACGTAGGAATGTCTCGCGACACTGCGATCAAAGTCTATTATAATGAAATCAAATAAATTAAAATGTATTAATGTGTGCCATTTTTACATTTTTTTAATTAAACTCATACACATTTTATATCCAGTAATTTTTACATTTTCAGTTAAACTCATACACATTTTATATCAAAGTCATTTATAACGAATTTTGCTTATTCCATTATCAAGGAGTAAACAAAATGAGCTATAAATGACTTCGGATATAAAATGTGTATGTATGTGTCATAAGTCCAGTTATTTATAACGCATATTGCTTACTACTTTATCAAGGAGTAAACAAAATGCGTTCTAAATGACTGGATTTTGTGTATGAGTTTAACTAAAAAATTGCAAAAATGACACTCATTAATATTATTGCGGTTTCTGATTTTGTGTTTTTATTTGATTAGTTTTCAGTTAAAGTAAATTCAAAATTGTTTCCATTTACACAAACAAAAATGAAAGGAATTTTGTTTGTGTGTCCCTTTCTTAGGTGCAAGGATTTCCTTATTCTTTAATCAAATGCTCTATAAATACTAAACACATCTGTTTACTATTTTATTGAGGGTTATTTCTAAACACACATATTAGTTGGCATAAACATTTGCATTGGTGTTACCATAAAATGCCCTTAGTTCATTCCCGACCACTGGTGTTTTAATTGCGTAGAGCAGTCGTGTCAATTCGAATCAGATTGCCGGATATATGTATGTAATTTTCGCAAGGATAATCGACCTCTAAAAATTATACCAAGAACAAATTGGATGTAGCCGAGTGGTGATGATCTATCAGGTCGTGGTCCATCTGGTTACGAGTGGCTCCATCAGTTCCTTTAAGGGCATAATGTACAAAATGCACAAAATACCGGCTGTAGCATATTTGTGTAATTCATATAGTCCTTAATGGCCTTATAGCTAACATTAAGTTAATTTTGTATCCTTGAGTATGACCAAAATTAAAAAAACATATTGCCTGCTGTACCCATACTATTTATGTTATATTTACTTAAAATATAAAAACCATAAGCTTATGAATAGTTAAAACCGTACAAAAAAATGTGTAACAAAACAGACTGCATTCTAGGATCTTATCAGGTCTAGTAGTAGTGGGGTGAAGTATGTTATGATACAATCTGCACCAGCTCGTCTAAAACATTTCATTGACTCCATAAGGACTGTTTCTAAGTCAAAGGCTCCACTTTTAGCAGCGTGATAGAGCATTGCGTATTCACCCGAAACCTGAATAAAATTAAAGCCATTAGATATTTAAGAAGACCATTATGTTAATTTTCTTGATTTTGAATTGAATAAGTTAGATATTTTTACACAGATAAATGGATGGATATATGAATTCAAAATAAAAACATATTTCAATGAAGGAAGTCTTGTGAGTTATGAAAATTATAAAATGTATACCCCATCAAGTATACTCTTGTCTTGTCTAGGCTGGTGACACCTGTTCACTAAGAAATCGAAAAAATCATCTTCTCCGATTGACTGATTTATTTTAACTAGTATAGCCAACAGTTCACATATCTAAGGTATTATCATGCGCAGGTTGACAGAGTTTAAAAATGGATGTTCGTGTGAAATCAAAGTAAAAAAGAAAAATATGTGATAATTGTTTGAAATTAAATTAATTTTGCGATTGTTATTAGATAGTATTAATTCATTTAATCATATTTAAGTGTCAGCGGAGAGAAAAAGAGATATTAGTATTCTTTTGAAAAGAACGACATTATGTTTCCACAATTACAACTTGGAAATGCCAAAAATTTTCCACCTTTCCTTGCAGGCTCAAATTTGGTAAATCAAAATGATAACCTAGTTGCCATTGAACATTCATTTTCGATTCCAATAAATTCCGAGAGAAACTGCGACCATAGTTCTAAACTTTCGACCATGGGAAAAATTCCGTGGGAAATTTTATTTACGATAGCCCCCAATATCTCACAAAAGTATTTAATTATAGAACTGAGGTCTAAATATGGAGATCCCTTTCATTGTCGAATTTGTATTTTCTTATTCTCAAAAGCGCAAATTCATTCATATTTTTTTTTTCAATTCGGCAACAATCCGTCACCTAGAAACCTTACGCTTTCAAACAAAAAATGGAAAGCAAAAGCGCTTTTGAGAATAATGTAGCAACCCTGGCAGATGAGAATAAATCGTGTTCCAAATCTAATCTCATCAACTAGTCTAAGAAGGCTATGCGGTTTCTTTGAATGAGAACTAATATACAAAATAAGAACGAATGAAGAATAGACCTAGCGTCATTTTGTATGGAATTAAATAAATATTAAATTGAATTTGGAAAGCGTCTGTCTTAATTAATGAAGTTGTTTAAAGAGAAAAGTTTATAATAAGAAAAAACAAATCCGCCAATCTGGAGGCCAAATATCGACAAGACGCACTCAAAGATTGAAGCTTTGAGTGCATCTTACAGCCATTTGGCTCTACGGAAAATATCTTGGGCCCCATAGCCGTGTCTAGGGCACTCAGTTCTCTTATTAAATATGATTTCAAGTTCCTATACTGCACTGCATTTTAAATGCAGTATTACATACAAATGCCCCACCCCGACATTAAATACTTTCATATTTGTGAGCTATCGCTCACATCGCCAAAAAAAATTGATGTGAACTCTTAAGTCTATGATTATTTGGAGAAATCTCGCATTAATTCTGTGTGTAAAACTACATGGTTTACTATTTCTAAAACCAGAATAAGAAAGCTTGGAATGTTTGGGAGGAAAATCCTGCGGATCTGCAGGGGACTATACTTCGACCAACGACGAGAAATGCATTACAGCAACAAGCAACTCTACGAAGCTTCCGGAATAACACCCCTGGACAAATACAAGAGCGATGTTGCCGAAAGATTGACGAGCAATCTTTGCAATCATCCGAACCCAATTGTGAGAACCATAACAAGCGAAGAGAGATACCCAGAGCCACGATACCTGGATGTAACAGCAATTGGACGAAGAAATTATTTCTATCAACCGGCGGCGACGGAGCTATACAGCGTCAAACTACCACCTACTTTGTAGCCACCCTTACCTCGCATCCTACCACAAAGACACCCGGATATGAACAACCCGAGGTGAAACATCCATAATAATGTAAATAATATAAGACGATCAAAGAAATTTTTTTAAATCTATATCTATATTCTATATACATATATAAAAATGAATCGTGGTTTGTGCGGCTGCTTAAAACTTGAAAACGGCTGGACCAAATTGGATACATCCTTCTGGTGGTTTGTTTGTAATTGTTCCGCGAAGGTTTGGGAAAACAAAAATTCTTAAAATTCTCAACAGGTGGCGCTGTATGCGCTAATTTCGTTTTTTAGCAGGATAACTCGAGAATGAATCGTTCGATTTTGACGATTTTGGGTTTGATGGATTTGTACTGACAGAATAATTCCATATACATACATAAATATTATATAACTAGCCATCCCGTCCTCGCGTTGCTGCTTCGCACAGTTTAAAGAATGATTATTTTGTGACTATATAAGGCTAACCGCAATTTCTACTATATGCCTTTCAAATAAAATATTTCATGTTCTCTCACGAACCAAGTTTTTAAAAATATAAAAATAGACTTTTTTGATGTTTGCGTAACTCAATTTCTTTTAATTTTAAAGTTTCCGGATAAACAATGTTGTCACTAAACAACTTTTGTATGATTGAAATAAATTTTAATCCTTAAACTTCGGAAACAATTTTGTCTGCACCATGGTAGTTAATTTTGTCTGTTATGATGTTCAAGTAAGTTCTATAATTTTATTCAGCTCGGTTCAAAATCGAAAATATTTAATTTTAAAGTTTTTCCCTGAAGGCCACGCTTTAAACACTTGTTGAATGATTTAGGGCCAGTTTGTTCACAGTGGGTTAAATTTAGTATGTGACTTTCATAGGCTTTAATTAACTAACGCTAATTAACGAAAATTAACTGATTAATGAAATCCATGATTAGCAACTCATACTTTGCATTTTTTAAACAAAATTTGATCAACAAAAACATTTGAGGATTTCCCCGCTCCACTAATCATTGATTAAAGATTATCAGCTGTGAACAAACTGGCCCTTAAATACACAATTTCCTTAAAACTAAGAAAATACTTTTTAGATTTGTCGAATAGAATTTTGTGAAGACATACTGTTGTTAAAAATATTTTATCTTATCATTTTTTTTAGAAGAACAAACGTTTTAAAAATGTTTGGATGATTGAAATAAAATTTTACCATATGAGTGTTTTTTATAATACAAATTCTATATACTACTGAAATACATCAGCCAAGTAGAAGACTTAGCATTATTTAATTGGACTAAGCTAAGTCTTCTACTTGGCTGATGTATTTCAGTAGTATATAGAATTTGTATTATAAAAAACACTCATATGTTAACAATGCCAGGCCACGGGTAACAAAATTTCCAACAATTCTTGATTAGAAATTCTAATTGGGTTGGATATAGTTCACATTCGATTTTCGCTGTAAAATTGATGTAAGCTGGACTGAACTTAATAAAAATTGCGTCTTGACAAGGCCCTCACTGTCAACTGAAGAGTCCTAGTGAGAACGCCGGGACGAAACGCCAATTTTTATGGACTAAAGGCCGTTAAAAGCTATATTGAACCATACAATTTTACCTAAAACTGAAGAAATACTTTTTTTCTGCAACACTCAACAAAAGCAAACAATTTCAAGTGATTGTTGTTCATTCAAACATTTAATATTAATATATGGCGGAGCGAATGCTATGCAGCCTAGCTGTGAGTTTTGTATCACACGAAAACCTTTTTATTTATTTTTTTTAATTGACCAGTTCTTATTTAACACAAGGCGAAAATGTATTTTACTATGAAAATACATACGGTAAAACTTTGAAATGAGAAAAATTTCAGAACTACCGACAAAATTTTTATTTTTCAGTGATATTAGCAGAAGTCTGAAATATTTTTTTTTTATTCCGGACTTTTTTCAACATTTTCTATTGGACAACATTTCCTTTGATGACCCACATTTGATAGGCGGACCCAAGGTACTGCTGTCGAAAAAATATGTTTTCATTGGTGCTTGCCTTTTTGGAGAGCCTTTAGATCTTGTTACAGGATATGTTTTCCAAACAAAACAAACAGAAGGAATATTTAAAAATAATAAGAAAAAAAAATGTATTCCCTACGCGGCGGCAATCAACAACTAGCAGCGCGGCACGACAATTTCTTGCTTTTGTTACTCTATTAGATGACTGACCTACCTTCTATCTGTAGTCTGCACTTAAATAAAATATTAAAAGTCTTATGGGTGAGGATGAGATAGTCGAGGTGCCTATGAGTAAGAAAGGGAAATCCAAATAATTGAGTACGTTTCTCTAAAATGGCAGTGGAAAGGGGGAGGGGTGTTAACGCATTGCAGCTTAGCGAAAAAAGCTTGCAGAATTCCTGACCTAAAAACTTGAGTTGAAAAACGAGTCGGTTAAGATTCAAAAAGAAAGAAAAAGAAAAGCTTCGACTCGAAAATTAAAGATCAATGCATAAAGGGTTCATTGATCCTGGAATGAGGAAAATTGTGCAGAAAATTCCACTTTTATTTAGTTGCGATGCAGGATTAGAAATACGGGAGTTAATAGCTACTGATCAGTCCAATCGGAAAGTCAAATTCCGCGACACCCGAAATTCCAACCAAATTCTTTTTACGATCAATTTTTTTTATTATCGTGGCACATTTATTATATATATGTTGCGATATCGAACTTTAAATTTAAATAAATTAATTTAAATTAAAAATACGAATAAAACAATAATAAAGCAAAAGTGAAAGAATCCTACCTACTCAAGAGGTCGTTTGGAACAAAGTCCAAAATTACCATCTATGTACATAGTTACATAATTGGTACATACTTATAAGTCCAACGAAAAAGTTACTCGGATGTACCACTTTTTTTTTGTATAAGTACATTATACAATCCTACAGTTACAATTCAAGGGCACACAAAAAAACAAAGGAATTGTCTTAAATAGAAATACCCACTTGATAGGCAACTTCAGCGGTAGATTGCGTCCCATTAGAACTCAAGTTGGATTCTAGCACCATAGCGCCGAGGGTTAAACCGTTGGCTAAATACACCGACAGCTCCAGGGATCTGGGGTTCGAATCACCGGGCCAAAGTCCAATTATTTTTTTTATTATTTTCTTTTCTTTTTAAATTTTTTTTTTTATTAAATAACTATAATTTGTAATTTTAATTTGTGCCTCGAAGTGGTTTCAGTGCCGGCCGTTATTGAATTTTTTTTTAAATAATTATCGTTACGCGAACCGAGTGGTTTAAATTTTAGTTCGCGGAAGTAACGGGTACTTATATGTATATAGTTACGATAACGATCTTAACTAAATTAAATACAAAGTGTGCAGACAAAGGCATACATACAAAAAGGTACTCCCCATATTCTCCAGCAGCAGTGGCCACTACCAACGGAAGGACAGGGGTGAGTTTTGTTTTTATTATATTGCATTTATGATTGGTGTTATGAAGACAAAAATAACTATACGTATATATACTATATATACTTACACGAAGTGAAGGGTGGTTTCAGTGGGGGACTAAAGCTTTAAATTAATTACATACATAGATAAAAGAGGATCGCTTATCAAAAATGTGTGAATAAGTCAAAGACGAAACTATAAGATTTTTTGTTAAAATTTTGATTACAAACGGCACGGTTGCCACTAGAGCTATTATTGTATAGTTTGGTTAATTTTAATCTGTTTTTTTTTTGTTTTAATTTCATTTCAAAATAACTTGTTATAAATAATGAAATAGAATATTATGATTTGATAAATACACAATACTTATAATGAATGTTTTAAATGAATTTCTTTATTATTGAAATAAATTTGATTATGAATATGGGTAATTATAAAAAAGGATGAGAAGGAGAATCGGGAAGGGATGAAGCAATAAGAAGGGGAAGAAGCCTAGTCAAGGGGTTACTCTGGCGAGGGAGTAACCAAGGTAGGGAGGGTAGAGGCAAATTTCTCGCGCATCATAAACACCGGAATGCGAGACTGGCATAATATTTTTTTTTTGTGATGAGCCCAGGGTCAAAGAACCTCCGCAACCGCTGAGCTACGGGTTCAAGTTTGCCAGCCATGACCCCACAAAGGCAAAGCGTCTTGTTACAATCTACGAGTTTGGCCTGAATAAAACAAAAGCGATATAAAAGATCTGCCAAATGACAAAATAATGATAATTTTTCAATTAATTAGTTTTTCTTTCAATTTCTAACCATTCAAGTTATTTGTTGAAGAAAGAAGAAACAAAGATCTGTATCCTAATATAATTTATATGACTTAATTAAATGGCTATGTGAAAAAGTTTTCAAACATCTAGTTCTTTTTGCACGGAAACAGTGTCAATGTGCAATAAAACATGCAAAATTAAAGCTATTGACTTTGTTGAAATAAATACATTGCATTATGTACACAATAGTCTTACAACTTATTTATATGAATGAAGGTGATATTTATACTACTCACATTTAAAACAAACAATAATTCAATTGAAGGTAACCGATTTCGGAACTCCAGAGTCTAGACTTACTTGATAAACATACAAAGGTATATTGGGAAATGCATCTTTAGTTGCCTTTAGAATATCTAAGTATGGCATTCCTGGTTTCACCATAAGCATGTCTGCACCTTCTTCAACATCTCGTTCCTTAAAATATTCAGTTGATTAAATACTATTTAAGGCAGTGAAAAATTATTTTATACATACAACAGCCCTCATGGCTAATCCTTTGGAACCAGTTGGCAATTGATAGCACCGTCGATCGCCAAACGCAGGGGCACTTTTAGCTGCATCTCTGAACGGTCCATAGAAATTCGAAGAGAACTTTGCCGAGTAGGACAATAGAGAAACCGAATTTTCTAATCCATTTAATATCAGAGCATTTTTAATGGCTTTTATTCGATTATCCATCATATCTGATGGCGCAATTATGTGTGCTCCTGCTTTGGCATATGCCAATGATATATTAGCCAATCGTTCCGTACTTTCTGCATTATTGAGGTTATTTTCTTTCAGGATGCCACAATGGCCATGATTTGTGTACGGGCACAAGCAGACGTCACAGGCAATAAGTAATTCTGGAAACCATTCCCGTAATTTAGGAAGTGCAATGATAACTGGGTTTTCAACATGATCTGCATAAGATCCTAAGCTATCCTGAGAAAATAATTTTACAAAACAGAATATAGGTACAACAGGTTTGGTTTTGTTTTTCTTTTTACCTTCAGGTCACAGCTAACGACACCGAATAAAAGAATTGATTTCAGTCCTTTCTCAACTAGAGGAGCAAGGTGTTCTTTTAATTTGTTTATTCCCAATCGAGCAACACCAGGCATACTTGGTATATCTTCCGCAACATCATCCTGAGGTCTGCAAATAGAAAAAGTATGAGGTAAATAGGTAAATTATAGGAACATAATCTTTGAAACTTACATAACAAACACCGGATACATTAAATTATGAGCATTAATTTGGCAGTTCGGTTCCTGAAGGAGCCTCAAGGTTGGATGAAACATTCCAGAGTGTAATTTCTTATCCATTATGGTTGATGTTTGCTTTCAGATTAAGGTAATATTTAAGCCCGGATCTAAAGTAATAGTGGCTTTAACTGGTTTGCGAAGGACAAAAAACATCGACTCGTACAGGAAAAATGCAAGAACCGGGACCAGGAGCACGAGTGAGACCACTTCACTTTTTGCAGCTGGATCGTTTAGTAATCGTAACAAAAATAAAATGCCGACGTTCAGGGTTCGGATATGCTTCGAACCCAAAAAAATGCTTGAGTTCGAGTTGTTGCATCAGCTGTGTTTTTCCAAATTTCATTTGATTGGTTGCCTTTGTTCAGGTCGGTTGTTTTTTTTGTCAAAATAAATTAATCAAATGCAAATTTTGCGTAGTACAATAATTTTAAATTGAAATTGAGGACAAGGATGATTAAAATTTGTGGATATCCAATCAGTCGTTCACAAATTAGCACATGAGGGATAGCCTATACCAAAATGAACGTGGCCAATGCGATAAATTTGACATTAGGTCTGTTCGGCCCTTCAAGCAAGCAAGCTCGTTTTCGGTCCGCAAACGTATCAAACAACGTATGGACGACTTCGCATTCAGATCCAAATACGGATCGAAAAACTGCGTTTCGTGGCTCAAATTAGTATGGAAATTAGAATCACCACGGAGCCATTATGTGAATGTATTGTGAGAGAGAGTTTTTCAATTCACCATACTCGGAGAACCGAAACCAAATGGAATCTAAAACGGTTCCAAAAAAAATGAATTAATTGAGGCATACCCAACCCAAAAGTATTAAAAAAAACTTCCCATCTAGTCCAGTTTCTCCATTGCCTACAAAAATAAAATAATCTGAATTTTTTCATGTCAAGAGTTTTTTTTATTTATCATTCATAAAAAGTTTTCTAAAGACTATTTCGCACTAATAAACATGACATATTTCCACAAATATAAGTTTACATTTAATAAATAGAAACTTGCATTTCTGATTGGAAATGTTTAAAAGTGTTAACAAGAAAAAAGAGATAAAAAAGCAACCGTCTTCGCCACGCTACCTACAAAACTGAACTAAAAAAAAAAAAGTGGTGGAAATTAAGGCAAAATGATTGTATACTTCGCCTATACTCTCTCTTTTTCTCGATGCTTGAAAAATATACTCTCGATTCTCGTTCTTTTTACATGCGTACACAGAAAATTTGTTATTGTGTATGAGACACTCATTTTTTTTGGAGTCCCAAGTGAACCGAGAAATTTGGGTCCGTGATTTTGCTTGAAGGGGGTATAGTGATTTTTGTTTTGAAATTTTCATATCGGGCCTGATTACACGATTCTCTTCTTCTACGTTTCGTTGATATTTGCCTCTTCGCCAAATCAAAAATTGGATTTCCGGCAGTAGGACGGCTTTCACACAAGGAAACTGAGTTGCCAGAAACTGGCTAGTTTGTGGGCGAAAAGGGTGTGAGGGGAAATTGTTTGTCTTCCTTTTACGCCCTTCTCGCCTAGAAACTAAAAATCGCCGGCAACTCAGTTTCCTTGTGTGAAAGGGGTCTAGCTAAGGCTCTCCCAAACCAATGCGAAACATTCGGAGCGGCAAAGAAACATTCGTCAGTCAAAATTAATGTACATGGTGATAAATGAGAGTGCCCACACCAACGCGGCGGAGAAACATTCGCCTTTCAAAATTTATTTACAGGAAGATAAATGAGAGTGCCCACTCCAACTGCGAATGTTTCTTCGCCGCACCGAATGTTTCGCATTGGTTTGGGAGAGCCTTAAACAACCGAAAAAACGAATAGTGTAATCGGCGTCTTTTCCAGGAAAGACTGTGTTCACATCACGGTTTTCACATTGGACTGACTCCTCCGAATTAACAAAAGAAAACGTCAACAAAAATTCACAAATTTTTAAAAAAGTTTAAACTTTCGTGGATTTTTGTTGACGTTTTCTTTTGTAACACCCCGACTCCACAGGCCATGAACGATGTCCATAATCCAATCCACAATCTGATTTGTATGGATATGTCACTGCTTGAACATGGATTTTTGCGACTCCATGGCAATTTTTTAGACATGTTCCATAGTCCGGCCATCGTTTCATGGCTTGTGGAGTCGGGGTGTAAAGTAAAAAAAAATAGAGATGAGTCAGTCAGAGTGAACACCGTCAAAAAGGAGAAAAATCTCATTTTTCTGAACACACCTAATAGCCCTCCCACACTACCCCACTGCCCTTCAAGCAAAATCCCGGACCCGAATTTCTCGGTTCACTTTGGTATCACTTGGGACTCCAAAAAACCTGAGTGTTTCGCACACATTAACAAATTTTCTGTGTACGCATGTAAAAAGAAGAACAAGATTCTAGAGAATTTTTGTATGCACGGAGAAATAGAGAGAGTACAGTCATTTTGTTTTAATTTCCACCACTTTTTTTTAGTTCAGATTTGTTGGTAGCACGGCGAAGGCCATTGCTTTTTTATCTTTTTTTCTTGTGAAAACTTTAAGAAATTTCCAAGCAAAAATACAAGTTTCCTGTTCATTAAGGCTCTCCCAAACCAATGCGGAACATTCGTTGCGGCGAAGAAACATTTGCTTGTCAAAATTTGTTTACATGGTGATATATGAGAGTCCCCACACCAACGCGGCGGAGAAACATATGAATTAATTTTGACTGACGAATGTTTCTTCGCCGCAACGAATGTTCCGCATTGGTTTGGGAGAGCCTTAATAAATAGGAAACTTGTATTTTTGATTGGAAATTTCTACATTGCATTCAAAAAAAAAAACAAACAGAATTTTGTGCATTTCAAAACATTATTTTTATTTATCAATTATAAAAGGTACATTATATATTTCCACAACTAAACATATACATATAATAAACAGTAAACTTGTATTTTTGATTGGAAATTTCTTAAAGTTTTTACAAGAAAAAGAGATAAAAAAGCAATGGTCTTCGCCACGCTACCTACAAAACTGAACTAAAAAAAAGGTGGTAGAAATTAAAACAAAATGAGCACAGTCATTTTATTTATTTATTTATTTCTCCGTGCATACAAAAATGCTCTCGATTCTTGTTCTTCTATTTACATGCGTGCACACAAAACTTGATATTGTGTGTGAGAAACTCAGTTTTTTTGGATTCCCAAGTGATTCCAAAATGAACCGAGAAATTCGGGTCCGTGATTTTGCTTGAAGGGCAGTGGGCTATTGCGGAAGGCCTTTAAATTCTTCATATATTCAAATCGTGTGGGATAGAATGGGCGAATTCAATACAAAATTTGACAACTGCTGAAAATAAAGTACTTAATTTTTTGTCATTGAACGTAAAATTATATGAAATGTCAGTTTTGTATGGAGAGCCCTTAGAAGAAGAAATAGAGGAACTGCCCTTGTTGGAAAAAAGTGAAGCAGTTTTTAAAATGGTGTGAGGTCTCACAAACACAAATGCATTACAGCAGGGACGGAGTGCTCTTTGAAGGCAACTCACTAGGGCGCCATCAGAATAGTAATTTTTGTTATTTTCCGAAGTTTTTTTAGTGGAAAGTTCTAAAAAAAAAAAGAAAGAGTACGTGCGTGAAGCAATTTGTCAATCTGAAATATCAAATCGCTAGTGTGATTTTAAAACAGAACAATAAAAAAGTGTTACAAATTAAGACACATATGTATAAAAAAAACTTTGAAAAGACAAACCTTTTCAAGTGAATAAAATAGACATTGTAGTTATTTAGCAATCAACAAAAAAACAGTGAGTTTTATTATATTTTTCTCAAAGCAAGTGCTGTTAACTGTTTGTATTTATGTAGATTAATTAACTATCGAAGAACATATTATTTATAATGGATTAAACTTTGAACATGAACCATGAACAACCAGGTATGAACTGATAGACACCTTACTGAACAGACAAATTAACATTGAAATATGAACTTATAAGTTGGCGACGGAACAAATAGATATTTTTTTACTAACTTAAAACGTCAGAAATCGATTTAATAACAAAAAATAATTTTCTCATAAGGAGGGCGCTTAACAAATAGTTGCGCCTTTCAACCTCCAATATAATCTCATGCACACCTGTTAACGAGAATTTCAGTTTGACATTTCTGGTTCTTAAATTCTAGCAAAAAAATTATGTGCACATTTTCAACTAAATTATAATATTCTTGACTTAATTTAAAGTTTAACTCATTCTAAATATATTAGGGGTATTCACGATCCGATGCAACTGGCCTTGTATCATTGTAAAAGTGCAAAAGTGTAAAATCTTACAACACTACAACAACAAAATATACAAGGTGCAATCTTACAACAGTTTTGCACTTTAGCAATACCCGAAACCTATTGCAACAGAAAAATACAACATTGTAAAATTTGTAAATTGTGTTTTGACAGCTCACTCATTCTTGATTACGTTAAACAGAAACAAAGGTATGTTCATTGGATACATCCAAATTGCTATCTTGATTGTATTGATGTGACGTCGTCATCATCTTTTACTATTATTTTCCATTTAAAATTCGGACGATAATTAAGATTTGGTAATATTTTCTTTTTCCGTTTTTTTGGCATCTTTTAATGAACAAAATTTAAATTAAATCAAATTGAAATTTTCAGATATGTTCGAAACAAAAACAAATAACAAATGTCAAACTAATTTTGACATTTGCTTTAGTGTTGCAAGAAGATAAGAAAAGTGCGTTCACGATCCACTTAAAAAAAATAAAATTTCGCACTTTTACTAGGCTCGTTGCATCAGATCGTGAATACCCCTATTGTTTAATAGTTCATCAATTTAAAGACAAAAACATTACAGCACTTTTTTGGAGAAAAATATAATAAAAATTCACTTGTGAAAGGAAAAGCTTTTATCCACCTTGTTTTGTTGATTTCCACACCCCTGAACAATGCACTTCATGTTTTTTTTTTAATTTATAAGAAGATCACCACAATGTCTATCTAATGCACTTTAAATTATTTGTTTTTTCAAAGTAATTGTTATATTAATTTGGGTTTTAACTTGTACCAATTATTATTTCTTTGTTTTTTCTAATCACACGCTAACGATTTGACACTTCTGATTCTCAAAAATTGCTTCACTCACGTACACTGTATATGTGACAAATACCTCTTCCTCTATTTCTTCTTCTAAGGGAGAGCCTTTTTTTTGTATAGAAAAGCTGTCAGCTGAATTTTCAGTTGGGAATTTCTTGCTGAAAATTCAGATGAAACGTAACTAAACTTCACTAAACGTAACTGAATGTCAGCTAACTTTTTATGACAGCTGGCCAATCAGAAGCTCCATCTGAAAATAAAGTACTGAAAATGTTGATGCGTTGAATCCGGCCAATGTCGGGTTGTGTTGGCTCGGCTTTCATATTTTGTTTCCACACTGTTCTACATGATTTGTTTCCCACTTTTTTGACATGTATTAATACACAGTTGGCTAGTGTGGAAGGCCTTTAATCAGATCTCATTTCTGAATTTATCTTTGGCGTTTTGTGATTTTTTTTTGTTTTGTTATTTGATATTTTTTGCTTAAAAATGGCAGATTTGCGAAGTTTAAAAAAGAAATTTGTTTTGGAATTCCTAGAGATTTACAGAAGTTCACCATGTTTATGGAATGTTAAAAGCAAGGAATATTCTGATCGCGTAATAAAAAATTTAGCATACAGTAAACTTGTAGAAAAATTGCGCGAACAAATTCCAGAAGCAGATAGAATCATGGTAGTCAAAAAACTGGATTCTATACGAGGAAGTTTTCGAAAAGAGTGCAGAAAGATAATGGAATCCAAAAAGTCTGGAACTAAGAATATATATAAGCCTCGTCTTTGGTATTTCAACAATTTATCATTTCTTGATTATCGAAAGCGACAACAAAAAAATTCCACCAGCATAGTTGAGGTTGAGAATTTCACATCTGAACAGGTAAGGATCTGAGACGTTTTTTAATCATTTTTTTCAAAAATTTATTGTTTATAGGAGAGTTTAAGTGAAGGTCCTTCGACGACGCTGTCCACTTCCCCAACACTAAAAGAATCTACCTTAATTTCTAACACATTGCTTGGAAACACTTCAAACACCAATAGAATTGCAGTGTTAAGTGATAATAATTTGAGCAAAGTCAATGAAAGACTAGATTCTGAAGGTGGTGAGGATTATTTTAATATTGTCGGAAAGCATTTGGCAGGCAAACTTCGAAAACTTCCGGAAGAAGTAGCAAAGGTTACGGAAAAGTTAATGTTTGATTTGGTATACGAAGCAGATCTTGGGTATGTTGACAGATACACAAAGCTACATCTTTCTAATACTGGAGCTCCAGGGCCATCGGTATATAGAAACACTACAGCTGCTGCATTTGATGAGAATGATCACATTGGGCAGCAAAATTATTCTAGTGCCGAATGCATGATATCATACGATGAGGATGATAGGAAACCTGATAGTAAAATCTCCGTTTGTCATATAATCGATGAAAGCAAGAATAATAGTATAGGAATATGATATGAGGAAGTAGGACGATCGTAAATTTTTGTGATAAGTGCCCTTCCACACAAGGAAACTGAGTTGCCAGCAATTTTTAGTTTGTAGGAGAGAAGGGCGAAAGGAAAAAAATCTCCCCTCACACCCTTCGCCTACAAAGCTAGTTTCTGGCAACTCAGTTTCCTTGTGTGAAAGCGGTCTAAGATGATACAAGATAATTAAACTTAGTAATTAAATTATTTTAATCATGATTTTTTTTTTTGAAACTTTGTTAAGTTGGTTGCTTCAAGCTCTAAAAATAATCTATGTTGACTTTCAACAGCTAAAGTTAACCGCTTTTAAAATTATAAAGTACTTCAATGTACTTAAGAATTTCTCAGCTTTACTTTAAAAGGGGTATTTTGCTAGGTACATACATACATATACAGAGGTGGAATTCGCTAAGCTGATAGTTGATTATCGATTGTGTTGATTCTTGTTTTGAAGATCGCTCTCTATCTTTGTTTATTTAATTTTATTTAGAACTAGTACCATTAAAGATATTTTATTTCTCTAGTTTAAGTTCCATTTTTTGGTCAGATTAAAATATTTTTTTAAATTATAGATTAATGTATGTTTATTCCTAAATAATATTTAATGAGTGATTTGAACAAGTTGAGTTTAAATATTTGTTGATGGATAAGATGTTTATTCTTCCTTCAGCTTTTTTTGTCACTATTTGTGGCAATGAAACAAAGTAACATTGATTTGTTGCCAACGTTTCAACAGGGATTGGTGTCCTCTTCAGGGGATCTTTATTAACACAGTACAAAACAACAAAATAACAATTTAAAGATCATGTTGTAGGTATGCACAAATAAATATAAAAACAATGGTTATGATTAACAACTTACGTTAAAATAAATCAAAAGAAAATTTATAAATATAAATAATTGTTTATATAAAAAAAAAACCGAAATGCACTTCTGATGTTGAAGTATTGTCAAATAAATTTGTTTTTTTCCCAGGCAGTTCATTTGAGTTAACGCTCGTACCTCTTTTTAGCAATGGAAAACACCATTAAACTACTACTACTGCTCAGGATCAAAATTTTGAAATATCTGATAAGATCTTATTTGACTCCTAAATATATCAGTATTGTATTTGCAATATTTTTTTATGTTTTTGTTCACTATTGACGGATTATTTTGTTTAATTAGTATTTCAGTTGACTCATGATCACTGATTTTTAGATTATGATCAACTTTAGCAGTCGCTAGTTGGTATCTATTGGATATAACATAGACAAATACGGTTCTTGAGGATGGTGTTATCCTAGTTGGTTCCGAAACCAACATCGAAAGACTATTTTCATTAATTATTTCAGGGACTCGTCGACGGTATGTATCATCAGTTTCAAACCAATCAAGAGTTATTGAAATCTTGAAGGTAATCTATTATTCTTTCTAATTCCATACGAAACTCACTTTTTCTTAAAGTGTATGCTCTGTATATTGCAAAAAAGTATATCACAAGATAATTATTGTATTGCACTTTAATGATAAGACACCAGAGTTACATACCAATTATAATATACAAAAAAAAAAGAACAATACACCTCCTGTGTGGCTTGATTCAATTTTGCAATTAGGTAGGTAGTATCCTTCTTATTCAAGTGCATTTATGTCATGATTCTCAGTAATGTGTGTTTCTGATAAGACAAGCATTTCCAAGTCTTCATTTTGAATTAAGCACTAAATTTTGATGAAGTTTTTAGAGAGATCTTCAAAAATATAATCAACATTATTAATGACAATTTATCAGCTTAGCTGTTACCACCCCAGGTCAAATCTCACAAGATGATATACAAATCTACGACTACGAGTTAATTCACGAGATCACAAAAAGTACAAATTTTGCAAATTCAAATGATTTAATTTAAGTTCAAAATCGAATTAAAGAGTAGAACCGTGACTTTTCATTATTTCTAAGAAAAAACTATTATATAATTTATGGAGATAAAATACACGGCAGTTTGTATTTATTTTATTAAAATCATGTAAATAAAATACGAATATATATATTATAAAAAAAAATAAACTTTATGTAATGTATAAAATCAATAGATTATAACAAAAATCTCTATACAGATATTTGTTGTTTCTATTAGAGCAAAAATAAAAAAAAAACAGCTTATTAATAATTTGGCTCAAAAGAAAAAATAACAATAAATTTGGCATTGAATTATTTTGTTTTTGTGCGCTTCGTTATAGGTACTTGTCTGCAACCAACATCTTTCAAATAGTATTAGACTTTGAAATATTTATAGGTTTATATATATGTATATATTGTTCTTGTTTACATACATCCGCAAGAATCCTTAATTGGAATGTATTTTTGTTCATTTTCTTATACAACATTTATAGGTAGATATATGTAATACATAAAAATAGTTAATAAAATATCATGGTAATACATACGTATTGTCACTTAAAATAATATTTATGCATTGTAAAATCACAGTCGACATGTATGGTGATTATCAGTATCTTGTGCGCTAGTACATGGATGAATTTCTACCTCAGGTGGACCATTTTCAACAGCTTCGTAATTAACACTTTGGTTTCGATAGGATAAGCAATTCAGATTGTCTGCTGCTGGTGTTCTGGAACTTTGAGTAACTTCTTGGTCTCCTGCATTTCCGGATGCCGAATTGGTAGCAGCTGATCAAAAATTTTAGTGGAAAATAGAGTTTATACAATTAATATAGACCGAGAGCCCACAGCTATTTTTGGGTGTGAACGATAGCAAAAATTCCTTTTGTTGTAAGATAGGTCCATACTATTCAAATGCAAAAATGAAAGTCTGACATGTCGGGGTTGGGGCCTTTGTACGTAATGCTGCATTGAAAATGCATTTTTTTCTTAAAGCCCAGGTACCAAGTGTAAGAACTTCAAAATGGTTTTTAATAAAAGAGCTGAGCGCCCTAGATATGAATATGTGGTTTAAGACCTTTTCTTTGGGTCCAAATGTCTGCAAGAGCCACTCAAAGATTAAAGCTTTGGGTGCATATTGCAGTCATTTGGATCTTCGGAAAATATTTTGGACGCTATAGCCATGTCTAGGGAACTCAGCTCTTTTACTAAATATAGTTTTAAAGTTCCTACACTGTATTTGTAATGAACTGCATTTTAAATAAAGTATTGCATACAAAGGCCCCAACTCTGACATGCCAGACTTTCATATTTGCATATGAATAGTATGGACCTACCTTAAAACAAAAGGAATTTTTGCTATCGTTCACACCCAAAAATTGCTGTGCGCTCTTAGTCTAATAATTTTAATAATAATTCTACCTTCAACGCGATTCCTTTCATCGCACAATGCATTTGTGGTCCTGGCTCGAATGTTTTCCATATTGATTTTCATTGATATATGACCAAAGAGAAAATAGCCCAAGCCCATTCCGAAGACTATTGCTATAAACACGTAAATATTGTACACCATGACTGCCAACATTAGCAAATAGCTGGTAACATTTTGAAACAAAAAAACTACGGCTTGTGCTAATATGCTGAGAAGTTTTTTTGTGTTACAGTTTCCAGATGGATTGGATTGTGATCGTCTTCTTTCTAATAGAAGTAAATTTGTTGTCTCAGTAGCTGATGAGCCTGATCTAAATCTTTCACGGGCAATTTTAGATTTCGAATTTGTCTGGAAGACCTATCACAAATTGAGAAAAGAAAAGTGAGTGAAGAAATTTGAAAAAAAGAATTAATAGTTTAAATCAGAAATGTACGACATATACATAAATGTGTATATCTATCGGATATACCGGATATAAATTCAAACAAAAACCAGAGCCACTGAATTTTATATTTATTTACATAGTGACTTCTTGTCACGGTTTGTGTTCTCAAAATATATTTGTTGGTCCTACTTTCTTCTTAAAAAAGACATATTAGTAATTTCCAAAAAATTCGGTGCCAAAGTATCCAAATCTATAAAAAGGAAGATACTGAATGCATGGCAACTCGCTTAATTCGGCAAACTTTTTAATTGTAGGACAATTTACAAAAACAAAATCTTTTAATTTTCAGCTTCAATGAGCAAATTTCGCATCAATTTTTGGGATAACAGGTCTTCAGTGGTTTTATTGTAGGTAAGAACTAATATGTTTTCGAGTGTATGTTGTGTGCTATGTCTCAAACCAGATCGTTCTTAGTTCATTAGTAATAGTAACTAATAAGTTATTATAGTTTAACTTAGAAGGCCCGCTTGGTCCAGTAAGATTTGATAAAAACTAGTTTTTTTATGAATTTTTGTCTAGCTTTAAGATAGTTTATAAGTTGACTAAAAAATAAAAATGAATCACAAAAAAAAATAAAAAAACTGTAGTACATATCTGCAAGACCCCATTCAAAATCAGCGGATCAATAACTTTTGGAAAAGAAAAGTTTAGTCTCGTCTGAAACAAAAATGTTAATTGACTTTAAGTGACATTAAAATAGAAAGTACCTTCGCTTCGGGTCACAAGCGGATAGCCTGAATCAAGATTTACTAAATACTAGCAAACATTTTTTGAATAATAATATAAATGAATGTTGGACCGCGATCAAAATATGTAATAAGAGTTCACCGTGTTATTTTATTTATTTTCCTATAGGCCCATTAATAATTTTTGTTTTAATAAAATTTGAATGCCGCACACAAATATCTGTGAAGTGTGACGACGCGCCATTCAAATACCATGCACCCACCAAATGTACTTTCTATATTTCTGGGCGTTTTATTCTAATATAATTTTACACGCCTCCTTGTTAATTTTTCAAGTCACCCGAGTCAGATCTTCCACTCCACTTGTAGAGAAACATCCCCACACCAGACAGTCCGATAGCATCTTTTGTTCAGCACTGCGTCGGACGAAAACTGGTTTGGTTCCAAAAACCTTAAACTTGGTTTCCTCGCTCCATAAGATTCTGTTGAAATCTTTTTTAGTCCAGTCTCTATGCCTTTTGGTCTCTTATAACCGTTTCGGCCTACTTTGGGGACCAAAGAAGAGGTTTTCGAACGGCAACTAACCTAAATAGTCCAGCATCTCTTAGCATCCGTTTGACAGCGCTTTGATTATGTTTAACTGCAAAGTAACTTACCGCTGTGGTTGGACTTCTTTTATAAGGGCGATGGTTGCAGTTTCAATTTTGGTTTCCGCGAATTTTCCCATTTTAGAATAGTTGTTTACACAAATCGTGAATAAAAAAAAAAAAAAATCGGGTGGCACAACGGCTCATGAAGAACCAGGGCCTAGTGACTAACAACTCGCAACCATTCCTGTGTGCGCCTTTCGACAGGAATGGAAGGGACCTACAATTTTATGCCGAATCCGAACGGCTAGACGAGAAGCACTTATTCGTCACAAGTGATACTCTTGGAGGATTTGTCAATTCCTCGCAAGAGGCAGTAGCCCTGAAAAAAAACTTTTTTTTAGTTTTTAGGTGGACGAGGCTGGGAAGCGATCCCAGACCCCCAGCGTGACAGTCGAACGCATTAACCATTACGCTACGGGCTACTACACACAAATCGTGAAGCTTCACATATAAATCCCTGTGACTGCAAAGTGTGTCTTTTACAAACAAATCTTTCAATTCAGGTCTAAAAAAAATTGGGTCTTGAGAACCCTTTTTATGTAAGGATTCATAAACAAGTGCTAAATCAACCACCGAAAGTCATAATGCAAGTTAATAATTATGGAAAAAAAAGTCATAATGCAAGTTAATAATTATGGAAAAACCCAAACACTTCTTAATGATAAGTAAAAGCAGTTTACTCACTTTTGAAAAGAAAACGATCTTGAAAAAAAAAAAAAAAATGTGGATTAAGAATCGAACTTTTACCTGAATGTGGTGATTGTTCAGGTTAAGAAACTAACTTTTAATTCATAAAACCTATGAAGTCGAGAGCAATATCCTATTATGATATGATAAACTTGGTTGTTGAAAGTACCAAGATGAATGATTTCCAGTCATCCTGGTACTACAAAGCGGCGCTAGAAGTACTATTTTAGCAAACCAAAGATCTTTTTAGATGAACTTCACGGATTTTCATACAAACATCGCCTCCATTCATGCAGCTAGTGTTAAAATCATCAAATATAAGCTAAAATGCTCTATTGCTCACTTAACCCCTTGAAGATAACATTAAATGTTAGGGGATGGCTCACACGAAAAGTATACGAAGAAGGGAAGCAATACGATGACTGCTTCACACCATTAAGTTGGCCTTGAAAGAAATTTCAGTTGACTATTTGGAATGACCCTATAACTCTCTTAAGGATCGAATTTTTGAATTTGTTTTGAAAGCTGCCAGCAGCTTTCATTATAAGCATACAAATTAGACTAAGGGCCAATTTTTTAATAGTCAGTTAAACCTCAGATAATTTTTATTCTTCAGATAAAACAAAAATTTGTTCGTGTTGCTATAGTATTTATTCCTTTAGAGCCGATTTTCAGTCATCAGTTAAACTATCAAAGGAATAAATACTATGGCAACACGAACAAATTTTTGATTTATCTGAAGAATAAAAACTATCTGAGGTTTAACTGACTATTGACAAATTGGCCCTTAATAATTTTACTGATGATTGAAAAATCGGTTCTAAGAAAATTAAAAAAAAAAAACATTAAAACTATCGTTTTTCGTCATTTTTTGTAGGTATGTGCTTCTAACCTTATGAACAAAAAAAAGTACAAAAGTGAGAAATAATTGTAGTTAAGGGTTTACTTAAAAAAAGTGAATCGGCTAACATTTATTCTCTTATCTGCCGTTAACTTTTTTTCTTGAAGCTCACCATAAATAGTTCTATGGTACATTTAACAGTCTCTCTTGTGTCCTACCAAATTTTGATCTCTCGCATACAAAAGGATATATTTCAGATTAACTTTTCACAAATGCCTGCTTCTAACCTTATGACAAGCAGTGTACATAGTTTAGTTGGTTTTAATTTGTATCCAATTACCTTAACAGCTTCGTAGACTATTGATATTAGGATTAAAATCACACAAAGACCTATTAAAGCAGGAACTCCAGTAATATTTAATCCCGGGAATAGAAAGAGTCCAACATCCGTGTCCCAGTGAAACGCCATCAAATGATGATCCATCTTTATTCAGATTATACAGAGTTATCTGTACACCGCATCAAAAGAAACAAATAATAATTGTTTATTATTCTAGAAACACCACTACCTCGATAAGATAATTTGCTCGCCTTTCAATTTAGCTAAGATTTATGTAAGTTACGTGCAAATGTCTTGCATTTAAATTATGTAATATTATTATTTTCAAGCTTGACAAAATCACGAAAGCAAATGCATTCTATCTCACAAAACAGGTACCAGACAGACACCACGGAATGTTGTAAACCCCTCCGTGTTCAATTGAAAGTTAAATTGGTACTTATTTAAAAGTAAAATCAATTTGACCAGGTTAACAGGTTTTATTAAACTGTATGAGCTTTTAAGCTCAGATTATGTATTTATTAGGTATTAAAGCCAAGCAAAATAACATTTGAGACGAGATGAGATGAGAGCGATAGAATTATACATACAGAGGTGTCTTGTCTCTTGTGTAATCTGTTATCATGCAAACTATTCCTAACCAAATTCACTTGAGTTTATATTAATTATTTGCATTCATATTACGACACTTTTGACCATTATGATTGTAAGAAGAAGTCTTTTTTAAAATACAAATTATAATCAATAATAATTTAATAAAGTTTTAATTTAAGGTATACATTTTAAAATATGTATGTGTAGAATGTTTACTTGAATGAAGATTGAAGAAGAAGATACCAAGCCAACAAACAACCCCACAGTACACATACCTTGAAACAACCCAACCAAAACGATAACAGCTGATGCTAGAAAGAGAGAGTGAATATGAAGCTGCGATAAGGAAGAGTACAGTTCGGCTTTTCGCCGTCTTTTCTCTTTCTAATTTTGACAGATTATTACAAAAAAAATTAAAGAAAAAAAATCTAAATCAAGGGACCAGCGTTACCACTATACTTTTTTAGCTTTAGTTTTTAACTGATGAACACATTTCTTGTAGTGTTTATTATGCCAAATTGAGCGATCAAGTTGGAGCTTTAAGATATGGGTTACAAGATTTCGGCTCGTTTTAATTTCTACGCTTCTCGCTTCAAATTTGTGAGATAAAATTCTGTTTTGCAAATTATTTTTCCCATACAAATTTTGAGAGTTCATTTCTACCGATATAAAAATCTATGGTTTATAAGCTTTCTATGGGTTTTCCAAGTTTTGCATGAATACGAAATAAAATTTAAAAATAGTTAACACTTTAATAATATTCTGGCAACGCTGTTTGTTTCCCTTGATTTTAAAGTTTTTTTTTGTCTGTTGTGTTTTTTTTTAGCCACTGCCGTTTCTGGGATAATACTACGTTTCCACCAGACACTAAACCGAGATTTAGCAAGATTATCACAAATCTCCTTGAAATCTACAAGATTTACCATACAAATTTTAATATCCTCAAATGAAGATTTCAAATAAAACTCATTCAAATCTACTTGGAAACATTAGTTTGTCAAATCAAACAAACTTTTTTTTCGAAGAATAATTGTGGAACCGACCTATTTTCGTTTATTGACAGATGGAAATGTAAACAAAAACTATCTATCTCACTTCCACTTCATATCAAAAAAATGAAACATCATTTGAATGTTTTGCCATATTATTGCTAAGCTGAGTTGAAAAAAAGATAGGTTTGTTTGTTTTTGAGGTTTTTGATTCTTTTTGTTAGCCAGAGATGTTAGTTGTGAAAAACAAAGTTGCCATTTTCTATATACAGTAAAGAGGCCTACACACGATCAATTTTTATTGACAATAATTTATTGAAGATATTTTCTGTCAAAAATAATTGATGAAATGTTGCAACCACACGTATCGATGAATATTGACAATAATTCAACAAATTGTCTTTTAAATTCGCGAGAATTAAGTCAAAATCACAAATTTGATTTTTATTTGTTTTTGTTTGCCTACAACTGCACAAAACAACACAAACATCGATAAATACCTTGATGCTGCTCAGAATCCATTCTGACATTGACACATACATTAATGAAAACCAAATCGATTTTGTTTCTCATCAATGTGGTCAATGTTCATTGACAATGACATTAAAGAGCATACAAACGATCAATACCCAGCGAAAAATGACATTTTCAGCCAATATTGACAATAAACATTGATCGTCTGTAGGGCCCTTAACGGGTCATAAACGAAATTTGTTTGTAAGTTAAGCCTAATCCACATCTGTGTCGTGTTTTGTGTTGTGGAGTCGTGTGTCGCTATCGCTACAATGTATTTCATATGCGTAGAACCATATTTGTCTCGTGTGTTGTGTTGCATAAAATATATGGAATGACAGCGACACACGACTCCACAACACAACACACGACACAGATGTGGATCAGGCTTTATGCACGAAACAGTTCCACAAGTATTCTCCGAAAAAAAGTTTGATCTTATGTTGACAAGATTTGATTGAGATTTATTTGAAATCTTTATTTGAGGAGGTAATTTCGAAATTTGGCAAAAAAGTGTTTTCATTATCAAATTTGCTAATTTCATTTGACATCTCATTTCATTTTGAATTTGGAATGGCAGTTAGCCGTTTGTTTTTGTTGTTTTCTCTTTCTGTTTTATGTTGTTGAGTAAAGTGTATTGATATTTCCATACAAAAGCTTTTAAGAGCTTTTGAAACTGTTTCCCGCTGGAAATTAACTCATTTCGAAATGTGATTTTGTATGGGAAATAAGGTTATTTGGGATCTCATTTGGAAATTTACAACGAAATTACCTCATTTGGCCCAGTGAAAACGGCATTTAAAATTTGTATAGTAAATCTTTAAGATTTCAAAGAGAATTATTTATTTATTTATTTATTTACAACTTACCTAAATTACTAGCTATAAAGTTTTATGTACAATTTTATATATTTGAAAAAAAAAATTGATTTACTTGTGAAATTTACGTTTTGATCAAACAAGTTAATATATATATTATTGAAAATATTAAATAAATTAAACATTTTATTTAAGGGAGAAAAACGTTCATAATTGGTCCGATAGTTAAGAATATGTAGACATTCGGACAAGTTCCTTAAGTTTCTTTGGGGAATATTAAAGTGAATACAAGATAGAAGGTGCAAAGAGTCTACTTTTTCGTTTAACAATTTTACAATGAAGACAAAACATAAATACGATCGTCTGTTCTCAAGACTAGGCATATCAATAAGTTTTAGTCTATTATGGTAAGGTGGGAGATCATAAGGATTTAACCTAAACCTCTGAGTGCAAACCTCAGGAATCTTTTTTGTACCTGTTCCAGTTTAGCCTTATGACAATGGTAATGGGGTGACCAAACCTGGTAAGCATATTCTAGAATAGGCCTAACAAATGTCATAAATAGCTGTTTTGTAACGAAGGGATCAGAAAATTGCCTTGACTCTCTTTTGATCCAACCAAGAATTGAATTGGCTTTGTTAGATATTGAGTTGATGTGTGGTGTGACTTGTGATAATCTAGCTAAATCTCGGTTTAGTGTCTGGTGGAAACGTAGTATAGATTATAACATATAACTAGATGGCTAAAACCAGATCACTTTTTTGTATGAAGAGAGTGTGAAGTATTGCGCCCATTTTAATTGGGGCAAAAACGTGGGATTTTGAATGGAATTTGGCTTCTTGAAAAATGGCCGACGTGCTTACTTTCACCACGAAGTATAAAAATCATCTAGGGTTAGCCTACGCCTCTACCTCCCCCCTCCCAGATACCCCACACACTAAAGTCCATTTATACCGGCTATGACGGCTATAGCTACATGAAATTTAGCCCCAAAAATGTATATGGGAAACAAAATCAAAAAAGCGACAGAGGACCCAAAAAGGGAGTCAAAATCCTTGAACTCGCGAAGCGAGTAATTTTCGGGACAATTTTTCATTTTTTGTTTGGGGCCATTTTGACAATGGGGCAATTTATCATTATGAAAAAAAGCCCAAATTTGAGTCCATTTTTTTCGGTCGGGGACATTTTTCATTGGGGCCAAATTTCATGAAGCCGACGACAATTACGATTGCAAATCATATCGGCACTTATTTAAATTATTTGATGTTTGAAAATCGTTACTTTGTTTATATTTATAAACACATCAACTTTTACAGTGAAACGAGTATCATCGGAAGTTAAAAGAGATTAGGCTTGCTTAAAGGACGCAGTTAATAAATACTCTTTTCAGTGATAAAAGGTTTCCAAACCGACACGAAACATTCGCTGACGATGGCTGATTGTTTTTTATTAAGTCATATGTACATATCTGTCAATTTTTCTTTTATCGTTGTGTAAAGTCAAAACTAAAATCTAGCTTTAGGTGCTAGAAATCTAACAACCTAAACTCTCGAGTTAGTGGTTACTTCGCATCCATCAGGGTAGGAGATAAAATAAGGAATGCCTTTACCACGAAGCTTTTTTTTTGTATTTACTTTCTAGGCTAGTGAATAAAGTAAGGAACAATAAATGCGTTGGGGTGTTTGGTAAATTGGTAAATTCAGATTTTAATCAAAAATTGATTTATTTCTTGGTCAATGGAATTTCATTTCAAATTGATTTATTTTTGTCACTGAATTCATGTAATTTTAAGTATGTTTCATAACTTCAAAAAACTCGTCGTAACTTGATGCACTTTCAGAAGAAAAAAGGGAGCTTATGAGACTCTTTGTTGGAAATGGGATTTCCATTAAAATAGATGGTTAAAAAATTTTATAAAAAAAATCTGAGAATGAAAATTTAACAAAGCACGATAAGTCAATGGGGCTTATCATTAATCCAATTGAGGGACGACTTAAATATTTAATTAAAATCGACCATAGATAATGGTATCGACTCTTAAACTCCGAAAATCCATTGGATTAGGGACATCGTTCATGGCCGTGGATGCGGCATGTAGTGAAATTAACATGGAATGGACTCTAAATTATGAAACATAACATGTATGGTTTATTAATGGGATTCCATTACACTAAGGCCCAATTTATTTCAATATTTAGTCGTCACTAAATTTGGTTATTGATATGGTCCAGATTTTATTTTTTTACAACAAAACAAATTTAAGAAAAAAATGCATTTTCAATGCAGCATTACATAAGGCCCAACCCCGATTTGAATAGTATGGACCTATCTTAAAACAAAAGGAATTTCTGTGGACTCTCGGTCTATAAGGAATATAACAAATATTTTGGTAGACAAAAATCATTTATAATGGTAATCAACGGTACCTGTTATGGAATCGATTTTTCGATTTTCAAATTTCTCGTTACCGACGTAACCGATTTCAAATAATTTTTTTATACAGAAGGCCTATAATAATTTAAATAATTTTGCAGCTCTGTATCTGTTTAAAATGTTGAAATAGATTATACACTCCGCTCCACTTGAATAGAAACATACTTTTTGTTTACTGTCTGAGCTAGTAGCGCTTTGGTAAATTTATAAATTCACCTTTTTTGTTTAGTTCCTATAAGAGGGATCTATTGCGAATAAAACTGCAGAGACAGAATAATTCAGGAAAATACCATTAGGTTATTTTTTACCACTTTTTTAATTACTTCATTTAAAACACTGTTTTTTTGGGCAAACAAATTGAAAAAAATGCAGTAAATTGGGTAGTTTTCTATTTGTAATTATATTTTAATATGTTTGCTACCATCTTTATTTGAAATAACTTGAAAAACCCATTTGGGGACTGAATCATGCAGTTATTTTATATAATTTAAAGAAATTGCACTTCATGCTTCTTTGATTGCAGCAAAAAGTGATTCTTTGTCCTCATATTGTCGGTCAGAATCGTAAACTTTACGAACCATCCATCCTCATACATTTTCAATAATATTTAGGTCCGAAGAATACGGGGGCCATTGAAGTAAGGTTACATTTTTCTCGGATATGTAACTGTTAATGATCCTTGCGTTGAGGATTGGCACGTTTTCTTGTTGAAATGTGCATGGTATTGGTCCAAAGATATCGGTAAACTTAGGGAAAGCTTCTTGCAGTATTTCCTTGTAGGAGATTGCCGTCATTTTCAATGTGGGAAAGTCCAGAACAATTGTTCAAAACCAGAAAATCGCACACCACGCCATTACACCGCCTTCTCGGCTATGGTGGCGCTCCAGAAACCTGGGTTCCTCCCTTATAACATGCAAATAGTAAATATATCCGTCCGGGCCATCATTACTGGATTTTTTTCGTCAAAAACTACTACTTTTGTCAACTCTTCCTTCCACGTCATATTCTTCCTGCAAGAATCTATCATATTCTGTCTTCGTATTCGATTTAACGGTGTTTTTTTCTTCAATTTTAGGCGCTTTAAATGTTGTGACCCACGAAAAACACGTCTAATAGTGTTAAGACTCGCTATAATACCACTCTTAGCCTAGATTTTAGCATCAGAGTCGCTTGATTTTGAAGCCAGTCTAATTATTTTTCTTCGGTCTGCTTCTGTTGTGGCTCTTGATTGCCTGCCTTAAATATTTTTCCATAATTTTCTTTATTTCTATGGTTCGACCCAACAATTTTCACACTTCTACTTATTTGTTTGGCAATTGTGCGTAGGTGAAGCTTGTTTTTTCGCGTGTGCTTCTATTTTAGCTTTTTCTGCAGGGTTTATTGTTTTCCGCGGTCCATCTTTTCTTTGATCAAATAATTATTATTTTTAATCTACACTACTATTATTATAACAATATTTTTTCTTCTTACCGTAATCTATAGAGACAAAACGCACACTGTTTCTATTCAAGTGGCGCAAAAAAAAACAGTGTATTTTATGAAGTAATAAGAAAAGCGGTAAAAAAATTACCTTATGGTATTTTCCTGAATTATTCTGTACCTGCAGTTTTATTTGCAATAGATTTCTCTTTTAGGAACTGAAACCAAAAGGTGAATTTATGAATTTACCAAAATTGAAAAAAAACCGTTATAATTTTCTTAACTGCTATTTTGTAATTCATTACTTTTTTGATGATAAAAACAAAATCAAATAAAATCCGTTACAAAATTTGATGGCCCCATTAAAAATAATAAATTAATTTAGAGTCGAATATACCCAAAAGGCGAGTTTATTCCATGCAAAAAAAAAATTGAATTTAATGGCCCTATTCTGCCGTTGGCTCACAAGTCACAATTTTTAGGGAGTGGGGTTTCTTATAAGGGGGTCACAATTTCGTATTCTGTGGAAGCAGTCATAAGAAACCTCACAAGAACAACGCGAGTTGTGCCAGGGAGCAGTTCATAATTTTTAAGTTTTCATGAGACGAGTCCACCAAGTGTTATGAGGTTATTGTGACTTGTGAGGCATCAGTGAGGTTACCAGAATAAGGCTGTAAGCTTGATTCGACTCCAAATTCGTTTATTACTTAATTGTCCTTAACAATTTTTAATGTTAATATGTAGCTTGTTAATAATCAGCTTCAATACATTTAGACAAAACACAAGCATTACCAACAACAACAGGATCCTGCCTTAAACGAAAAGGGAAACTTGTGTGGGGTGTTAATGTTATACCCCTAGCTACCATTAAAATTTTATTGAAGTCGAATTTATCGTAATCTTAACCCTTTCTCGGCCATTAAAAAACCCTTTTAATAAGTTGTTAAAATTATTATTGGGCAACTTGAAGAATTTCACGAAAACATGGATATTATGGATAAAATAATCTAATGTAGTGATTAAAGCTGAATTCGAATGTATTTTTTTTTCTTTGGGAAAAAATGGCAAACGTATAATGGTTATCTACAGAATGAGTACAAATTCAAAATAAGAAAACAAACGTAAGCAATAAAGAATTTGTTTTAGTGGACTAACTATATTAAGAAACAGTACCTAATCATTATTTTGAATCTGTTCCATGCTACATTGCATTTATCAGACAATTTGAATTTCTTAATAATAAATTTGAAAATATAATTTCGATGCTTGACTTTGAATCACATTTGAACGGCTGGAGGGATTAAAATTTGGCAAGAGTCGATGTGTCCTGAAATAGGTTGTAAATTGTAAGAATCTTTTTGTGATGCAAAAGCGTCGATTGTTTTTTTTTTTATTAAAGATATTAAACAAAATATCGTAACGCTGATGACCATCCATATCCATTTGTGTATAAGTATAAAAAGTATCCTTTATCGCAAACAACGTTTCATAACTATACATTATTAGCATATTAACATTTCTGATATCCAACTTTCTTAATAAGTACCTAAGTTATCTTATCTTCACGGCCAGTCAGAGTTAGTAAATTTCTTAAGATCTGAGAAGCATAAATCAGGCCACTACCTACTTCATACATAAAAATAGAATCCTAGTTTTTGATCTAAAACAGTAATTTATTATGTTATGCAATCATTTAATTTTTATTTAATTAAAAATCTTTTAAAGCTTAAACACAGCTAAAAAAGTGATATTTAATACCACTTAGTTTTTAAGTAGTTCGCCTTTTTCATTGACTACAATTTTATGAATAAATTCGCCTTTTTCTGCAATTACTTGATTAACGCTTTTACCCTTGCAGTTGGCGAACCATCCCAGGTTATCCACTATTAAGTGTGTAGTGGAACACCCATCACATTGGAGAATCACCACTCCTTTGTTATATGCAGCTTCAGAAACAGTTTTTAAGTTTCTAGTGTTGCAGATCTTACAACGATAAGCGATCTCCAACTTTCGATCTAGTTGTTGAACGTTCTTTAGAAGCGATTCACTGCCGAGTCCTAATTGGGTGCTTTTGAAAAGGGAAGTGCTGAGAAGTCCTTTTGGAAGAAAATTGTTGTTGACATTGGCCGTTGGTGCGGTGCTTACATGACTGGCAGGGGATGCATTTGAGTCCAAGGGAAGGTTGCTGAGAAGACTATTTTGCCTAAGAGCAGCTAAGGTCCGGGCACCAAATATTTGTCGAAGAGTATTCATTTTAAATGAGGTATATCACAACATTCTATGTTTACGCAAACTAAATTAGGTGTATATAAATTAAAACTGAGGTTAGTTTAAGTTATTTTTGTAACAGAACAACAGAAAAGCAGAAAAAGATGTTCTTGTTGCTTTCCTACCACTGAGGACGATGGACGAGACGTCTCTGTCTCTGTCAAAAAAATCTGAAGGTAGAGGGAGCAGTGGGTTTGTTTGTTTTATTCGGATTTTTTTTAAACTCGATCTGTTTAGTTATGTCGAATTCCTTACAACCATTTGAAGTCGATTTCATTTAAAGTTTTTTTCTTGGTAGGAATTAAAAAAAAAATTCGACTTTTTTTGTGAGTGTGTGAGTGTATTTTGACAGGAATTTTGATGCCGCACAAAAACAAAGAAGTGGGGCGCGCTAAACAAATGTTAAAGTGTATTTTATTTTACTCGTTGTTTTGATAATTTAAACCAAAAAACATGACACCACACTCTCCATGGCATGGACCTAGTATATGGACCGCTAGCTGGTCGGCATTCCATACATGGTTCCGCCGATTAAAAGCGACAGCAGTGTGGCAAACAAAAGAATTATTCCTTAGGCCATTTGTTACAAATTAGCACATGGAAGCAGTTTTTCCGATAGAAACTAATACCATATATTATTATCTCCCGATCCCGATCTACATTGCCCGATTTTTCCACGAATATTTTTCCAGAAATCGTGTGAAATGTACACACAGGACAATTTTTTCTCGTTTTCTTCATTTTTTTATTGCTGTGCTCTTCATTTTTCATTGATATTCACTCACACCATCAAACGAACGGCACACTGCCACCGAACACACACAAGAAACTGGAAAGAATGTGAAAGAGAACATAAACAGACTGGAAAAATCGTTCGAGTTTTGTGGTACAAACGATTTGATCCCTACCCCTCCCTTTCAAGCAAAATCACGGACCCGAATTCCTCGGTTCACTTTGGAATCACTTGGGACTCCAAAAAAACTGAGTGTCTCGCACACATTAACAAATGTTCTGTGTACGCATGTAAAAAGAAGAACAAGAATCGAAAGGATTTTGTCATGCATGGAGAAAAAGAGAGAGTACAGTCATTTTTTTTTTTAATTTCCACCACTTTTTTTGTTAGTTCAGTTTTGTAGGTAGCGTGGCGAAGACCATTGCTTTTTTTTTCTTGTGAAAAGAATACAAGTTTACTGTTTCTTATATGTATATGTTTAGTTGTGAAAATATATATTGTACATTTTATAATTGATAAATAAAAATAAAGTCTTGAAATTAACAAAATTCAGTTTGCTGTTTTTTTGTATGCAATGTAGAAACTCGACTAGATGGGGAAGTTTCTTTTTAATACAATACATTTGGGTATGTCTCGATTCATTCATTTTTGTTGGTCTGTTTTGGATTCCATTTAGGCTCCGTTTTCTCGGAGTATGCTCTCTCTCTCTCACAATACATTCACATAATGGCTCCGTGGTGATTCTAATTTCCATACTAATTTGATCCGATTTGGAATCGTTTTGGATCCGGTTTTGGGTCCGTTTATGAACTGGTTTCGGATCCAAAATGGACTCGCTTGCTTGAAGCTTCATTTTTCACTCACTTCACCTACAAACAAAAGATCGGCACTAAAAAAATCGTCCAATGTAGACCGGGACTAATAGGGGGGTTCACATTCTCAAATATGACCCCTTTCACACAAGGAAACTGAGTTGCTGGCGATTTTTAGTTTGTAGGCGAGAAGCGGGCGTAAAAGGAAGACAAAAAATCTCCCATCACACCCTTCAGTTTCTTTCAACTCAGTTTCCTTGTGTGAAAGCCGTCTATTTTTGACAAACACGGTTTTATTCACTCGAATTTGCAAATGTGGTGAACGCTCCATCAAACGGTTTGTCAAACACGTTTTATGAATTTCAAAATAATTTGATATTTTGCTGGTTTGACAAAAATATTTGAGAATATGAACGTATTCTTATCAAAGCAGTAGGAAATTTCATTTTAAAAAAGTTTTCAACCTGTGCGCATCAAAGGAAAAGAAAAAAATAATTATAGCTGTAATGGAAAATTGCGATTTTCGGAGATTTTTTTGAAAGATATGCAAGTTTCCTGGCAGATTGAAAGTGAAGAATATATAACCAAAAAAACACTAAGGCCCAGTTTGTTCACAGTGGGTTAAATTTAGTATGTGACTTTCATAGGTTTTAATTAACTAACGCTAATCGACCAAAATTGGCTGATTAGCAACTCATACTTTGAATTAAAAAAAAAAAAAATTGATCAACGAACACATTTGAGGATTTCCTAGCTCCACTAGTCATGTATTAAAGATCATTAGCTATGAACAAACTCGCCCTAAGGCTTAGCTACATCATAGACCTACTTTTTGCAAAAAGTACAAAAGTGAGAAACTTAAAATGTTTGCTAAGGAAACCTGCTTGCAAAAAACCACATATCAAAATTGTTTTTACAGATAAATTAGACCACCATACACAATTTTCAATTTTTTATTTGGAAGCTGGTGTCTTCAGCATATATGATTATTTCTCACTTTTGTACTTTTTGTCAAAAGTAGTAAAAATAAAATTTAAAAAAATCTATAAAAAACTAGTTTCCCTGTGTGAAAGGGAAATTAATTGTTCGATTTCGTATAAAAGTTTCAAGCTAGGAAACAGATCTTAAATGAACACGTTTTTAATGGAGTCCCAAATTACTCCACTTGTGTCAGTTGATATCATTTCTGGCATCACCGAATTTCGGACAAAATTTTAACAACTGCCATTTTTATTTGTTATCGTAGGGAGTGCTTATTACCTTCTCGTCATATTTTTTACAAAATTTTTGATAAATTTAAAGCAAAATTTAAAAATGTTACCACCAAACAAAGCCACAATATTAGTGCCAAATGTATATAAATAATTTTATCAGTTACTTGCTTCCAAAATGCCTCATAAAATGTATTTTAAAAAGTGTCATTAAAAAGTGCTTCAATTGTGTACATTAACATGAACGAAATTTTTTATCAATCTAATCCTTCATTAAATCATCTAAAATATATAATATTATAAATTATATATAAACAATGAAATGAGGGTTTTATTAGTGCTATTAAGATTATTCGGCTTAGTAATTTTCTCGGCAAAAGTACAAGCCCTATGTCCTGAAATATGTGTTTGTGACAAAATCAAAAACTCATTAAAGGTAAAATGTGGGGGAAGTGTTACAACAAAGATTACCAGCCTGAAGGAACTAAACTTCGCTGAGGACACTGAAAATATAGTGCAATTGTAAGAAACCATATTTTTATTTTTAATTTCTGTTCACTTTTATAACTTAATCTTTGAAATAGGGATCTGGAAGAGAATCAAATTTCCCATATTATAAAGGACGACTTTGCAAACTTTACCAACTTGAGACGTCTGTATTTGTCAAACAATTCGTTAAGATATGTGGACGATTCGATGTTTGGAGACATTCCTAATCTGGAGAAATTGAAACTAGCTGCAAATCTAATTGTACATATTTACCAAGGATCATTCGAGAGTTTAAAAATGCTCAAAGTGCTGTAAGTAGAGAACCTACTGCCTTGGTTTTGTTATAGGTTCGAATAGAACAATTGTTTGCAAATACGTACATAAATACAAATTTGTGCCGAAAACCCGTCCAAAACTTCTTTTGACCTACATTATTTGAAAGTGTTTTCATGAAAAAAAATTTAACAATTTGGAGTAAGATTTATAGAGCAAATGTGTATGTACATTTATGTAAAACTAAATTTTATTATTCTCTTTTGTGAAATAACCCTAGGCCAGATATGAGCAGTTTGTTGTTAGGGAGTATGATAGAAGGAAATTTAAATCTATATTAAAATTCCATCTGTTTTAAGTGGAAGGAATGAATATAATTCAATTAAAAAGTACAAGTGACCTCAACTCCAGAAGTAAATCTGTTTCGTGTCTTAGTAGGGTATGAAAGACTGACTGAAGAGCCCACTGTCATATCTGGGTGAAACACATTTATTTCTGGAGTTGAGGCCACTTTTATTTTGAACCCAAGTTTAGGATTTAGGGGTTAAAAATCAAACAAAAAGTTGATTACACAACAGGAACTACATACATCTATTACCCCGTATACAAGCACAATCGAGAGTTCGAGTTGGATTAGGGTCGGATTTTCGACCCAGGTGTTTCGTCACGTTTTTTTTTTTTTTTTTTTATATATATTCCACGCGCGCAAAAGGGGTTATGGCTACCCTTAAAATGTTTTTAACACAGCACGAGCGATTAGGTAAGTAGGAGAGGATTTAGAAGGAGATACCGATGCACATTGGTTTTGAACGTTTGCACATCGAAATGGGAGGGGAAAGTCGAGTCAGGTAAAGCATTCCACATTCGTGTGGTGCGACTGAAGAAAGAATCTCTGTACATTACAGTACGTCCGAAGTTGGGCTCGAGGGTGAACTGATCGGCATTCCTAGAAGCGCGAGTATTACGGTTGAATTTTTTAAGGGGGGGAATGCAACTGGCTATTTCACTAGAACACTGATTATAATAATAGCGATAAAATAGAGAAAGACACGAAACATTACGGCGGTGTTCGAGAGATGTAATTGTTTCTGTTATAGATCTTTCGCCTATCATTTTTAAAGCTCTCTTTTGAATTCTGTCCAACTAACTCAAGTGAGTTCTTGGAGCTCCTGCCCAAACATGAGAATTGTATTCAAGTTTTGGACGAATAAAGGCTTTGTAGATCACAGCCAGATCAGAAGGGGAAAAAAACTTCTTGCATCTACGGAGAAAACCTAAACACTTAGCAGCGTTTTTGGCGACATCAAATATGTGGTCATTCCACAAAAGGTGGTCTGTGACACACATACCGAGAACTGAGAGCTGTTCGGTTTCCTCGATGCAAGTGCCGTCCATGGATAGCGGCATTGGGGGTGGGTTTCGCTTTAACGACAGGAGACAACATTGAGTTTTAGAAGCATTAAATTCTACGCGGTTTTCGATTACCCATTGGACAATGCTGTCGAGATCAGAATTTAGTGAGCTTATCATACGCTGCCGTTCAAGTTTCACATCCGAAGGACATGGATGAGAATCTGTAAACGAATATGAGAAACTGAGGGTACTATCGTCAGCAAAACAGTTTAATGGATTAGAAGTTTCAAACAAAAGATCATTTATAAAAATAAGGAAGAGAGTCGGAGACAAAACGGAGCCCTGGGGCACACCAGCATTTATTTTGTGGATTTCAGACTTGAAACCGTCCAATACAACTTGTATTGAACGGTCCGAAAGGTAATTTCTAATCCAACGAAGAAGAGGTTCCAAATGCGCGCATTTTCGATAAGAGAGCTTGATGCCAAACTCTATCAAACGCTTTTGAAATATCAAGTGCAATAATCTTACTTTCTCCAAAACGATGTAAAGATTTGTTCCACTGTTCGGTGAGATATACCATCAGATCACCAGTGGACCTATTGCTACGAAAGCCGTACTGCCGGTCATTAAGAAGCTTTCGTTCCTCGAGATATTTCACGTGAGTTGAGAGCCTAATTTGAAGTTGAGTTGATATGGTGTTGAGATTACATTTAATGGAATGGCAACAATATATTTATTTTACACAAAAACAGTTAAAATTTAATGAATTTTAGTACATTCTTCACAGAGATATCAAAACAAATAAATAATTTTAATCGCACATGTGCAAAAACATTGGTCAACACATCTTCAAGACCTACTCTTCGACCCAGGTTTTTTTGAAAACAATTTCGACTCGACTCCGCTCCTGAAGTGGAGTGGAGTCGGTTGAAGCTCATTTCAAGTCAACGCAGGTATACAAAGGGGCCAAGCGAGCTTGAAGCTGGGTATATGTGAACTGTCTGTATTTTTACTCGCCATGTGAAGGGATTATTTCGAAAACATAAAACATCATTATGGGCAACACTGAAGAAACGTAGCCATGACCATGACTGGGGTCAGAAGGTCTATTACATAATTATTGTAAGAACTAGGTACCTATTTCACAGATTTACTAAGATTTGAGCCAAGAAAAATGATTTGAGTTGATTTCTTTCCCAAAGAATAAATTTAATCAAAAAACTGTAAAAATCATTGGCAGCGTTTTTTTTAATATATACATTTTTTTTAAACAGGGTCATTCACCTAAGGTGTGCTAAAAAGCTAAACCATGTATAGGTTGGGTCGATGATGTTTTGGAACATCAAATAAAGGCATTAAGAAAACTGTAGAGTCAACTGATGACATTTCGAAAAGCTGACTTTAACTTGTACCAGGGCCGTATTCATAGTCATTTTAAACTATTATGCTTAGTTAAATAACGATAACCTAAACCTTCAATGCTCCGACATTTATTTTAGTTTTTGTCAGTACACCATTTTTGACGTTCAATAATTTAATAAACTTCTATTTTAATAAATATAGAAACCGAATTGGAATAAACTGATATAATTAATCTTATTTAAACTGTAGGTTAGTAAAACATGAGTTTAGCAAAACCACTATGAAAACGCCTCAATAATAATTTGTATTAAAAGAATTTCCTTTCAAAAATTTTACCACTTTTTTTATTGTATTAGCTACTGCTTCTGTTACTTCAAATTATAATATGTTATTATAAAACAGATATGAGCTTAAAAACGGAAATTTTATTTATTTTAATGTAAATACACTTTTCGCCTATCCCGTTGACGATGTTTAAATCGAGTCGATAAAAGTGTATTGGATTTTTATCATTTATTATTTTAAAGTTAAGGTTTCATTCATAAAAAAAAACAGCTGTGGTAAACGTTTAGACAATATTGGTGAAAGGGTAACACGCATTGCTTTCAATATTAATATTTTGATATGGAACTAAATGTGGAAAGATTAATCGAAATAACAATACTGGAAATAGTTTTAGCTTAGGCTCCGTTGTGCAATACGGATTTAAGTTCCACTTTCAGCCGGTTAAAATGTCACCATATTAACTGATAACAGGCTTAACGATTGGAGAATGAATAAATTTGAGAGTGAATAAATTTGCAAATAAAAATAGAAGAATGGATTTAATTTGTTTACCAAATTCTAATACCCAAATTTGTTGTTTCAAACCGAACAAAAATTTACAAAAAAATATTTATTTATGAAGAAAGAAAAGTAAAATTAATTTCATAACTATAAGGAGTATTTTTTGTGTGTTTCCTTTTGTTTAAATGTTGTTTGTATTTTTAGATACCTTAAACAAATTTCACCAAAATTGAAAAACAGCCCCCCCCCCCAAACAAAATCATGCGTAGGGTACTGTTGTGCGTAATATATGTATAATTTAGTTGACAACCTCACCCTTCACTTTAAAAAAAAGTTACTTCTAGAAATGTGGCAACCCTAAAAATCATACCCAATTACACCTATTCGAGACCTACCTTCCGACATATTGCCTGTATTTTTTGAATTTTCGTTTAGGAGCAGGAGCCTTTTTTCCGATTTCAGTTTATTGTCATCGCAGCGTTACCCAGTCAGCTAGTCAGGGATGAGCGTAAATATACGTACAGTCGTGGCCACCTAATTAAGAACGCTATTTTTATAAAATTTTAAAATGCATAACTTTTGTATGGGAAATCTGTTTAGGGTGCATTGACTTCGCATAGTATGATCGATAAGTTAGAAGAAATTGCTCGAATTGACCAGAAAGTTTATAAAGACATTGAGGAACATGTTATGGAGTTTTATTAATTTGAAATCATGCCCATAAAATTTAGGGACGATAATGATCCAAGAAGTCCTCAACGGATTGCTAGAAGGTGTTTGCGTAGTCAAGAAGTCATTTTTTAGATTAGACCGCCAAAAGCTCGGGCCTAAATTCTTTCGAGAACTTGAGGGGAGACATCAAGTAATGGTTAAAGTAAAAAAGAAAAAACATTTTGATCAGAATGTTCTAAATATTGAGGAAATCTGTAGAGTACACCACTATCAATATTCCATGCCTTACGCGAAAATATGCAAGGAATTTTGTCTGAAATTATAAAGAATTAAGGTTTTCCTACAATATATTCACATTAACATATTGAAATTTCAAAGATTTTTAATGTTATGACAACTGTTCTTAATTATATTGCCAGAAGAAATAAGAGTTAAATTAATGTTTATTTTTTTTCTACTAATATTTTCATGCTTATATTTTTTAAACATTACTCAAAGTGTACCGTAGTTCATGGGCTATTATTAAAACCACTACTTAACCTCAACAGATTTCCCAAACAAAAGTTATGCATTTTATAAATTTATAAAAATATCGTTCTTAATTAGGCAACCACGACTGTATGTTCATATTATGTAATTTATATTAAAAAATATAAACGCATCATTGAATAATTTCTCATTATGTTCATAATTTCTCAATGTTTAAGCAAGTAAGAAAAAGCAAGAGTTATTTTTTTTTTGTTTTTGTTCTATTGGTCAAATTGCCAAGGTTATGACGTTTAGACTTAAAGAAAATGACAGAGCATCACATAATATATTTTTTAAATTTATAGAAGTGGTAATACCTCTGACAAAATAAACTGGAAAATCACTATTTTCAAACCCCCACCCCCGCAAAAGGCTGAAAAAGAAACCTGCGAGACGGTTGTTTTTGATACCGCGATATATGCACCCTAATAATCATATTTTGGTTATCTATCCACTCCCAAAATTTGCTGCTGGCTCTTGAACTATAACTACTGTCCTTTCTCCGAGGAAGAAAACAGTGCCTCAGACAAAAACGACAATGTTGAAAACGATGGCCAAATCAAGATTCGGAATAACGGTAATATATGAACAGTCGTATGCGATGTTGTCCGTTTCTCATTATTTGTCGAAGAGAAGTCGGATATACGACTTTTGGAATACAAACATACGACTGTAGTCGAATACGAGTCACAAATACGAGTTTCATAACATGGGTGAATGCTAAATGAAATCAAATTATGTTATGTTTTTTGTTTAGTGTTTCCAATATTTTTTGTTATTATTAATTTGACTTTTAAAACAATGTAAAATGAAATCGATTTAAGTTTTTTCCAATGAATTTATGATTTGGTGTATTTCCTTTTTATTAATTTTAAGTTTGTATTGGACTTTAAAAACAAAATTAAATAAACTAAACTTCTTCTCTTTTTTTAATTAATTTGTTTCTGTAAACCAAATGTGATTTTATATTGTTTTTAAGAAATTCAAGACTTTGTTTTTTTTAAAGTTTTTTTTTGTCATTATTAAAGTTTATCTCTATATAACAAATGAGATTTTTTTATTTTAAGGACTTAAAGTTTTAAAAATAAAAACCAGAAAATATAATCTTAAATCTCTTTTTTTCCACTTTTGCACACTCAAATCATCTTAAATGGACATAAGGATTGAAAACGTCCTTCGAAAAAACGAGGCAAAATATCTTATCTCAACTTAAGATTTTGGAAATTAATATAAAATACAATTTAAAGAAAAGCCAAACTATCTTAAGTCATATTTTTCCTTATAACGGGCGAAATATTAAAATCATCTTTTTGAAATAAATCTAAAAAAAAGATCATACAATTTGACATCTAAATGCTTTCTTCAATAAAGTCTGCACTTGAAAGATATTTTGGGAGGCAGCTTTGGAGTGTTTTTTTGCTCTCCTGAAAAATCATCAAAATTGACTTAAGATACTTTACCTTTTCAGTCGAGATATATTTGTATCGACTGTTGGTTTTCGTGAGAAGTGGAAAATGTATGTCAAGTATACAAGGGACCAATGTTTCCAAGGGGTTTCTAGCAATATTTACCTATCGTACTGAAAATATAGTATAACTTTCATAAAAAGGATTATAATTCTTTTTGGCGTAGCCCCATCCTCCTATTTTAATGCCATTAGGTTCTTCATTAAAAATTACCTTATGCCTTATGCATAGATTGTACCAAAGTATTTTTTTATCGTTTGATGCACAACAGCCTCCCTCCTCCTCTCCACCTAAAAAAAAACAGTCTTCCCTACAAGACATGCTCCTAGACTCGTTCTTTATTCTTATGGAAAATGTAACGTTTTCACCAACTTTCATGAGAAATTGTTTACTATTAGTTCTATGAGAAAGTTGATTTAAACGGAACAAAGAAATCATGAAATTTTTCTTGGAATATCAAATGTTCAAAAAATTCAATGATTTTTTTTTTAAATTCTAAATATAAAAAAAAAATATTCGATTCATCGAATTAAATTCTACAAATCGTACTAGAAATGAAATCTGTTCCTCATCTTCTCTGTACGTGTCCCGCTTATATAAAAAGCCGTAAACTCCATCTTGCAGATTGTATCTTCAATGATCCTACTGGTCTAGCAAGCTCAGACATTAACAGTCTCGCGCGCTTTGTAAAGAGCTCAAATTGCTTTTAGCGTGTGGAGAGAAAACTTTAGATTCATGTGGTATCACAATGGACCAATAGATGGTGTAAGTGTGTCGGCTTATCTGCTGACAGCCACTATAACCTAACCCACTTGAAATGTTTGTTTTTCGGAATGTAAAGTTTTTTTTTTTGATCGAAAGCAGTACAAAAAAATAGTAATTTTAATTTTTTTCATTTTTCAATTTATAAACAAAACACATACAATTTTTTTCTTATTTTTTGATATTTCCTTTAAATAGTTATACTTTCGAAATCAAAAGTTTGTTTTCGCCCCTATGGGCATTTGGAGCGTGTCTGGCTTGTTCTGGCGACACTTTAATCGTCTGGCATCCACTTATTTGTAACAAGAAGATTATTACGATCTTTTGATATATCATGTATAGGGTTATACCTTTAAACCAAAATCTGGATTTTTGTCCGTTTTGGGGGGGGTGTCTGCCTGGGTCTGGCGACACTTAAATCGTCTAGGACCCTGGAATTCTTAATAAGAGCGTAATTCTCTTTTCAACTTCCCGCCTCCAGCCCCGGTGACAAAATAATCTTGCCAGACGATTGAATTAGAAATCGCGGCCCTAGTACCTCAACATACATGTTCGCAAATTTTGGTTATTAGCCCAGTCAAAGAAGACTCAAAATTATAAAATAAATGCAAAAAAGAGTGCTCTCGGGATTATTTTATTATATGGTAGGGGTTACCCCCAGGTATAACATACCCAAAGTCCCCAGTCCAGGGCCGTGATCTTAACTCAGGAGGGGGGGGTTAAAGGTACCCCTTTTTAGATTTTCGTGAATATTTCCACAACCTAGCATGTTAGCGGAAAAGTCTATGCAACTTAATTAGAGACAATTAAATTATCTATCAAAATATATAGTCACATTTTTTCTAGGGTCAAAAATAAAGAAGATGCGGGCGGTAGAAAAGTCAAAAAATCTGGAAAACCTGTTATTGTCTTTGATATTGAATGCTTTCTGACCAATTTACTTGGAAAAAACAAAAAACGTTAATACACATTCATTCACTGTTGTTTCATCATGTCGTGAAGCTAAGAAAGGAGTTATAATTTCCTTTTTGTTCTATATATCCGAAACTTAAAAAGTTGATGTATACTAAATTAGGCAAAATTTAAATAGCAAGCGTTGTTTTCGTATGGCACCAAAAAATGATAACGTTTTTTTTTAAAGGAACACAATAAAAAATTTATTTGCCATAGAGGGGGGTGCTTTCTCCCCCCCCCCTTTAGAGAGGAGGGGCATTTTTTTTTAAATAATATTAAAAAACAACGGCAACACTTACAACAACCAAATTTACCTTTTTTGAAAGCCAGAACTCCGTTCTTTTATTTTAATTTCAAATCGAGTTATTGATGTCCATAGTTTTTGTAAAAATTATTTTCAAACTCAAAATTAAAAAAAAAAAGTTGAAAATTTCGTTTTTGATTTTTTCATTTAAATTGTAAAATAAAATGCAGAATTGGCTTTTCTTGTGCACAACCCTTTTTCATTCTTAATTGAAAACTGAAAAATAAATGGTTCTATGTCTCCTAGTTTTTGAGAAAATTGAAAGTTACGACGACAATTTTTTTTTATAATTTTTGTTATTATAATTCCTTGTAGTATGTGATACTAATGTTTTTTTGAACTTGAGGTTAATGAATGAATAATTTCTTTGAATCTGCGAAGCAAGCCACCCAAAGACCTGTGATAGTGGTAGAGGGGACCCTAAGGTATAACATAATCAAAGTCTCCAGCCCAGGGCCGCAAGCCTTAGACAGGAGAGGGGGTAAAGGTCCCCTTTTGTAGTTTTTCTTCCATATTTGGGAAACTTAGCATAATAGAGGCAAAGTCAATACGACAAAGTGAAAGAAAATTGAATTCCCTTCCAATAAAAGGTATGTTCATAGTATTATAAAAGTAAACTAATTTACAAACATTAAACTTCTAAGGAAATACTTTTTTTTTAAGTTTTTTTTCTCGATATTTCTTCTCCCGCATCTCTATTGCTTCTAGCAATTTCTTTGAGGCTCAACTTTTGTCCGTGAATTCAATTTTCAAAGACTTCTAAATACAATACATTATATAATCATAATTTTGATTTTTTTTACAGTGATATTTCTAATAACCCACTTGCTTGCGATTGTGATCTGATATGGCTAGTTGCCTGGTCTAATGCATTATCCGTAAAACTATTACAAATGCCAAAGTGTGAAACTCCCATTGATTTCAAGGGTTCACCATTGAAAAAGCTAAAAGTAGGATCAGACTTGCACTGTGAGTCTCCTTTGCAACCACTTTTAGAACTAAAACCAGACGCAGATCAGGTAACATAATCAAACATAATAAAAAAAAATTAACTAATTTAATTCTAATTTTTATGAATTTAAAGCTCGTTTTTGAAGGGGATGAAATCGTTCTGAGATGTAGAGCACCACGAGTTGCCGTTGGTGCGCCAAAAGACTCCGAAGATCTTCCAGCTAGAGCACATGTTTTTTGGGGATGGTCTGATAAAATTGTCGAGCCTAATTCTACCGATGACATCGTTTATAAAGATCCCACAAAATATTTTCCTTCTATTCAAATCGATGCAAAACATCTATCCGATAGTGGTCTTTTGGATTCTATTTTAAAAATTCCATCTGTCACTCGTAATCACACGGGTCTGTGGGATTGTCGTTTGCGGTCGCAGCAAGCTAATTTATCAAGGACTATAGCAGTAATGGTTATATCGGAGAAAACTAAGTACTGCCCAGCGCTGGACGTGCATAATAATAAGGGAAAATATTTCTGGCCACGTACAATTCGCGGACAGCTAGTACGCCAGCCTTGCCTAGGCGATGGCCTAACCGAGGTACACGCAACTTATTTTTGCAATGACAACGGTGAGTGGGTAGATCTCAATACATCACTTTGCCCCTTTATTAGTGAGAATACAAAAATTCTCGAACAATTTGCCAAAGTAAATCTTTCTTTAGCCAAAGGAAGTGTCTTAGAAAGTGCCAAACGACTGCGAAACTATACCCAGTTTGATGAAAACCTGCGGAGATTTCGTGACCCCATCGATATTGTGTTTATAACGAAAACTCTCACAAATTATTTAGTATTCCTGCGCCAGGAAAAGGATTTGGGTTCCATGTTATTGGATATTGTCTCACAGCTTCTGATTCTTCCCGAACGAATTTTACACGAGGCCCAATCAATGGACGGATCTGGAGTAAAACTAATCAATGCTGTAGAAATAGCCGCACAGTTTACACCGTATATCCAACACTCCGCACTGGTGCAGAGCACCGATATCCATCAGACAACGCACAAACCACATCTTTCTATCGACTTTTTTAACATACGTTCAGATTCGTTTACGGGTATGTCTTGCACTTGGATTCGTTCTGAAAAGGATGATAAAAAGAGAGTTTTTCAGTGTCACGCCATGAATCAGACATTGGACATTTTCGGGCAGCACATTGACGCATCCATTCAAATTCCATCGAATTTCCTTCATCCGAATTTCGCCCATCAGTACATGTCACAGAAACTCATGGTAGCAGTTTATGAAAATGGCAATTTTCTACCCCACCAAAACAACGAATCCAACTTATTTATAACTTCGGTTGTCATTGGTGCCAAAATAATCTCGGATTCGGAGAATATTCGCAATGTCAGTGAGCCGATATCCTTGATGCTTCGAGTGCGAGCGCATCACAATAAATTAAGTGCTCCTGTTCCGGCTTGGTGGGATTCTGAAACGAATTCTTGGTCAAGCGAAGTTTGTAAAAATTCATACTACTATGGAGGCTTATTGGTGTTTACATGTGACAAGCTAGGTTACTATGGCCTTTTGCAAAACCGTAAACACTTAAATGATTTCATTGATGAAAATGCTGGTGCTCGCTTCAGGTTCTCGCCCTTAGGATTCTACATTGGGTGCTCAGTCCTATTTGTTTGCGTTTGGATAAATATCGTGACGTATGTTACTTTTGGGCGATCAGTACAAATGGCCCGGCGGCATCGACACTCACTGGTGAACACTTGGTTAGCTATATCTGCGCTGAGTTTTATATTCGCTCTTGGAATTTACCAAACAGAAGACTACAAGGTATGCCAAATAATTGGAATCAGCATACACTATTTGAGTCTGTGCGTGATTTTGTGGGTTTGCGTGAGTGTGAGCAATATGTATAAACGTTTATCAAAACGAAATCGACTTCCTATGGAAGACTTGCCCAGAGAAAACGTTGGAAGTAAGCCCATTTTGGGAATATACCTTGTGGGCTGGGGTATTGGTATGATAATATGTGGAATAAGTGGAGCAGTAAACATGCGAGAATATGCATCCTATTCGCACTGCTTTCTAGACAATGGACCGTCTTTGAGTGCGATTTTCGTTCCATCTGTTATCCTATTACTCTTCCTTGCTATTTTGTTTATTTGTGTCCGATGTCATATACGAACATCAATAGACCACAATGGGCATTTTTCAGAGATAACTCAGGGTACAGAAAATGTTGACCTTGAGCTGCTGGAGTCTATACACAATGCTCCACATCATTATAACCCTTCGGACAGATATCGAAGCCTGTCGCTGAGCAATCCCTCTACTAGCATGCTCGAGGATGTGGAACACACCAATTTGGCTCAACTAAGAGCACATTTCGTTTTTCTATTCCTTTATATTGTATCGTGGATAAGTGCGGCTTCCAGTGTTGCGACACCTTTTAAGGACACACTTGACTATGAAGAGGAGGCATTTAGTATAATTTTCGCAATCACATGCTCCATCTTGGGTATATTTCTGTTAGTATTTTACTCAATTTCCCGTAGTGACGTGCGTTTTCAGTGGAGTCAGTTGAGCTGTCGAAATTTTTGCTGCTGTCGCACAAGAAACATAAGCGACAACACAAAAGAAGTTAACACTACTGTTACATACCATCAGACCTGCGAAACATTGCATTCGGCTTCTCGTTCCAATAGTCAGTGTTCAAAAAATCGACCGCCAAGCGCTCGCAGTAACCATCTGAAAGGAGAATTGAATCGAATGGATAGTCCCAGTAAGTTATTAACACCATCGGGATCAGCAAGTATTGTACAGCTCAATCGGCAGCAATATGTGCATAATCCAGTGATTCTGACACAAGAAATCCCCAATGCTGACATTTTCTACAATCCCAATCAGATAAACGTGGCGCGAAAATTCTTTAAGAAGCAAAAACGGCTCGCCAAGCGGAATAATTTTGAATTGCAACGACAGATGGACCGATGCGATTATGGCGATGGGATGAGCGATATTTCTTCAACAGTAGGCATAGGGCCGTACCATTCAAATCGACAAAGAAACATGTCGATTTTTAGCACAGGGAGTAAGGTGAACAACACCAACATTCACGTCAGAGGTGACGTATGTAATTTTTCCAAAGAAGCTCGACAACAAAGCTTGAATCCAAACATTCTCTCAGACAGTTGCAATGAAAGCGACATGATTGTCGATGCTGAACGTTTAGTTTTGGGCGCCGAAGGCATGCGAGCGCTATCGAATCGCAGTAAAATGAACAACAACGAAATGGTTGCAAATATTTATACCAATGTTCCGGAAACTGCACAGCCACAGCATGAAATTGTAACCATGCGTGCCGATGATAAGTTTAGAAAATCACTGAACGTTGAAAAGTTCCTTGAACAAGATGAAATCGATATGGAGCGGAACGATTTGAATTCACAAAATGATCGCAATATCACTCCGCTCTATGTTAATGGAAACATAAGGAATATTATTACAAACAGAACGGCCGGATCGAGTGGTGTCAGCAGTGTAAACACCAGCTGTAGTCCTAGCAATACGATGTTGGAAACAATAATTACCGAACCAGCTAACCTTACTCCCATAGATGCAATGAATACAATCGGATTACCCTCAATAGAAAATGCTTCTGCTTTAGCAGAAGGTAGCATTGATACTCTGAATACGAGCAGCGAAGAGAACACCCTAGATTTGGACAAGAATGAAACTTACATTTCGGAGTCGATACAAATTGCCGATAGAGCCTATTATACTGGAGAAGATGCTCCTATCCGTATAACCCTGTCGAGAAAGTCCAAATCTTTGCTAAGCCTTAACGCAGAAGTAGATCTCCTTAAGGGTGGCAGTGGTAGAAAACGTTATGTCAATTATAGTAAAAATCATGTACGGTCAATTTCGTGTATTAATTTATCACAGAAGCAAGATGATTTTTTCAATAGTAGTACAATTATTGTTAATCCAGTTCCGATTCGAACAATGGCTGAAAGTCGGCCGGGCCTGAGCAGCCCTATATTATTTTCACCCAGCCTTTGTGAAATAAACGATATGCCTTCGCCTCAAGATCGACGGAAACCTCTGGTCGTGGCCGATGACGAGTCAAATTCACTGGAAGATGCTCTTAGTGAAGTTGCTGCCTACAGCCAAGGCAGCAATGTGAATTCAGATTCTCTTAATATGTTTGCGCTGAGCATTCGACGCACATTTGCCTCAAGTCCTGCGTGTGAAAGTGATCTTAATTACCAAAATTCAGAGCTTAGTATTCGAAGCCATGGACTTTACGCTCCTCAACCGGATAATGATTTAAACTTGACCTTAACTGGGGATGTCTATTATCCCTACCAGTCTTCAGAAGTGAGCGAAATAGACGAAGCCGATAATGATTTCGATGAGGAAAATGATTATGATGACTTTAACAGCTGCTCTAATGATTGTCTATTGCCATCGGAGACTGCCGAACAAGACCACAACAGAAGTCATGCATCTTTGGATGAACTTTACGAACAGATTACAAGAAGATCGATTTCGCGTACTTCAGATTTGGAAGGAAACGCCGAAGGAAGTTCCGTCATAAGCAAACCCTGCAATTTTAGTGAAGTCGAAAATAGAAGCAGTCAAACCTGTAACAGTAGTTACCAGCAGAAAGACACAACTGCTGAGACAGTAGAAGACGATAGCAGTCAAGACAGCATTATTTCTTACATCGATCCCAATGGACGAGGGGCAGGGTCTGCTAGTTCGCTGATTTTGCAGCAAAAGTAATACTCGTTCGTGTTTTTTTTTTAATTGTTTATAAATAAAATGCATTTATGTATCTGTACAATTTTAGTGAATAAGCAAAAGTATTTATTTAACGTATTTTAAATATCTCAACAGATTTTTTTATTAACATTATTTTACCACAATACATTAATCGCTATTTATTCGTTTTGCAGGTATAATAACACATTTATTTTAATTTTTCGAAATAAACATTTTTTGTCGTTTCTCCTAACATAGACTGAACATAATTTAACTAGAATTTTTTATAAAAACAAAAAAACAACGAGATCCATTGAAAAATAGATAATAGTTCTTGCCTGATTGTCTTAGTTGTTAAATAATAGACTCAGAAGAAAAATAATTGTATTAAGATTTATGTATAAGTTTTTTTTTTTCTATTCATAAATTATTGTAAAGATTTGTTTTAATAAAGCCAGAATTACAGAGTTTGAAATTGTAGCATGCGTTGTTTTTCAGTTTTCCTTTTTATTTAAAGTATAGGTAGGAGCTGACATCTGATTTATGGAGTAGACGATATAGTGCGCTGCTGAAGGACAGATTTCCAAAGCGAAATTTGTTTGTTGTAAGGCAATGAAATGCTTACCAAACTGTAAAAATATAGGTATAAGGAGTTCCTTTAGTCGCAAGAAAAAAAAAAAAAAGAAAAAAAAACATTTACAGAAAATCATGCTGTAATGAAAGAAGTTGAGTTTCAGCTCAAAATTGTTGTAAGTAGGTATAATGCAAAAAAGAAACCTTCTTCAAATTTTAAAAAAGGCTCTGCACTTACCCACTGAACGCTTATTCGCATAGACCTACCTTTTGCCAAATGTACAAAAGTGAGAAATTAAAATTTTGCTTGCAAAAAACATACGAATATTGTTCACTCAGATAAATAAGCCACCATACAATACACAATTTTCAAATGTTTTTTTTTGTCAAGCAGGGGTGGAATCTCGTAAGGCGATAGTTGATTGTTGATCATCAAAATAAATGCTTTTGCTCCACGTAAGGTGATTATCAAATTGACTGACTATCACATTTTTGCTATGGTTTGTGAGTGACAGCTAGTTAGGTGTCACTTTCATACATTTTGCTTATTATTTTTGAGAAAGATAAGTTGTGTTAGCTTAAGCTCCGCCATAAATCGATAGTAAAATGATAAAGTTATCAAAGTTAAAATAAAATATAAGTGAACAGTAACGTTTGTATATACACATATATACATAGGTACTCCAAAGCAAAATTTCTATGCGCCGAGCAGAACGACTTTGCAAAAATTTACATCAATTTTAAACGAGTTAAGCATCGTACTATCCCCTAACATTTTACTAATGTCGAATTCCTTACAACCATTTGAAGTCGATTTCATTAAAATTTTTTTCTTTTTGTAAGGAATTCATAAAAAAGTCGATTTTTTTTTTGTGATTGTGTGAGTGCAATTTGACAGGAATTTTGTTGTCGCACAAAAACTAAGAAGTAGTGCGCGCAAAGCAAATATTAAAGTGATTTTATTTTCGCGTTGTTTTGATAATTTAAAAACAAATATATTTCGTCTGATAATTGAAAAACATCAAAAACAATTGTGCGCGTATTCAAGTAAAAAAATTACAATCCAAAATTAATCCACACACAGCAGCGAGGACCTATTCTGAATATTTCACTAGAGGACGAAGAAAAATAATTTTGCAACGTGATTTCCTCGCGAATTGTATGTTATTTTAATGGGATTTTTTGTTTCTTGAAGATACGCACAATTATCTTTACTTTTTTTCATCAATCACTGAAATATTAAACAATTAAGAACACTTAAACATTTGTTTTCTTTTTTAACTTCGTCACAAAATTGTAATGAGAACATTTAATTCCATCTTGATGCATGAGAAATGTCAAATCTTGATAGTGTGTGTGCGATTTGATGTGAAATCTAGCTAAAAACGCAAGATTTGTTTGACAGCATAAAAGTCGATTTTGTTTAGAAAAAATTCGATTTGTTCAGAAAAATTCGAATTTTTTTGACTGTAAGGAATTCGACATAAGGCACCTATTATGAATTGCGAGTCGCAAGAAATATTTGTCGAATCTGACTTTTGGCATAACCGTTTATGGCTTACATAGCTATATTCAGCTAAAATGTCAAAAACGTGTTGAATTGAGATGTTAGTCTATGTGAACGCCGCTATTTGATTTTTTTTTAAACCACTACATAAGTGATTTTAAAAACGTTCGACTCGCGAGTCATAATACGGCCCTTAAGTTAAAATCACCAACTCTTTATTTTATCTTTTTAGTATTGTACTTAATCCATATGAAAAATTTTGAGAAATTTACTCCAGGTGTAGGATGGACCCGAATGTTCCCGGTTCGAGTCCTGCTGGTACCCAACTTTTTTTTTTTCATTTTTTTTTTGTAAATTATGAAGTTAAAATGATAAAAATATAAATATCGGGTACTTATTTAAAGCACATGATGGTTTTCCATCATAATATAATTAATTTACAACGCATAATAACAATAATTGTGTTCATTAAATTCAAACCCTACAAATGTTCTGCTTTTTTTAATATCACTTTAAGCTGAACAGAGAAAAGTTGATAATCAAAATTGATTATCAAAACAGCGACAGTCAACTATCACCTTAGCCGATTCCACCCCAGGTGTCTTCAATATAGATATTAATTTCTCACTTTTGTACTTTTTTGCAAAAGTAGGTCTATGTAGTTAAGGCCTGATCCACATCTGTGTCGTGTGTTGTGTTGTGGAGTCGTGTGTCGCTATTGCTACAATGTATTTCATATCTGTAGAGCCATATTTGTCTCGTGTCTTGTGTTGCAGTGTGGCCCATACAATATATCGAATGACAGCGACACACGACTCCACAACACAACACACGACACAGATGTGGATCAGGCTTAAGACTTGAGTATTGGGCTTTTCGCGAAACTATAGCTATACATATATCCAAAAAAAGAATGCATAAGAAACCTAAATCGAGGGAAAACAATGCAATCCAAACAAGTATAAATATACGACTACAATGAAAATCTGACAGAAAAATTAAGCCACCATGCACAATTTTCAATTGTTTTTTTTGCAAGCACAGATATTTGTTTCCCACTTTTGTACTTTTTTGCAAAAGAAGGTCTGTGTAGTTAAGCTTTTATAATGTGATTTTGTTCCCACTTTTTAACATGTATTAATACTCAGTGGGAAAGTGTATCGGGCTGTAAGTCGTAATAAAATCTCCTAAACCAGCGTGAAACATTCGCTGTCTACAATTTTTTGTTATTTTTGTGTTTCCGTCATTTTTATATTGTTGCAAACATTTGGCTCCGATTTCGTGTAAGAACATTCGCCGATGACAGTTTTATGTTTTAATGCATTGTGTATGTCATTTTTTCATTCGTTGTGAATGTTTCGCTTCGATTTGGGCTTGGTAGAAGCCTAGCCCAACGAAGAGCAACGATACACAAAAAAAAATGACGTACAAAATGCTTAGTAACAAAATAAATTGTCATCAGCGCGAATATTTCGTATCGGTTTTTTTTGGAAGTCGTTAAAAGGTTCCTCTAAACCAACACGAAACATTCTTTTTTGAAAATGTTTTTATCGTCGGAATCATATGGGAAATCGCACCGCTTGAGTGTGGCTGCTCTCGTTTATCACCACAGAAATTAATTTTAAAAGGCGAAAGTTTCGAAGTCGTACCGAATGTTTCGCGTTGGTTTTTGGAGAGGTAGGTTATACTACAAGGTCTGCCTTCAAAGAACTTATCTTGAGATGCATTAATCGTGATCATCAACATTTAAGGAAATGCTACGTGCTAGCCTTCCGAACAAAAAGAGAAATTGGCTGTGCCAAAAAAAAAAAGAAAAACAAATCGAACAAACTTTTTTGTTATCTATCTCCCTTTCAGGTGGGTAAATGCCCTTATGTTTTTTCGCCTGAATGGAAGTGACATCCCAAAGTGACAGTTAACAGCCGTCAGTACTTTTTTTTTGTTATAAACAGAAATACTATTTGGTTTAACCCTTCTTCTAAGGGTTTAACTTTTGTTAGTGTAGTATTATGCAAAATAAAATCAAGGTAAATGTTGATAAATTCCTTTCAAATATTGAATAAAAAATATAAAACTTGTTTTGAATTTAAGATAAATTAAATGGATCCCAATCAAGACTCCGAAAGCTATTGGAATAAGTCAGCCAGCAAGGCTTTTAGTTTTGATGATGAAGACGATGATGTGGAGAACGATAATGCAAGTCTTTATAGCTCAAAAACCGAGAGCAACATCTTAGCTGATGATAATATTTCAGAAGCAAGTTTTGATAATACGGCAAATATTTTAAATCTCACTATTCGATCAGTTTTATGTGAAGCTGATTTGGAACTTATTTTAAACGAGCAATCCCTTGACAGTGATATTATCCCAAAGGTAGGAAAAAGTTTCTATAGAAAAACAATTGCAAATGTTCATACAATAATAAATTAGCTTTGGGTTTAAACATACCTACACAAAGTTCACAAATTAAATAAGTTTTTTGTTTTTGTGGTACCTAAATAGGTACTTGAAATAAGGTTTTATGAATAATTAACAAGTGTAGGTACCTTCCCCAATTAAAACGTAGTCGTTAGATAAACATAAATGTTACAAAAGCGAAACAGAGATACTAACGGTTTGTGTTTCATTCATTGTACCCCTAAAAACGTACCTATATCGTCTTCCGCTTCTTTCTTAAAAATCCGGTAAGGGTACTTCTAGCCAAAATAATGAAAATTGTATAGGTACTAATATTTGGTTTAAAAGGCCTTGAACTTAACCATCTGGCCATGTTGTAGGGGTCAGCACTACTCTTTGATATATAAAAGAAAAATACCACTCCGGTTCCCTCTTTTATAAATAAGAACTGGTGTTGTGTTGCAATGAAACCGTTAAAACAAATCTTCATAGTTATCAACTAGTTTCTCTTAGCCCCAGTCTTTCACTGCGAAAGTTTGGAGATAAATAAAGTTTTCTCTTCAAATTTTGTAAAATAAATCAGACATCTTTTCAAAAACCTACTTAGTCTAAAAAAATCTCGCAGCAGCTTAGATTTCAATAAAAATAAGAAAAAAAGCGCAATTGATTATGTTTAGTTACTTGATATGTTTGTACATAGTGTACTATAATATTTTTGTATGATTTTCTTGTTTGTTGTCTTTTAAGGGTATTGTGCCGGACGAAGAGCTCAAACTGTTGCGTCGTAAACTTCAAAACATGGTTCATGCGCCTTCACTCAAAGTAACCGCCACCAAATTGTTACACGCAAAATTATGTCCATTAGAAGTTTATAAATCACTGAACGATAAAGAGGAACTTTTAGACGAAGTACTTCGTAATGGTGATGGCAACGCTGTTGTTGGTGTTATTCTATTTCTTCAACGAACACTAAATAAAAAACAATTTTATCGAATTCTACGCAGCCGTTCAAAAGCATGTGATCATTATATTAATTACTTAATACAAACAAAAAACAAAGAAGCCATCGAAATACTCACCATGCTTGGAAGACATCAAGAATCTTCTGTTGTTCAGTTTAAGGCTGCAATTAACCGACACTCCGACATATCGATTAAGAAGCAAAAGCTAAAACAATTCATCGCTGCGTATTGTTCAGATCCTGGAATTATTCCGATATTTCAACAAGTCTTTACAAACTCCTTGAATCTCATCGAACTTATTGAAAAAACTAAAAATAGTCTAGGTGATGAAATAACTGTTGACTCCTCAGCTTTGGAGGTATTATATTCATGTTGCTCCCAACACAAGTGGAAAGACTCTGATACGACGAGTACACTTAGTCCATATAGAATTACAGCCGATTATCAAATATCACCGGCACAGTTCGAATGGACAGCTCTTAATGAGCGAGCAAAGTCGCAATCATACCTTGACTTGGGAGGCATATTTGAAAAACCATCTTGGAATTTAATAACAAAACAAAAACAATTTCATATAAGTTTCTCATTGGAGACGGCAATACAACGTTTAGCTGATTTAAATGCTCCTTTACCCGTGTTGCATTTGTTTTTGTCAAAACTTAACAATCCTAATCAAAAATTGATTCTTTCAAAAAAAGTTAAATGTACAAAGGGAATAATTGATGCGTTGGCCGCACTTAAGGATGTCCAAGTTCTGGAAAATTTCAGAGACACTCTTATCAATGGAAGTGAAGAAAGATTTTATTGTGAGCAGGCTTTGACAAATATGAACAAAAAATGGTCTACTGAAGGGCTAAAGATTATTCGACAGTGATTCTATTTTGTATACGAATATTGCAATATACTAAAACGTACAAAAAGATTTAAATACATTTGTTTACAAAAAAAAGTGTTTTTCCTGGAGTGTTTGAAAATTTTTTTCTATTATTTATAGTTAAGAGCTGGCAGCAAATTTTTGGTTTGGAGGTATAACCAAAATTTGAGAAAAATGTATGTTGAGGTACAAAGGCCTCGATTTCAAATTCAATCAACTAGCTGAATGATTTTGTCGCCGGTGCTGGAGGCGGAAGATTGAAAACGCCGATTTTCCTGATTTTGGTTTAGAGTATACATATATAACCACTTAAATATATACATATGTATGTAAACTAAACTAAAGAGAACTATGCTCTCATTAAAAATTTCGGGGTCCCAGACGATTTGATAAAATATTAATCCAGAATAAATTCAAAGGATTAGTTATACAAAAAATGAATATGATATGAAAAATATTTTGAAAAAAATCTGAGGGCGATCATTTAAACCAGTGTTTCCCAACCTTTTGTATGCTATGCCCCACAGAATCTTTCCACAATCCTCATGTCCCCCTAACCATACCAAAATAATTTTGAACATCAAAAATCTGAAATGTCCAGTGCGAAATTGAATAGCTGACATAAGGGAGAAATCAATAGAAATTAAGTAAACCGTAAGTTTATTTTTAAAACATACGAGTATAATGTAGAACTGAAATTCAAATACGAAATAATTTAATAATTATGTAATTGTAACTTTTTATGTTATGTAATTTTTTTTGTATACGCACTCAAGGGGTTTTTGATGCCCTTAAAATTTTAAATTATACACAGTGCGAGCGTTAAGAATACAGGGACGGATTAAAGAGGAGATACCGTTATTATTTAAATCCCTTTAGAATCATGCTTCATTTAATTCAGCTACAATATTAAGTCTCCCCGTTTGTTTATATCCAGGCAATTTCTTTTTTGTTATCAGAAAATTAATTATGACACTAAATCCACAATTCAGTTAAATACCAAGATAAAAAAGGTAATAAAACAGTTCCCATGCATATTTGGTTGCATTGGGGTATTTCATTTCGTTTAAAAATCAACGTGAAAAAAACTGATTCATATTTGTCGTCAAGTGTTATTGAAGTTGGTAACAGTTGGTACAATTGATTAATACAGAAGCAGATCCTGGGCCCGAATCACGTAAGACTAAAACGATAGTTCGATTTAACGATCGTCGTCTTGACGATAGCTGTCTGTGTACACACATATAGGAAAATATGGACACAGCAATAGTCAAAACGGCGATCGTCCAATCGAACAATCGTTTTAGTCTTACGCGATCTGGGCCCTGGCTGGGTATTGCAAAACTGTATATCAGCACAGATCTCCATAGTATGTGCTCAGCCATTTTCTGCTCAGCGAATTTGACAGTATTGTAGAGCAAACTGTATGCTACCACAGAGAGCTCTGTGGTCACATACAGTTTGCTTGTAAAATATTAAAAAAGCTGAAGCAAACTATATGCTAGTGCAGATCGAGCAATGTACCTGTGATTACAGAGCCATCGTTCACGTTGGTATAGTTATTGTGTGTGGTAAGTTCTGTGTTGGTATAGAGTTTGCTCAAGGAAACTAAGAGCAAAGTACCTGTGATTACAGAGCCATCGTTCACGTTGGTATAGTTATTGTGTGTGGTAAGTTCTGTGTTGGTATACAGTTTGCTCAAGGAAACTAAGAGCAAAGTACCTGTGATTACAGAGCCATCGTGCACGTTGGTATAGTTATTGTGTGTGGTGATTTCTGGGTTGGTATACATTTTGCTCAGGAATCTAAGAGCAAAGTACCTGTGATTACAGAGCTATCGTTCTCGTTGGTATAGTTAGGTCAAAATTCTTTTTTAAAAATTCTGTTTTTCAAAATTCTGCGAATAATAAAAAAAAGTTTCAAAAATGTAAAAAAGCGCGCGCTTTTAGATCCCTGAGAAAATTGTATACCAACCCAAAAATCATCACATACAATAATTATACCAACGTGAACGATTGCTCTACAATGAGAGGTAGTTTCCTTGAGCAAACTGTATACCAACACAGAACTCACCACACACAATAACTATACCAAAGTGAACGATGGCTCTGTAATCACAGGTACTTTGCTCTTAATTTCCTTGAGCAAACTGTATACCAACACAGAAAAATATGCTTTTGATCTGACACAGTATACAGTTTGCTCTTAATTTGTATGAGCATTCTGTAGTCTATTGTAGAGCGCCGGAGCTCTGTACTGATTGATATACAGTTTGGCAATACGCGCCCTGGCTATGTTTCGAAATATATTTTTAAGGGTGGAAACACAAGAAGCATATATTTTTCGGAGAAAAGTGTAATGCAGCATAAGCATAACTTTAAATTGCCCACCTATAATATCAAATTGCCCCCCCTGTGGGGCGTGGGCCCCACGTTGGGAAACACTGATTTGAACCATAATATAATTTATTCGTCCCTTAATCCCTTAAGAAAAAAACAGTTGATGATAAAACAGATGTTCTCAAAAAAGAAATCTCAACCTATCCCAAAAATTCTCGTATACTCAGCTATCTGAGGAGGAATTTGTACAACAGCTGACTTCAAATTTAAATTTTACGTTGAATTGTGTGCTAAGTTAACCTATCCGGTTGTGGTCGTTTACAAATATACGGATACTCGAGTATTCGAGATAGCATATCTCAGTGCAACGTGAACGAGGCCATTTATTGGGGGCTATCGTGAATAAAATTTCCCACGGAGTTTTGCTCATCTTTTACAATTGGAAATGCCAACAATTTTCGACTTTATCTTAAGGCTCGAATTTGGTCAGTCAAAGTGATAACCCATTTGCCAGGTAATATTCCTTTTCGGTATCAATAAATTCCGAGAGAAACTGCGACCAAAATTCACGTTCCCAATTTTGACGATGGGAAAAATTCCATGGGAAATTTTATTCACGATAGCCCCCATTAATATATAAAAATAATTTATTAAAAAGAGAGTTGGATTGCGTATTTGAAAATATAAAAATTACACTAAGTATATTGCACTTATTCATCGCTTTCTCCACCAATTTGCAAATTTTATTTTTAAATCGATTTTTTTTTTCAATTCTTTGATTAACGTTCAAATTTAAATGCGAAAAACTGTAATAACTGATAGGTATAAAAAAATGTCTCCAGTCTCATACGTTATCACTTAGCTTATATACCTTACCTTATTGGACTTTTAGGCAGCATCTATAGCTACTAGTGACAAAAAATACTTTGTAATTTTTTTTATCATTTTTATTATTTCTTTCATTTATACTATTTTTTTAACTGATTATTTTAAATAATTGTCTATGACACAGTTAAAACATGATTTCTTATCATACATATTAATAGTAGTTATGTATTTAAATATTGTAATGAATATTTTTTTTTTTTAAATCCTGTTTTTTGGTTCTCTCAATATTTAATTTTTTACACAATTATTTGTTTGTTTTGTTTTGTTTTATTTAACCAATTCAATGTTATATTATGATTTTCAATGTAAACAAATTTTGTTTTTATGTCTATACAGTTGTAGGTAATAATAATATATATAAAGTGTTTGCGTCTGAACTGCAAAATGACAACACATAAAATGTTTTTTTTTTTTGTTTTCTAAAGGTTGTTTCTTTAAAGGTAGTTTCTTAAATATTTGATTTTTCTCAGTCAAAAAATTAAAACAAAACAAAATGAAAGAAATTAGAAAAAAATGAATAAATAATAATAAAAGTATCTTTATGTATGTTTAAAGTCTCTTGAGGAGTTAGGCCGCTCCCTGACTTGTTCGGTACGGTATCGGTAAGCGGTTTTTCTTACCGTACCGAAAGCATACCCATACCGCTTTTGTCTCTTCACTTGTCGGTATACTTTCGGTATTTAATTTAAAAACTCAGAATCCGGAAAAAAATGTCGTCCTTAGAAGAAGATGCATATTGCATATTATATTTATACGCGTTTGCGAATAAAAAGAAAAAAGTACTGGCGACATCCATATATTGAAAAAAAAAATTTGTTTTGTCGAAAGGTTCCAATCCATGTACAAAATGAAAAAGAATACTTATAATGAGCTTTTCATTCTCGTTTCTCTTTTGCTCCATATCTGACGAAGACGATGAAATTTTACACAATACACGCGGTATTTACCGATTGCTTGCTGCCCATTCGTACCGCGGCTCGGTAAACCGCATGTATACCGTACCGCTACTGTACCGCTACCGCCTAATCAGCATGCACCCATTGAAATACATGTTATCGGTACAAAAGCGGTACGACTGATTTTACCGTACCGATACCGAACCGACAAGTCAGGGAGAGGGCTTGGGGAACAAAAGCGGATTACCTTACGACTTTTGTTTTTTTGAACAAGAAAATTAGAAGATTTACGACACGCATTATATCTGTTTAGAATAGAACCGTTTTTAATCAGAAAACGTTAAGGACTCATTTTTGTCCACTAATATAGTTTGGCCAATTTCTTAAGTTCTAACTGAAAGCTTATTCCTTGATTTGTCATTATTCTTTTTATCTACATATTGCTATAAATTATACGAACCTCAGGCTTCATTTCTGGTTAGTTTTTGTTTTTTATTACGATGAATTTAGATACAAATAATAAAATGCTTGACTGGATAACAACAATCTTGTCGTTAGTTAGAGGAAAAAATGAAATGAAGTGGCGTCAGATGCTTGGAAATATATGTTTGTATATCTTGAACATTCAAGCCATCATCGATTATCGCGGTTACATAATTTTGACAGTAAAATGTTATCAGACACTTTTAGTGAGTGTAATCAAAAATTCAGAATTCCACCCGCAGTGGTGGGAGGAATAGAAAAAACTTCGATTTTTCAACAATGTATATTTATGATATTTAAGAATTACTTAAAATAACAAATACCAGACGCCAGAATTAGTGTTACCAATAAATATCAATTCGTACCAGAAAACATAACAATTACCACTTAGAACAGTCCTTAGATCTACCCTCTCATGATATAGGCTATTGATTATGTCATATAGAAAGGAACGTTACCGGGTTTTTATTGTAAAAATCATTGTTTGGGTCATTGAAGATGAGAAAACCGCGGAGTGCTATTAAATGAGAGGGTGCAATTTTGAGGTGGGGGAGGTAAATGCAACCCTTTTCGTTTTTTGCATATAACTCGAAAACCAAGCTAAATTTCGAAAAACTGCCGTTAGCCTTCATTGTAGAGAATAAAATTTACTATCGAATAAGCCTATTCAAAAAATTTTAAATAAATTTTGAATGTGCTAAAATAAAAAAAAAACAAAATTGCAAAAAATTGATTTTTTTGGTTTATTTTACTTATTTGCCCTTAACTTTTTTTCCGGTAGAGATATGTATAGGAATTGCTTCATATAAAAGAAAGATTATAAAATTTTCTTTAAAATGGCGTGTTCAGAAATTTTTTTTAGACAAACATATAGTCGCTCAAAGTAAGCCATTTTTTCGATTGAACCATATACTTGTGTAGCCTGGTGGTTGCCGTTCTGTATTCTATTCCTTCAGATCAAAGTAGCATTTGTTTAGTCATAATCAGCCCTATTGTGAGTTTCAGGTTTCACCCGGAAAACTTTTTGCCCCGAGAATGTTTTTTCGTCCGGATTTTTAAAATCTATTGCGAGTTTCACCCTCCATTCTACAACAAGTGTGGCCTCATTCGCAACCAAAAATTAAATTGAAATCTTGCTGTAAATGCAATGACATAGTTCACATGGAAGAAATGCTGTAAATAGTGCATAGTTACGAACATGGACCATTTTTCGCCCGAAACTCACAATAAGGGAAGAGTGAAAAGTAATTTTTCCGGCCGAATTTTATTTCACGCGGAACTCACAATAGGTCTAATTTTTTTAAGAGCAGTATAAATAAATAAATAATACCTATGATCGGCGTATTAAGAAAATGTATACCTGTAAATTTAAATAGATCTTAAATTAAGCAAGAAAAACAATAAATCATTTGTACCTAATTATTATCAGACCAGGTACAATGCATAAAAAAGCAGAGAAATAACCGAAAATTAATTGGTTCACAATAATAATATTGCTACTGCAGCTCTAATCTCAAAACAAGCTCGATATGGAGTGAAGCTGTATTTTGTCTAAACGAAAAAAAAAACCGAAAACCTGAAATACATTTCATTATTGTCATACAGTTTTTACAAGGAAAAATACAAACTTAAAATCAAAAATTAAAATTAAAATCAACAATAGTAAGAAGTATGGAAAATCAGTAGCTATTATAGTTTAACTTAAACTTATGTACAACAGTTATGAAAATAGGTACCCTAGTCGTATAGAAAGTAATACATACATACATAGATATTATACGTAAATGTTTATTTTAATTTTTATAAACCAGGAAGACATGTATACATACCTATATTAAAATAATGAAATTTTTGTATTATCCTTTTTTATGTATTTACATTTAAACGAACCAAATATAATTTGTCATGTAGATATACATTACATACATACATAATATATGTAGTTATTGACAATTATAGAATTACAATGTTTCTTGTCCTTATGGTTAAATTAATCAATATATGCTTATTTTAAAATATAAAAAGCACTAAAATAACTCATCAATTAATATTGACTTAAATATATAAATAATTTGTTTTTATTCAATGGAAACACGGCCAGCCGGTTTTTTTTAATTAATATTATTTGTAATAAATTTAAAGCGGCTAGCATTTGAAATTTAAACATGGTACTGAGTAGGTACACAGTAGTAACTATGCTGGTAAGTACCAACTACTATATATATATACCTAATAGGTTTAACCATTTTTAGTTTAGTTTTGTATGACGGTTATAATATTGGTATGTTTTTTCTATTTTTTTCTTTTTCTTATAACAGTGGAAAAACGAGGATGAATTACATAATTCACAGGGTGGCCTAAAAGGAAGATTTTATTTTTGGATTTACATAGGTAGGTATAATATTGTAAGGATATGTTCTCTTTTAAGACATGTAAAATGGTTTTGTACATGAAAATTTGTGCAGAGTTGTTGATAGAATTAGGTATGCATGAAATTACAAATAGTTTGAATAATAAAAATAATGAATTGATATGTTATAGCTGGTATTTACAGTAAAACACAATTAAAAAGTACATATTTTCTAATTTATACTAATAGGATTGTGTGATTATTCGAGAAACCGCCGTCAATTGAAGTACTCAATGTTGACAAAAAAAAAATAAACATTTAAGACTACCTACTCTGAAAATTAAAAACAAAATACTTTTCATCGAAAGACACGAATATTTCGAAACTATTTGATAATCATACACCCATGTTCTGATTTTTGTTTCGAATTGAATCCGTATACGAAATTGAATGTCGTACGGATTCAAAAAAAGTGATCTGAATTACACTTTCACAGTAGTCAGTATCCAAACCATTTTTTCTTTCGAAATCTGTAAGAAACACAATTTTTTTCCTTCAAAATCTGAACAAAATAAATTAATTACAACAACGAAACATAATTTATTGTAACGAAACTAAGGGGCACCGTGGATTTTAAGTTGAAATTTCTTGTAAAATATAAATTCTTAAAAATTTCAATTCTCACAATTTAAATTCAGGCGTCAAAACTAAAATTAATTTCAAATGTCAAGTCAACTTCAAATCTGGACGAAAATAAAAGCACACTGATTTAGCAAGTTTTGGACATGAAAAGTATTTCAAAACACCCAGATTTTACAAACGAAAGGATTTTTCGAACGATCGGAATTCAGAACAGGGGTGATATGTACTGTTTTTAATACTTAAAATTTGTTTGACAGGGACACCTTAGGTTCTTTAATTCATTCACACAGCAAAATAGCAACATTTCGAACAAAAAATGTTATTATATGGTCAATCCTAGGCCTAAGCTGGCTTCATAAAAAAAAGCAGAATAATAACTGATAAAGCATGTTCCATTCCACATCTTGACTTGATTAAGCTTAAGATTAGCTGATGAGATTTGAAATAACAGTATTAAGAAGGACCTTGTTCATAAATGAATGTTAGTTTTTGTTTTGTTTGTATTTTAAATAAATTAACCATATCCAGAGGCTGGTGAATATATTAATGTTTTTTAAGTTTCATAATAAAATTGAGTTTATTTTATATTTATTCAGCCTTATTGCGAATATCAGCTATCATTGTTAAAATTCTAAATGTAATTTAAACAATTTAAAAAAGATCACGAAAAAGGAATAATTATTTATTAACTATCAACCGATTGATAGAATATATAAATTCAAATCGAAATTGTTATTGTGAAAACTAATTGATAAAATATTGTGCTATTGTGAATGCCTTCAAAATAATTTTATTATTCTGAATGGGAGTTTGCGTCTGACAGAAATTCATGTGAAATTGAAAAGTGATTTCAATTCACTTTCGATTGAATTTGCAGAACGTGGGCGTATTTATTGAAATGGCTAGAATGCGAAGTAGTTTGAGGGATACATCCAAAATCCGATCTTTTGGAATTGGAAAGTCAAATGTACCCAAGTATAAAGGCTCTCACAAAACAACGGGAAAGCGGCACGAAACATTCGCCGACGGCAATTTTTGTTGTTTTTAGCATTGTTTTGTTGACACTCACAATACCATTTAATAAAATTGATTGATACATTTCAAATATTAATTGATAGTTGATCTTCACAATAAGGGTGATTGATAACACGTTCTGTCAATTAAGGGGAGTCTTTTTATTTATAAGCAATATCAATGGTTTTGTTTGTATACTTATTTGTTTGTTTGTCCACTTTGTTTGTGATTTGTAAAAGGCCTTATTATTGAATTCGATTCGCGTCCAAATTGAATTTTCGACGCACTTCCATTGATTCCATATTACAATCCTGAAACAAATAACTCTAATATTTCAAGTCAAATTGAAACTCTTGGACACTACTTGGAATACTCAAATAAAAAAATATAGAAATTCAAAAAAGATATCATCACCACACTTGTTATTAAAATTCTTCTAGCTTTAATTTTGTTATCACTACTTTCTTTTTGTTTTGTTTTGAACGCCTGTATTTACTGACTCTGCTAATATGTATTCCATTTTTTTTGAGAACGGAAACGTAGAAATATGTCATCATTATAAGCTCTGCTTTTTTTTGGATAATTTGATAAAGATTTTAATTTATACCAAAAAGTTTAAACTCTGTATTTTTTTTAATTCAAAATCATTTCGGGAGGGGTTTCAGCCCCTCAAGCCCATCTCTGGCTACGTGCGTGCAAATACAAACCAAACCCTACTACAAGGTCTAGCTTTTGATATTGCATCCAAAGTGATTCTATTGAGTTTCGAAACATTGGATATATTTGGATGTCTACAGTTCCGCAACCAAGCCTCCGAAGTCATTTCGGTTTTTACAACCCATAATCAAATTTTTGAGATCTATCCATAGCTGACGAAGGTAACCTTACTGTAAGGTCTGCATTAAGTAAACAAATGTCGAAAAAGTGGAAAATTGGTGAAAAATTTCTCAGTGGAGTTCCCTTTATAGAGAAAAAGAAAGTTGATAATTTAAGGGCCAGTTTCACAGTCACAGGAGGGCGCGCACAACTAAAAAAAGTGGCACTTAAGTGCGCAATATAGGATACAAAATATCAATTTTTGTAGTGCACACTTACCTGAATAAGTTCTACTTTAAGGGCAAGTTTTTCAGTGTGGGTTTAAAGTTAAACCCGAGTTAACTCACCAAAATTGGTGAGCTAACTCTGGATTAACTCAACAAATGGTTTTTATATTTAACCTTCCCTCTTTTTTAAGTCTTTCTGCATTCATCTCGACTTAGGAACTGTTTCTTGACATAACTGTAGACAAATCTATTTCCAGAGTTAACTAACTCTGGTTTAACTCACAGCTGAAAAACTGGGCCTAAGTCCCCCGTGTTGGACACTTAAGTGTCACTAACACAGACTGCGGAAAAAACCAAAAAGTACCATTATGCAAATCTTAAGTGCAATTTATTCCGGTAATTGTTCAATGTAAACCTGGTCCTTAGTCATCAGAACTTACAAGGGGTCAATATTCGATTTATGCAATAAAATATCATTTTAGTTTTCAAAGAACAATATGGGTAAAAAAATGTGGTTAAAAAGTACCTTGTTACCTCTTGTGTTGAATGCTTTGATTGTGACAAAGTAAATATTTCAAAAAGCATTTCAAAAGCATACAAAAAACTTCAACAAGGCGGTAAAAATTCAATACAAGAAAAAAGTAGGTAGTTAGGTACTCAAAAATATCAATCTGAATTCAATGTTAGAATTATGGACAATTGACACTAACAAACATAAGGTGCATATACAAACAAAAACGATTGATAAAAAAAATTATCAGCTAGGTTCTAGAAATCACTTTCTATCGAATCGAAATTGAAATCGATGTGAAATCAAAATTGCTGTTCCACATTTCACTTTTATCGATGTCAATTTAATTTTTTTTTTTTCGAAGTTAAAAGGTCTGAGTTTTTGTGTATTTTAAAAAGATAAAAAGATGGATAAACTATTGAAAACAGATTTATTTAGTGCATTGACTGAAAAGTATCCTTTTCTGTTAAAAAAAATAGGGTAGGATCTTGATGTGGTTGCGACGTTTTAATGTATATGCCGTCGACACATCCTATGACGCCAGGAACACTAAACTTTAAATGCCACGTTTGGCATCTGACTGAGAGTTTAATATTCTTATTCTAACACTTTTAAGACTCGTGATTTTTTGACACATTTTTGACGGCCCGTAGCTACATCAGCCTCTTTCCTAAACAATTGTTGAAAGTTCCCTTCTGCAACAAAAATTTAAAACAGCAGCCAGCTGCAATGTGCAGGGAATGGAAGATTTTGCTTCCAACAACATTTTAATGGCATCTTTACTTAAACGAAAATATGATACAAACCTAAATTAAATAATAAATTTTAACAAAAAAACTTTTGTTGAAAATGTCCATTAGGTACTCACGCTGCAACAGCAATTCATATGGATTAGAAACGTCTCTCAACGTACGTCTTTTAATTTTCTGTATTGCAAACCTTTTTTCTCAAGTTCCAAAGACTACAGCAATCACTATTTTGTTTTTAAATTTTATTAAAAGAAAAACAAAATTGAAAATTGAAGAACGAATATCAATCAGCATGACAGATGTAAACTGTTTTTGATTTCACTTAAAGTGATTTCGAAAAGCTTTCGAAATTATGAAATCGATCGAAATGTGGAACATGGAAAATAAATTCACTCTATTTTCAATTTCGATTTCATTTTCATTTCACGTGATTTCTGAAACCTAGCTGTATATTTAAATTTTCTCCTGGTATTTTTTTTCAAATATCTTTTTATAAGTAGCAAATCCAAACTTTATAGGTGGGTGAATTCTATATTCCCATATTGATACTATACTTGACGTTGTGCATTATGTGCTATAGAAAATTTTAACAAAAAAAAAAAAAACATGAATTTTGAGCTACATACGAGTATACTGTTTCGGCGATTCGTAATATCAAGGGAGGTTTATTATTATCCAATCTATACAGTCTTGACGAAATATTTAAATAGTACATACAATTCTTTCCTTTCCTTCTACTAGTTGGGTCTTACAGGCACATTGCACATACATACAAAGGTAAAATTATTACTATTATTATATTACTAAAACAAAAAAAAAAAACACAGCAGTTTGAGCCTGTTTTACAGAATTTAATGAAATTTAATACAAAATGCCTTAGCAAAGAGACTACATATGGTTAGCCTAGATTTTATCAGGAGTTAAGCGGATGTGTATTGACAGTATGAGCCCGCTGGCGATCTCAGCCAAATCAACTATAGTAGAGCAGGTATCTGTTTTGTTCGAACTGTCACTGGAAAGCACAGAAAACAATATCATGCCGAAAATGTCAAAACTTCACGACTTTTAGTCGGACTGAATACAAAGCTGATCTCAAAAATATCATGTGACTTATTCTGCAAGCGTGAATGAATTTACTTATATAATGTATACACTGCATACAATTTATATTCCTGCTCAAAAAATATATAAAAAAAAAAAAATAAATAAATAGGGTGGCACAACGGCTCATGAAGAACCAGGGCCTAGTGACTAACAACTCTCAACCATTCCTATGTGCGCCTTTCGACAGGAATGGAAGGGACCTACAATTTTATGCCGAATCCTAACGGCTAGACGAGAAGCACTTATTCGTGACAAGTGATACTCTTGAAGGATTTGTCAATTCCTCGCAAGAGGCAGTAGCCCTGAAAAAAAACTTTTTTAGTTTTTAGGTGGACGAGGCTGGGAAGCGATCCCAGACCTCCAGCGTGACAGTCGAACGCACTAACCATTACGCTACGGGCTACTCCGCTCAAAAAAATATGTATAGATTAATTTGCACGTCGCTCTAGAGTCTAGAGAGACTGCAAATATTCATTTGGTTCTGCATGATTTTCTGAGTGCACATCAGAGAAAACGCTTGTGCAATTTCTCCCTCGGCTAAAGAACTTGGAAATATAAGCCCCAAGATTCTCTAGGTGCTGACTGGCCGTAAGAAACAATTCTAGTTGTATTAAACAATAGCGCTTAAATTGATCGATTATTATTAATCGGATTTTAGTCCCCACTGCATTGTTTTGTTAAATAAGCTAAGTTTTAGGGTATGTTTTTTTTCAATTATCTCTTCAGGCTTTAGCCCCAACTTTGGACTTTGAAAGTCCCTAGAGTTAAGTCCCAAACACTATCTGGAATAAGTTTAGATCTGGAATAAGTTTAGTTTTTAAGGAATCGGTTGTTTAATTCCGACAACTTTTTTTTTATCCAATTCTTGTAAGGCCTTAGTCCTGAGCTGGTTTTTTTGCCCAATTTTCTGGGCTTTGTTTATGAGGAATAATTGTCTTACCATTTCCCTAAAGACCATCCTTTATACAAAAATGGAAAGATTTAGCTGAGTCAGTTGCATCTCCTTTGGCTATAAACCTTGAAAGACCTTTAGAACTAAAAAATCAAATGTATGCAATAATAAGAGAAATTGATATAAAACGCAGAGAAAACTTCACGAAAAAAGCTAATGAATCAGAAAATCGCCTTATATACCCAACCTGAACCTTATATATCCATAACCTGAACAAAAATAGTTATTTCACCGATACAAATATCCTTGTTATTTTGATCGAGAGGAGAACTCCTTAATCTGAATAGAACATCTTTGAACACCGCCGAATCCAATTGCTGCACACTTTGTAACCAGCACGCAAGAGAGGACACGTTTCACTTCATAGGTAGGTATTTGCCCAATATTGAGACACTGGAGGATCCAGCATTTTTGAAAAACCAACATTAACCCTAGAAGAAGTCAAGAAATTACTTAATGGTCCAAATTGGGACGTTATTTATAAATACTGTGAAGCAGCTTTGCATTATAGAAAACTAATTATTTCTGAATTTATTTAAAATATTTAAAATATTATACATGTAAGTCACTCTGACAGACGGCTAATTTCGCCATTGTCATCTTATTGGGCCATCATACACCAAGATACATATATTACAGGTAATATCATAAGCATGTTCGTTTTTGTTTAGTTCTGCGCATGTTGTCAAAATCAATAGTAAAAAAATTGAATTTCAAACAATCACAAAAAATTTGTTTTTGTTTACTGTGTACTTACACAAAGGGCAGCCATCTTGAAATTTGGAAAGGTGCGCCTGATAATACCTTAGACATGTGTGCTGTGATCACACACAGGCTCAATTTTAAACTATGGACGGAAAAAACCGGCCGGTTAAAACCGGTTTTTTAGCTTCGGTTAACCGGTTTTTTTTGTGTGATTTTTTTTATCTCGATTTAAACCGGTGTTTTTTCTAAAACCCAACAACCACGTGAACGGTTTTTTACTAAAACTTCATTAACACAACTGACAGATTGGCAATGTTATCTCAGTATACTGACAAAATAATGAGCAAATTCATTCTTATGTCAGTTTAATGACAGAAATACTGCCAATTTGCCAATCGTATAATTGGAGCATTAGACACTTCTATTCACATTCAGAGCTCACATGAGCAATTCTTTGTTGTCACACATAACTTGCCTGTTTGGTTTGTGTACTGGGTATGTTTTTCTCCATTTCCAAGCGATAGCATAGTGTAGGGGTATGAATATAGGAAGGTGAAATCGTGAGTTGTTTTTCTTCGACACTCTCATTCACATTGACAGCTAGCACGGGTCCACACCACACATGTTATTCTATAAAAAACCGAAACCCGGTTATTTGAAAAACCGGTTTTTCTGTCCGGTTAAAACCGGCAGGTTAAACTGAAGGGACAAAAAACCGAAAACCGGTTGTTTTGAAAAAAAAACCACCATCCCTATTTTGAACTAGACTAAGCTGGGGAAATGAAAGTTTGTAGGCAAGGGAGGTGAAGTGTGAGGAAAGAAACGACTGAAATGTTCATCCTTGTTTACAGCGGTCTAACAAAGTTTAATTACTAATACATAGCCAGCTTTGCATTTTAACACGATCATGTAAATCATTTTAAAAAACTGTTTAATAAATGAATCTATCTAATCTTAAAAAAAAAAATCTTATCTAATCTATAGCCCCCACAATATTAGTTTGTGTTCAAGAAAAAAAAATTACATAACATGTAAATTGTTCACCCCGATCTCGTTATTTTGTCTGATTCCTATCAAATTAAACAGTTTTATATTATTTGAGACGAATATAAAACGCTACGTTGTAATGTACTGCTTTCTGTTTTTCAATTAATGTTAGGAATCGGTTGTGGGGGAGGGGGCTTTAGCCTCTATAGCCAACCCCTAGATCCGCCAAAAATAGGTTAATGTTCAGTTTGGTGATCCCCTCAGCTACTAAAAAAAAACCGTAAATGAAAATGGATTTGGAGTACTACAATCCGAAGGACAAATACAACTACGAAGGTGGAGGTGTTTCATTTTACAAAGAAAAAAAAGTTGGTTCAAAACCTCAAAAATTGTGATATACGCCCCTTTTAGATCGTATAATGTGTATAACCCCTAGTTTGTTCAGTTTATTTAAATAAATACAATCTGTATGTAAGTATAGTTGACTGTTAAAAATAATGACTGGTAAAAAATCATAAGAATACGTTTCTATCTATTAATTTATTGTATAGTTGAATCTTTTTTAATTTTCTTAAATTAAACTATTTTATCATGTAATTTTTGGGTTTAATGTTTAGGAGAAGATGTTATGTTTAAAACTATTTACCAATGATATAGAAATTGTTTTGTATTACTATACGACCATTTCTTTTATTTTTGTTATTCTTTTTTTATATTGAAATAAAATGTTTTTGATTTTTGTTTTTTCGTTCTTTTCAAAAATATGTATATTTTCTACACATACATGGTAAATATATTCATTTAAATTAGTTGGTTTTGTATTAAAATGATTAGCACACCGTTTTTTTGTTTTTTTGTTTAATGTTTTATAGTCAATTTATATTCTTTATGATACAAAAAATGTATTTTTATTCATATAATAATGTATCCATGTTAACAATTTTAAATTTTTCTCATGTGATAAATATGTATTAATTTTTGTTGTTTGTTAATTGATATAAAATTAAAACAAAACCAAAGCTCCAGTACCATAAATTTATTACCCAACTTTAAATCCTATATTTTTTTTTATATACATAAACATTCACTTATATTTTTGAAATAGCTGTACCTAAGGCTATTACTTGTACAACAATTTGAAGACAGTACTTATATTGCAATTGTTTAAAGTTTTGTTTTTTATTTAAGAAATTTAAGTATAAAATTATATTTCTTTAACAAGTTTCAATAAAGGTTTAACATATTTGAAAAATAAAACTTTACAATAATTTGTTTTGATTTTAGGTATTATGAGAAAAAAATTATAATAAAAACAATGAAATAGTTATTTATGTTTTTGTTTATGTGTAAATTACAAGCAACCATAACATTGTTATTTTTTTTACATTCTTGGCTTAAATTTTGTTATTTTAATCAATGTTTATACTATAGGTACTAAAAAGTTTGTTTAATACAAAGAATCGACTCAATGATTGCAGTGCCATCTAGGACACTACAACTTTATTTATTATCTATTAACCTCTGATAAAAAATAATATAGCGTAGTAATTTTCTGTGCGTGTTTTGTTTTTTCTTTTAAATATTCTTGTTTGTTACAGGGGTATATTGCATTAAATAAGCTTATAACATTTATGTAAATAACAAAAAAGAATGAATGTTTGGTTTTGTGTTTTTTTTTTTGTGGAGTAATTGAAAAATAAAAAAATGAAGCGCAATAACATGTATATAGAGTAAATAAGGCTTAACCATAAATAGAATATAGATTTTATAAATGACATATTTTTAACAAAAATTATGTTTATGCATACCTACGCCTTTGGTTTTTGAATTTGAAGTCATAATAATACAGGCAATTGAAATTTGATGAGATTATTTTGTTTGTTTGTAGTAAATAAATATTTTTTGTTTTTGTATTATATATTTAGTTGTTGTTTGTTTTTTTTATAATTATTTTTTTTTTTGTTTAAATCTAATTATTTGTGTTTTGTTTTATGATGTAATTATTATTTTTATTATTATTTTTACAATTGATACCATTTCTTATCTTTATATTTAAGCATTAATTGATGCGCTGTACCAGTAAAATTTTGCGCTTCATTTGCCATACGTTCGGCGCGCTCTTCAAGCATATTAAGCTTTTCACCACGTTCCATTGCTAATTGATGGGCTCGACTGATCTCAGATGCTGCTGTTGAACTTCTTTGTCCGAGTTGTTCCAAACTTGGGCCGGGTATGTGTTTCGCAACTGAACGATTGGCCTTACCACTTTGTTCTCCGACTAAAGGAAAAAAAGAAGAAAGCAAAAATCAAGCAAAATATAAACATGAATATTGTATTTAGTGAAATTTCAACTAACAGAGTTCTTCTCTATCTAAGCTTCGATTTCCAACGCCAAACAGCCCTTTGAAGAAGCTTTCCTTTGGTTGTTCAGGCATTTCGTGGGGTACAAAAAGTTCTCCCATCATTTCGGTTGTATATTGACTAAAATAATTAATAAAAAAAATTATATCAACGGGATTTTGTTCGCAAAAAAAAAGTAAATTCAAAAGAACACATCTCAAAAGTTTAAAAGAGTTACAGAGTAAAGGGAGACCGGAAAGGAATAAAATAGTTAAAGCCAGGGGCCTCATCACGTTAGGTGCCAGTTATAGCTATCATTGAAAACCATCATTGAAAAAGTTAACTGTTGATTTTGAGACCTTTCGAAAGTATAATCATTGAATATTATAATGCAGAAATATAGCTTACGACTTCAAAATTATTTCTCCTTCAAAAAAAAATCATTTTGACCCATATCTTCCCCATAACGTAACTTTTAATTTTTTCAATGATCATTGGTAAGGTAGTTCATCATTGAAAAATTAAAAGTTAAGTTCTGGGGAAGATATGGGTCAAAATGAATTTTTTTTTGAAGAGAAATAATTTTGAAGTCGTAAGCTATATTTCTGCATTAAGATATTCAATGATTAAACTTTCGAAGGGTCTCAAAATCAACAGCTAACTTTTTCAATGATGGTTTTCAATGATAGCTATAACTGGGCCCTTAAACAAGAACGATCGATCGATATCGTTTTGGAGATGGCTGTCTTTATTTTTCTCTACTGAAGTGATAGAGAAGCAATATTGAAAACGATATCATCCTATCGTTTTTGTTTTACGTGATGAGGCCCCAGGTGGTTTTTAATAAACCACATTTATATATCAGTGCCCTACCAATAATAAAATTTAGTAACGACTTAAATATTTAAGTAAAATGGACCATAATTGTATGGGCTCTAAATAATAAACCAACCATGGTATGACTTAAATATTTAGGTTGACCCTATACATAAACATGTATGGTTAATTTTGTATAGTTTATACCATTATAGTCGTTACTAAATTTGATTATTGGTAGGGCCCTTAGTGTATGATAAAATTCGTTTCCCTTATGCACTTTTTAAATCCAAATTTTATATCAATATTTTGTAGAAAATGAGGTTACGTATAACGAGAATCTTTTTCTTTTTACGATAGTCGGTTTTTGGACGACTGACATTTGGATATATCGTCTAAATTTGCTTTATCTGACATATTTTTTAACTGTGTGTCTGCCAGTGGAATGTCTGGAGCTTCGAGAATGTAAGCACAAATTTTAAAAATGTTGCTAAAATATTATAGAGCAAGATCCCAGGGCCGCCAGACCTTACTTATTTTCTTATGCACAAAATGTGTACGATAGAGATGTGTTAGAACGTTAACTTGGTATCTTGGGCCATGCTAAAGGTACGTACAAATATGCCTTACTTTACTTTTAGTCTGAGATCTGATTTTTACTTATGTTATGCGGGGTATTGTTAAAAACTTTGAAACAAAACTTGCAGACACTTCAGTGGGCGGTTTACCACGCCAGACGCTTTAAAGATGAAAAAAAAAACATAAACTTACTTATAATCTGAGACTTAATTTGTATATATGGTTCAGGAGACTATGTCAATACTTTTTGTAAGTTGCCGGACCAATCCTAGGGGACGAAAACCTCCCCAGATACATTTAAAGTTATGACCCTGAACTTACAATTACAGTATGTGTCACATTTTGTACTCTCACCAGCAGCACCGTAAATCTTGTTCGATTTTGAAAATTTGAATGGCCATCGATTTGTCGTCTCAAAATCTCAGTAGCCCATTTTTCGCTTTTTTTTTTTCGTAAAAAGTGCATTATGAAAAATAGATTTTAAAACTTTTGGACTGCCACCAACTCCATAAAAATTATTGAATTTTGAAAATTAAAACGACAATCGATGGATCATCCTAAAATTTTTTGTTATTAACCATTCCAAGAAAGTTATCGTGACAAAAAAAAAGTATAAAAACAAACCCTTTAAATTTTTTAGACCACCAAATCCGTACAAATTGTTGGATTTTTTTTTTCAATTTAAAAAAAATCGATTGGATATCTTAAAATCTCGATAGGCTACTTTTTAGATTTTGTTTTATTTTCCGTTACAAATAGTCCAGTGCATTTATAATCTGACCCAGCAGTTTGTACCATCCCCAATTGTTTTTTTTTTATTCGATAGAGATTTGATTGAAGATGATAAATCTCAGTTTTCGAATTCGCAACATTTGCCGTTTTGACGCCATCTTGGATTTTACTTTTAACCAAATATCTCGGTTTATATAAGTCCTACAAAAAAAAAATTGTAAGACATAAAATGCGTAGAATAAAATTTCCTATATTTATATCAAACATTTTTTCGTTATTGTTAATATTTAAAAAAATTACAGGCCAATAATCAAAATTAAGTATTTTCCGAAATATAGGCCATTTTTAATCAAAAAATTGAAAAACTTTCTACGACAAGCTTAAAAACAAATAAATAAATTGGGTGGCGCATCAGCTCGTGAAGTGAAGCGACTAAACTCGCAACCATTCTTGTGTGCGCTTGTTACAGAAACAATTTTATGCCGAATCCGAACGGCTGACGAGAGGCACTTATTCATCACAAGTGATACTCTTGAAGGATTTGTCAATTCCTCGCAAAATGCAGTAGCCGTGAAAAAAAAAGTTTTTTTTTTAGTTTTTGCGTAGACGAGGCTGGGAAGTGAACCCAGACCTTTAGCGTGACAGTCGAACGCACTAACCATAACGCTACGGGCTACTACTACGACAACTTTGTTGGGCTCAAAATTTCGAAAAATTTTGTTATACAACTTTTTTATGTATTTCAATAAATAAAAATGTAATGAATATTTTTCTATTAAAAAAAATGTTTTATACCAGAACTCATTTTATTAAATTTTAGATCTTGGCTGAAAATTTTGATTTTAGCTCGCTATAGTTAGATTTTCTCTTTGCTTAAACCGTTTTTAAGATATACATTTTAGTTTGTCGCTTTTCTTATGCAAAACGGGTTTTCTAATTGGAACTCATCAATTAATTTTTCCCGAGTATCGAATATTGGAAAATTATTTAAGGCTCCATGCGCAAATTAATTTCTCAGGTATATAATTTTGTTTTGGAGTCTGTTATATTTAACTGGACAATTAAGAAAAAGTTCAAGGCGTAGGAAATTTTTTAAATTTTTGATTCAAAATGGCCTTAATTTAGGAAAATAATTTTATTTTGTTGGCCTGTAATTTTTTTACGCATTTTATGTCTTACAATTTTGTTTTGTAGGACTAATATGAACCAATATATTTAGTAAAAAGTAAAATCAAAGATGGCGGCAAAACGGTAAATATTGCTAATGCGAATACTGAGATTTATCATCTTCGATCAACTCTCTATCGAGTAAAAAAAAAAACTGGGGATGTGTATAAAGTTAGCAGCGCAACTCCGAAAATTCATAAAAAAATATATATTCCTGAGCTGATTTGTTTGCGAGATACAGGGTTACCTCTTGACATCAAGTTAGCAGGACAACTTTCTAAAAAATGTGGATAAACGACCTGAGAGTGGATAAATGTTTAAAAATAATTTATTGCCAATTTGTAACGAAGAACAAATATTACTTTTTTGCTTGTTTGCGAGATACAGGGTTACCTCTTGACGTCAAGTTAGCAGGACAAAATTTCTCAAAAATCCAGATAAACGAGCTTGGAGTGGATAAATGTTTACAAATAATGTAATGCTAGTTTGTAACTAAGAAAACATATTACTTTTTTGTTTCGTTTGCGATATACAGGGTTACCTCTTGATGTCAATAGTTAGCAGGACAACTTTCTTAAAAATGTAGATAAATGAGCGGATGGGAGCGGATAAATATTTAAAAATAATGTATTGCTAATTTGTAACGAAGAACAAATATTACTTTTTTTGTTTCGTTTGCAAGATACAGGGTTACCTCTTCACGTCAAGTTAGCAGGACAACTTTTTCAAAAATGTAGATAAGTGACCCGAAGGTGGATAAATGTTTAAAAATAATTTATTGCTAATTTGTAACATTTTTATTGCTTTTGTGTTTCCCCTCTGGCTACGGCCTTGAAAGGTGACGAAGAAAGGAAATAATTTAAACATTTTTTTTTGTTAACCCAATAAAACCCATCTGAAACAAATTATTACACAAAGCAATGCTTACCAAAAATCTGAGCAGAGTGAGAATTTTTGAAGCTCGGTGGGTGAAGCCAAATACAGTCCATGTCCTTTATTGCTGAAACAGAATGCTTTCGAGATCCTGTTAAGTTTAAAGTAATCAAAACATTATCAAAATTTCTTACCAAAAATTAATGTCTTGAAGTTAAATATTTAATATGTGTTGGTTTATAATTATTTTTAATACATATACAGTTAAGTAAGGTACATCGATGCACTCTATATATATTTATTTATCGATTTTCAAACATGTATACATACAAATCCTGGCTCTTTTTTTGTATTTTTTTTTTCGGACTTAATATGTATTTAATTACACATTTATTTTCCCACATCACTTGCATATAGAAACTAATTTTTAAATCATCCAGAAATAATTTTAAAATTAACATGCAGACCATTGGAAAACATGCAAAACATTAATATTTTAAAACAAATAGAATTCCGAATCTTAAAAAAAAATTGGTGCAAGCCAAATTGATTATTAATTATTATAAATGTATATTGAAAATAAATGTATATTGAAAATAAAAAAAGCAAAATGTTTCTTTGTTTTTATTTAATTTTTGTTTTTTTTTTAATTTTGTTTAGAAAAAGATTGGCTAAAAATGTGAAATGTTTTGTTTGTGTAGATTTATTTTTTTTGCTATAAAATTAAGTTTAGTTTTGTAGAAAAAGAAATAATACTACGAGTACTTAACTATTGTATATGCCTATTAAAATGTACAATTCCCAAGCCCCTTACCAACCAAGTCGATACGTATAAAATTTCATATATTATTATTTACATTTTTCTGATTAATATTTACATACAATTTAATACTGATTTCTTTTATCCGCTCTTTTAAACTATATACAAATTAACTACATTTAAAAAGAGTTCACCCTGTTCACGTGATTGGATGAAATCGAGTGAATATTATTTACAGTTATGAATAATGACATCAATTTGATTTGAGTCGAAATGAATCAAGGCGAACGAATTTTGTTGATTGTATTGTTATATAATTTATGTTAAGTTAAAAAGTTATGAAATAAATCAACAAAACTAATGTTTTACTATGTCATATTATATATAAGTAAAAATGTATAATTTATATGTATAATGCTATGTTGTTTTTTTTTTGTTTATTAAATTATGAATTAGCACAAACTTACTGGTTAGTATCCTCGTGAACAATTAGTTGTTGGCCCCAAATTGAAAGCATTGGATCTACAATTCCTTGCTTACATTTTGTCTGAAAGCTAATGGTATGATTACATAAAATAAACTTTATAAAAACAATTATGATCATACGTTCAAATAAAACCGGAGTTGATTTAATTACTAATGTTTGTATTGATTTTATTTAAATGCCAATTTATTTTATTTTTATAAATACTATAAATTATATAGGAAGTACGATGTCAATTGTTTTTTTTTTTTAGCTAGGCTTGCATTTTGGGTTATATTCTAGAGTTTTCTATAAAATCTTCGTTTTTTGCTTATAAAAAATACTTTTTTTTGTCACCATCCAAATGAAAGCTATTTCTTTAGAATGTTTTGCTTGAGTCGTTTACCTAACACGTGTTATGTTCATCAATTCAGATGTACTTTTTTTAAATTTTTAATTAATGTGTTTAAGCGCAAAAAAAAATATATGTTGTGAAAATGCTTTTGGCAACATAAGACAAAAAAGAATGTGCATTTTACAAGAACATAATTTATAAGAAGTATTGTTGATAGCAATGATTTAATCAGCATTTTTTCTTTTGTAAAGTATCTGAATATACATTTTTCAATAAAGCAAATGAATGAAGTGATTATAATGTTGTTTGGCTATATTTAAAAAAAGAATGTATCAAAAAATATTCCCGCTCAGAAAAACAATCTAATTTTCAACAAGGCACTAGAGAGTTTTACGCAGATACTGACAAGGATATAAAAAGGGTTAGCAAAGGCTAGAACAAGGGCCTTGGCGAGATTAAAAATTCCTTTTGCTTCGTCAGGCAAAAAAAAGTTTGGCTTATGTGATCCCACGATCTTCTGCTTGTCAGTCCAATGCTACCCACTGGGCTAACTCGCTATACAAAAATTCAATGACGAAAGTGTATAAGTTTCATAATCTAATGTTTCATACCATATTGCATAAAAAATACAAACAGAATAGAACAGGATTTTATGTACAACTTAGAACAGGTTTTTACAGATCTCTCCCATAATATGAAAAAGTGTTTATGAAAAAGAAGACAAAGGAAAGAGAGAGAAAATGCTTGTTTTTGGTGTAGAAGACACTCCTGATGGGGTACCGAAACATGTTCAACAAGTTTTACTAGGGAGGGCCTCCTGAGCGTTTAAAAAGTTTATATTTGGTACTGAAATCCAGCAAGGGCTTGCCAAGTATCTGACAAGTTTTTCTCGTCTAGATTTTCCCTACTTACTAGGGCCTTGCATTAACTAGACAGAAACGTGGAATTTTTCCAGCCGGGTTTTATTTAAGTTTTTATTATTTTTTTTTTGTTTTTCAAAAATAAGATTATTTCGTGTTTGAATTTTAAGTACAGTGGCATAAGTTCAGAATTTAACTATGGATTTAAGCATCACCACCAACCTTTTTAAAAGTCTCCAAAATATGTTTGAGAATTATGTCACACTTATTATGTTACTAAGATATGCGTATAGAATTCTAGAACTCAAAGATCAAGAAGGCTACAAGACTACTACACATTTCTGTCCCATAAATATTTCTCAGAAAATACTATTGCTAAATTTTCGTACCATAAGAAAATTGGTCATGACAATGAATTGTTATGTAAAATTAAGATAAAATCTTAATAATCTGCATGTTTTTATATCTTGAGCAAAAAATGTATGTAATAAAAAAGGACTAACTTTATTCTTAAAAAAAACACGATGATATTTAAGATCGGTAAAAATGTAACTGAGTTTAAAATCGCTTTCTGCGGAAGAAAGTTAAAAAAATCAATATTTATGATTGAATACTTTCTTTATTAAGATACTCTACGGCCGTGTGTCAATTGCGTTAAAAGTGCGTTAAATTTGATCCCATGGCTAAATTTTGACATTACTGAGGTGAATACAGTCGTCAAAATTTCTCAGGAGCTCGTTTAAATTTTAACTAGTGGATAAATTTTGACGTTACTTAAACCATCGACCTATTATACCTGGACTGCTAGGAAACAACATCAAGATGGATTTAAAAACCACTTAGGCCTAATTTATTCACTCAAAGTTGAATATAATTTTGGGATTTTTACAATCAAATTGAGAAATAGTTTTTATTCACTCGAAGTGGGTAGTAGCCCGTAGCGTAATGGTTAGTGCGTTCGACTGTCACGCTGGAGGCCTGGGATCGCTTCCCAGCCTCGTCCACCTAAGAACTAAAAAAGTTTTTTTTTCAGGGCTACTGCCTCTTGCGAGGAATTAACAAATCCTCCAAGAGTATCACTTGTCACGAATAAGTGCTTATCGTCTAGTCGTTCGGATTCTGCATAAAATTGTAGGTCCCTTCCATTCCTGTCGAAAGGCGCACACAGGAATGGTTGCGAGTTGTTTGTCACTAGGCCCTGGTTCTTCATGAGCCGTTGTGCCACCCGATTTATTTATTTTCACTCGAAGTGAACGTTTTCAACTTTTGATTTTGAACTCTAGAGTTGATCAACGAAATAGTACAAGTTATCGAGTAAACTTGGGAATTTTCATCATTTCTGTTTATTCATTCATGATATGCAGTTGTGTAAAGTTTTCACTTTTGACTTCGAAAGGAAAAAAATCAAAAAAAAAAATTATAATTAAATAAAAATAGAGCTCTGTTTTAATTGAAATAATAAAATACAAAATGTTCCGTGCAAATTACCTACTTCTAGGAGAATTGGGAGTCATCTTTTTGGATCAGCGAAGATGATGCAGAGGAAGAAACTTTATACCTTGAAGGGCGGCAATATAAAATCCTTCCCCGTGTTGGTATCGATAAATATGACCATGATTTGTTTTCGCCTCTCAAAAGCAACGACAATTATGGGTTTTTTATTTAATAAAGGATTCATTGCCTTTTGGCGAAAGACGTTACGGAAAATATCGGTTTAAAAAAACAAAAACAGGTTCTCGTCCGATCACCGAAATCAAGCATCTTCGGGCGCGGTTAGTACTTAGATGGAGGACCGCATGAGCATTTGTTTTTTTTTTTTTCTTGGTATTCTTTTGACTCCGGGCTTCAGATGAAATGAAAAATCCATTACAATTATTCGGAATAAATAAAAACTCGACAACAATGGTTTATTCCGAGTATTTTATTGAATAAGGAAACACAAAATTCTCATTCCAGATATTATGAATATCGAAAATGAATAAGGAAACATATTCAAACTCGAATGAAAAATTATTCTAGTGCAAACCAAAGGTGGAAAATGACGTCTTGTGTGTCATGCTTAACAAATGAGAATGACGATCGACTAGCAGTCCAGGTATACTAGGTTCATGACTTCCACTATCAAAATGCAATTTCCGCGTTCAAAATCATATCCAAAGCGATTTTGACAGATTTGTGTTTGTAATTCCTCTGAAAAAAGCTATTGCAACAACAAATCAGAGTATCTGAACATTTTTGGATAGGTTGGCACCGTCTCGGATAGGTTTCTTAACGCAAAGAACGTCAATGTGTGTTTTAAAAAATTCCATTTAATGCAATGGACGCAGCAAAACCCTTCAATTTTATTCACCCAATTTTAACCAACATTTAAACGCAATTGACACACGGCCTAAATAAATAACTTTTCTTTTTTTAAATGAGAAATAAGCATCAAACATTTTCAACCCCTAATCATAATACAGGGTGTCCCTTAATTCGTCAAGAGTATTTAAGGGTATGATTCTGGGGTATATTCTAAGAAAATAATTGTCCTACAGTTCAGTCCAATTTTGATATCATTTATCGGGAATTAAAAAAAAGTCTTACTTAGGGGTACCCTGATCCATGTTACCGGTAATTGCGCCGCAAGTACTTATGATAGAAACTTCGTTTTCGCTTTTATTTTTAGAAGAAATACCAGCCTTTCTAATTGCGTTTAAATAAATTTAATACCTTGTCTAAGTCTTAAGATATAGTAGATAGTTTTTAGCCTGTTTCATTTTTCTTGCCCATGCTAATTTTTTGACTTTGGGGTAAATTTTCTCCAAAAAATGCGTAATCAACATGATGTTTTAATAATTTTTTTGAATGTACGTAACAATACTTAAAATAAAATTCAGCGACAAGTTTGCCGAAAAACCCATAGATTGTATGATAATTTGGAAAATAAAAAAATAAAAATATTAAAATTAAAAAAAATTGTTTTTTTTAGCTTTAAGCTCGAAAAGCTATGAATTAAAATTATTTGTGTGGTTTTAGATAACTTTTCAAGTATGTTTTTTTACTAAAACAGTTATAACGGGTGCACTTTGAAATTCATTGGTTTGAAAAAATGCTTACTTTAGTAGCCACTTAAGTTGAATTCTACAAACTATCTGCAGTTATTGCTCAGAATTTATCAGAACTATTGAAGGACATTCCATAGGTTCAACTAGCTTCATATTATTCATAACTTGATGGTGCTTCCGCCCACTTTGTTTGAGAGGCTTAAAATTGAAAAGATGAAGAGTGAGCGGTAATCGTTGGATAGTTCAGTTCAATGGCCTGCAAAATCTCCTAATCCTACAATATTGGATGTTTTTGAATGGGGAATAATAAAATAAATCTTTTATTCAACCAAAATAGCAACTTTAAGTGAATTAGAAGAGCGCATGCTCACAGCGTTCTCCGAAGTGATCAGTAGCTAGGATCATTAATATCAATATCAGTGAAATAAAAAAACTGGCTATAGCATGCATACAAAATCAAAGAGGACTCATTTTTACACCTGTTATAACTGTTTTAGTGCACATATAAAATAAAAATTATCGATAAGCACACGTATCATTTTTTATTCATAGCCATTCGAGCGTTAAGCGAAAAAAAACCTTTTTAGGGACACCCTGTATAAATATGTGATTTTGGGGGTTGTTTTATAAAATGTTTTTTTTTTTTTTATAAAACCGACCTCTAAATCTAAATCTTTTAAATATTAAATATTAAAAACAGCTGACAAAGTTTTAAGGACCAAATTTAATAATTTAACACCAAGAGTTGACGTAAATCAAACATAAAAAGGAAATTGTGGTTCACCCTAATGTAAATATACGGGAATATCCCAAAAACAAGAATTTTCTTAAAATACGCAATAAACCCAATGCCGTTGCGGATATTTCGCAACAAATCTGGTTAGAAAATTTGAAGAAGAATTTCAGGTTGTTGTATTACATATGTAGTTGTAGATTCAAAGTATTATCAAAATAGGTACCTCGAACTATTTTCGAGAAAATTTGAAAAAAAAAGAAAACAAACTTTGTATTAAAAGCTTCTCGTTTAAGATGAGCATAAGCAAAAACTCGAAGCTTCTTGCAGAGAAATTTTTCTGGCCTGATTAGGGAATATGAAGCGAATTGTTTTCAATTCGATATCTCCTTTTTAACTCGCCTCGTTTAGATCAATTATCGAATTCGAAGCGAGCGAAGATTTCCATATACAGCTGGTTCCCAGGAAATAATTTTACATTGCAATCAGGCGTTAGGCAATAACACCTATGGCAAAAGCGCCCAAATAGATTTGGAATTATAACCAAAAAAAAAATGTATGTAATGTTGTTGTTCAAAAAATTCAATGAAATTGCCGGAATAAAGAATGGTCAAGCCTAATAAGCTGACATTCTAGTACGAATAGTACAATAATAACAATAATACAAAAATGTATCGCCCAAAAATAAATATAAAAATCGAAATATTGCCCAAACAAATTTTTTGACCCCACTCATAAAAAGGAAATTTCGCCCAAAATTTTAACGTGTAAATTGTATTTGTAAAATCTGGGGGTTCTCTCCTTAATTTTGGGTTTGGCCGATTTTTCCAAACAAAATTTCAACGGAATTTATTGTCAATATAGTAGTTTTCTTTAACAAGAGTACCTTTGGTTGGCCGCTCGCGGGTTCAAGGATTTAAACTCCCTTTTTGGGTCCCTTTTACACGACTCCGTCGCTCCGCTTAGGGCATGCTCAGTCGCCAGGCAGGTGCCTTTGTTATCAGTTGGTGTGTACAACCTGCCTGAATGGCGACTGAGCATACCCTAAGCTGACAATACCATCAGAGGTGTCCAGAGTTTTTTTTTTTGCGATATTTCCTTGCATTTGGGCGTAACTTCGTTGTTTTGTAATTGTTTTTGGCAATATTTCCTTATTTCCAGTTTGACTATTTCAAATTAAAATTCTAGGCGTTGTTTCATCTACATAAATATAGAAAAAATGTCAAAAACTGAAATAAAATTACAACAACAATTTCTTCAGAATTTTTTTGGGCGATAATTCCAAAACGATTTAGGCGCTTTTGCATTGGGCGTTATTGCCTAACGCTTGTTTTTTGGTTTTTCTCCGTGAATATTTTCCAGCTGTGTTTTCGTATATCACAGACAAATTTTTGTTTCGCATCAGCAGCGTGCCAGGCTCAAGGTTCTAGCTCGAAAGGCAAAAAAGGATACACGATATTGTACACTGTGGCGTATACGTAATTTTTGTTCTCAAAATTTGATCAAACTAAATACTTCTTTTTTTTCACAAATTATAAATTATTTTTATTAAAAAAATGAAAATTTTAAAAACACGGATTTCGTCTTAGTAAAAAAAACTTTCAGCCAATGATGGTTTTCAATCAAAATGGCCTGAAGTACTAACAATTCAGACGATGGCTGGAACCTGAGTGCTAGTTTCTTTTTAATCGATTGAATTTTAAATTATAAAAAAGTCGCGGAAATATACAAAAATTGTAAAAAAAAATCGAGTTATGTACGAATAATCGCTATAAAAATGTCAACTTTTATTGAATTTTTTGAAATTTAAGTTGGCTTCATTTCATTTTAAGAAGATGAAGAAATTTATATATTAAAATATTAAATTTACATTGTTCAAAATTTGTGTCTTAGTAGGGTATGACTGACTGAAGAGCCCACTGTCATATCTGGGCGAAACACACTAATTTTTGGAGTTGATGTCACTTATACTTTTTAATTGAATTAGGTATGTAATGGATAATCATATTCGTTTCGTTTTGATCGATTTAAATAAAAAAAAAAACAATATTATGAAATCTCTATTTGAATAAAAATGTCAAATGCCTTGAAAAAATTCGAGAAAAAATTACCCAGCTAAATTGAGTACAAAAGAAATTTTTAAAAAATCGAATCGATTATTATTATTTCTCTTGAAAACCATATACAACATATTTACCAAAGATAAATTATTATAAAGACACAAATCCTTCGTACGTTTCACCCCCTAAAACCCATTTGTTTACATTGTTGTGTTTGTAATTTAATTTCGTGTCGATGAATACATAGATATGTGAAATCCAACAACAATGTTACGTGATCAGCCATGTTGGAAATCAGTATGTTTCATCTGCATGCGTGAATTTAACGCACTCTAGTGCAACTTACTCATTTTTCAGCTTGCAGGCAAACCGTGTTGACAGCCGAGGATTCTCATCTTTACAAAGATTTATCTAAGACATTTAACCTAAAAACTCACTAATTCAAGCTAATTCTAAGAATTTTAAAACTTTTTTTCCTAACTCCTCTTAGTATACAGGTATTAACTATTTAAGCCAATTATTTCAAAAGAGTCTATTGTCAAACAAAAATACCATAAATCTGGGGAGTGTACTTTTCAAAGTAATCTGACAGAAAAATAATAACGAAAAGATTTTTGAAATATCGATAGTCGACTTTAAGTCTAGTCGATTTTTGAATAGACTCTCGCAATAAGCGCTTTAAACAAAAAATACTACATGGTTGCACAGAATATTAAAAGAGGAATTAAGTGCAAATTGACAAATTTTGATTGTGGAATGATTTTGATTGTAAGAATTTTTCAAATTAATACATTTTTGAAAACATTTTGGAAACATTTTGATTTGAATCTTTTCAAAGGGTGGTTTTAAAAATCTCAATACTACACAACATAAAGATGGTATTGATATAAAATTTTGTTAAAAACTTAAAGTCGATATTGTAGTTTATACTCAAGATATTCAAGTTTGAGAAACAATTTTAAAGGATTTTAGTAGTTTTTTGGGCAGTTTTTTTGATCTTAAAACTGTTTGTTAAAAAATAAAAATGATTTCTGCTTTGAAATATTATTCCGACATGTCGTGAGGTAAGGCCGATTCGCGCAACTTCAGGAAACCCCGTTTTGGTCAAAAAAAATATTGTCCAAGATTATAAACCTTAGGCCATATTTTTGACGTTTAACTGTTTTCGCACGAACTACTGTAGTTGTTTTAAATTATTATTCTTTGATTTTTTTTATAAAGTTTAAAATATATTTTCCTACAATAGATTAATTAATGCAAGAACATGAATGGTTTAGTACGAGTTTTTTGAGAGTGTTAAACTTCCTATGAAGTATAATTAAATAAAACTACTAAATACTGATTAAAATTTCAGATGAAAATCGAAGCACATTATGCTTGTATGAATCATATTGAATGATCGAAAAGTGGCAACTATTATTACAATTTAATAATAATTTAAAAATGTTGTACTTTTTCTACTGTAATAATTATGATGGCATGTTTTGATGTTAAATGCTTTAAAATTATATGTTACTTCTAATCAATTATATAATCATAATGTAACTAAGCTGATAAAAAAATTCTCATAGCATACGAAATGCAGATTTATAATGAAATATAAGGATTTGTTTAATGCAACTATTTAAGTATATATTTATATTAAATATAATATCACCATGAGCACCGTTCCAATAAAATATATTTTATAACAATATTATATTCATTAGTCAAACAGTTATTATTAATATAAAGGGCAAAGTAATATAGATTGTAACAATATAAAAGTGCAAACTAACATTGAAAGGAAAAAGGATTTAAAATAATAAAAAAATTAAAAAAAATAAACAACAAAACCTCCGATTGGAACAAAAAAATTAAACTTATTTTTTTTTTTAAAGAATTTTTGGCATATAAAGTTGAAATTTTCCACATAAAAAAAATAAATTATCAATAAAAAAGTTTTTGGATATTGTTTAAAGAATATAGTATGTTTTTTTAAGATACACAAGTTGGAAAGGAGTGAACGCTTTTTTGCATTACTATTTTTTTTTATTATTTTTTTGTTAGAGAAAATTAATCATATTCAGTTCATTGCTTTGAATGTTTGTTAGATTTACGATACGAGTAGTTTTAAGTATTTGCTGTGGTTTACTACATCAAATAGATTTTTTTGTTGTGCAGTTTAAACATTTACTATAGAGTATAACGTCTCCTTAAAGGTTATGTTATTTGTATTCATTTAAGCATTTTTAGATTTTTTTTATTTTGCAGAAGGTACGTGCTTGTTTTTTGTATATCTATATATTTTGTGGAGCCATTTTAGAATAGAAATGGTATTTGCAAAGCATTCAATAAGAGGTATTGTATTTTTTTGTTTTTGTTTTAATCTTGTCCAATAATTACCTCAGATCGATAAGGGGAAGAAAATCTACATCCAATAGGGGCCTTAAACTAGGAAGACTGTATGCCATTAGATGGCCATTTGACACGTACGTTACGAGGCATACACTTTCTGTGAGACAAACAAACAAAATTGAATATTTAGATAAAAATAATTAAATTGAATATTGGTATTACCTCGCATGCTAACAATTTCAGCCTTTACAACAAAATCCGTTTCCGTAATTTGATGTCGATAGACACAATATTGACTGGGAAGCGCTACAACTCGGGCTTGTTTCTCACTGGCAATTACAATAAATTGCCTATCAGAGCAACTATCATTGGGAGGGTTTGCTGCAACTGTCATGCTGCTGCTAGCGCTGACGCCAGTACTGCCGCCAACACCGCTAGTCGTAGATGTGGCTGTCGCCCCACTTAATGTGGGACTCATTCGATTCGTGCTCTTTGTAGGCGTTCCTTTGAATAAAATGGAATTAAAATTAAATAAATTAAGTGATGATGTAAACATGAATATTTTATGTTTGTGAGTTTGTTGATAACTAGTATAAAAACGATAAATATCAAATAGGATGAAAATAGAATTAAATTAAAATTATTTAATAATTCAAAAAGGATTTTTGCTTTAAGGGTTATTTTAATTAACTTACGGTCCCGTTTTTCTCTATTTTCATCTCTCCAAGGCTCAAATGAATAAGGTATGAGTGAACCATTACAATCCAAAAATGACATTGATAAAATTGACCCCTTCAACCGAAAAATCGGTCCTCCTAAACACACACGAAAACAATTGAAAATCAACACAATAGAATTTTGTTATAACAATTGAATAGTTATTTTGAAAATATATTTACCTAATATTGACACCAAAACAGGTTGTGTTTTTCTTGTATCTGTTTCAGGTAATGTTATTGATACTGTCAGAACGGAACCTAAACTAGTTCCAACCCATAAAGTGGGCAATAATACTGATGGATCTGTTGATGAAATCGAATTGTAATTGTAATTTTATTAATCTAATTATGTGTTGTCTAATAGTTAAAAAAAAAAATATGTACAAAATTCTTGACAATTCGACGAATTGTGTCACGAGAATCAAGAATCAAAAGAGTATAAAAATATTTAGTAGGTAAGGGTGTTTTTGGAGGGTTATTTTGTTTGTATTTATTTTTTTTTTATTTATTGTTAGAAAAAAGTACTTAATAGTAAGATTAACATCTTTTAGAAAATTAAGCCTTGTGTTGGAATTATTTTATGAACATTAATTAATGAACGAATAATAAAAGATGAAGCGGAAACTTTTTTTGTTGTTGTCGTATTATCTCAATTTTACTTTTATTATATTCAGCGTTAAAAAATACCTTGAAATCATGTATTTTAAACTGAAATACACCAAACTAAACTTTCAGTTAAAAATCACACATTTTCTCCAACCCTCAAAAAAAAAACACCCTTCCCTACTAAATATTTGTACAAACTCTTTTGATGCTTGATTGTCGTAAAACTCTTAACGTTTATACCAAATTTCATTAGGTTAGTATTATCACACCAAAAACATACATAAATGTTAAAAAAGGAGCCAAGTTCTTCCATATAAAAAACCTTTGCGTAGCAAGTCCGCCGTAAAAGGTAATGAGATATAAAAGTACGCCAAGTTCTAAGTTTATTAATGTTAAATATCAAATATTTTAAGTAGAGTATATTGAAGAACCTCGAAACTATAAGAGAAATCTGTTATTTAATGATTACTGAGTTGGTTTACTAGTCAAGTTTTCTTTTTAAAATTGAGTATTTAGGTAATAAAAGAAAACTTGCCAAGTAAACTAACTCAATTTAAGTCAGCATTCATAAAATAACAGATTTCTCTGATAATTTTGAGGTTCTTCAGTAGTACTCTACTTAAAATATTTGATATTTAACATTAATAAACTTAGAACTTGGCGTACTTTTAGATCTCATTACCTTTTACGGCTGACTTGCTACGCAAAGGTTTTTGTAAGAACTTGGCTCCTTTTTTAACATTTACGTTTTTGGTTCGATTTCACTACTTTTTGCAAAGATTCTTTTTATCAGGAAAAAGTGGGTGGATGAAACGCCCCTGCATGAAAAAGTTCATGATTTCAACTTTTTCCATGCCCACTGAATGTAAAATCTCCAGTTTTAATTTTCCTTTTGCTTCCATGTCAAGTCCTATCGCTCTACCAAATTTCATCACTCTACGACTATCAGAAGCTCTCTACATAGTTGATATCAATTCTGAGAATATGGGCGGGTGCCACGCCCCTGAATGGATAATTTTAAATTTTCCAATATTTCCTTTGTATTGACCACATGATCCACCAGTCTACCATTTTTTTTTAGTCTGCAACAATCCGAAGTGATCCATATAATTAATAACAATTTTGAGAAAATCAGGGCGTGGCCCCCTGAATGTTAAATATCAAATTTTCAAGTTTAGCCTTTGTTTGCAGTTTAAGTTCTACCTCAAATTTCATCACTCCACGACAACCAGAAATGCTCCATATAATTGATATCAATTCTGAGAAAATTGGTGAATGCCACGCCATCTGCATGTAAAATCTCAAATTTTAAAATTTGTCATTTACTTACACTTCTATCCCTACCGTTCTACCAAATTTGATCATTCTACGACAATCAGAAGTGCTCCTAATTATTGATATCAATTATTTTTCAAATGGGCGGATGACACGCCTTCTGAATGTAAAATCTCAAATTTTGAAATTTTTCCTTTGCCTGCACTTTAAGTCTTACCGCTGTACCAAATTTCATCTTTCCACGACAGCCAGAAGTGCTCCAAATAATTTATATCAATTCTATAAAAATGGGCGGCTACCACGCCCCCTGAATGGAAAATCTCAAATTTTAAAATGTTTCCTTTGCTTGCACTTTAAGCTCTACTCTAAATTTCATCAATCTATAACAATCAGAAGTGCTCCAAGTAATTTATATCAATTCTATGAAAATGGGCGGGTACCACGCCCTCTGAATGGAAAATATTTAATTTTCTATTTTTTCCTTTGTATACACCACAAGGCCTACTGTTGTGCTAAATTACGAGATTCTAAGATGTCGGGAAGTGCTCCATAGTTTTGATGATCTGTCAGTGAGTGATTGTGTCAGTGAGTCAGTTACGGTTTTTGTGATTTTTGCAGTCTTATATTCCGGGAACCACTGATACTAAGGAATTGAAATTTGATGAGTTTTCTAAACCTGGTGAGTTTAGCAAATGCTGCTAAACAGCTGCGCAACAGCTCGTGTAGAACCAGGGCCTAGTGACTAACAACTCGCAACCGTACCTGTGTGCATGTCGACAGGAATGCAAGGGACCTACAATTGTATGCCGATTCCAAACGGCTAGACGAGAGGCACTTATTTATGACAAGTGAAACTCTTGGACGATTTGTCAATTCCTCCCAAGAGGCATTAGCCCTTAAAAAAAACATTTTAGTTCTAAGGGGACCAGGCCGAGAAGTTAACCCAGACCTCCTGGCTGAAAGTCAAACGCACTAGTGTTTGGGAAGTTGTGGATTTGTAAGAAAAATCAACTCCAGATTGATGTCTCATTTAATGACTGTAGGGAAGGCTAATTGTTGGAAAAATAAAATTTCCGATGATAGAACCATATTTTGGGGCTTTTGATTTTCTCGGATATGTTTCAATCTTCTAAAAAATTGAATATTGTACAATAAAAAAAAAATATTCAAAATTTTTATTTGTAAAATCAATATTTTGAAAACGACTTCAAAAATTTTGCTGTAACTTGGTATAAAACCTTTTTCCTACAACCAATTTTACGAAAAATTATATTATCCCTGATGTTTTTACAAAAGCGTTTATATTACAGATTTTTGGAATTATTTCTCACGGTTTCTGATCCAAAAGTCGTTGAAACACAGATACAATTTAAATTTGAGTTGTTTTATTATTTCAAAACACAAAACGAATACTTAATAAACTGTGCAACAGTCCATGGGAATCTGTTCCACATGAGCATTTATTTTACTTTTAGTGGGAATCTGCTCCACTTTTCAAAGTGGAGTTGATTCCTACCGACACAGAGAATTTATTTCACTTTTACTGAGGATAAATTTCACTTTGAAAGGTGGACTTTCTGCCCACCTAATGTAAGAAATAATCACACATCATCTAATCTATGATTTTTGATTAGTTATTTTGTAATTATGTCGGAAAACTAAATATATTAAATATATTAATATGTCTTGCATTATCTTCAATTTTCAAACTCTTGTTCGTAAAATATAAGAACAACATGCCTAGTTTTCAATATTTTTATCAGGTTCAGGTTTGAGATTTTGAAAATGGCGTTAGGCAATAACGATTCAAAATAGGCAATAACGCCCAAATCGATTTGGGAATATCACCCAAAAAAAATCTAAACACCCAAGGTACGGTTTATTACACATAAACTGAAAGCACCAACTAAAACATAGGCGCCTGCCTTTTTAAATAACGAATTAAAGTAATTCATAGTAAAATTTATGTTTAAACTTTTTTCAAACCCTTTTTTTTTTAATTTTAACGATACCATAACATTATGTAACCAATAAAATACAACGATAGCTTTGTTAAAGTTGTTAGCTACGAGAGTAGGTTCATGTATTTTATTTTAACTGTATCTGTCTATCGGTAAGTTTGATTTGATTTTTTAAATTAAATTATTAAATTATTTAAAATAAACATTGTTCATACGTTTGTTTTGTAAAAAAACAAATAATAAGACTATCTTCTAAAAAGGTGCCAGTTAAAGCTTAATGATCCCAAATCTCACAGAAATAACCATAGTAAATATTCCTTAGAAAATATTAAAACAAAATCTTAAACTAAAATCTGTACATCTCATTTAAACAAGACTATGCCAATCAATAGGAGATTCCAACAATTGGGCTGTTATTGTTTACCCTATACATTCTATAACTTAACTACAGTTGTATAACTTAAACTTTCAATCTGCAACTTATTTTTTTTGTATTTTATTATACATTCTTACTTGCTAAATTGGTTGCGTTTATATCCCACAGGACGCATTCAAAATGTCCGTGTTGACTATTGCCTCAAGTCCAATAGATGTTTACTTGGGTGTTCCCCAAGGTAGCCATCTTGGACCTTGGGTTTTTACTACCCTTAAAATGTTTAAACACAGTGCGAGCGTTAGGAAAATAGGAAAGGACTTAAGAGGAGATACCGATGCACATTGGTTTTTAACGTCTGAATATCGAAATGGCAGGGAAAAATAGTGTGAGGTAGAGCATTCCACATTCTTGTAGTGCGACTAAAGAAAGAATCTCTATACTTAACAGTACATCCGAAGTTGGGCTGAAGGGTTAACTGATGGGCATTCCTAGAAGCACGAGTATAACGGTTGAAATGTTTAAGGGGAGGAATGCAACTGGCTATTTCACTAGAGCACTGTTTGTGAAAATAACGGTAAAATAACGAGAGACATGAACTACTGCAGCGGTGTTCTAGAGGTGCAATTGCTTCCCTTATATTTCTTTCATATATCATTTTTACAGCTCTTCTTTGAATTCTATCCAATAGACTCAAGGAGGTTATTGGAGCACCTGCCCAAACATGAGAATTGTACTCGAGATTTGGACGAATAAAGGCTTTATAGATAACAGCCAGATCAAAGGGGTAAACAATTTCTTGCATCGCCGAAGAAAACCTAAACACTTAGCTGGATTTTTGGCTACATCAAATATGTGATCGTTCCACATAAGGTGATCTGTGATACACATACCGAGGACAGAAAGCTTTTCGGTTTCCTCAATGCAAGTGCCACTCAACGACAGTAGACAGCATTGAGTTTTTGAAGCATTAAATTCTACGCGATTTTTGATTCCCCATTGGACAATGCTGTCGAGATCAGAATTTAATGAGCTTATCATACGCTGCCGTTCAAGTTCCACATCCGAAGGACATGGATGTGAATCTAAAAACGAATATAAAAAGCCGAGGGTACTGTCGTCAGCAAAACAGTTTAATGGATTAGAAGTTTCAGACAGCATATCATTAATGAATATGAGGAAGAGGGTCAGCGACAAAACGGAGCCCTGGGGAACACCAGCATTTATTTTGTGGGTTTCAGACTTGAAAACGTCCAATACAACTTGTATTGAGCGGTCCGAAAGGTAATTTCTAATCTAACGAAGAAGAGATTCATCGATACCAAATTATTATAAGAGAGTTTGATGCCAAACTCTATCAAACGCTTTTAAAATATCAAGCGCAATAATCTTACTTTCTCCAAAACAATGTAAAGATCACTGTTCGGTGAGATATACCATCAGATCACCAGTGGACCTATTGCTACGAAAGGCGTACTGCCGGTCATTAAGAAGCTTTCGTTCTTCGAGATATTTATTGAGCTGAAAATTTATCAGCGTTTTCATGACCTTGGAGAGAAGGGACGTCAGCAGTGGTACCACTTTTTTTCAATTGAAGTAGATTTACTTCTTTTTTTCAAATTATTTTTAAAACTACTTCCTACTTCGCACCATCGCCAATATATTGAAATCTACTTCTTTTTTTAAAATCAATGCTTCATCCTACTTCAATCTTACCAAATCTACTTCCTTTTTCTCTTATTTCAGACTAGTAAGTATGAAATCCTAGAATTTACATTAAAAAAATGAACTTCTACCACAATAGTAACACAAGAGTAATTTAACAAAGCATATGTCAAGTTTTCTTTTTGTACATGATCTGTATATGGATTTATGTAAAATGAAACTTCTTTTTGAAATCTACTACGATTTTTCTCATCTACTTCACTTTTTTCTTCAAATCTACTCCGACTTTTTTTTCCGAAAGTGGTAACGCTGGACGTAAGTGCAATTGGATTTGTTTTCTTGGATTTGTTTTCCGCAACTCTAAAGGTCTAAGTGATCCCTTTACCTTAAAACGCTTTACATTGCTTATGTTAGATCAGTTCTGGAGTACCGCAGCTGTGTAGTATCATTGAGTTTATACACATAGAGGAACCACCTCAGTGTTAAGTTATCACCAATCTAGGTGGCGCCCTCATTTCCATCTAGAACAAGAACCAGTGATAGTCAATACAAGAACCATTTGCTCCTTAGGATAGACTATTTCCACCTTATGGTAGACTATTGGTGGAAATAGTGGGCAATTATTCTACCTTAAGGAGCAAATGGATCTTGTAATGATTATCACTGGGTTTTGTTCCAGATACAAATAAGGGCGCCACCTAGATTGATGATAACTTAACACTGAGTCGGTTCCTCTATGTGTATATAAGCTCAATGGTAGTAAGTATGGAATCCGTTTTATAAAACTCATTCTGTTAGAATTGAAAAATTCAAAAAAAAAAATTTACAAGAATAGGTATTTATAAACTAAGATGGAACGTTGATGCTATGCCACCTTATAATAATTAATAATAAGCTAATTAATAGAGTAAGTAATGCTGTTAACGAACCAATAGTACGCTGTGTCTGAGAAATTAACCAAATAACTGATTTTATTGATTTTAATTTTCATTTGAGTAGGGTTACATTTAAAAATATGCTTAGCCCATTCTTTCTCGTTAATTACCTAAAATGTATGTAAAGGCAAATTTTGTATACATATTTCGCTAGTCTGTAAGACTTACTCTAATTGATGATGAAAATAAATAAATAAATAAATATTTACGAAAATACAGCTTTTTTAAAAAAACACTCAAAATTTAAAAAAACAAAATGTCTGCTACCTTTTTTTTTGACTAAGAGTAGATAGTATGAAATAAAATATCTGCGTGTACTTTTTAAATATTAATTGATAATAAATAATAAATCAAACTTAATCGTCAACAATCTAAAAGGTATTCATATCCGAAATACAAAAGTAATGAAATGGTACAGCGATTAAAAAAAGCTTATCCTTTCTTAATCATCAAAATTAAAAAAAACTTCATTTTGAGTTAGATCTGTCTTCAAGCAAACTGACATTAGAGATGTTTTAAGCGGTACAGATCAAAAACTGCTCTTTCTTTTCTAACAAAACCTAAATTCATAAAACAAATGTATGGTATCCTTGGCAGGAAATTGAGTAATTTTTTGTTGTAACTTTATGAGTATTAACTTTGAGACATTTTTTTCTAAGTAACTATAAAGTTAGAATTCCGTTTAATTTTTTTTTTTTTGACAAGTGGAATTCTAGCATAGTAGGTATAAATAAAATTTGTGATATAAGAAAAAAAGTCAAAAGACTTACCACTTTTTTTTGTATAACTATCCGTGAATGCTAAACACGTTATGGATTCTGATGTGATATTCTCAAGGCTTGACATTGACGATGAACGTGATCTCGAGAACGAGCTATCCAACTTATCTACTCGACCCGTAGTTTTTTCAATCCAAGTTAAAGCGAAATTGTTGTTGTTTTTGTTTTGAAAATTACAACAAAACAAGAAAATAAAAAAAAAAGATTGAAGAAAAAAAAATTCAAATTAATAAAATTCGAAAAAAATTCAATTCAAATAAATAGAAAATAGTATATAATAGAGAACAAAAGGCATAGCCGATATAAATAAACATAGACATATATTCATAATTTCAAATAAATTTACATTGATTAAAATATTTATATACATAAAAATATAGAAATATATATATATATTTTTTAATTGAAAAAGGTGTGTATCATTTCAAACATATTAACAAATATAGCTTGTCATTTGAAAGTATATAATATATACAAAAAGTAGCCAATTAAAAACAAAAGCCAGCTGGCTTAATATTCTTTTGAAGTTTTTTAAAACACAGTATGGTATATAGATAATTTTTATATTCAGCAGAAAGAAGAGCTTTTTGTGATTTTCAGTCAAGAAAATAAAAGAAAAAATAATAAAGAAATAATAATTATTAAAGTTAATTCATTCCATATATGTTTATTCTATATAATTTGAAATCCAAAATGTGCTGCTATTTTTAAAAATACATATAAAACATTAAGACAGATTTCATGCACAAAATGCAAATTATAAATACAAAAATGTCAAAAACACTACAAACGAAAAACATTATGGTAGTTCTATGAAGAGATTTTTATTTCCACTTTGGCTGATAAATTTGACTTAGAGAGGTCTACGATTTTAGTTTTAAATAGAAAATGTAGTTTATTCGTAGGTATTAATCTTTCAGAACGACGACATTTAATATAAGACTACGCCATGTCACTCAATTCAGCTCTAAGGCCTAAGACACTGATTTCACATGCGATGCGCTTGAAAATCTATACTAAACCATAATCAAAAATTAAACATTTGAAATACATTTTTGTTTGGAACAGAAAAAAAGCAGTTGTTTACGTGCAGATTTTTATTTGAAACAAAAAATAAATAAGTAAATAATAAAAATTACTTTTAGAAATAATACAAGAGTTTAAAACACATATTTTTATGAAGATAAAAATAACATCAAATAAAAAAAAAATTAAAACATTTCGGAAAATACGTCTTAGATGTAGGCATCAGTTGGTGTAGTGGTGGTTCTCGTAAGTTTCAAAAAATCTTTTACAATTTCATGTAAACTTAACGTATTTTTTTTTTTTTTATTTTTTTAATAAATTTATTTTGTAATTTTTCTTCAATTATTTATTTACATATTTTTTTGATTAACTCATTTGTTGTTTATTAAGCTATTGGTGGCTAAAATTAAGTCGTTTGTGCACATGCCATTAAATTATGATTATGATCCGTTTTATTTTATAGTTTGTTTTTACATATTAAAATGAGTAAATAGATTTTTAATTAGTTTTTTAATTCTGTAGTAAAACACTATATGATATTTATATGTATCAGTGAGCTGAAATTATTTTATGTTTGAATTCGTATCTAATTTGTTTGAAAAAGGAAAAAAAGTAACGGAGTTTAAATGATATCAACAAAATTTATTAAAAAAAAAGTATTAACATAGTTGCGCTTAATTGTCATTGCAAAAAAGGAAAGTGTTGTTTGCTTAAGTTAAAAATGTTATAATTAATAAAAAAAAAAACAAGATTATATTGAAGAGAGAGAGAGATTTAAAATTGCCGGAGAGGAATCGATCAAGGAGTTCAACAACACAGTTTTATATAGTACTATATAGTAGTATTTGCAAATAAATAAAGATAGTTATAAAAACCAATTAGTGTTGTAGTTTTTTTTATTTTTAATTATTAAAATAATAATCATATTGTATTTAGATGCTTACTTGCGCGTGTTTCTCTAAAACATTGACAATATATTGCTCTTTTTTTGTTTAGTTTAGTTTATTATTTTTTTTTTTAAATAGGACAGATAGTTGAAAGAAATCACAGATACATAGCACAGATTAAAACCAAAACAACACTTTTGTTTGGATAGTACCACATCACGACACATTTTGGGGGTTCGCTTATAAATAACTGTTTCTAAAGGGAGTTATTATAATATATATTTTTTTTTGGTAAAAGGGAGATGATGAAATGTGCATAAGACAATGTTTGAATAAAATTATGTTTATTATGAGTGATTTATGCGAAAATTCTAACTAAAATGACATTATAAACTATAAGTGAGTTTTCCTAAAAGTATAGATTACAAAAAAATAATAAAGACAAAATTCATACTATTTAAGCATAGAGGATGGGTGAAACTATAGGTAAAATTGAAAAACTAATCAAATTATTATTAGTTACGTGAAAGGAGCTCGTAAAATAAACATATAATAAGATTATTTGTTTTTAAGTATTTGAAAATTACCAGTTTAATACTTAAGCACTTTTGGTTTTGTTTTTTAATTTTATTTTAAAATTTCATATAACCAGGTACAAAATCGGATTTATTTTAATAGATTTTAATTGTTTTTATTTATTATAATTCAGATTTGTTTTTTTTTTTTTTTTTTCTATTACGAGTTTACCTACGCAAAACAGTTTTTTAACTTTGAGTACTTACGAGCTCCTGTCAAAATTAATTATTTATTTGAAATTATTAAACATTTGTTAAGTTATACACAATTTTAGTCTAACTTCAATATTCAGTTATTTAACTGGAGCTGCTGGTCATACCTACGGTGTAAATAAAAATAATTTGAACCGAACGAAAATTGAATCTGTGTGTATTGAATTTCTATTTGACGCTAAAATCATATTTCCATTTTTAAAATTGTCTAAAACAACAATCAGTGTCTTAAGTACCTGTAAGTTAAGAAGTTCTGCTGCCTCTAAAAGCAGCGTCCACCCTGTGTTGATTTGTGTATATCAACAGTGCTGATCAACAATTTTGAGTGAATGCGGAGGAGAAGATCAACAGAGTTGATGAACTTTTGTTGACCCAAAAGCAACCCGATTCAAATGGATAGAAATCAATAAAGTTTGGTGTTTTGATCTCATTAATTAATTATAAATATCTACTATTTTTTTTTTTGTGATTTAAATGGAATGGTCAGATGATAAAACTTTGCTTTTTATACAAAAATGTATAAAGATCGCCAGATGCTGTGGGACCAAACCAAGCCTGGTTTTAAAAATAAAAACCGCCTCCAATACCTGTTTGCTCGGGAGAGGAAAAAAGAAAAGGAATCAAGGGACGAAGTGTAAACGAGCAACTGGTTTGCTTACCAGATCATGCTGTTCCGGGCGGAGAAAAACAAACACTAATGACACTTGACACATGACATGACAGTATACACTTTAGCACGTACACACTAACATGGTAATGTGTGGACAGGTTAAAATGTTGAGCATGTTGATCGTCAATGCAAATAAACAATTTTGATCGGCATCATGTGGACGCTGCTTAAGACAAGCTCGATAGAAAAATTCTTCTTCAATAGGAAGATATTTTAAAAACATTGACCCCTATTACAATTGTATGCAAAAAATATACATACATGCAATTGTATAGGGGCCAATGTTTAATACTTTTTATAGCTATAATAATTGTTGTCACTCATTGAACATTTTTATCCACCGTGAATTTTAATGAAATCTTTTGTAAATAGTTCGACTGAAAATCTATACGCGAAAACCTTTCCAACGATACCTTTATAATTTATGCTCCTAAACTGTCAAAAGACCTCACAATACCGACAAATTCATATTTTCCGTTTTATTAAATGATTTTCATAGCGTGTTGATAATATTTTAAGAAATCCTAGGTATTTTTGATATCTATTCATCTAGCTATTTTTTAATTGTTGTTGAGTAAACAGTGAGTTTAATTGAATTTTCTGAAAATTGTTCGAAAATGATTTTAATTTCTCTACATACGAGTAATTAAAAGAAAAACAGGTTCATAGTTTCTTAAAAATATAAATTTTAACCCATTTACGAGCAGATATCAGTGTAAGAAAAAGTGGTAGATTCAGAATTTCCAGGAAGAATTGAAAACTTTTTTTGCTACTTTCATTTTGTCGGTATTTCAAAATACGAGAATGCAAACAAAGATTTTAAGGTAATGTAACGTTTTTATAAAGTAAAAATATTCTGTTCTTGCATCTTTGTAGCTTAATAAATTTGTCACGTTAACTTAAATTGAATTTTTTTTTTATAATGTTCATCTCATTTGTTTAAACAATTTAACACTTAAAAAAAAAAACACTTCAAATCTATGTTCTTTAAAATTCTTGTGAAAGGAAAAGTCTGGCAAATATTCTACTGACATTTTTTTTTTTACAGATTTAAAAATCTATAAGTTATGTATTTTGTTGATAAATAAATAAATCAAATTAAGGCTGTGTGAAACCAATTTTTGCAGCTAAGTACCTACTTCATTGAGATACTCTTGTCTCATTTGAATATGGTTGATTAAATAGTGGTACAACTTTGGATTATCGTGGTAGAAGTGCTAGATTTGATGAACTTTGAGGTTTTTGGGCATTTTCTATCTTATTTTTCAAAGTACAGTATTATCTCTAAATGATGAACGTTTTATGTTATGAACATTTCGGAACGATAAACAAAATTTGTTCACTACTGCAGTGTTCCATAAGACGAACGGGTTGGAATTTGTGTACTCGAAAAGATAAACACTTTATTTCCAACTAATTTTTTTTATGTCTTTTGTTGCTCGTATTAAGTTTATGTTACGTAATACAACTTTTTTAACGGTTCCTTCTGGATTGTTTTTAACTTGTTATGTGAATTCTTCAGTAGTTAATGCATTACTTAGAGTTTATATTAATTTTTTAATAATAGTAACAATTCATGTCTGAATACTTATTTTTTTTTTTATTATTTTTTTTTGAGTACAAAAAAAAAAAAAAATTGTACTTTTGTATGTTTTTTTCATCGTTTCTAATTAGTTTGCCTATAGTGTGTATGTTCCTCCTCAACTTAGTTTTGATGCTTGAAAAGATGAAAGGGCCCTGCTTTATATGTACTATACGTGTTCTTCTTTCTGAGATTCTACTGTATCAATAACACTTGTGATACTAAAATTGATTTGTTCGATAGGACAGGTAACTGGAAAATTTGTTACTGGACCAGGTTAAAAATAGGGACTGGCAAATTATTATTGAGTTCTGGAAAATATCTTCTTCTAGCCCCACATCAACAAACAAAAATAAATGCACAAGATTTTATAAATAGAATTCTATACACAAAAAATATATAAACCCAATCTTGAATTTTTCAAATAATAGTTTGTTTAAGATGAATGTCAAGTAAGCAATATAAAATTCACGAGTCGACAATTGGTTGATTGGATAATTTACCGTTAATTAGTCGTTAATTAGTTGTGACAATTTCGAATTTATTGTTCAATGTTTTCTATGTTTTTTGTGTTGCTTTGTACCTCTCAGAACGGTACTAAGAACTCTTAACAGTGAATGATTTATAGCTTAATAATTTGCTATTAATTTGTCCCTAATTAGTTGTGACATTTTAAATTTTGTCATGCTATGTTTGCTATGTTTTTTGTTTGCTGTTTCCATTATTCGATGTCAAGTAAGCAAACAACATTAGCAAATCGAAAAATGGTTAATTGGATAATTTTCCGTTAATTTGTCGTTCATTAGTTGCCACAATATCGAGTTTGTCTTTGAAAGCTTTCTATGTTTTTTTGTGTTGCTTTGCTAACTTGATATCAAGTTAGTAAAGCTCCCTCTCAGAAAACTAGTAGATACTCTTTACAGTGAATGATTTATGGCTTAATACTTATCCGTTAATTAGTTGTGACATTTTCAATTTTATCATGCTATGTTTTCTATGTTATTTTTTGCTGTTTTGCTATTTTTATGTCAAGTTAGCAAAGCAACACCACAAAACAGGGTTTAAACTTCTTATATTGAATAGTTAATTACTTAATAGCTTGTCGTTGATTAGTCCTTAATTAGTTGTGAAATTTTCAATTTTGTCGTGCTATGTTTTCGATGTTTTTTTTTTTACCATGGAATAACAATATGAATGATATACTATCATGAAGGAGCAGTTTTTAAATTGCTTTGGTGTAATTAAATGGGAATCATAGGTATTGTCTTGTCAATTAGCAAAACAGCAAAAAAAAACATAGCACGACGAAATTGAAAATATCACAATTATCTCAGGACAAACTAACGGCAAATTCTTAAGCTATAAATCATTCACTGTTAAGAGTTTTTATTACCTTTCTGAGAGGGTGCTTTGCTAACTTGATATCAAGTTAGCAATTAACGACAAATTAAAGGAAAATTATCAAATAAACCATTTTTGGATTTGCGAATGTTGTTTTGCTAACTTGACATCGAATTATAAAAACAGCAAAAAAAACATAGAAAACATACCACGACAAAGTTGAAAATGTCACAACTAATTTTATCTGTCAATCTTTTCCCTAATCTTATTAGGAAATTGGGTTAAAGATCTTTATTTTGCATTTATTCAATTTTCACCCGTGGCGTAGCGTGGATTTTTGCCGCCCAGGCAGACCCAATTTTTGCCGCCCCCCCTGAATGTTTGTATTCAGCTTTAAAAAAGTAGTAACGAGGTACCACGGCAATAAAATGATATAAATGTGTATTTCATTGAACTAAATAAGAAATTAATGATAAAATATGAACAAAATCGTAATCGTCATTACCACGGATGCAAGGGTGCTACAGGAACAGGTACATAATAAAGAATTATCTTGAATCATTTGCATGGAAGAGCAGCCAATAAACAAATTTTAAAAGAAATTATAGGAATTAGCTTTTTTTCAAAACAGTAAAATTGTATAACAGCTTTTAACATGGTACAAAAACTTTGAAAAGCTCAGGTAAAATTTTAAAACTAAATTTTCGAGAGCGAGAAATTTTTACCCTGCATTTTTGAGAACATGTAATTTGCTTGGCACATACATTTATTGATCAATTTCCTATAGTTTAATCACCATCCGGATAAACGACCCACTCTTATTCGACAAATCTAGCGAATTTCCAATCACTTTAAAAAATCAGCGAACCAACGTTACTTCATAATAAATTGAATAATATTTAAATTTAAATCCTAAACAGAAACAGGATACGACATTTTTCTAATTCGTTTTCCTTTTAATAATTGTTTCGGAAATCCCGAGTCACACAAGTTGTTGGACATTGATTTTTAATGGTCATTCCATTTAAAGATTGACAAAGACTACTTTTTGGCTTGACGTTGCCAGCATAATATAACAGTTTCCATTTAATTGTATATAATACAAACAAAATTCTCTTTAATAATTCCTTTTGTTATTGTTTTGAATGAAAACATTTTGCTGAGTTGCTAGTCACTCTCTCAAAAAAACACGGCTATAATTTGAATGTTTTACTTTTAAGTCAGAGGCGATAGCTGTTGGTTTATATTGAAATAAAAATAAAATATAAATTGAAGAAACCCTAATTGTTTTATTCGGACGCTTAAATATATTTTTAAATAAAATAAATTAAATATGAAGCATTTTTACATAAAATAAATTAAATATGGAGCATTTTTACCACTGGGGAAATTTTGAATTGGATTCTTTGGGCTCAACAAATTAATTAATTTGAAGAATAAAGGTTTTTTTTTTAATTTCTTGTCGCCGATTTTGCCGCCCCTGGCAAAGTGCCGCCCGGGGGCTGTGCCCCCCCTGCCCCACACGCTACGCCACTGGGTAAATGTACATCTTTGTACTGGAACTAAATTTCATAAAAATCCATAAGAACGAACAACAATTAAAATAATATTGTCAATGTTATGGATGTATTAAAATATATGATTGATAGCTGTCTGGATTTACAGAGTACATTGCCGTTGAAAAGGTAAAGGTATATGAGGGAAAAAAGAAAATGGTGGTAAGGTAATACGTATTACAATAATAACAAAAAGGTCGGCACTGGAAACCAGACTATGGAACTACAGGAATTGATGCAAATATTTTCTTTTCAGATTAGAAAATTATGGATTTTAAATTAAATAACTAAGAAGCTATAAGCAAGTAAGTTCATCTTCGGTTCAGGAATAAGCTATTTAGGATAACTAACAGTTTATGAGAGATAATTGGGTATAAGTGAGTTTTTTAATAAAAAGCATAAGGGGCTAGTAGATATTACAACGCTAATTAAAACATGGTATTCAAAACGGCTCCAGGTTATGGACATTTACAAGATCATTGTATTTATTTTGTTTGCTCTGATTATATTCGAAATCATAGCAACCTAAAATCCTAAAAATAAACGCTCTTTCTTTGAATCACACTCTCATAGCAAAATAAAAAAAGCGAAAAATATTTTTTTTTTTGTCAAACACAAAGTTCTTTTGTTTCATTCAAGCACACAGAAATAACATACAACTGCTTAATGCAATTATTAATTGTAAATACCTTTCCAAAGAAAAACAAAATAAAAATACCACAAATACTCGTGGTTCATGCTCATTTTTTTCAAATTTAATTTTTGTAAAGAGAATCTATATATTAAGAAAACTTGCAAATTTTTGATAAGAGGAACTTTCGAAGTGCATGAAATATTTATTTAATTTTAGTGCAACATGAAGAGAGAGTGCAGAAATGAAAATTATAAATGTAGAGGAGATGATCATATAGCTAGTTTTTGCGTTCACAAGTAGAAGTATGAGACAATTCAAAATTTCATAGAACCTACATAATAAGCGAGATAATATTATTTCGTATAGTCTTAAACCATTCATTTTTTAAGAGTTTCAGAGCTACAACCAGAGAGAGAACAAATTTAAAAGGAATTTCATATATGGAAATAAAATCAAAATTTTCAATTTAAAATCAACGTAAAGGACACACACATGAGTGTCAGATCTTGAGCGAGTGGTGAAAGAAAATCATATACTATATACGAACTCAGGACAAATAGAAGTTTATACGTATATGTAGTACATAAATAATAAATGTAACTATATAGATTTATAATAACTAGATATTTAATTGTATCTACGTGAGGATTTAGGAGTAAATTTATAATTTAAATATAGTCTACATTTTTACCTATCAATTGAGCACGGTCTGAAGATGTTATAATTTGATATTATATTCCAATTGATTAATTGTTACATTAGGCATACAAAAAAGTTATTAATTTTATTAATATAAATAAAATGCAGCAAAAAAATTAAATGATTTTTGTTTAATTATGGATACGTGGTTAACCTGCTGACAATGACAGTTTTTTTTTTTTAACGAGTGCTTAGACAAATGACGATTTAATTGGCATTGGTAGCCAGCTAATTCCCTTGACCAATTATTATTATTTATCATATCAATGTCAATCAAAAGTTGAAAGCAGACAAATGAGACCTTGAAAATTAGCCACTAAATAGGGGGTTCCATCTTCACCGCTATTCACAAGACTTCTAATTGGCAACCTTCCAAACAAAAAATTAACTAACCTTTGACTTAAAATGACAGGTTGCCAAATAAGTGACCCAAATTATTAAGTTGATGACTCGAGTGGCATTGAAAAACTTGAAAGGTCAATTGTCAACAGGGTGCAACCACTTAAACAACTGCACTTTAATAAAATTACTTAAAAATATTCCAAATGAAAATTAAAAGAATATCATTTATAGATGTGATGCAATTGAAATCAATGAGTAAAATGGATCATGAGTGAACCAAAGAAGGAAAGAAAAGATATGAGCTGAATGAGAAAAAAAGTATAAGAGGTGCCGGGCCGAGAATCGAACTTATAGAATTATAGAGTGAGAGAAAAGATGAAATATAGAGTTTAGAAGAGATATAGGGAACTAGACAGTAACAGAAAGTTTAAAGGCATAAAATTCGGATCAAACTTAATAACCAGAAACTTAAAGAAAAATATAGTTTGAAACACATATAGAAATGTGTAAGTGTAGTAAAAAGGAAAACAGATTGTTTTTGTATTTTTTTTTTTTTTTCAATAAACAAAATTTGCTTATTATTGTCAAATTTATATATAAGTAGATGTGGTACTACCAAAACTGCAATATTGTCGGGTCATAAGTAGATTGTGTGGCATGGCTGCCATCTGCGGTCGACTAATTGACAACTCCTCCCCATACGATGCTGTGGATAAACATTTTTGCAATTTTTTCCCACCTTGTGATCTTGATCGTCGGACAAAGTCAGGCGCTAGTGTTTGTTGCTGAGCTAACTGGTGTGGCTGTTGTAGTTGTTGTTGTTGTTGATGAATTTGTTGTTGTGGTTGTTGTGTTAGTAAAAATTGCGATTGATGTGTGGAAGCGGCACTAGTCGAACCAAAATTACATGGAATATTGATATTTTGATTGCTACCACCCGATCCGCCGCCACCGCCACCGCCGCCGCTACCGCCGGTGCTGACACCACCACCAACACCACCACTACCGGCCAGCCCGGACGAAATGATGGGCGGTGCAGGCAAATTTGGCGTATTTTGCAGTCCAATTAGTGAGGTGCTTGGCCCGATTCCGCTAGTATTGCCGCTAATACAAGCACCACTACTAACATTGCCACCACTAGCCATAATATTACCACCAATATTACCACCACTACTACCACTAATTGAACCCACACCAACGCCAGTTCCACAACCCGTCATAACCATACGACGGCTATTCGAGCTACCACCCGTACCGATTGCTGTATTACTGCCACTATAAACACCGCCAGATCCAGAGGTTGTTCCTCCGCAAACACCATTCATCTGGGATAAGATTTTTAACAACATAATGTTTATATTTATATTTTGTCTGAAACTGATCCACGAATTTTATTAATTTTTATTTATCAGAAAGGCGTAATCCTTGGCAGGATGCACACAGAACATAAAAAAAAACAATAAAAACTCACATCATATACAAATCATATGTATAAGAAATCGAACGAAAACCATACGAACTTAATTAAAAATTAAAAAAAAAAAGAATTATGTAACAAATACTCACAAAAAAAGTTTGGTATCATATATTGCAATTCGTATTTATTGTGGTTCTCAAAATTCAGTAATTTAAAATATTTGTTTTGTGTTATTTTGATTCAGGCAGAAGATATAAATAGATTGATTTATAAATCTATACTTGTTTATACATATAAGATTGGGTACTTAAAAAGTCGTACATATTTAGTTACAGAGAATATATGTATATACATGTTAATTATAAATCCGGTCGAAAATAAAAGCTTACTGATTTATCAAGTTTTGAAAACAAAAAGTATTTCAAAACACCCAGATTTTGAAAACGAAAAGATTTTTCAAACGATGGGAATTCAGAACAAGGGTAATTATTTCATTTTTGAAAAAAAAAAAAAAAAAAAATGACAGAATAAGTTTTTTTGGTTGAGTTTTTTTCATTTTGGTGGGGACTTATTACATTGGGGCATACCTACTTAGTTTTGTTGAGAACTTTTATTTCATTCAATCAATTCGGGCCTTTTTTAATATTTTCTTTTGGCCTTACTTCACGGTCCTTGCTATATGCGTTCATTTTTCACCTAATCTGCTGGATTTTGCTAGCTGGTTTTGGCAATGATCACATATTGCTCCCTTTGTCTTGAAGGTAAATCATAAATTATTTGCAAGTTTTTATATCGCTTAATTATCGTTTCGAAAATTTTAAAATAGCATATTTCACAACGTACGTTTTTGTCTCGTACTACATTTTCTCGCTTTATTTAACTTTGCAGTTTAGGTATTATTACAGATTTCATTTCTTCGCATTATATCACTTCACTATTTATTTTTTCCATTTTTATTATTCCGCATAAAATGCTGATTTAACCAAATGCGGCAGAAAAATCACTGTTGTCAATTCGGATTAAATGAAAAATACAACCAGCACTCATATTTTCACTATATTTATCGCAGGATGGTTCCATTGTTTTTTTCAAAGTAATATTATGTTTAATCGAAATAGAGAAACAAAAAAGAAATCTTATACAATATGCATACAAGAGAACCGTTTTCAAAATAAATTAAACGCCATTACCATTTTGCGAAGTAAATACTTTTAATTGTATTATATTCAGTCACTCCACCTTAAACACAAGTAAATTTAATATTTACATTTCTTCATCTTCGGTATTATTAGCGCTATTATTTTGGTTTTTGTCAAAAAAAAAAAAATAAAGGTTGTGCTGCAAAATTTGAAGAAAAAAACTTCGCAAAATTCCATTTTCCTAAAAAAAACAAGAATTTTTGAAGTAATGTGCTTATAACTATTCACAAAGACATACACTATACACATTTGCAAATACGGAGTAAACATTGATCGTTTTTGTAGAAGGACAAAAATGATGTGTATAAAGTTAGCAGGGTATTTCTGAAAATTGATATCCACCCCTGTTTTGGTTTCTTATCGAATTGAATCCGTTTACGAAATTGTCTTCCGTACGGATTCAAAAATTGTGTTTTGAATTTCACTTACGCAGTATTCTTTAATCAGGTATTCTTTCAAAACCTGAAACATAAGAGGCACCGCGGATTTTTAGTTGCTATCTTTAATTTTATGAGGTTCTTATGTTTTTAAATGTTCTCAATTTCAATTCGGACTTAAAAATTCAAATTAATCACAAATATCAGTTCAATTTTGAACACGTTCCGCAAGTGTTGAAAACGAAAAGTATTTTCCAAGCACCTAGAGTTTGAAAACGAGAGGATTTTAAGAATGATCGGAATTCAGAATAGGGCTGATTAAAATAAACATAATCACCCCTTGTGATTTCCGTTTCGCATTGAATTCGTATACGAAATTGATTTCCATACGGATTCAAAAAAAGTGTTCTGAATTTCATTTTCGTAGTACCCAATATCCAAACCAATTTTTCTTTCGAAAACTGAAAAAAAAAAACTTTATAAAAACAACGAAAACACGAACAAAAACAAGGTGCTACTTGTCGTTTTACTTTTCTTATATTTTTAGTTTATTAACTGTTAGAAAATACAGAATGTCACAAATTTAAATTTCACAGTTTCAATTCGGGCAACAAAATTAAAATTAATTCAGAATGTTGTATAAATTTTCAATTCGATCGAAAAACAAAATACATTCGTTCCTTAAGTATTAAAAATAAAGTATTTCAAAACACCCAGAGTTTGAAAACGAAAAGATATTACAAACAATCGGAATTCAGAACAGGGGTGAATATTAAGTTGCTGATTTTGTACGCAATAAAAAAGTGTATTCCTCTGTTGGATTTCTAGATACAGCGTTACCTGCTAACTTGACGTCAACTAAGCAGGAAATCTTTCACCAGAATGTAGATAAACGACCTGAGATTGGATAAATATTTAAAGATAATTAATAAAATTAAAACCACTTTTTCTAAAATCGTTCCATTCGATAACGGTTTCCCTCACGGATCATCGATATCAGTAATTTTGTTTTCCATAGCTTTTGAACAATAAACCATAATAATTTAAAAATTCAAAGATCTAGATCATTGTGTCTATGCAGATGATGCATATATCCCTTGTTAACACAATGACATAGAAAAGACTAAAATTTTGTTTTTAAATATGCTCAAGGAAATAAAAATGACTGATCCAATATCTCTGAATCTAAACTATCTTTAAACAAATGCAAAATGCTTCATGTATGTAGAAAAAAACATTGTAATAATTTTGAACTGGAACTTAATAATATACAAATTGAAAATGTTGTTTATATTAATATTCTTGGTCTTCTTTTTAACAATAAATATAACTGGAAAAACAATTGTACTAATTTAAAAAAAAAAACTAACTAGCAGCAAGGCTTAGTATCATTAAGTATCTTTCAACTAAAAAGAGTAAGGTTCATATTTCATATTATTATGACCATTCTTAGTAAAATTGACTACGGCCTAGCTATATATGGATCTTGTCCAAAATCAACCAAAAGCATATTTAAACCTACGTATCACCAAGAGGCAAGTAGGAGTATTTGTGCTTTTTCAACTAGCTCAATTAAAAACATCCTTGCCGAAGCTGGACTACCGACATGGTAGAAGAACGCTACTTAAAAATCACAGCTTCACTGCTACTGAAGCTAGCCTTTCAAACTGGATCAGTGATAGACAAAGACACAACGCAAGTTCTGTCCCATAGAAGAAGTAGACAAATCCCTTCAACAATTTGCAACATTTAGGATATAGGCAGAAAGATGGATATACCCTTCAAACGTCACCATCGCAGCCACCATGGTTATTAGATTCCAACTCTATACTACTCAACCTATGCGACCTTAAAAAACAAAATACCAACCCAGAAATCTACAGAACAAATGTTTACTGAAACTGCATCTAAACTTTCCGATAAATGTTGGAAATTTGTATTCACATATACGGCTCTTCTAACCAATACAACACAACATTTGCAGTTGTATCAAAAGAAGGAAATACACTTATACAAGGTATTTTACCTGACATAACGTCTATTTTTACTGCAGAAGCTGTGTGAATATGAAGCGATAAAAAAAATGTTCCAATACATCAGTCAAATGCGGGCAATCTGTTCTGATAACCTTTCAGCCCTAAAAGCCAACCGTCTCCATAAGTCTGTCATCAATTCCAAAATAAAGGATATTATAATCACAAAACCTTCCAAACTCAAGTTATTGTGGACTCCTGGACATGTTGGAATAAGGGGCAACGAACTGGTCGACAAAGCTGCCAATGACGTTCATACTGCTCCAGTCTATATATTTGGCCAATATTCCCAACTTGACCTACAAAGGTCGATACAAAATAAATTTCATGAAAATGAAATCACAGAATGGAATTAAAACCACCATCATTACTCATCTATCAACACCAACAAAATACGCCCAATATATTTACAAAAAAATCAACTATAGTAAAGTAAATACAAAATCAAAAGTTATAGATTTATTAAAAGAACCTACTTAGTTTAATATTGTAATTACAAGTATATATAATTACAAAGAAAAAGAAAATTTAAATATTAAAATATTAAAATTACTTTGGTTTTAAGTGGTGTGAATGAATATAATTCAAATAAAAAGTACAAGTGACCTCAACTCCAGAATTAATTGTGTTTCGCCCAAGGTATAACAGTGGGCTCTTCAGTCAGTCTGTTATACCCTACTAGGACACACATTTTGGTCGACTCTTATAAAAATCACAGCAAGAAGATACTGTGAAGGGGAATTTGTTTAAATTCGTGCACTCACCACTTAAAACCAAAGTAATTTTAATATTTAAATTTTTTTCTTTTTTAAAAAAAACCTGACCACGGTTAGTAATTATTTTCTGGGTGCACGCGGGACCAGACGGCATTATACCTGCTGAACTTCAGAGATCCTCAGATATCATAATTCCTATACTGGAAACTATACTGAATGGTTGTCTGAATTTCATTCATATTCCTTTATTATGGAGAGAAGTGAAAGTTGTCTTCATACCTAAAGCTGGAAAATACTCCCAAATTAATCCAAACGACCTGAGACCAATTAGCTTATCATCCTTCATTCTTAAAACTTTCGAACGTCTGATTGATATCCACCTGCGTGACACTATAGAGCTTAACCTTATCTCTAAAGCACAACACGCTTACTGTAAGGGAAAATCGGTGGAAACTGCTCTTCACACCTTAGTAAGATCTATCGAATACTCCCTGCATCATAAAGAGTACACGCTTGCGGCTTTCCTTGATATAGAAGGCGCCTTTAACAACGTCAGCGGCCGTGCAATAGTAGGAGCACTGGAAAGTTTGAAGGTGGACGGCCTACTGATTAAGTTGATAGACCATATGTTGGGAAGTAGGGTCATCAACTCTGCATTGGGAGGCTATTCTACTAGAAGATCTGTCACTAGAGGCACACCACAAGGTGGGGTCCTTTCACCACTTCTATGGAACTTGGTCATAAATGACTTACTGACTGTCCTGGAGGGTGAGGGATTCAAAATGATTGCGTATGCAGATGATGTTGCAATAGCTATATCAGGGAAACACCCCCAGGTTCTTACAGAACTTCTTCAAACCGCTCTTAACAAGCTAATAAAATGGGCAGACCGTTGTGGGCTAGGTGTAAGCCGCCGCAAAACAGAACTTGTCCTCTTCACAAGAAAATATAAAATTCCACAGATAAATCCTCCAACAATTAATGGTGTTCCACTTTCTTTTTCAGATGAAGCCAAATATTTAGGTCTCATACTGGATAAAAAACTAAGTTGGAAACCTAATATTCAAGAGAGAATTAGAAAAGCCACTGTTGCTTTATTCTCCTGTAAAAAAGCTATAGGTACTAAATGGGGTCTATCCCCTGCCATAACTCACTGGCTCTACATTGCGGTCGTAAGACCGATTCTCACTTATGGGGTAACAATTTGGTGGACTGCTCTAGATAAAGTTACGTACTGTGACCAGCTGAGCAAGGTCCAGAGATCAGCAAGTATGTGCATAAGTGGAGCTCTCCGCTCGACACCATCAGCTGCACTAGACATACTCCTCAGCCTCACACCCCTCGATATATATGGCAAGCAAATGGCTGCGAACACAGCCGTCCGCCTTAAAGCCATTTCTCAATGGACCAACAACACTATCGGTCATACTAAAATACTAGACTTCTATGAATCTATTCCTTGTCATTCCGACTACACCACATCCAAACTAAATTTTGACAAAAGTTTCCAGGTCACTATACCCTCAAGAGAATCTTGGGACGTTGGGGACCCTCTTAAAGGTGATTCAGTTCATTTTTATACTGATGGGTCGAAAACTGAGGAGGGAGTGGGTGGCGGAGTGTACTCAGACAGACTTAATTTAAGTCTCTCCTTCCGGCTCCCTAACCACTGTAGCGTATTCCAAGCGAAAATCCTGGCAATTAAAGAAGCTCTGTCTTGGCTGAGAGAAAACGTGATATCAACATCGGATATACGCATCTTCTCAGATAGTCAAGTAGCACTTAAATCTCTCAACTCTGTCTCTACCAACTCCGTTATGGCCCAAAACTGTCGATCGTCTCTTGAAGAGATGGCGGAACAGTTTAATATTCACCATCTTTGGGTGCCGGACCATAGAGATATTCCGGGAAATTGTAAAGCCGATGAACTTGCCAGAAATGGAACTCTAATGCCCGTTTTGCCTAACAGGTGGAACACAGGTATACCGATCGCTACGTGTAAACTATTGCTAAAACAAAACTCTGCAAGGAAAGCAAACTCTAGATGGGCAAACCTTACTACACGTCTGGCCACAAAAGAAATCTGGCCATCGCTAGACCCTAGACGCTCTAAAAGTTAGCTATCACTTAGCAGATCACAAATTAGCTCCGTAATAGGTGTCATAACAGGACACTGCCTTATAGGAAAACACGCCACAAGACTTGGCGTTTTCTCAAATGACTTCTGTAGAAGTTGCATGGACGAAGAGGAGGAGGAAACAATTCCTCACCTCCTCTGCACATGTCCTGCTCTTTCACAGAGGCGCAGACTCCATCTGGGGGACTACTTTTTCAATGATCCAAGCGTTCTGGCCAATACAGACATACACTGTCTCTCTCGCTTCATAAAAAGCTCCGAATGGTTTTCGTAATGAGGATAATCTCCTCATTCCTATCATGTGGTATCACAACGGACCTAATTATGGTCTAAGTGTGTCAGCCGTTTTCCTGACAGCCACTTTAACCTAACCTAACCTGGGTGCACGAATTTAAACAAATTCCCCTAGAACACTAAAATTCACAGTATCTTCTTGCTGTGATTTTTATAAGAGTCGGTAAACATCGACCAGAATTTGTGTCTTAGTAGGGTATAACTACGGTGACCACATTTCTGGAAGCAAACCCCGGGAACTTAAAACTTAACATTTATTTCATGAATAAAATAATTGAGTCTTCTGTTAACAAATTAGTCTTTAGCTTACTAAATGAGCATTATGTAAAGCTTCATTATTTAAAACTACAAAAACATATCTTTTTGTAATGCAGATTGAGTCAAGCTAACAACTTTTGTGCTGAAAAAATGTGTTATAATTGTTTGTTTTTAGAGTTTTAAAATTAACTGTGGATTTTTCGCTCGTCCACATAATTATTCATTTTTGAAAACACGCATTAGAATTTTTTTTTTATGAGAAATGCGTACAAATATTGACCCATTTTTAACCTACTGTCTTTTTGTTTTCAGTCCATTTTCTAATAATTTCTAAACTTAAGAAAAAATTTAAAGCAAACAACTGAGATTCTTGTTTCGCTTCGGTTTTGGTTTACAATAGCCAAACATGCTTCTATTTCTGGCCAGGGTTACATTACTAAGAATTACTCAACTGAATATTTCAAGTTCTTTAAAAGATCTTTCCCACTGATTTAAATATTCCTACAAGATAAATAATATTGAAATATATTTTCCTTATTTCTTTTGGTTTATTAATTTTATTTCGACTTGTTCAGTCTCCATTTCACTTACTATCAAACAAAAAAAAAAAACATCAGAAAATGTCAAAATATGGGACAAATACGGGACAAATAACTAAAAACGGGACACTTGTACGTCCAGGGTTTCTTAAATAAAAACCCGGGACAGGCTATTGAAATACGGGACAGTCCCGGTAAAACCCGGTACGGATGGTCACCGTAGGTATAACAGACTGACTGAAGAGCCCACAGTTATACCTTGGGCGAAACACAATAATTTCTGGAGTTGAGGTCACTTGTACTTTTTATTTAAATATAATTATTATATTATATTCTTCAAATTAAATTATAATTTCTATTTTTTACAAAAGAGCCGATAGTGTTATGCTGCTAGTGCTCTTATTTACCATTTATTAATAGTATATTTTAAATATGTTATTGATAAGACAAAAATAAGTAAACAAGGTTACCTTCTAACTTGACAACTTAGCAGGTCAATGCATAACTCTTTAAAGCAGTGTTTCCCAACCTTTCTCGTCTATGTCCCACCAGAACCTTTCCAAAATCCACATTTCCCCCTGGCCAAAGGTTAAGGATTAGGTTAGGTTAATTAGCTGATAGTCTATATTGTTACCGGCACATTTAGATTGGCCATAACATTTTATGTACCTGAACATTTTTTAGCATCAAAAATATGAAATCCATAGAAAATAAGTTGATTTTCAAAACGTATAATGTACTTAATGAAGGTAGGTAGCTAGAAATGGCGGCTACGGGCAGTCTAGTCCATAGCCCAATTAGCACTGAAGTGCGCCGTTTTGATACCATAACTCGTTTGAACCTGTGGATGGAATTGAAGAGAGAAAACATGGGCATATCCTCAGGATATCGTCCGTTTTTATTTAGTTTAGAATAGGATTTTGTTGTAGCTTTTAGCACCATCATCAGTCAGAAAGTGGATCACTCACTCAACCAGATCAGCACCCGCACCATCCACAGTTAGACCACTAGGCAGTTCGTGGGCTGGCACTGGAGCGTCCACTGATCTGATTGGATGATCATCCGGCCGCTGTGCACCACAAACCCCCACCAGAACCCTAGTCCACTATCTTGTGATCATAGGGAATCGACGGAAGGTATAATGCAGAAGTAGCCGAAATTTGTCTTAGAGCTATTTCGTCGCGTTGAGAAAAGAAATCAAGTCTTTAATCTTCATTTCAGAAAGTTCGTTAATAATGTCAAAGAATGCTCTTCCGAGTGACTGTTTTCTAGCTTTGGCCAGAGCAGGGCATTTGCAGAGGAAATGAACTACTGTTTCCTTTTCCTGCTGGTCCTCACAGCTCCGACAGTGAGTATTGTGAGGTATGCCCAGCTTCGCTGCATGCTCTCCTATTGGCCAGTGTCCACTACAGGTTGCAACTACCCTGGCTATGTCTTGCCTGGGTCTGCGTATTAGATCAATTGTTCGGTTCTTGTCATAGGTGGGCCAAATCTTCTTAGATATAATACAATTTGATAAACTGCTCCACCAACGGTTTGCTTTAGTAAGATAAATTGAGAGAATGTTGCCCTTCATAACTCCAAGCGGAATGTTGACTCTTTCCGCAAGTGAGCCATGAAGGGCTGAACCTTGCCTGGTCAGCTCGTCAGCCCGTTCATTGCCCTCAATGCCACTGTGACCCGGGACCCAGATAAGAGTGACATTGAGGTCAGTGTTCAGACCCGCAAGCTCATTCCGGCATTGCTGGACTAGTTTGGAGGATGCTGTAGCTGTGGCTTTAACAGCCGCTTGACTGTCTGTAATAATAGCTGCATTAAGGTTTTGGTTTGGATCTGCTTTTAGTAACTTGCAAGCTTCCCTGATTGCCAGCAATTCAGCTTGAAAGACGCTAGAAAGGTCAGGTAGCCGAAAGGACCTTGATACATTTAGAGACTCAGAGAAGATTCCTGCACCAACGCCACACTCCATCTTTGAGCCCAGTAAAGATAGTTGTGTCGAAATCTTTCGTCACGACGTTATCATTCCAATCCTTCCTGGATGGAAATTTAACTTTGAAATCCTTACTGATACTCATTGTAGGGGTGCAGTAGTCAGTGGGAGTCGAAAAAATTACATTAGAATCAAGTCTGTGATATTGCTGTGACCATAGGGCTTGGCAAACCAAGAGTTTGATTCTTTAAGTCTTAAAGCGCTGCAAGATACTAGATATTTAATATGTAAATCAAGTGATAGAAGGTGCAGAAAAACACTTAAGGCATCAGTCGGGCAGGATCTTATAGCTCCTGTCGTGCCAATGCCATCAGTTCTTTGAACCTTCCTAAGTCTATCGATGTTATATTTTTTGTTAAGTGCAGGCCACCATACAATCAAACCGTATGTGAGGATCGGTCGTACCACGGCTGTGTACGTCCACAGGATCATCTTCGACTGAAGCCCCCACTATTTACCAAAAGTTTTACTACAGGCATAGAATGCTATACAGGCCTTCTTGACCCTTTTTTCAATGTTCAACTTCCAAATTAATTTGGGGTCGAAAATAACACCTAAATATTTAGCTTTAGAGGAGAGTGAGAGTGTTTGGCCGTTGAGTCGGGGTAGAGTGAAGGGGTGTATCTTAGTCTTGGTAGTAAATAGCATCAGTTCAGTTTTGCTTTGGTTAACTCCTAGTCCACAGCTCGTGGCCCAGTTGCTGACCTTCCTTAAAGCCATTTCCGTGATCTCACTTAATACAGGAGTAAACTTCCCTGACACTAATATCACCCAATCATCAGCATTTGCCACCGCCTTTACTCCACATCTTCCCAACTTAACAAGAATTTTATTCATGACTAAAAGCCATAGAAGTGGGGACAGAACCCCACCCTGGGGTGTACCTCTATTTACATGTTTGGTCGAGTTTGTATTACCTAACGTAGCTTGAATCCGTCTGTCTCTGAGCATGGATAGTATCCATTCCCTTATGTAGTCTTCTACACCAAATCAATTGTGCGCACTACCTCATGCAGGACTGTTTCAGTGGATTTGCCTTTAAGGTATGCGTGTTGAGAGTTTTCAAGTGGACATCTATCCAGGATGTCTCTAATATGGATGTCGAGGATGCGCTCTAAGGTTTTAAGCACAAAAGAGGTTAGACTAATTGGACGGAAATCCTTCGCAGATTCATGCCCCCGCCTACCGACTTTCGGGATAAAAACCACTCTTACATGTCTCCAGGACTCGGGAACATAGTTAAGAGATAAATATCCTTTAAAATTTTTTTCCAGCCAGGAAACTGCTATCTCTTGCAGTTTCTGGAGCATAATTGGCAGTATGCCGTCCTGGCCTGGAGACTTATACGGTGAGAATGTATTAATTGCCCAGGCAATTTTTTCTTTTGTTATAACGGTATTGATATGCTCTACTCGAGCTGAAGACATGTCCCAAGGTTCCAGCGTCGCTAACCTACTGTTCTCGCAGCCCGGCAAGTGCGTCGTCATTAATAGCTCCAAAGACTCAGCTGGAGAGACTGTCCAGGAACCATCAGGCTTTTTCAAGAATGATGGATTGCAATGTTCCTTAGATAGAATTTTACCTAGCCTTGCGGAATCTTTTATATTTTCAATTGACTGACAGAATTCTCTCCAGCCTTGTTGCTTGGCTGATGCGAGAGCTCGCTTGTAAACCTTTCGACAGTCTTTATAGGGTTGATAAAATATATATTTGTGGCAGATATTAAAGATTGTTCTAGTACTTAATGAAACTCAAACAATAAATATTTTCATGTATTTCATATGGGTTTCTTTTTTTCAAAATTTGTCTTTAATAAACTTTGGAAGTACATACATAGTTCAAATCTGAATTGGTATGGGAATGATACGATTGATGCATGCATAATTGCATATCCTGGGTATGTTTAGAGATATATCTTTATGGGTGGAAACATAGAAGCGTAGATATTTCAGAGAGAAGTGTAATGAAGTATAATTTGTATTTGCTCCCCTATAACATCAAATTGTGCCTCCTGTGGGACAAGGGCCCCACGCCACGTTGGGAAACACTACTTTAAAGATTTTCGGTCAACTTTCTCAAAAATTTAAGTAAACTAAACGAGAGTGGATAAATATTTAAAGATAATTATTGTCTAACTATTACGATCCTGAAATGGAATAGATTTTTTTTGTATTTTCTCCACAATAAATTAGAAATTTAAAAGCTTTAAATATCAATCCAATCTCGAGTCGTTTATCTACATTTTTGAGAAAGTTGACCTGCAAAGTTGACATCAAGTTCACAGTTAAAACTGTATCTTGAAATCGAAGAGCGCAATTGATTTTCGTTTGCGTAATAAATTAGCAATAAAGTAGCAAATTGATGTTACTTATGTATATTTTAATATGAATTTTTTGGAAATGCCCTGTTGACTTATTACATATCACTTAATGTAGACATTTTGAATAAGATAGTTTTTGTTAACATTTACCATTCAAAAGTCGCTTTCAAAAAAAAACAACACTTGTAGAAAAAATCTGTGTAAAATTGCTTTAAGACTTTTAAGGTAAAATATCGTATATGTACATAAAGGTATGTCTGTTTTAACACGAGAGCGATTTTTAAACGCTGATTCTTTTTTGTTTGTCTTTTCACGTTTACCGTTAAAAGTGTTTGTAATTTAAAAAAAAAGTTAACTTTTGTGCAAGCGAAACAAAATCAGCTGAAACTGTTCGGTGTAAGCAGACTCAGGTTCAAGATGTTTAAGTAGATTACAATAATTTTTTGCAAATAAAGTTTTGTTTGACGTTAGTTACTGCTGTAAGAGAATTAAACGACGACATTTTAACGATTTCATAGATGAACTGTCAAAATTTGTTTAAGAAATCTTTTACAAGAAATCGTAAATATTTTTTTTCACACCTTAAAAAAATAAACAACATTAGTGTCGTTCGTCGCCGTCGGTAGAATTTTTGTGTACCACATAATTTAACACATTTATATTAGGGGTGTTCATGAAACGTTTTTCAGAAAATTTATAATTTACGACGTTTAGGAAATCTTACAACGTTCCATGAATATCCTTATCATATTATTGTATTTAATATAAAACACAAGAAAACACACCCTAGGACCTGTATACTGTATACATTTTTGACTCGAAATACGAGATGTCTGTATTATAAATTGGTATAGTGGACGCATGTTTGATTAGTGAATGGAAGGATCCCAGTTAAAATCATCTGAGTAAATACTATAAACTTTCTTTTGATATTAGATAAATGTGTAGTTTCAAAACAAAGGATACAAGCAGCGTCAAAGTTTATGGCAAATATAGATCCACTACCCAACCAATTAAAATTATTTAACATTGTTAAACAAAATTGTAAACAAAGAGAAATATCCTAACTTCGAAGGTAAAATTCTATTTTTTCTTAGGCAATTCTACACACATAACCCCCCAATTTATAAAGAAAAAATAGTTATTTCAGCTCCCGTGTTTAGGACAACTACATCATGGAATAAAAATGTTCCTTACTCAAATGGAGCACTAAGCAAATGCTTTTGGTTTGAGTCCAGAAAATTCTTATTCCATGGTGTAGTTTTCCTAAACACGGAAGCTGCAATAACTATTTTTTCTTTATAAATAAGGGGGATAGACTTCCTATGAATTGAAACGCAAGAAAAATTAATAAAAACAACACTTAAAACAATTAAATTTAATGGACCTGCTTTTCAACTTTTCACTCTCTTCTCAAGGATCAGAGAGTTAAAAGATTCGTTTTCCCTAAGTTCTCAGAACCTATACATCCATTAATTTGTATCCAAAATATAAGAATACATATTTTTTTCGTCTTTGATATGAAATTATTTTCTATTGAGTTATAGCGCTTCCGTAAATAAAAGCCATATGTACCTTCTTTGTGATGAAGGATTTCAATAATATTACTTACATTTCATATTATCCATGGCAGAGGAAGTTTTTGGTTGTTTTCGTTCTGTAAGCATTTGTTCTGAAATAATTAATTTAAATTTTTATAAACAAAATCATTTTTTCTATCTTTCATGTTTTCGCACAAGAGAACCAATCAAACCCACACCAATAAGCATCACCGACTACAGTATGTTTTTCGATAATGTTATGGCAAACAAATTATAACTTTCCTTTTTTTGTCGAATTAAAATTGTGAGGTGAATTTGTATATACGCGCTTCTAAATAAGAATGCTTTCAACTTTTATTTTTACAATACAATTTGCACATCGACTCTTTCTCAGGGATAAACAAAAAAAAAAAAAAAAATATGAATGAATGCAGCAGGGCAACTTAATATTTAAAACAGAATATGAAATAAAATGGCATGATAAAAAAAAGAAACTTATATTACAATTGGGCTCAGGCCAAAAATAAAAGGTTCTAATAAATAATATGAAAATAAAATACGTATTTGGAAAATAAAAATTGGTCATACTAAAATAGGTTTTGCACTTGAGGCGGCTTTTTTTAATTAATATTGCTTCTACTTTTGCAAATTTAACAGTTATAAAAATTAAAAAAAAAAACTTTATAACATATTCATATATACTGCATTTCAATATAAAATTCTAAATGTACAACTACCAGTCGCAAATTATTCTATTTTAATGCATATTTATATTAAATTAAATTTAAAAATTCTAATAATCAGATACGATTATTTGTTTTAAATTTAATGCTAATGCAAAAATGCTTGCTTTTGAATGAATAAAATAAATTAATATTATAATATACATATCTTTTGTTGCATTTACCAAATAAATCTCCAAAAATTAATTTAAGGCAGCTATGGTTTTCTTCATCTGATTCGGACGAATCCTTTAGATTCATATATATATGTATATTTGATTTTTGAAATGTAGAAAAAAGTAAATAGAAAAAGATACGAATTAACAATTTTTTTTTTTGAGATTTAATTATCGCAAATGTGGCCTTTTTTAAATTTATTTTGAGTTAATTTTAACGATTGATGCGATTGATATGATGCATTTTGGAATATTTCATCAGTAAAAGAAAATACTATTTTAGTTAACCAATTTTATTGCCAATTATATAATAAAATAAATAAATAAATTAAAAAAAAAATAAATGAAATAAAAAGAAAACACCTTCAATTGGGGTAAAGTGCAACAATAATTGAGATTATATGTGCCTTATATAATTTCCCTTAGAAGAACTTCCGATAATCGAAGGCAAGTTTATATAAAATTATTTGTAAAAAAAAATAAGATCAACTGAATGCGGATATCTATTTTGTTTGGTTGCTAAGGGCAAGGGGATATGTAAGGCGATGGAAATATATAAAAAGTATTTTAATTGTAATCAATTAAATAACATTTAAAGATGTTAATTAGAAATACTTGCGAAGTAATTGATATGAATTTAGGAAACGAATACAAGTTTGAATTTGAAACATTTTATGTGCATTAACATGCAGCATGGTTTACAACACTTATTGTATAACGTAAAGTATAGGTAACTTATTTATTTTCAATTATTTAGTATCAGATTATTGCTAAGTGTTAATTATAGTATAGGTGATGAGTGGATTTAATCAATTATGTAACTTATTAGGGCTTTTTTAATTTTTTTAGAAAACAAGAAGTGAATTTAAGAGAAACTATTGCCTTATACGAGATGATTTAAATTTTTGAAAATATGTATTATGTAACTTTAAAGTTTTCCAGATCAATAATTTGTAGGCATTACAATAATTTTAAATTTTTTATTTTTATTTTTTCGTTTTGTTAAAGCTAATTAGTTGCTAAGCAAAAATAAATGGCTTAAGAACATGAATAAAAAAAAAAATAAGAAATATCGCCTCTAGAACTTGGAAAACTAAATTTTTCTGTGTACTTTTTTTTTACGTAGCATCCGTTGATCCGAAGTTATAAGGGGTTAAAGTTTTTTTTGTTGTTTTTTTATGTTTCATTGTTAAAAACGCTTAATAATATTAATAATAAAAAACTATGGAACATCGCCTCTAGAAAAAGGTCTGTTCTACACAGTGCCATTTTTGTTTTCGTTTTTTTAACCGTTTGTTTGGTCTGTCTGCCCGTTTAAAAAAAAGTTAATTTTAAAATGTTTAAAAATTTATTATTTGAAAAAGCAACGGACCGATGTCCTGGAAAATTATTTGCACAACATTTTGGTATTTGAAGTTTTCCAATATCATTGATACTTATCGAGGTCTGCTACTTTAAAAGAAAAAAAAAAAACAAAAATGTAGCAATCTTCAGCTTCATATTTGTTTAGTGAACGATAGTCAAACGATTTTGGAACTTTGGTGTTTCTACAAGATCTGATTTTTAATACCTACATATAACTTGAAGAAACATTTTTAAAAATACATACTCCTCAACAAAATTCTAAACAAATAAACTGTACTATCCACAAACTATTTAAATACAGTTATACGTTTCAGCCATTGATAACAAAAATGATGACTTTGGCCATTGATAACAAAAATGATGACTTTGCTTTGTCACTTTTTTGCTGCAACCCATTTTAATCCTTCCTCAAAATTGTAGTAGACTGATCAAAACTGTGTTATTATATTAGCTAATCAGGGAATTTCAGTTGATTTAAGCCATTTAATCTGGATTTAATAATTTTTACTTGATATTATATAGGTACTATACTGTAAGTTATGGATTCATAAAAAAAATCGAACTCGAGATAATAATTTTCCCTAACATTACAATTAAAGAGAACGCGAAGAAAGTGGGTCCCGCAATTCTGTCTGTCTGTCTGTCCTCGCCCGTACAGCCTAAATGGCTGGAGGGATTTTCTTCAAACTTGGTATATAGTGTTTTTTGACTAATATGCACAGACGTTTTTTTATTTTTTTTTTAGGACCAATAATAACGGTACCTGCCCTGCCATACAATTTTTTCTTCGCCAAAATGGAAAATAATATTTTTCTCAAAAACCGGTCCGAGGATTTTGTTAAAAAAAATCAAATAAATTAAGTAAGGATAATTTGATAATTTTTGTATTTTCATAAATTAAATATTTTGGGTACCTCCAGTACAACCATTTTTTTAGTTTTTGATTTTCTCGAAAACAGTTAACTTGAAAATTTTCATTTTTTTATGGTAAAACTTCTTAAAAATATAAACATTACTGTGCACCAAAATTAAAAAAAATTTTTTTGAAAATTAAAAAAAAAATCATTTTTTTTTTTGAAAACTTAATATTTTGAAAACGACTTGGTCAATATTTTCAAAACTAGGTGTAAGATAGTTTTTTATTATTTTGTAGAATACTTGAAAAAATCATCTTTCTAAATTCAAAAATAACGGTACCTTCCTTACAAATGTTGAAAAACCGTTAGAAAAAAATAATTTTTCTCGAAAACGGCTCCAAGGATTTTGATAAAAAGATGTGTGTTTACTATCTAAGGTATGGCCAATATTTTGATGAAAACAAATTTTACCAATAACGGTTAATAACGGTACTTGTCATAGAACTGATTTTTTTTGTTTTTAAATTTCTCGTTGACATTTGCTCCGAGTTCAACCAAAATTTTTATGCATGAGCTCCTTCACAATTCAAATAATTTTGCATACAAAAATTTTCAAAGAAATAATTTTTGGATTTTTTAAAAAATATTAAATTTTTTTTTTTTTTGAAAATTCAGTATCTTGAAAACGGGCTTATAACATTTTTTTTATTTTGTGTAAAATTGTATTTTATTTAATACTAAATGTTAGCATACTAGATTTTATTTTTGAAAATGAGCGAAAAATTTTATATATAAAAAATTAACTTTTAAGAAAACCGCTCAAACGATTTTTTTTTTATTTTTGTTCATAAATTCATGTTTACCAAACAAATCAGATGACATACTTGATTTTGAGCTCTTGCTCTCAAACTCATTAATATAATAAATTTATAGTAATAATTTATTTAATTTTTACTTGCGATATACGCAGTATAGGGCAAGTTTAGGATTCGTGAACAAAAATTAGAGATAATAATTTTCCCTAACATTACGATTATAGAGAACGCGAAAAAAGTTTTTCTCGCAATTCTGTCTGTCTGCCCGTCTGTCTGTCTGTCTGTCTGTACCTCGATATGTAGCCTAAACGGCTGAAGCGATTTTCTTAAAACTTTGGACTTAAGCTTCTTATGTGATTCACTAGAGGGGAAATTGATTTTTTTACTCAAAAAATAACGATACCTGTCATACAACCAAATTAATTAATTTCAAAAACGGCTCTAACAATTATGAAAAAAAAAAAATTACCAAAGCAAATATTTTGGTAGGAAAAAAAATTATATCGGTTATTAACGATTTTTTGGTTTTCAAATTTCTCCGTAACTCCTACACCGATTTCAACCAAAATGTTTATACAAAAGATCCCTTACAGTTTTAACAATTTTGCATATAAAATAATAATTTTTGGATTTAAAAAAAAAATATTCATTTTTTTTTTTGAAAATTCAATATCTTGAAAACGGGCTAATATTTTTTTTTTTATATATACATGGTGATTGGTTTGGTATAAAGTGCACCAAAATGCTGTAATGAGTAGGTTTGGTTAAGACAAGAAAAAAATTGTATCGGAGGCGGGGTCTATTTTCCTCCTTTTAGGCGGGAGGGGCAATTTTCTAAAACAAATTGACTTAAAAGAGAAAAACATTATTTAAAAACAACGGTAAAGCTTGCGATTCCCCGCCATACCTTTTTGGAAAGCCAGAAATCGCTTCTTTATTTCCCATTTTAAATTAATTTGCGCTTGTGAATAGTTTTTAAAAAAATTAATTTTCAAAGCAAAATTTAAAAAAAAAATTCAAACTAATTTTTTTCATAATTCTACGTTATTAAGCACAATTTTGTTTTCAAAACTCAATGCTCTTATTTATTTTTAGTCAAACGCTGAAAACCACATGGATCTAGGACTTTTACTTTTCAAGATATGAAAAAATAAAGAAACCAGCATCTTAGTAAAAACAAGTAAAAACGAAGTTGATGGTAATCAACTGGTTGCTGAAATGATCATTCAGCCGGATTCTTCTTAGTTTTATGAGAAAGTTGCTTCTTTTAATTTTTCGTATCTTGAAAAGTAAAAGTCCTGTTTCCACGCAGTTTTCAGTGTTTGACTAAAAATTTATAAGAGCATTAAGTTTTGCAAACAAAAAAAGTACTTAATAACGTACAATATTGAAAAAAAAAATTGTTTGAAATTAAAAAAAAAAATTTTTTTTCAAAATTTTTGAAAATTAATTTTTTAAAAACTGTTCACAAACGCAACTTAATTTAAAACGAAAATTAAAGAAGAGATTTCTGGCTTTCCAAAAAGGTATGGCAGGGCATTGCAAGCTTTACCGTGGTTTCTAAATATTTTTTTTTGTTTTAAGTCAATATTTTTTTGAAAATTGACCCTCCCGCCTAAACGGAGGGAAACCCCCCCCCCTCTTACACGATTTTTTTCTTGTATTAATCCAACCTACTCGTTATAGCTTTTTGGTGCACCTCATACCAATCACCCTGAATATGTTCAAAGTTTAGCTAAAATAAATCAATGATTAATGAAATTCTGAACTTTTGTAGTCTTAAAACCCATTTCCGGCTAGCGTTGCGTTTTCGCAACGTCATATTTCAAGACTTGTGGAACATAACTGATAAATAAATTGAAATAAACTAAACAGTGATTTTGAGAGATAATCGACCTGTTTCTGGATTTTGTTGTAAAAAAATTTCGTGCTATTTTAGGACTTTCAAAATACGAGTTTTTGTAAATTTTGAGGTAGGATTTTTTAACTTTCAAAAAATATCGTCAAAATTATAATTTTTCAAAACAATATCAACTACAGGTAAATAATGGTTCAAATTATATTCTAAAATAATTCTGACGTAATTTACATAAATTGCTTGCTTGTCAGGTTAGATGAAACGCTCGCCGAAAGCAGTAGCATTTCAAAAAAATCGCTGCTTTATATGAGATTGAACGGTTGTTTTCTCGGAATATTGTGTTTATGTTTACAATACAATGCGAACATTTTTGAAAAGGAATCATAATTTTTGATTGCATCCTGTTCAACAAAAGGATGAATATTTTAGTTCTAAAAAAAAAAAAAAACAAAACATTCAAGAGTGCTATATTGGAAAAACCCTTTACCTTCCATTTGACTTTATTCGTAGAAATAAGTAGGCAGTGCATTTGGTGTATAGGAAACATCAAGGCTCAGGTCACTTCTTATGAGCGTGGTCCCTATAAGACATTTCTGTACTATACTCAGGTACCATAAATCGAGTGCATATTCTAATTCCAAGAAAATAAAAAAAAAACAATTCATAAATACAGCGCGTATTGGAAAAACAGATCGCGAATATAAGTTTTTTGTATTCGACTTATTTTTTACTTATAAGCTGTTGGATGCTGCAGTTCATACAAACATTATAATTTTACCTCCAAAAAATGATGCTGTTAGTCATAATGAGAAAATCGATGATAATGTGCAGCTTTAAGAGGATAAAAACATGTTCCCAAATGAATTGGCTGGTGAAATTGAGCTAGAATTGAGCTAGGTTTGATGATTTAAATTCTCAAAATCCTGAAGACATATACGATGAACCGAAAGTCGATGTTGTACCAAATGAGTGCGTCAACATCGTGAAAACAACATAACGATGGGTGGAGTTGACTTATTTGATAACGCTACAAGCAATTATCGGATTCGAATTCGAGGAAAAATGTGGTACTGGCCACTTTTTTCAAATGCGTACTGAATGCAGCGTCGGTAAATGCATAGAAAATACGTTGCTTTTGCAAAAAATTTGCCAAGGAAACACCAATGCCGTAACTAGAATTTAAAACGTTTGTTGTAGATTCCCTGTTGCGATCGGAAACAAACACTGAACCTTTGATTCAAAAGGAAGGAAACCCGAATGAAGTGCTCCGTTTCGGCAACATCAAACATACTGTCATCAAAACAGAAAAGCGTCTCCGATCTCGCAAGTATTCCAGCCAAACCGTTTTTTCCCGCTTCATCCAAAATGCTTCGATGAACACCACACAAAAACCCATTCTTTGTAAACATAATACAATCTAAATATAATGGGGCATATTCATAGTCGCAGATAGACCTAGGATTAACTAAACTACAGTTTAAGACAATTTTGGCTGGACGAATACAGACTGATTTTAATTACAAATTGTTGGTTTTATATTTTTATAAGATAATTAACTTGGTATACGACACAAATAGCTTCAAATACTTTGAAATGATAAACTTAAAAAAATAGAATCAACGTCCGAAAATTCAACCAAAGCTATGTTTAACTTAGACCCAGGTCTAAAATGACTATGAATACGCCCCAATGTATATTACGAATTTTGTCATTTTATTTTCAACCATCTTTCATTACCCAGTATTTATCGATATTTAATTAATTTCTTCATAAGAATATTCAAATAAAATTAATTCATACTCCATGTAAAAAAAATTTTATTTTAATAATTTTGCTACCCCTTTCGGCGAGCGTTGCGAAAACGCAACGTAAATTTTCCGGAAAACCAGAAGCTTTTCCAAAAATTTTTTTTCAGATTTCCTCTTATTAGACCAAAAACAGATAGTGTGTAAAATTTCAAGTTTCTAAGTCAACTGGAACTGGTAGCCGCCGGAAATGGGTTAATGTCGGACGCGTGACTACAACTACTCGTAGTATAATTACTACTCTTAGTATAATTTTGAACTACAAATTCTTTGCCACGTCAAAGCAAGGATTTCAAACGTTCTAAAAATGTATGAAAATAATCTAAGTTCTAGTAATATGTTGTTTTAAATTTATGTTAAATAGTAAAACTACGTACGAAAGTCGGTGGAATGCCCCTATAGTCTAAAGCATATTCAGCTAACCAGCGCATGGAAGATGAATATATGTACATATGTATCTATGTATGTAAGTATGTATTTTAATGTTAAAGTAACAAATATTTAATATATTGTATGTATAATGTGATAAATGTGATCTTTAGACAATGCATTAAACAATTTCATTAACAAATGAACTCGCACCTATTCGTATGGTTATGAAATGTTCTTTTTTTCCTTTAAATGTTCAAGCTTTTCAAAGAATAATAAACAAATGTATCTCCGATGATCATTTAGTCGATGTACAAAATTGTATATTTTGCATGATAATAATAAATTCTGATGAATTTTTGCATAATAGGACATTTAACAATATTTTTATCCTATACAGTTTTATTCATAAAGGGGACAAGTCAATTTAAATTTAAAACAAACAAAAAAATTGCCTTGACAAAACAACACAAATAAGTTTTTCAAAAACCTTCAAATATTCGTGATTTCTCAGTAGGTGTACAAAATCTCTATACATTCCTTCTAAACATGATATCATATACGTATATAGGTTAGGGACTCACACAAACTTTTATGTTAATAAATTAAGTATTAAATTAAAAATAAAACTGAAAAAAAAGGAAAATAATAAAAACAAAAATTTAAATGCATTCAAATTATAGTTAAGCATTAATTTAAATATTTCCATAATAAAATAAAATAAAAATATGTTTATTTGTATATAACAAGTCAAACCATGACCAGAAGTTAATGTATTATAATATAAATATACTTTTTGTGTTGTAGGCTTGAAAAATTCAAATGTTTTATTTTTGTTTTTGTATTTATCTGAATAATATTATAAGCTGCGTAGTTTGTCAAACATAAATTGTATTTTTATTCTATATTGTTATGTAATAAGTGCAAGTGCGATGTGATCCAACCGCGCGACATGTATTCAATTTACTTACCTATATTTTCATAGATGATGGTTGTGGTTGTTTTTGTTTTTATTATTTTTTTTTTTAAATGGTATGGCAGGTATAAACAAAATTTAAAATAAACAAATAATATTTATTTTCTGTTTTTTTTTTTTTTTTAAATTCTCACCATTTTAATGTATTTTTTTTTTATTTCAGCTTTTTAAAATATTTAAAATTTTTGTTTTAAATAAAATGTGCTTTGTAAGAAATATTTTATTTAATGTTTAAAAAAGTTTAAATATCTGAAATTGATTTAATAACCAAATAAAAAAAATTAAAACAAAAGTAACAATTCTTTTGTTGATAAGAAAAGCTAACATTGCAAAAAATCGAATCTACTTCAAATCAATTAAAAAATTTAACTTCTTATAACTTGTTTTTTTTTTTTTATTTTTAATCGAAATTTCTATGAAATTGCACTACTTAAATAAAAACGCATCTGATATAAATATTTTATAATTTATTGAATATTAAGAAAAATTCTAGTTTTAAAAAATTTTCTAGAAAAAAAACTCAACCTACTTGGGGGGGAATTTATTCAACTAATTAGCAAAATATTATTTAAAATACAAAAAACGAAAAATTTTAAAAAGCCGTCTGCATTTAAAAAGAATACAAAATTAATTAAAAACAAAAACAACAAATAAAAAATTGAAGATTTTTTTTTTAATAAAGTTCGATGAACATGAAAAAAAAAAAATAATTTAAACCAAAGTGGAAATATAAAGCACAAAATAATAATTAAAATAATAATAGCTGATGTTAGTCGTTTCCTGATGGTTTTTCATTTTTTTTTTTCACAAAAGCTATCCGTTTTGCTATATTTTTATATTGCATGACTTACAACCTTTTTTTTTTGTTTATTTTTTTTGTTGAGCATGGCAAACCCACTTTGGGTTATTTTTTGATTACCTTTTAGATTTTGATAATTTCATCGCAAAGTTGATACTTACTGAACCTACGCATAAGATTCCCAGCAAAAGAAGGTGATGGATCGCCTCTGCCATTGCGTGACCTGAGATCACGAACTTGGTACTTAATGTTTGGCACGGAGAGCAGCCGCTGATCGCGTTTGTCTTTTTTCTTATACCGGGGTGGAGCGACTGGATGTTGTTGATCGCCATCAGTATTGTCAAACAAGGGAAGATCGACAGGGCGTGAGACCTGAGCTCCTTCCATTGTTGATACTAGAGATTTTGTAAAAGCCGGCTCGTCACTAAAGTCAACACGTTTCGAGGCATAAGTTGGCACAGCTTGTGGCTGTGACATGGTGCGTTCCTTCTTTGCGCTGCGAACACACACAATGCGATCGTGTATATTGATCTTGGGAACGCTTTGAGCAATATTTTGTATAGAATTCGATTGGGATGCGAACGGGCTTGTTGGTTCTGATAGATCTGAATTACTGCCGCACAAACGATCCAAAGTACTTTCAAGGCTGGCCCCCTCGAGAGCTACCTCTTTGTTTTCGATCTCATTCAAACTCGAAACGATATCCTTTTCAATTTGTTCCATATAATCGGATTTATCTTGCTCGGTATCTGATGTGGGTGTTGATTCGGATATAGAATCTGGTGAAATTTCAACGGGAGACAGAGGCGTACCTTCAGTTGGGGCACAATAAAAAATAGACGAACTTTTAGAAGACGATGGGGTATTGGGGTCGGTTTTTGAAATCTTCATGTTGACTTTGGATAATTGACGTTTTAAATTGAATGCTTTCCATGGAATTGACTTACGGCGACCTTGTGCTTCAGACTGATGATGCATCAGTGCAGATTGATCCTCTGAGGTAGGACTGTTATTGTATGTGCTGATGCTACTTTGGGGAATTTCGAGTGCTTCGCAAGCGGGCGATATTGGACGGGAGGGTGAGGTTGATTGCTCTCTATTAGCGACTGATGGTGGAGGTGATTGTGCTGTTTGGGTGACTAAAGTAGCGGTGATTGTCTCATGAGGTAAGGAGGACGGCATCTGGGTCACTTTTTGTGGGCTACTTGAAACGTCGTTTAACTAAAGCGCAAGTGTTTTTTTATTTTTTGTGGGTGTTGATTTTTTGTTTGTTTTTGTTTAAATATTTGATTGTTATACTTTATATTTTTTTAGTTAATTTTTGTTGTTGGTTTTATATACTATAGTCTTATTTTACTTGACAACGCATTTGTTATATCAGAGCTTCTCAAAAATAAGAAAAAAAAAATAAGTTTATTTTGAGCTGAGGAATTGTTTAATATTATTCTAAATATAATTTCTTAAGATTAAATTGTAACATTTACAATCATATAAGTGAATATTTTAAAATTTTGAGTATAATTGGATGATAAGCAATAGATCCTTTTCGGTAAAAAGTTTCATTTTATCAGTATCTACCTACAAATCATGTGAGCAAGCTAACTTAACGTAATTCAAAATGTTTTTTTATTTTCAAATGGGAATTCACAAATTTAGTTTAGAAAAGGGAATAAATAGTTTAAGAATCAATTATATTTACATTTTTATTAATTTTTGTTTTTTTTTTTTGAAAAATGTGATTCAAGTCCCCGTAGTGCTTTTTCAGTAAGACTTACAGCTATAAAATTCCAAACTTATGTATTTGTAAAACGGCGCACTTCAGCGCTAATTTCTACCTACCTATTTCATCAATAATTATGTGAAATTATTTGCCTGGGTTGGGTACCTAGTATTCAGATTTTTTAGCACAGTATAGTGTACAGTACTGAACCAAATCCTTACGTAAATACAACGGAAAATGATTGTTTCAACGATTTTTTAGTTACAATTCAACCAATGTTGGGATTCGTTATCTCAACGATAAGTTATTCGTTCTTTAATGAAGCCGTTCATCAAACTGCGAATTTTCGTTGAGTTAATGAAATATTTTAATTAGACAACGTAAAATTAATTTATTTCGTTAATTACCGATATTTTAAATTGAGTTAATTTATTTTTCTCATTAATTAACGTAAAATGTTTAAGTTGGTTAAAGAGATATTCGTTAATTTAACGAATTTATTCGTGATGATATGATTAGGTATAGCTTTTTTTTGCTTAAATATTTGTGGAAAAATTCTTTCTTGTTAAAGAATCTTCTAGTGAAGAAATAAAAAGAAATATAGCTTGATGACAAGGTGTGCTAGTACTGATTCCCAATAAGACATTAGGAATCATAAAACTTGTACGGCGGGCGCCTTGCCAAAAGCAATTTTCATTTATATAAATTCTTCGACGAAAATTAAGTGTGAACTATAATAAAACAGATTCAAATTCTATTTTCATTAAAATATGATTTTCTTCGACGGATTACTTATTTTACATTATTGAACGTAATTTTTCCTTGAAACATCGTAAAATAACAACACATTTTCGCCAATGTTTTTCTTGTGGTTGGGATAGAACTTTTTTTGAATCACTTTTCAGGACGGTCATAAAGCCTTCTATGAGGCATTCCACGTTAGGCGCCCGGAGGGGGGGGGCAAGGGGTAGCACTTGCCCTCCCCTGGCTCTGGCCGAACTATCATACTAGTTCTATTTTTATTATTAACTAGGAAATTTTCCCAAAAACGACTGTTTAAATGTACTTTTTTTGTTAGAGTCCATGGTTTGCTCCCCCCTGACTCTGAACCAAGCCGTGTAGGTATAGCCACATTCATTTTCGCGATTATTTTCTTGGCAGTTTTGTTTCCAGATCCATTAGGCCAGTTGAAATGTAATTTGAACTTTAAAAAATTAAATAGTGATTTTTTTTCCTTTTAACCCTTTCGGTACGGATGTGGTACAACTCCTTATAAATATTCTTTGTCTTCTACCACATCCGTACCGTAAGGGTTAATCATTAAAGGGGTTCATAAAGAGTATTCAGTACGTTTTTTGACTACCTAGCTCTTTTGCGTTAGCCGCCATTTTGCATTTACCTTGAATCTACCATAGCGCATACGATATTAACGTCATTAACCAATTTCGGATTAAATTTGTCAAAAATGGTTGGTCAAGCCGGGAAATTGAGTGGGGTGAGAAAACGGATACAGGACATATATCCGCAGGAAAATTTCATTCACTGCAGCTCACACAAATTAAGTCTGGTCATTAACGACGTAAGCGAAGTTTCTGAAATCAGAAATACTGTCGGGACGATTAGAAGTTATAACTTTTTTTCGCGAGAGTCCCTTACGACGAAAATGCAAACCCAGTATTCCTCTGTTTTGTGAAACAAGGGGGACGGCAAAATACAAAATCATTCGAGTTCTGAGAGAGCATATCGTTATTGTAATTAATTATTGTAATAACAAAGCAACGTGCCCTCCAACTTTATTACTCTTGCACAAATTCGACCTTTTTAGTTTGTTTGTTTGTGGTATGGATGTCACATTACTCATCGATGCTAGAACCTGTTGCTAATATTTTACAGGGCGTTGACCGAAATCTGTAGTAGTAGCCCGTAGCGTAATGGTTAGTGCGTTCGACTGTCACGCTGGAGGTCTGGTTCGCTTCCCAGCCTCGTCCACCTAAAAACTAAAAAGTTTTTTTCAGGGCTACTGCCTCTTGCGAGGAATTGACAAATCCTCCAAGAGTATCATTTGTCACGAATAAGTTCGGATTCGGCATAAAATTGTAGGTCCCTTCCATTCCTGTCGACAGGCGCACACAGGAATGGTTGCGAGTTGTTAGTCACTAGGCCCTGGTTCTTAACGAGCCGTTGTGCCACCCAATTTATTTTATTTTTTTTTAATTTTTTTTGACCAAAATCTGTCAACAGTGAAAGTTTTGAATAAATTGTTTCAACAAAATCGAGAGGATGCTGACAATTGTTTTAAATCTCTATGGGAGGTAATGGAAAAATACTTGAGTGAATCAGGCATAGTTTTAAGCTGTCCAAGAATAATTCAAAAACAAATCCATCGATCAAATGTTCCCGCTTCTTCCCCCCAAAGTTATTTTAAAAATATCATGACAATGTCGCTTACAGAACGCTTTTCAGAAGAAAATGAAGCTGCATTTTCACTATTTCAGCTATCACCAAAAAATATGTAAATTATGGATTCTCCAGAATTCGATATAATTATATAGAAAATAATGGAGAAATATGGCTGCTTTCTGCTTAGTTTCCTGGCGGAGTCCATGTGGTACAGTTTTAACAAAATGCAGACTAACGGAAATGACTGTTCAAACATTTCTGATTTATTGAACAGTGTAGAGGAGTTTTATCCATCGTTCAGCAGCTTACGAAAAGTAAATACTTGGCTCAGATCCACAATGACCGACAAACGACTTGATTCGTTGTGCATGATGTACATGTACATTCATCGAAATATTGTCAAAGAACAAACAAACTATTACAACGAAATAATTGTCCGTTTTGGTAAAGAGCCCAGGCGGTTGCAGTTGCTATTCACTAAGTAACAAATGTTGAAGAAAAATCATATATTTGCTTCCTTTAATAATTATTTAACGTCAAAACGAATAAAATGTCACATTTTCTAGCCCTAAAATAAAATCGCTTACAACTGACCTAAAAAAAATCGAATTCAAAAATTGCATATTCATTTTTTCCTATGCATTCCACGATTATCCATTCTTTACGGGCACCCTGTCTGCGAATAAAGCGTGTCACTTTTAAGTTTTTTTTTTAAACACCTAAACCTTGAAGATCCGACCATTAGAATTGAAGAAATAATTTTTTGCTTGAAAATAAATCGGTGTAAGATTATTTTATTTTAAACACGATAACGAAGCTTGTTAACTAGAACGATCGATGGTTGGCATCGAACAAACCTGAAAATGTTTGCTTGGTTTGTTCCGATTTTCTGATTAATTTATAAAATCGATTGTGACAATAATATGACATATCATACCACAAGGCGGAATAAAAGAAAACAAATAAGTATAAAATAGATAAACGCACTTAAGAGTAATGAAATAAGCCAATAACTGAAGCATTTTAAGAACTAAAACTGCACCCAGCTCAACATAACGTTAAGTTAGCAGTTGAAATTTGTTTACCAAAAATCGAAAACAATATTTGCCAACATATTCATTTCGAAAACAATATTTGCCAACATATTCATTTTTAATTATTTCAAGCATCTAAACCTACCCATTAAAACGATAAAAATGGACGAAATCTATTCATAGACATTTAGGTACGTGAAAATTGTAATAATTTTCAAATTTTAACGCATTTCCGCTCACATGGACTGGGTCTCTTAGTCACCTTTCATACAAGGAAACTGAATTGCCAGCAACTGGGAGTTTGTTTGGCTAGAAGGGCGTAAGGGGAGACTTTTCCCTCCCCTCACGCCCTTTTCGTCAACAAACTCCCAGTTGCTGGCAACTCAGTCACCATTTTTCTTTAAATTACCACTCCTCACTGTGAGCTAAAATGTAACACAGTAAAAACATTGAAAAGATTCAAACTTTATTTTGAAAGTGAAGATTTGTAGTCACTTTCAAGAAGTCCTTAAAGGCTTCACATAAAATGTATTCTACATCTTGTTTCCCTGAAAACGGCAAATCTCATTAATTTCGATCACAATTTTTAAATAGGAGTTCCTTCAAAATTTATTTAGTATAGTATTTCAAAATTGTCTTAAGATGTTTTGTTTTTGTTTGATTTTTATTTAAATGTCTCGAAATATGTTTGATCAATGTTTTGTAAAGAAAAATGTTTGCGAACAAGTTTCATGCTTATCTTATCTATAAACATTTATCTCAAATAACATTTTCATGTTTTTTTTTTTATATTATGTAGATGAATTTATGAATAATCTTTAAGTTCAAAGCTAACAAGTACATGCAACCTTGACAAATCGTGCTACCTGTCATAGAACAATTTTATTTTTGAGTTGACTGTTAATGTAGCAATTCTGATACTAAATTAACTAAGAAGGTCATTAAAGGCTTAAATGTTATTCCATATTGATTTAAGACAATTCTGTCGTTGAAGAATCAATAGGCGCGTTCAGGAAATAGAGATATCGGAGATATTGCTCCGTCAAACATTTTTTTCCTTAGTATTTTGACAGCCAAATTGATATTTTTTGCTGAAGCCCTTCGAAATCTCCCTTTCCTAAACACGCCAAATTTAAATTTAAATTTGGTCTTGGAGTGTTTTAAATTAAATAAAATAACTCATACTTAATTATTTTAATGCTTAACCATTTTTTTGATTAAGTAAATCATTAAATATTAATCTTTTTTTTTTATCCATTCTTATGATTTCTAAAAATTATTTTTTGTTAATTCAAATTAATTACAGAAAATACAAGACATACAAAGGTACCTTGTTTTGAGCTTAAATGTTATAGTTATTAAAAGTGCTTTCCATGCTTTCTAAATTATGCTTCTACAGTGATGTACGCGTAAAGGGAACTTCAATTTATATTTACGGACTGTCAATTTAATTAATTAAATTATCTTATGAACAAGCACTGCAAAAAAATGTATACAACTACATATACATATAAACATAAAGGTACTCAATGCAAACATATTTTTGAGTATTTTGACTAAGGGATAAGATATTCGATACCTAATTGTCTACGGGTATTGATGTTGCTCATTGTCATTCTCATTTTTATTAATAATAATTACCTTTTGAGAAGCTCTGAATAATTTTTACCAAGCAATAATTTAATGCCAATCGATTTAGCGACTAGCAGCGTATATCTACGAATATCTATATCTATATTATGTTAGGATGTTTTTTTTTATTTTTTACTTTATGAACATTATTATTGCTGCTATTTTATTTAAAACATAAATCATAAAAATTAATAAATGTAGATATACCTAGGTGCAAAAATATTTTTTAATATTTATTAAGCTCATTTATCTTTGATTAATAATAATTAAAAAAAAAAATAACAGAAAACTAATGAGGCAAATTAATTTAAATAAAATAAAATAATTAAATAAGAGCAACTGTTTAAGAACCAACAGTTAATATTGAACAACAAAACTGTCTTTTTTTTAATTTAATTTAATTAATTGATATCTTTTTATATTTCATATAATACAACAATTGAATAATCGGAAAAAAATAATTGCTTGCAAATAAATCAAGTACTAAATCAAATGCGTTTTCAAATATAATGTAAATACTTTATTCTTTGTTTGTTTAAAATGAAGCGAGCGTAAAGTTAAATTCGTTAAATTTTTTTAAATGTTTTTTTTTTTTTTAAGAACAAAATAACCTTTATTGCATTTAGTAAATTTATCATGCTGAAGGACAAATGAAAAATTGCTTTTAACTATGTTCATGAAAATGGCTAGCTTATTTTTTGGAATTTTTTACCAGGCAAATATTTTTCACGTTGACTGAATTCAAGACAATACTTTTGGTCGTTCTTCTTCACAGATTGATTTTTTGGTGATAAGGAAATTTCTATAAATATTTCATTTGATTTGAAGCAAATTATGAAGACGGGGACACAATTAACACCTCTCACAGACAAAATATGCAGCACCTACAAATTTGTAGATAGAAAATTTTGGCACAATTTTAAGACCTTTAGCACCTCATATATGGGATATTCGCAAAAAAAGTGTACTATTCGAAAGGCCACCGACTTGTGATAAAAGGTCAGCTAGTTTCAGTAAATGGTCAGCCATAGGTTTTATTTTAATGATTTTTTTAAATTTGTTTCAAGGTCCTAGTATAAGACTTTTAGCACCTCATTTAAAGAATTTAAAAAAAAATGAGTATGTCATGAGTAATTGGTCAAAAAAGGTCAGCTACTTTAAGTGATTGGTCAGCCATAGATTTTTTTAATTTTCAAGGTCAAAACTATTTTTAGCACCTCATTTATGGGATATTCGAAAAAATATACTCCATCTGAGGGTTACCTAGACCTCATAGTAGGTCAACTAATTTCAGTAATTGGTCAGCCATAGTTTTTGTTTAATTGAATTTTTAAAATTCATTTTCACAAGGTCGTATGGCTGACCAATAACTGAACTGAAACTAGCTAACCTCTTATCACAAGTCGGTGGCCTTTCAAATGTAATACTTTTTTTGCGAATATCCAATAAATGAGGTGCCAAAAAAAGTTGGTGACCTTGAAAAACTTTAACCATTGATTACAAATTTCCTATGGCTGACCATTTTCTGAAACAAGTTAACCTTTTTTGACCTTTAAGATGACATACTTTTTTTGTTGCGAATATCCCATATATGAGGTGCTTAAGGTTAGGAGCCCAGTTTTAAAGATTTGAAATTGAAAATGCAAATACAAGGGAACAAATATAAGTTGAAACGAGTTTTTGAAAATAAGCGTATTGGAAAACCAAATGCTTAAAATTCAAGACGGTGCGCGGTCACACTTTATGGAAAAAGAGTGGGAAAAATAAGTGGGCGTGTTCTGACAATATCCCCTACCTATAGCTTAAAATTCATTGCACTCCGATTCAACCTGCCGCTTTTTCTCACAATTTTACTGGACTTCCCTTAAGAAGTCGGCAAAATCCGACTAAAAGTGGAAACAAAATTTTCATAATTTTTCTTTTGTTTCGTCGGGGAACTTTTATATGTACGAAGTATAACAGTGAACACAAAGCCCAATTTAATATTAAGAAAAGATTTACCGTTCACTTTTCCAAAAACTGATAATGTTTGGAAAATATCACATACATACATAAGTACGTGGGAATAAAGCCTAGAAAATTATGTCCCCAGTATGGGTAAAAGTTTGTTTACAATTCCGAATTGAGTCGATGATGGTTCAGTAAACATTAGTTTGATAGGAGCCGTCAAAATTCGGGGTTTCAAATATTTTACTTTGCCATACAAAAGTTCTGATTTCTTCCATTCGGTTTACAAAATTTAGTTGTTTAAAATTCATTTTTAGTTATAATAAAATTCAGCATATTCTATTTTTAATTTTTGTATTTAATGATTGTATTCGATGGACAACCACGAGATCTGATATGGGTTGAACTAATGCAACGAGGATTTCCGGAAGTCTACGTGCGGATGGTCATGGACATGTATGAGCAAGTTAAAACAAGGTAAGATGCCCCGCAGGAATCACCGAAGAGTTCCCAATTAGAGTAGGTGTGCACCAGGGAAGCGTCTTGAGTCCTTTGCTCTTTATTACTGTCCTTGACTTTCTGCTTGAGAATAAGGTGACGGACTCCAAAGTCAATCAGTTATTCATTGCTGACGATCGATGGAGCCATCATAAGTAAAGATCCTGTGTCCCTGCAACGAGCACTCGATGTATGGGTGGATGTTCTGGAAGGAAATGGATACCGCATTAGCGCGAAAAAGCCCAAATACCTATGCTGTCCATTTTCTGATCCACACAGGCCTATTCCGGACATCTATTTGAATGAAACAGTGCTTCCCAAGTGCGAAAAGTTTAAATTGCTTGGATCAATGATCAATAACGAAGGCTCTTGTGATGACGACATCAAACATCGCGTAAGCGTAGTGTGGATGAAGTGGCGGAAATAGAAAAATGCCCCCTAAGCTGGCGCAAAAACTCCTGGATGAAACAAATGCAACGACACCTGCATTTAGTTGGCCTCTAATATGGAACAATCCAAAACCGGGAGGCCTGTCGACGTTTTCTGAGGTCAACCCGGCGAATCCCACAAGTGGAACCTTAGGCGAAGCAGTTGAGTGGGAGAGTTGTGGTCCCCCTCGAGATCATGACAATCGCCGGTAAAATGAAAATAAAATTGAAGAAGAATGATTGTTAAAATTAATTTTCAAAATAACCAAACATTTTCAAAGCACAATATCAAAAAGGTTTCACAAAAGATACTAGATTAAGATTAAAGCTTTCTGCACACGAAGCGTCTTGGTTGGATGACAAATAATGTGATCGGGACATATGCAATCCAAATGCCAAAAACTGAAAATCTCGAATATCCAAAATCTTATGAATTCTTAAGTCTCGAAGGGAAAATATCTCGAAAAGGAACAACATTTATCTCGAATTTTAATAGAACCTTTTTTTCACATAAGCCATATGCATGAATTGTACTGTAATGTAATCTATAACAATCAATCTATAACAACAATCATTTGTTACACATTTTTGATGCCATAATCAAAATAAACAAATATCTAAGTCCAGTAGCGGATCTAGGATTTGGCTGTGGGGGGGCTTGCAGTTTGGAGATCCATTTTGAGACCTTAAGTAATAAAATTTCCTTGTCCCAAGATAAATTTTATAATTTATAACAAATAATAGAGATCAGTTTAGGTTTAATGCCAGACCGTACTCAACTTCAGTCGAACTAAACTTCACGACATCGCAGCAAAACATTATTTTGTATGAAATTTAAAGAGCTATATCGCACTAAGAGGCAACTGAATTTCATACAAATTCATACGAACTCGTGTAAAGTGTAGTTCGGATGCAGTGCAGTTCCGGCGAGTGCGGTCTAACCTTTAAGGCTCAAGTATTTTTTTGTCCTTTTCCTTTAATGAAATGATATCCGTTTTTTGTGTGCCTTTATATCCGCTTCTGTTGCGCTTCAAAATGTTTTCAAAACAAAGTACAATAACAATTATTCATAATTGCTGTAGCGGAGATAGAAGCAAATTCAAAGGCGCATATAATTTTTAGCCAAATATGCTTGAACCACGCGTACAAAATTAGTTTATTTATATTATTTAAAAATTGATTAGGTAACTACGTTATGTAGTTATATTTTAAAATTAGCTGTGGGTATGTTTTGAACTTCCCATTTTTGACAAGATTTGAAAACTGTTTTTAATTGGCTAGTTCAGAAAAATTATATTTACGTGTTCGTACTGGCAAAAGCTGATATATGTGCTTTGACACGGTATTAGTCCTCTAAGATCTCATTTTTCCTGAATTATCCAAATCAAAGAGAAACTATTTTGTTCAAACTGACACTTTACGACATAAGACAAAGCTGCTCTAAGAAATTAGCCGCGGCCCAATTCTGCCAGCGTGAATGAGTTTTCGTGTATACGCTTTATAGGTATTCATGCTAAAAAAATATGTCGGCAAATTTGCACGTCACTCTAGAGTCTAGAGGGATTGCAAATATTCATTTGCATTTGCATGATTTTCTGAGCGCGCACAGAGAAATCTCACGCTTTTGGAATTTGGCTCCTTGACTAGAGAATTTCTATGTTTTGTATGTAACTACAATTGCTTTGGACCTTTCAAACTTTGAAAACGTAGCCCCGAAAATTTCTAAGCCCAGCCAAGGCAGTAAGAAACAATTCCTGTTGTATTAAACATACACTAAACTTGACATCCCGTTATTCTCCAATGGTTTAAGCCTCAAATGCGTTTCTTTCGGTAAATTAGTTTTGTTCTTAGTATATACAGTTGGGGCATTTGACACGTTAATGTAAAGCCCCGACCATTTTTATCTCTTTTTACTTATGTCTTCAAGACTTCGGACTTTGACAGTCCCTAGACTTGAGCCCCCAAAACTCTCTGGAATAAGGTTAGTTTTTTAGGAAGTAAGTTGCTTAACCCTGGTTAGGTTTTTTGTCCAACATTCTCAGACCTTTTGCGCCGAAGCTGTTTTTTTTTTTGTTCCAATTTTCTGGGTTTAATTTTTAGGGAAAGATTGTCGTTGCATTAAAAATATCCATATTTATAGCCCCCAACTTAGTTTTTGTCCAATTCGCTTCAGGCTTTAGTCCCAATCTTAGGACTTAGAAAAAAAATTACATAACGTGTATGCAAATAGTTCAGCCCCAACCACGTTATTTTGTCCATCAAATTTCATATCTTAACAATATTTTAGACGGAATATAAAATTCTACACGTTGTAATGTATTGCTTTCTATATTTCAAATTATTTTATGATTCGGCTGTGGGGGGGGGGGGGCTTTATCCCCTATAGCCACCCCCCTGGATCCGCTACTGTCTAAGTCTAACGGCCAATTTCTTCCCCCGACAGAAGATGTTATAAATAGTTTTTTGTTGGCGTTTTTTAAGTTTCGTTAACCAATTATTTTGGGCTTTCGGAAAAAGTGCATTTGATCCATCATAAATGGGCACTTTTCCTAAAGTTAAAATAATCCGCATTAGTAAAATAACAAGGAATATCGATGTATTGCATAAGGGCATTTAAACCTTCAACAACAATATTTGTTGAACCATTTAACATTGTACATATTAAGTGAACCACTGCATATTTGTTATACCAATTATTTGGCCTATATAAAAAAATGTGAATTTTAAAAATGCACTTTAATGAAAGAAATGGTTTATAACTTGAAATATATTTCATTGTTTATTTGCAATCATCTATGTACCGAACCGACTACGACTATGAATTTGCAGCATCTTGAAGGTGGATGGACACTTGAAAATTGAAAATATGTACAACGCCCATACACAGAAATACACATTTAAGTCCATACATACATTATGTATTACCGACAAATTTGGACTGCGGAACAAAGTGCAGTCGTATGATGAACTTTTTCCTAAATCCTAAAACTCATAAATTAAAACTAAGGACTTTGATACCAAATGTGATACAGAAGTGTTTTCAGGCCAAATGGAATAACCTCTATATCACCAATAGTATTACTTATTACAAGAAGCCAAAACTATCATCTGAACCAGAAAAATTGAACAGTATCTATTGAAACGATTCAAAAAATTAGTTTTGATTCGGGTACTAACGCTGTACACTGTCGATTTCGAAGTACTAGCTAATACCGGGTCCTATCTGGTACTCGGTAACCGTACAAATTTGACAGAACTAGGGACTAGTACCTCTGTGAAGAAATCACTTGGTACCGATTTGAGTATAAATAAGTGGTATAATAACCAGGTACTAGCTGATTTTGAGGAGCTAGCTTGTACCGAGTTCCAACTGATACTCGGTACCAAATTGACAGGACTAGGGCTTAGTACTTGTGTGAAGAAATGAGTTGATATCGATTTGAGTACTAACTTTAGGACTTGTACCGATGAATTCTAGTTAGTATAGGCGCAAGGCTTTAGTGATGAAAATTTGGAGCCGTATAAAGCTCTTTTAGAGGGATTATTTTTGTTGTTGCGATATCGCTGCCAGACTGATGACATGTAGCTTGCATTGATACAAACGACATGGCCGTAACATTTGAAGCAGTATAAAACACTTTGAGTAAATCGTCACCACCTCTCGGGCTTCGAGCTTCGTTTTTGTTTCATTAACTGCAGAATCTTGTAAAACAGAATTATGTTAAGCAGAATTGTTTGAACCAGAATTTTTTGAAACATAATTTTGAAAAACAAAATTTTTTACTGGTCAGAAGTTTGACCCCAACCCTTTCAACAAATCAGAATAACAACGTTTTAAACTTTCCCCAATATATAGCAAATTATTTGATCCGTTAACTAATACAATAATTTTTTTTAATACAAAATTTCAAGCAGAACAATTTTTTTTAGCTAAAGCAATTATTTTCATTCGTACAAAAGCATTTTCATGAGGTAACATAAAATTATAAAAGCATATTCTGCACAAAACTCTACTGGCAAACATAACTAAGAATAACTTCAAGTGTATGTTAAAATTTAGCTCTCAATTTGTTTATTTATATATGTATATTTTTTTTTTTTTTTTTTTTTTGTTTCTCACACTATACTACAATGGAGAATAAGCCAATTTGGATTTTTATAAGGCCACATTGATGCTTTGGGAAGTGTTGTTAGATTATTGTTATTATTATTTTTCAACTATTGCTATAACATACAATTTTGGTATCAATCTTCTGGTTATGCTATGACTTTTGCTTTAAAATTTATCCACTTAAAAATTATAATATAACTGCAAGTATTTAACTCAATGGTGGCAATAAATTCAATATAAGAATATATTTTTTCTGAGTTATTTTTTTTTATTTTTTGTTCAAACTTTTCAGTAAGACAAACCAAAACAAACAAAAAAATTAACGAAATTATAAAAAAGAAAACTATATTAACTCAAAGCTACGCTTTTAATAAAAACCAATTTTGAAGGAATTAAGAATAAAATATATTTTTTAAACAAAAAAAAAAAAATATAAATTAATTCTTAAATTAAACAACCAAAAGAAATATATAAATCAAAAAAAACTATAATAATATTGATCATAATAATGTTATGTGTTAGAAAAGGGGGCTTACGTCTAAAACGCACTTACCTGGTCTATACTTGGTGAACGCGTGTGTTCATCTTTATTATTATCACCACGTTTTGGACTCTTTGGCACCCGAGAATATGGATCCTGCGCTCCATATAAATCGGGACTAGCAACACTAAGGAGACAGACTTTTTGAACGGTATCGACAACAGCTAAACCGTATTCATTGCCATAAGCCATTCTAGAAATACATTAATTTTTCCAATATCAAGCTGTGAAAGCAATTTTTATACCTATTTTTTTAAACAAAAAAAATTAAAAATAAAAATAAAATTTAGATTTTACAATATTAATATTGATATCTACTACTTTGGTTTCGTTTTTTTATTTCTACATACATTAGGGAGCAGGAGATTCTAGATATTCATTATTATTTATGCAAACAATCTATAGACCTCATAACATGAACGTTCTTTTTTTTCCTTTTTGAAATGAATATCTTTTTGTACTTACAGGCCATAGCTGGAATTTAAACAAAGTGATGTTATTTGTCCAGGATGACTACCCTGCGTCCAAGGTGTTAAACAAATGAGCTGCGCCTGAAAACCAGGGGGTTTTCTTTGCGCTCCTGGTCTTACCCTCAGCATGCCATCGGTCTAAGCATAATATTTGTCTTGTATTGTTAATTGTATTCTGGGAGAAGATGCAAATTTAGAATATCGTTTACCTTTTTATCATTTTCAACGGCATCAGCAGTCTTCGGGGCTTGGCGAGGAACAAATTCACATTCAGGACTACCACCATCACCATCATCGAAACTTTCATATTTTATTGGTATTTCTAGGACCAATATTTCTGAGGTACTTTCTAATTTTCTAAACTTAAATAGTATCACGTGACCACTTGAACCGGCGATGCACAACCTTCTTGATTCAGCACAAAGTGTTATTATTTGTATACCAAGCGGATCATCGTCCGCATTATCTATAGACCGAGCTCTCGGTCGTTCAAAGATCTTGCCAGTTTTCAATTTGTATAAAATCTGTAAGAAAATGATAATAAATCAAAAAATTAACGCTAATTATATAACATTATATAATTTGTAACAAAAATTGTAACAAGTTATGGACAAGTTGTCCATGAAAACCATAAGTTCTTAAGTTCGTTTTAAGTTGAAAGATTTAAAATGTAATTTCCACGTTTTCGTCTCTTTTAAACGGATTTCTAAGATTTTTAGTCCCGTTTCATTTTATTTTTTCAACTCGCAACCGCTTCTTGATTTTTTTTTTTGGATTGACACATGAGCAGGTAGCAGTTAAACCTCGCACTTCAGACATCATTTTGTTTTGCAATTTATTATCAAACACATTTAATTTTTTTTTTTGACTTCAACATAATTTTATTCACAAAAACTCATTATTAAGTGTAATTTTGACTATTTTATTATAAAAGCCTAATTTGTTCTTTAAAACATTTAACTTCTTTGTTGAACAAAAGATTACATTTGATATTATTTAAGAAATTATATTAAAAAAAGGAAATTCAATTAATTGGAATATTTGAATAAAATCTAATAAAAACTCAACATTTGGTATCGAAGTTATGATTTTTAAAACGAAAACAAACCTGCAGATTTTTTTTTTTAAACAGGATAACGCGACCTTCTCACTGGTCGATGGCTTGCAATAAATAAAGTAAGTGGTAAGCGGAATAAGAAAAAAAGTAATCAATAACCAAATTAAATAGTAATTAACCGATAATTGAAGGCATTCTAACACTAAAACTTAGGGACCTTCTCAACCCAAACAATCTGTGCAAATTCCAACACGCTTACCTTAAAGTTAAGTTAGTGGAGATTGCGTCGTCTCGCAAATTGAGAAAAGTTTCGAGCACAAAGAATTCACCTTGGCAGCATATTTGGACATCGAAGGATCGTTTAACAACGTAAAAACGGAGTCCATTAAATCTGCCTGGAAGAAGCTGGAGTTGAATCTGCCATTGGGAACTGGTACCAGCAGAATCATTAACTCGAAACTTTGAGATATAATTGTCAAGAAATCATTACAAGAGGTACACCACAGGAAGGAGCAATCTCCCCTCTCCTCTGGGTCCTCGTTGTTAACAAAATTCTAACAAGACTTAGGAATCAGGGCATTAAAATTGTAGCCTATGCAGACGACATAGTAATTTTGATATCGGGTAAGTACTTTACCACCATCAAAGATATTATGGATCTGCACTTAAAGAACTATCTTCTTAGGCGGCACAAAACGGTCTGGGGGTTAACCCTACAAAAACTGAACTAGTTCTGTTTACCAAGAAAAGGAAATAAGAGGACTTTACCCCTCCCAAGCTTAATGGCATTCCACTGAAACCTTCAAAAGAAGCTAAATATCTTGGAGTAATTCTTGATTCCAAGCTAACATGGAAACGTAACACAGAGGAAAGAATTAAAAGAGCACCTGTGCTTTCTGCACTTGCAACAAAAACTTTCGGTGCGCGATGGGGTACGCAAACGCAGGTCATCCTGTAGATGTACACTTGTACACTGCGACTGTTCGTGCCATACTTGCCGGTTCGATCACCTGGTGGAAGGCTGTAGAGAAAGTTAGCTATCTCAAAAATCTGAACAAGGTACAGAGACTAGCTTGTATAGGAATAACGGGGTAGAGTTCTACGCCACAAGCAGGGCTGGAAATTATTCTAAATGCCCAGCAGGCAAAAGCGCACTTCGACTTAAAGAAGTGCTCTAAGTGCTTCTATCCCCTATATGCAAGGGTTTATCTGGCAAAGGTATGATACAGTGGATATTCTAATCTTTTTTAATTCCCGAAAGACATGGATGGGAACCCAACTCACTAATCAGTGAATACCGTTCTACATGGATGGGTCAAAAATGAAAGAAGGAACAGGGATGGTGTTCTGTGAACTTCTCAATATAAGAGAATCATATAAACTCCCAGATGAGTGTAGTGTCTTTCAAGCTGAAATTTACGCTATTGAAAAAGCGACAGAAATGGTACACAAGAAAAAACTGAGCTCGTCGGAGATCACATTTTTCGTGAAGAGCCAAGTTGCTATCAAAGCATAAGTCAGTGAGAATATAAGATCCAAGACAGTAGCAATATGCCGAGTCGTACTGGAAAATATTTGTCACTCCAACCAAGTCAAACTCTGTTGGGTTCCTGAACATAGCAATATGAAAGGGAATGATATAGCAGATGAACTGGCAAGGAAAGGGTCGTTATCAAATAGAAAAAGTAGTAGCCGGGACCTGAAATCCCGATCGGCTTTACTAAAAGGAAAATTGAAAATTGGATTTTCAGGAACGACTGCCTTATCTCTAGAAGTTTATGGCCTAGAATTAATGAAAAGGAAACTCAGTACATTTTATCGCTGAGTAAAAAGAACATTAGAATCTTGATAGGTGTACTAACGGGTCATTGCGCCATCAGTAATAGGATTTCTGCAGGACCTGTCAGGATGTTAAGGAAATTGAAACCATTAAGCACCTGCTCTGTGATTGTCCAAACCTCCAAACAAATCGCTTCAGAAACAGGTTTGTTGAAGAGCTGGACGATTTAGTGCAGGTCTCGATGGCAAATATGAGGAAATTCATAGAAAAAAACAGGCTGGTTCACAAATGAACCAGTCTATGTGAAACGTTATGCTGCATTTACACGAATGGGCAAAATGCCATTATATCTGTCAAATTATAGCCATTGTTCTTTTCATCGTGTAAACGCTCTAAATACTGGCAATATTTTTGGCAAAATAAAATGGCAGAGAGAATTTGGCATAAAATGCTGCCCTTAATATTGCTATGTGTAAACATTTTACTGACGCTATTTTCCAAATTATGCCATCTAGAATAAGAATGAACTTCTTCATTCTTTTATGGCATGCTGCCAGCATTTTGAAATCTGCCATTATTTGAACTCGTGTAAATGCATGTCATAAAAAAATTATTTCTGCCATTAATTTACCATTTTTTTTGGCAGAAATATTGGCAACTTTGCCATTCGTGTAAATTTGTTAGTTAGGAACATCTCTGTTTTTATTTTGTAGGGGATGACAATGGACCAATGGGCTCCGTGTACGCAACAGCCTTGGCTGGGCACACCCTAACCTTACCTAACACTAAAACTAACAACTTATAACGGTAAGATAGAAGTTCAAATTTTTCGCCAAAAATCCAAATCAATAAGTTCCACAATCCTTACAAATTTCAGGTTTCTTCAACCACCACCTTACCGGATAAAATGATACAAATCAACGAAATCAATAATCATAAACGTTTTCATGAAAACTGCAAATTTCAAACTTATTTAACTATGTGGTATCAACCTTATGCTAGGTTTCCACTTGTCATTGAAAAGACGCAAATTGAAAAACTTCCCAAGACAGGGTGAGTTATACTTGCTCGCTACTACTACTTCCTTTGCTTTTTGTGTTGGTAAAAGCCACCCTGTCCTGGAAAATTTGTCAATTTGCGTCTTTTCAATGACAAATGGAAACCTAGCATAAGGCCTTCTGCATACAACGAGTCTCGTCATAGGCACGAACAAGATTCGTCATGCATGAAACGATTCCTCCGCATAGTTTTCTGCACACGGATCGTTATCGTCAAACAAAAATGCATAAATCTGCATATGTCTATATTGATGAGGACATGTTTGTTGCAAATATGACAAGTTCAAGTGATGAAGAAAATCCACTACTATTAAGGTAATTTCGTCACTGAAGAAGAACCGTAGGGAATTTTGGGTGCATCAGACATCCATACAAATATTCACAGAAGGTGGCCCAGAGTTATCGGAAGATGATTCTAGATAATATTATACAGCGTGATTCACCTAAAGTTCGACAAAAAGATAGAGCATGTAGGTTGCATCGATACAAGAAAAAAATCGTATAGGAGGGCGATCTATTTCCCTCTTTTCACGCGGGAGAGTAATTTTCTAAAAATTTTACTTAAAACAGAAAAAAAAACTATTAAAAATCAACGGTACCTAACACTTAAAATGCCATATTATACTTTTTTGTAAGGCCAGAAATACCTTTCTTTTCGTCTTTTAAAATAATTTGTATCAACAGTTTGTAAAAAAATTAATTTTCAAACTCAAATTTTTGAAAAAAAAAAAAAATTGAAAACAAAATTTTCAAATATTTTTTTTTCAAATTTTTATGAAATTAAGTACTATTTTGCTATCCAAATTCAATGATTTTATCAATTTTTAGTCAAACACTGAAAGCCGCATTGTTTCAGCACTTTTACTTTTCAAGATTTAAAAAAATAAATGAACCATCTTTCTCATAAAACTAAGAAGAATCCGGCTAAATGATCATTTCAACAACCAGTTGATTTATCATTAAGCTCGTTTTTTCTTGTTTTTACTAAAATGTTGGTTTCTTTATTTTGTAATATCTTGAAAAGTAAAAGTCCGGTTTCCAGTGATTGACTAAAATTTGATAAGAGCAATGAATTTTGACAACAAAAATACTACTGCACTGAGATGGAGCTTGGCATGTGGCTTCGGTAGCGCGATGGGTAAGCCGTCGGCTTCAGAATTCCAGTCACAGTGTTGATGTCTTAGGTTCAATCCCTATGACGACGGGCAAAGCTTTTCAAATAAAAATTAACATTTAAAGGCTCAGCTTTACACAAAGAAGTCTGATGATCGGGTTGGCACTCGTGAAATTGCTATAACCACAGCCAAAAAATAACTTGGTGGTAGAACACTTAAGTTGTTGTTGTTTCATTCAAAATGTTCAAAAATACTACTTAATTAGGTAAAATTTCGAAAAAAATTGATTTTGATAATTTTTTTTTCAAAATTTTGAGTTTGAAAATTAATTTTTAAAAAAATGTTCAGTAAAATAACTTTATTTAAAAAGACAATAAAATGAGGTATTTCTGGCTTTACAAAAAGGTATAAGAAGGCATTGTAGGTGTTACCGTTGTTTTTAAATAATTTGTTTTTCAGTTTTAAGGCAATTGTTTTTAGAAAATTGCCCTGCATAAACGGAGGGGAATAGACCCCCATTCGCCTATGATTTTTTTCTTGTCTCTAGCCAACTTGAACCTACATGCTCTATCTTTTTGTCACACCTAAGGTGAATCACCCTGTATAAATACTTATAATTTACAACAAATAACACAAACTTTTGCAATAAATCCGACATTTAAATATGTGCAAGACATAATGTTGTAATGTGTTGCAGTTATGTGTTTAAACCTATGTGCGCTGCACTAAAGCTAAATACACAAGTTGTACGTGTCCATGACCAGACGCTTGGTGATGAATTTGTTTGCTGCTTTGAAGATGAATTTGTTTGCTGCTTGCAGTGTTGCCAAGAACTAAGATATAAGACAAAATCGATGCCAGAAAAGCCTGATCAGAACGTAATGTTTCTGTATCAACGATCCTCCAAATGTAATGTCTAATTTTGCTTTTTATAAGTGGAACCAAATAAAATATGTATCAACAAATCAAATCCAGTAAGAGATGACTTCATTGGGAGAATTGGTCAAAATGTGGAGAAATAGCTCCTTAGGCTCAAAGAGCAAGCTACGAATATTTCGTTTCGTCAACGAAGCACTTGTAAGGTCACAATTCATCTTTCTGAGAATAAAGCTCTAAAATTTCTTTAACAGGTGTCTTTGAAATTTCCTGACTGTATTTCTAACAAAAACATTCAATTCGACCACCTTTATTCTATAGAAGATATTTTAAAGAATAATTCTCCACTGAAATAGCTAGCTGTATGCATTCCTTAAAACAATTTCATACCATAAAACTCACACAGCAATGAATGTTCGTTATCATTACGTTTACTATTGAGCACAATTTTGGGCGTTTTGTCAAGTAGATTGATTACTTTCTGAGGCCACAGTCTAAGAATGTAGAATACTTTTCCTGGCTTAATTGTCTCTCTTTTTTATTTTTAGCGGCACTCTTGGAATTCGAAATGCTTTTTCTGGCTTAATTTACTCCCCTCATTGTAATATTGACATTCAAAAACCAATGTGTACCTAGCGGTGTAACAGTTTTCAGTTCTCAACAATTTCTTCGCTCGCACTGTTTTACTGTCTTAAAAAGGTGAATAAACTATAATCCGTTTTTTTGTTGGCAGTGTACCATTTTGTTATTTTACAATTTTTCAAATAATCTTATCATACCTGTAGTGAGCCTGCTCCGGCATCCCAAAACTTAACAGTGCCATCTTGATGGCCAGTTATCACGATTTCCGTGTAACTGCAAGATACAGGTGACCATTCTCCTCCTGATACAGGCCATTCACGATCTGAGAACCCCGTTCTCCGACTCGCAGTACTTCGACCAACCTTAAAATAAAAATAAATTAATATTCATACATACAAACCATCATTATAATCGAATTTAAAAAAAAAAAAATACTAACGGAATAAAAAGCCGGAACTAAGTCTGATGGACAGTCAGCTAAATAAGTGCAACATGTAACAGGTGATTCATGTAAGTCCATAGGATAAGGCGATTCGAAACATGGAAAACCGGGTGTAAGTAAATCTATTAAAACTAAATCGTGTTGCAGCAGTACTGCTATGGCATATGGTTCCTGCATATCTGAAAAAGATAGTCGGCAAAAAAATCGAAACATTCGTGATTAGCTTGCGTAAAAATGTTTTTGCCATTCATCCGTGCAATCGAATATATTTCCAATCTTACCACTAGACCAAGGACTCTCACAAAGGGTAATAAAATCTACAACAGGATGTTCCATTTCTAAAACTGTAGTCGATTTGCCTTGCATTACGGTAATGCAGGGCGATTTGCCACCCTTTTCCATTGACAATCCGCCCGAAAATATCGTGTAGGTTTCACTGAAATGAAAAAACAAAAATATAAAATCAATATAAGAATGTTATAAGTCTTTCGAAAAGCTGGGCCTACTTTACAGTGAACTACACATGGTCCTTTAATTTGAGAGGTTTACCTAAAGGAGGTGGCTCTGATAGTCCACATATGCGATGACATGGAAACGGAAGTAATAATTAAATTGACGTTTTAAACAACGAAACAATGTTGTTTATGTTAATGGGTGTGTTTATGCATATATATAACGTTATAACAAAGAGATATTTATGTACATTGCGACATTTAAAGTTCAATGTACCTTAAAGTAATTCCAATGATACTCATCAACCGGATGAACGTATACCGATTATATTCACTGTCCTTTTAACCAGTTCATTGGTACAAAATTGCAATCTTTAGTTTTATGAATTGTATCCTATAGAGTTTAACTACCTGAGTTATACTCATGATTTTGAAGATTGAAGACTTTAAAGATTACCCAAAGAAAACCTTAATTTTTGACAACGTCAAATATGTGGTCACTTAGCAGAATGTACAGAGTGAACTGAGGTATAAATATCGAGAACTGGAAGTTTTTCCGTTTCTTTGATGCAAGTGTAAATTATTATTGAAAGCAGCATGGGGTGGGCTTTGCTTTAAAGAGAGAGAGACACTATTCAGTTTTTAAGCACTCAATTCTAAGCGGTTCTTGATATACTACTGCAAAGTGCGAACAAATTGGCTTTTTAATGAGTCGATAGCAAGACTGCAATTGTAGACAAACTTTGGAACCAAAGGGCGAGTAATCGCAGAAATCTGCGGCAGATCTGCCGCTTACTTAGCTTCTGCGTATCGATTTTATTTTTCTTCTGCCCGCACAAAGCAAACATAGTAAACTTGTGTTCGTAAACATCGCAATGCATAAAATTATTTCTAAAAAATCCGATTTTCTTAGAATTAGCTAATATTAAAAAAAAACGAAATTTTTGAGATCAATTTTTTGCGCGGGAAAAGGCGATTTTAGGTTTTTTGTGTGACATTTCGACCGAAAAATTCTAAGTACGCTAAAATGTAGTTTCTTCCCTATATGTCAATGTATAAACTGTCAAATTCCTTTGAAGGATGGCTACGATGATGATGGATTAAAAAACCTCTACAAAATCCAATATTTTTTAGAATTATTATTAATAAAACCGAAATCTTTGATATTAAATTTTCGCGCGGGAAAAATGATTTTAAGGCTTTTGGGTGACATTTGGAAATAAATATTGTGTGATAGACATACATACAAACATATATGTGTGTTTTTAATTTAATTTTTTTTCAGCAGAAATTACTTTTTTTTTCAGCAGAATGGTTTTTTTTTTGCACAAACTGCCCGACGACGCCGACTTGATTTATACACACTTTTAATGTTTACGAACGTAATTTGATTTGCAGGCCAGGTCAGAATTCAATTTTTGTTTACGAACACAAACTTTACAGATCTAAGTTTGTCAGACGATTACGAATTCGCTAAAAGTTCTATTTCGTATGTTTTTATACAGGGTGCCCAGTAAATAATGGATAACCTTGGAATGCCTCATAGCAGACTTTATGACCGTCCTGAAAACTAATAATAGCAAGTTATTTGTACAAATCTGCAATACTAGAGCCAATTTATAGCAAAAACAAAAGTCTTCAAAATTAGCACAGTAAACGTAGAAAATAATACCATGCGTTGAACATGGTAGATTTTTAATTGATTGTCTGTCTTTATAATGTTGTCCTAATGATAAATCCAAGCTTTTAACTTTTAGTGTCAAATGCAACATTACCAAAAATGTTAACAAAGTGCAATAAAACGGATAAATTCTCGAGCTTGTTTTGAATTATACCTCTACAATTGGAATTTTAAAAAACCATCAAATATTTTGGTAGTGCTTATTACCAAATTAATTTTCTTATAAGAGGTGCTTGCTTTAAATAAATCGAATACAGCAAGCCGATCAGCTTCTCAGAGCAGGTATGGAATCTTGTGCAAGCCGCTGCATTACAAATATGACAGATATAACTTGATTGTTTTATCAGGTCCTTAGAGGAGCTAAGAAATCTTGTGTAGGCAGCTGCATTACAAGATTCTGAGCAAAACTTAACAAGATTATTAAAACATTTTCATTTATTCGGAAGTCCAGAACCTGTATTAGAATGGGTGAAAAATAGTTTGCAGTTTTTGCTTTTAATTAAAAAAAAATATCTATTTTTGTTTTTGTTTTCTAACTTAATGATTGAAAGTTGGCCCAAAATTCAAAGACTATTAGTTTAAAGAAAATAACTAATAAACTTAAAGCAGCTGCGAAATATGGTTTTAATTTAGCCGTTTTTTGTACTTTGTTGCCATTTTTGGTAATGTTGCAATCGACTCTAGAAGTTGAAAGCTTGGATTTATCACAAGGATAATGTCATAAAAACACGCAATCAATCAAAAATCTACCATGTTGAACGCATGATATTATTTTCACGTTTAATTTGATAATTTTTAAAACATTTGTTTTTGCTAAACTGACTCTCGCGTTGCTTTATTTTACCAATAACTTCCTATTGGTTCAAGATGCAACAATAAATTATACTATTTTGAAATCCGCATTCAACGCGCATATTTTTAAAATTGTTGGCCACTTAGGTATTCATGCATTTTTTCATACCAGAGATGATTTAACTTTTTCGAAAATTAGTTTCTTTCAGATTTTACATCGAAAATCAAAGTTGAATAATTTTTGTCTCTAAGAATTCCAACAGTTATTATAATTTTTGTCTTCTTATGTTTTGGCACAAACAATGTTAAATATTGCTACGAAATAAAAACGGTGAAATTCATTCATTTTAAGTGGTATTCAAAAACGTAAAGTAACGCAAAAAATAATGCACTGAACAAAAAAATGCACATATCTGTTCTTGTGGTTGGGATAGATTTTTTTTTATTAGTTTTCAGGACTGCCATTAAGTCTACTATTAGGCATTCCAAGGTTATCCATTATTTACTGTACACCCTGTATAATTGCTTAATTTTTGGTCGTGTGAAAATTTGGTACGTCGAATATGACCGTTGATTGTCTTTCTAAATCTGTTTGAACTTATTCAGGTTTTCCTCAGTAAAGTTGGATTTTTAAGACTGTAAACTTACTTTTCTAACATGAGTTTTCTTCTGTTTGTTATTACATCGTCCTATTCGGGCAAAAGCTGATTTCGTAAGGAAATAATTTGTGATATCTGCGCTTGTTTTTAACTAGAAAGTTTCTAAAATAAAAATAGGTATTGAGCCCGTTTAATGTTGGATTTCTTGTACTGTCAAGTGTATAGTGGAGTAATAAAGAACTAAACAACACAAACACGTAAACAAACCTCGAAAAACGAGAAACTTTTGAATGGTGTTGTTTATAATCCGGGAGCCAGCGGCGAACCCCACAAGTGGAACCGTAGGTGAAGCAGTTGAGTGGGAGAGTTTTAGTTCCCCTCGAGATCATGACAATCGCCGGTTAAATGGAGAAGAAGAAGAATAATCTGGGAGCCCGCCAAAGAGGACAACCTACCCTAATCTCTCTTTACCAGATGAGAGCTAGTAATACAGTTTTTTAGATAGTGTTCAGGACCTCTCTTCTCTAACTATCGCGTCGAGAAATTTGATCGAGAACCAGTGAAAATGGTACAAAACTCATACGATTTGTTTCAATTTCCATCGTTTCTCGACAATTTTTATCGACGCGATAGTTACAGAACAGGGGTCCAGGTTAGGTTAGATGGGGTGATGATGGGGCAAGCTCAGATCTCAATGGATCTATTGCGTTCCCCGATAGAAGGAAAGAAAGATAAGAGGAGGGGTGCGGAGAGGAATGAGGGAATTTTAGGTATGGGAGGCCTCCCTAAACCATCCTGAATTCTAAGTGAATTTAAAGATATTTTTTCAATGGCAAGACTGGGATGGCGCCCAGTTCATGGAAAAAGGATTCTCCGTGGGCTTCTTTTCTAGTTCTGGCTTAGCTATGGGGCATTCACAAAGGAAGTGATATGAGTCCTCTTCCGCCTACACCCTCTACATATATAAGTCAGATGTGCGAGTTGTAACCCGTTAGGTTTCCAACTAGTAGGAATAAATGAGACATGCCTATCTTTAGTATGTGTTCTGTTTAGATTTCTTGAAACCCAACAAGTGTTTGATTTTTGACCTCTGCGGCATCAAAAAAACTCTGGTGAATTCTTCTCTTTTCTTGTTTCAGTGTCATAAATACCGAGTTTCCGTTTTGGCTCTGGTCTAAAGATGACCCGTTTTTGGCCAGTGCATGTGCTATTTCGTTTCCATAAACATCGCTGTGTCCTGGAACCCGTCGAAGGGTAACTGTGCTTGTTGCACTGAGTACCTCAAGCTCGTTACTGCAACGATCCACCAGTTTGGAATTTGTGATGATTGAGGAAATAGCTTTAATCGCCACCTGGCTGTTTATGAAGATCTCAATATTCCTATGGACTAATTCACAAGTAGCAAGAAGTTTTACTGCTTCGCAAACTGCAAGCACTTCTGCTTGGAAGACACTGCAGAACTTTGGATGCTTTATTGATCTATTAAATGGTGGATTATCTGAATATATACCTGACCCAATACCATCGTTTGTCTTGGAACCGTCTGTTTAAGTCTTATAGCACTTTTTGCCGCCAACTCTTTTGTTAACAAATCGAGCGGGGCTAGTAAAAGGAAAGTTTCTAGGGCTGCGGTTGGTGTAGTTCTTATAGAACTGGATGTACCAATACACGCTAGTCTTTGAATTTTGGTCACAGTTTTAAGATTGGTTAACTTTTATAGGGCTGGTCACCAGACCAAGCAGGCATACGTTAGGATTGGCCTTATTCCAGTGAATTGTTTTGGGGCTGGGTCCTCAATCCTCATCTTTTACCAACAATTCTGCTGCAAGTGTAGAAAGCTACACATGCTTTTTTCTCCCTCTCCTTTGTATTTTCTTTCCAGTTAAGTTTACCATCAAGTACCATGCCAAGATATTTGTTCGTGCCCGAAACCTGTAACGGAACGCCGTTAATGGTGGGCGGGTTAAAGTGTGGAAACAAAATCATTTCTGTGATGTTAAATCCACAGCTGTTGGCACAATTACTGAGCTTGTCAAGGTCTGTTTGCAGGATGTCTCATAGTGCAGGACAAAATTTCCCCGAGTTCGTTAACACGATGTCATCAGCATATGTGACGACCTTGGTTAGGTAAGGTAAGGTTGAAGTTGCTGCCAGCAAAAAACTGACACAGTTAGACCATAAGTTGGTCCATTATGATACCACGTGAATCTAGAGAAATTTTCTCACCACTCGTTAAAACCAGTTGGAACTTCGAGACTACTTATGTCTCTGTTTGTCAGATTACTAGGTGCATTGAAGAAGAAGTCTCCTAGATGGAGCCTGCGTCTTTGGGATAGGGCAGGGCATGTGCAGAGAAGATGAGGAACAGATTCTTCCTCCTCTTCATCCATACAGCTTCTGCAAAAGTCGTTTGCGAAAACTCTAAGCCACTTTGCGTGCTTGCCCAGACTTAAATTAACTAAAATTTGGTTTACGACGAGAAGCCAAAGTAGAGGAGAACGCACATAATATTATGTCAAAATATCTTCTCCGCCAAAAATGTAATCTCTTTCTTATCAGTATAATTTCCCGCACGAAAAACAATTTAGTTTTCGACAAGGCACAAGGTACTAGAGGGTATTCATAGATTCTGACAAGGGTTATCAAGGCTAGAACAAGGGTCTTGGCGATTATAATCCCGCTTGCCTCGTCAGGCAAAAAAAGTTGGCTTCTGTGGGACGTATAATATACAGATGTCTCAAACCAATAGAAAAAAGTGCGATAGAGACAAAAGTGTGGTATGATACTGAAATTGCATGGTGCTTATAAAATTTGTATTTTTGGTGTACAAGAGACATTCCTGATAGGGTACCAAAATATGTCCAACAAGTTTTTCCTAGGGAGGGCAAGTTTTCCTTGTCCAGATTTTCCCTGCTGAAAACTTACTTTGGGTCTTGCCCAAACTAGAAAGCATCTTTCCCGCCGGAAGGTATTTAAGCAACTTATACAGCTTATACAGCTGAGAAAAGTAGTAGGCAAATGATTAAAAGTGCCTAACTTTAATTTGTATTTGATTTGTAGAAACAGACTAGACGACAGACTAAAACGAAACCCAAATATTTTAAAAGTTCGTTTATTGGACTTAAAGTACTTCGTGTCTTTAGTGAGATAATCTTAAATTGGAATCGAAATAAAAAAACATTAATTTTGTTTCATGAAAAAGTTGTGTACTTACCCCAACCGCGTTGTTTTTAAATCGACTTTATGTATTGGTTTGCAAGCTTCCGGCTTGCCATCCTTATTTGTTTTTGCTGCGAGAGAGTGAGGGTCGAGAAAACCACAGAACATGGAAAAATTAACAACAACAAAAAAAAAAAAAAAAAACGAAATCAGATTATTTAAAAGTTAATTAATCACCCGAACTGCCATTAAACAAAGTGCGGTTATATTCCGCATTCTTTGACATGGAAGTAGGGTTAAATCGAAAAGGGGCACAATATTATTACCGTGTGGAAAGGAGTGTATCTGCGGTTTGGGACAAGGCCTGAGCGGCCATGTACACAGTGAACCGTCGGTGTGTGATGATACAAAATGCTTGCCTTCGTGGTGCCATGCAATCGATCTGACTGGTTCGGGAGATTGCCATCGGATTTCAGCACATTTATTTCTCAAGTCCCACTGTACAATAAGTCCACTTTCGAAAGCCATTAGGAGCTATTCAAAGGAGAAAGGGAAATTCCATTTTTAAAAAAAAGCTCAACGTAAATTACTTGCTTTTTGTTGTCTGTTAATTTTACTTTATTGGCATCCAATGGATTATCAGATAATCCTATCACAGCCCCAGGGTGAGTTGTTCGTATACTGAAAAGAGATAGAAAATAAATTTTAATAATTATTTTATGTTGTGCATTTTGTATACGAAAGAGGAATATTTATTGTGATGCAATGTTTTTTTTTATAAATTTAAATTGCTTCTTTGACTTTGATAACATTAAAGTCTGCGTTTTTTTAAAATTTAAAAAAAGAGCTAGAGGAGCCTTTTAAGTTGAGCTATGGATAAAAGAGTTAAATTTATTAGGGCTGGCCGCGAGACGAGACTTGGCGAGACTTTTGTTAGTCTCGTCTCGGTCTCGATAAAATCGAAAATTTTCAGTCTCGTCTCGGTCTCGTGTCGGTCTTGTATAATTAAGTCTCGTCTTGGGCTCGTCTCCGAAAAATACGATTTCCGGACAACCCGTTGATTATTGGAACGAAATATTTTCGATTAAAGTTTGAATATGGGCAGAAGAAAATAAATATTTAAATGAAATTGGATTTTTTAATTTATAAGACTCTCTGTAAATTTCGGTCCAAATACACAGTCTCGTCTCGGTCTCGTCGGGTGCTTAAAACGTAGTCTCGTCTCGCATGGCGAGACCGAGATCGAGACCGAGACTTTTTATGTTTAACCTTAAGAACTTTAAAAATACATGAAATTTCATGTGGTTTTCTATCCGAGTCCAATGTTTACTCTGTCCTCCAATATCTTCCTGATCTTATATCTATCCTTGATTTTATATCTATACATATTCAGTGGGGAGTACAAGGCGTACGAGTACAAGAAGTGGTTTCTTTACCTAGAAAAAATCTGCTACAATATTTTGATTTTTAAAATTTTATGCTTGAACATATCAACTTTTGTTGTGTTATAAATCGAGACTTAAATTGAACATGAGATAAAAATTTCGCAGATAGTTTTTGTCATTCGTCATAGAAAACCATTTTTTTTGTATAAACATTTTCGAGCAAAAGAGATATGTCCATTTGAATGGGATGTTTCTATTTGTATGGGAAAGACCAATCATTGCTAAATTAAAGCTCTCAAAAAAATGAAAACAAAAGGAGTGTAATATCTAATATTCTTAATATTTTTTGTTTCAACAAAAGTTGCCTGACTCTGCGCAACAACCAACAAAAGTCTGTCCCACCACTGGTTTTGTAAGGAGGGCAGTTTGAAGCCGAAACCACTCCTGTCTCGTGTGTTGTGTTGTGAAGTCGTGCCTGGCTATCGCTACAATGTATTTCATATCGGTAGGACCACATTTGTAGTGTGTGTGGTGTATGAAATACAGCACAACACACGAGGCAGGTGTGGTTCCGGCGTTAATATGATACCCGCAAAAGTCAAAAATATGATTTTCGACATGACGCCCACCGGTCTGACGTTCAGTGCGTCCTGATGCACATCCAGCTAGAGCCTAAAAGAATTGACGAATTTGCTTTAAAAAAAGGGCCAACAATTATACATATATGGTTAAAATGATTTAAAAGTTTTGGTTAAACCTACCTATTCCTCCATACTCAATTTTTTAAAGTTTTGATGAAGAAAACTTTGTAGGCGCATCTATCATGGTATCGAAAACAGAAGTCTGGCTGTTTTTTTTCAGCCTTTGGCGAGGTGGGGGTTTGAAAATAGCGATTTCCGATTTGCTTGTCAGAAAGGTATTACCGCTTTAATAAATTTAACTTTAATAAATTTAAAAAATATATGCCATGATGCTCTGTTATTTTCCCTAAGTCCCAACATCATAATCTTGGCAACCCCTTAAATATAACTCAAGATATTAGTTGTTAAACGAACTTTAATCGATTTTGTTTTGGCTAGGGTCCTCTTGTGGCATTTCATGAAAGTGGCATTTCATGAAATGTCCAAGCCGTTTGTGAAGAGAGTAGGGCCAAAATTTCAGCTATTGTTTATTGTTTAAATTATCCAAGAAATTTGTAGGAGCCACTTTTGGGTCCTAAGAACTCAATAGGGCATACAGTGCCTCCAACCGAGTTTTAGGGCCTCTAAAAGAAATGTAGAGGCCTCCAACAGAGCTCTTGGGCCCTTCAGGCAAGATTAAGCGGCTGTCAACTGAGTGCTTGGACATCTAAAAGAGGTGTAGAGGTAGAGCTATAGGCTCTCCAACAGAGCCTCCAATAGAGTTGTAAAGGCCTATTATAGAGCTCTAGCGCCCTTCAGCTGCCAGCTGAACTCTAGGGTCTCTAACAGAGATGTAGACGTCTCCAACAGAGATCTTGAGCCTTCAAAAAAGATGTAGGGGCCGCCAACTGAGTTCTAGGGCCTCTAACAGAAATGAACAGAAATGTTAAGACCTCCAATAAAGCTATGGGGGCCCCGAACAGAGCTCTCGGATCCTTGAAGAGGGGTTTAGGGGCATACAAGAGAGCTGCAGAGGCTTCCCAAGATCGCTTGGGCGCCACGAAAGGTCCATATTTACTGTGGGAACCTTTAAAAGTCTTATTTTATGAGAAACGTTTCCCCTAACGAACAAAAAGGCAGAGGCCTTTATGTACTTTGTACTTTATAACTCGCAAACTAAGCCGAATTTGGGAAATTAGTAGATTAGATCTACTAAAACTAATAGTTTCAAAAACTTTATAAAAAAATTTAAGCAGGAAAAAATATAATAAAAACTAACCTAGTTAAAATCGGCTTAGTTTTCGAGCTATATAAATAATATGGAACAATTTTTCGGTATCTCGGAAACTATATTGATCTTAGAGAAAAAATTGTAAGGCCAAGCTTGTAGGCAATTAAACCATCTTTGGTTCATACATAAATTTTTTTCGATGCGGGCAATATTTTCAAGGTTATGTCGTTTTATTTTTGTTTTTTATTTTTATTCACATTCCCACATTTTTGTCATTCCCGAGAAAACATACGTGAATTACTTTTCAAATAAGAATTTTATAACACTAAATTTCCACCATTTTGATATATTCTTGAAGATGATTCGATAGTCAAAAGTTATATATATCACCATTTTTAAAATTTAGTTTTCTAAAATTCTTATTTAAAAAAAAAAGAAAATTCATGTAAGTTTTCTCGGGAATGACAAAAATTTGTAAATGTGAAAAAAAAAACAAAACGACATAACCTTGAAAATATTGCCCGCACCGAAAAAATGTATGAATAAACGAAAGATGCTTTAACTTCCTACATGCTTGGCTTTAATTTTTTTTTTCTAAAATCAATAGTTTCGGAGATAAAGATCAATTCGCGTTTTTCAAAATGGCGCCATGACGCTGACGTCCCAAAAACCCGGAAATAAGCTTTTCTTATAGCCCCCTTTTATGTATAAGCAAATATCAGCTTACCAATATTTCGTTCCACAAAAGAGTCCATCTTCACTGTACTATATCGGCTTAATTGATTTATCAGCCAAATTTCCAAAAGCTCTAGCTTTGGACTGGGATATCACATCATCTTCAAAAATATATCAAAGTTTGTTAAACTTTGTGCTCTACAATTTATATTGGAAGAACAATTTACATAAGTTTCTTAGGAAATGGAAAAAATACAAAAAAATAAAAAAAAAAATAAAACGACTTAACCTCAAAACTATCACAGACAAAAGTTTTGATGACAAATAAAAAATAATTTTATTTCCAACAAATTTAGTTATGACAACTTTCCACCTCAAACTGATAGTTTTGGAGATATAGATCAATTCGTGTTTTCTAAAATACCCCAGGGGTGTGGAAACCCGAAAAACAGGACTTAAGCTTTTCTAACAGCCCTCTTGCAGGTATACGAAATTCAGCCGTCCTATATTTCGTTCCATAAAGCGATTGTTCTTTGACTAATTTTCTTGACCTAATATCCATATCATCCCTGAACATGTCAAGGTTCTAAGTCTACTATTTATATGAAACGATTCGATTTATCTTATTACTTTAAATGAGTTAAAATTGTGTATATATATATTAGGGTGGTCCTTATATGTTCTATTATGCAAAAATTGAGTGCGACGCCCCCTAAATCATGTCTAAAAAATGATTAAAAAATCCCCTATTTTTTTCAGATTTTTATCTCTTACCCTTTCTGGCCCTATTTTGATAAGATTTGTTTTATTTTTGGATTTACACTATATAAACACTGTACCAGGTGTCATTTTTGAACCAAACAATGAAATAACTTCGAATTAGGCTCAAATGAAGCGTCTCTGAAAATTCTACAGCCGCGTGCATATTTGAAAAAAATTCGATCATTTGTTTAAACTTTATTGTTAATAAACAAAAAGGCAGATTTTTTGTTTCGTTCAATACGCGAAAAGTAAGCAACATTTTGACATAAATTATTTTTTTTTGATGATGTCTCCATCGTTTTCATTGACCTGATTTAAATGAGATTATTCCTTATAAAGGGTCCGCCATCTAACGTCTTTTTTTTCAACTAGTGCTTATTTCGTGAATGGTAACACTTAGCTCATGTCTTATTTGACGGATAATTAGTTTTATTCTTCCGCTAAACGAATATGGTTGTGTATACGCTTGAACAACGCTGGGAAATATTGCGACATTACTTTGCCGATTTTGCCAAAAAAATTATCTTTTCAGATGAAGCTCATTTTGATCTTGGCGGGTATGTAAACAAGCAAAATTGTCGCATTTGGGGCACAGAAAACCCGCACGCATACATTGAAAAGCCGATACACCCAAAACGAGTGACTGTTTGGTGCGGATTTTGGTCCAGAGGCATAATTGGGCCATTTTTCTTCAACTGAGCAAGGAGTGGCCGTTACAGTCAATGGCGATCGTTATCGGGCCATGTTGAACGAATTTTTGTTCCCAAAAATTGAAGAGGATGATATTGGCAACATTTGGTTTCAACAGGACGGCGCTACGTGACACGCAGCCGAAGCTACACTCGATGTTGATGATGCATTTTCATAAAAAAAAGAAGTTATTTGGCGGACCCTTTATATTCGACACTATCAACGTTTCGATGTGTTATGTTAATATGATAATAAGTCATTGTACTGAAAACGGCTATAGGGGCAGCGCGCCGCGCCGTAGTTTTGAAAATGTAATTTGCAATAGGTAATACCGTTATCTGCATTTTTTTTTCTTTTCTAACTTTTTCTACTTAAATAAAATTAAAAAATAACACAGTCAGTAAAATTTTATTTAGTCGGAGGAAAGGATATTATTTTCCCCAAAAAAATTCCAATAAAAAACAAATGACAAAAAATTAAAAAAAAAAAAATTGCTAATGAAATAGGGTCAGGAAGGGTTAGGAATAAAAATCTAAAAAAAATTAGGGACTTTTTTTTTCATGAATATTCTCAATCTCGGGGCGTCGTCAATTTTGTCCCCCTAACGATTCGAATGAAATTTCAGAGTCTATTTATATGAGTAGGAAAACAAATCGAAAATCCGCCTACAACCACACCCACTTTTCCCGCTTTTCGGTTTCTCGAAAACAGCTCTAACGATTTTGATAAGAATTTCACAGTCGTTCTTTTAAGCAAAATAAACATTTCAAAATTTTTTTTTATTAATATCCGCCACTACCACGCCCACTTTTCTCGTTCGTTTGGTTTTTTGGAAACGGCTCCTACGATTTGGATGAAATTTTCACAGACGAGAAAAGAATTTAAAAAATATTTTTAGTGATATCCGCCCACAACCACAAACACTTTTCACGCTTTTCTGTTTCTCGGAAGTGCTCCAACGATTTTAATGCAATTTTCAGAGTCTGTGTATATGAGCAAGAAAAGAAATCGAAGAATATTGTGCCACACCCAAGTTTAACACTTTATTGTTCCTCGGAAACTTTTCCAACAGTTTTGATCAAATGTTCACAATTTGTTGTTATGCGCAAACAAAATTTGAAAGCACTTGCACTTATATTCGCCCAATGCCACTCCCGATTCTCGATTTCCCGGAAACCCTAATAAAATGTTGAGGTTTTTTTGTTATAAGCAATCAAAACATTTTGAAATTTAAGACCACACATCCGTCGGTCTGTGCGTCGTCAGTGTATCCTGATGTACATTGGGTTAGAGCCTAGACGAGTGAAAGGAGTTCTTCAAATTTGGTGCGAAGAAATTCTCCAGAAGGAAATTCATTTTTTTGTTTTAGCTCACTAGAACGGGTAGCTCGAAAACGGCTATTATGATTTTGATTAAAGTTTTTACATGTAATCATTGCAACAGTTTTAATAACTCTGCATTACAGGTTTTGACAAACAAAAATCGAATAACGGAAATAATGTTTTGATGTTTTTTGAGCAAATTGCCTTTTTTGTTGTCATATTCGCAAATTCCTTGCTTTTGTTAGAGTTTAGCATTCCGGTATTTCTACGTTAGTAAGAAAATATTGCATTTTACATTTTTTAAAATATAAAAAATTGAATCAAAGAAAAAATACTTATTTTTTATAATGTTTGACTCTTTTGTCCACATATTTATGTATTTTGTATTATTTTATTTCATTTCGTTTTAAAGTTTTAAATATACATTTTATTTATTTACAGTTTTCGTACATATTTCTTATACCTTTTTTGGTCTTTGCCAAAACTTAAAAACTGCATTTAAGTGTCATCAATATACTTGCGTTGAAAATGCCTATGGGGCCTACATGCTCTGCATAAAAACTGAAATAAACGATTCAAGCTGCATTATTATTAATGGTAAAACTTAGAAATCTAATGATGGAATTCCATATATAAAAAACAAAAATAATTTTGTATCAAAGCTTCACTATATAAGAAATGCGACTCAAGCTTCGATTTCATCGCGTTTCAAATCGCTGCTCAAATCATTTACTAGAGCTCCAACATAAAAATTTTGATTTATTTATGAAAATGAATGCAAATGATTTTTATGTTTGGGTCTTAACGCATAGGTTGGAAATAATAATAAATAATAAATAAATATATAAACTGAGCGAAGCTCAGTCGCCCAGGTACTGTTTATTTAAAACTACTGCTGTTACTGATGGTTGCAACCATGTCATTTTTTTAGTAAATCAAATTCTAAATACCTACTTTTTTGTGAATGCAAATAATAAATGATATTAAATCAAATTCATATTCTGCATTTAATTTGCAGAACCCTGGTGACTTTTTCATGGAACCTTTTAGTTCTGCGAAACACACTTTGGGAAATACTGTCAATCCACAGTTATTCAGTAAGAAGTTTAGGGGAAGTCAGTTTTGTTTATAAGCTTGAGGCATCTACTTAAAAAAAGATAAATCGTAATGTCAGGTTTGATTTACTACGTCGGCTTCGATTACACCCCCCCCCCTTAAAAAAAGTATACTCGCAGTATTTTTATCACAGGTGCTTTTTGTTATCTTTTTCCTTGAAAACATTCACATAATTATATTCGATTTATCTTGAATAAAAAATAACGACACGTTACTTAAATGCTTCAACATCTCTTTTCTCAATCGTTTGAATCTTGTCTATATTTTTTTTAGCGACAAACGTATTTCATCTCTAAGAACCTGAGGGAAACAGTTAATTTTGAATACAAATTTTTGTTATCTTTTTCTATCTTTGCGTAAGTATAGTATTTTAATATTTATTACTGGTGGCTTATCTGCGCTAAGGGAATTTATTATACACCCAACGAATTTAGCACATTTCTATGGTTATCAATTTAAGGGCAAGGGGGAGGTATTGTAGTAGCACTCAGATTTTTTTTTTTTATATAAATACGATGAAGATGATCCTTGAAGTGAATACAAATTTGCATTTGAATTCGTAATACGTAAGGAATTTCCTATTTGCATATTAATGGCAGTGTCCCTAAGGAATATAGGCTTCTGTCGCTACCACCCGGTATGTGACACAATGAATGCATAGAATTGTCCCACCATTGTTATTTTGCCATGAGTGGGGGAAAGAAGAAATAGACGCCATAAAACACAAACGAGCTATACACATATACGACAGTCACGTGGACGATAAAATCTATAAAAGAGATTCCACGCTCCTTGGTTGCTTATTCATGATGAAACCTCAAAAGCGCTCCACTGAAGTTCCACAATTGCCTTCAATTATATGTCATATAGCCGCACCGCCCCGGCTGGAACACTGGGCGCTTGGCTTGCTGATGATGATAGAGTACGAGATTTATGGGAATATATTCTATATACAGGGCGTTTTTTTCACTATTGTTGCTTGAAGAAAACAAATTTACTCATATAATACACGTATATTATTTTCATTTAGAAAGATACGTATGTACCAGCTTTCTATCGTTCTAGATAATATATCTACAACCTACCTTATGTCTATGCATGCAGACTCACGGAGAAAGATGTCTCTTTCAAAAGAAATGACGGTGGAAAAAGATTGTATAGATATAGTTATACTGCGCGATGCCTTAAAGAAGTACTTAAAATATTTTCTTTCCTTTCAAAGCAGAACATTTTATAGACTACGGTGAGACTGACTGAAATCTTATATGCATGAAGATGACCTTAAGAAATCTAGATCAGGGGAATAGGTCACAAATAATTCAGAGATAATACTAGAGAGGTGTGACACATACACAACTCGAGTTTTGGCTGTTACGACTTAGGAGAACTAGCAACTAGCATGCCCTTTTCGTGGAAACCTTTTAATGTATAGATATACCACAGGGGTAGTCTTAGGAGATTGATATTATAATACACTTTCGGCGACATCGCTGTTATTTACAAAATAATGTTATTCGTGTGTTCAAATAAAAGTAAAGAAAAAAAAAAAACTTTTAGGAGCTTTTAAGTAGTTTTCGAGAGCAAAACTAGCTAGACAGAAAGAGAGTCATAATGTTAGCTCGGGGAAGGGTTAGACATTTACATGAAACTTAACCTTGAACTGAACATACATAAATATCTAATGAAACCACTTTCAAAAGGACACGCACCTTAAGCATCAAATATATCGTTTTGTTGACATAAAAGAAAAGCCATTTTAATATAAGTAGAAACACTTACATATGTATGATATGCATGTAGTACACATGATTAACTTGTTTTATTTAAAAAAGCTTATTAGAATGCTGATTTAAATTGTTTTTTGAATTAAATTGCTGAATGGGTGGGATACATGTAATTGTCCATGAAATCTTGAAATCTTAAATCTTAAATTATGTAGTTATATTTTGCATGCTATTTCCAAATGTCATTTTCCCTTGATTTTGGAGTGGAATATTAAAAATTTTCTTACGTGATTTGTTTAACATTGCCGACTAAAATTATTATATTTGCATGGGAATTTTGTTTTAACTACTTTTTTGTCAAATTTTCAAACATTTTTATAATAAGTATTTTACACTTCGTTTGACAGCACTGGCAAATTCTCTTTGTCTGTCTCTGTACTATGGCACTGAAATTTATATTTGCTGAAGCAGTAGTTTGTTTAGCTTGCGAGTTGACTTAATAATGAAGACTAAACAAGTGGGTCTCGAAATTTTGTCTGTCCATGCGCCTACTGCTTAAATGACATAAAAAATAAATAAACTGGGTGGCACAACGGCTCTTGAAGAACCAGGGCCTAGTGACTAACAACTCGCAACCATTCCTGTGTGCGCCTGTCGACAGGAATCGAAGGGACCTACAATTTTATGCCGAATCCGAACGGCTAGACGAGAAGCACTTATTCGTGACAAGTGATACTCTTGGAGGATTTGTCAATTCCTCGCAAGATGTAGTAGCCCTGAAAAAAAACTTTTTAGTTTTTAGGTGCACGAGGCTGGGAAGCGAACCCAGAACCTCTAGCGTGACAGTCGAACGCACTAACCATTACGCTACGGGCTACTACGCCATAGATCTAGCGCTTTGGTAAATTTACAAATTCACCTTTTGATTTAAGTTCATAAAAGACGGATGTATAGAATAATTCAGGAAAACACCGTTAGGTTATTTTTTACCACTTTTCTAATTACTTCATTAAAAACACTGTTTTTTTGCGCCACTTGAATAGAAACAGTGTGCGTTTTGTCTCTATAGATTACGGTACGAAGAATAAATATTGTTCTAATAATAGAAGTGTACATTAAAAATAATAACTGATTTATTAAAGAAAAGATGGGCCGCGGAAAACCATTACACCCTGCAGAAAAAGCCAAAATAGAAGTACACGCTGAAAACAAGCTGCCCCTACGCACAATTGCCAACAAAATTGCATAGCCGAACCTTAGAAATAAAGAAAACTATGGAAAAATGTGTAAGGTGGGCAATCAAGAGCTACAAAAGAAGCAGACCGAAGAAAGACAGAATTAGATTGGCTTCAAATTCAAGCGACTCTGCTCCTAAAATCAAAGCGAAGAGTGGTATTACAGTGAGTCTTAGCACTATTAGACGTGTAATTCACACAATATTTAAATCGCATAAAATTGAAGAAAAAACCACCGTTAAATCCAATACGAGGACACAATATAATAGATTTTTGCAGGAAGAATATGACGTGGCAAAAAGAGTGGACAAAATTGGTATTTTCTGACGAAAAAAATTCAATTAAGATGGCCCGGAGGGATATAATTACTATTTTCATATTATAAGGAAGGATCACAGGTTTCTGGAGCGCCACCATAGCCGAGAAGGCGTTGTAATGGCGTGTTGTGCGATTTTCTGGTTTTGAACAATTGATCTAGACTTTTCCACATTGAAAATGACGGCAAACTCCTACAAGGATATATTACAAGAAGATTTCCCTAAATTAACCGATGTCTTTGGACCAATACCATGGACATTCCAATAAGAAAAGGTGCCAATCCTCAACGTAAAGACAATTAACAGTTGGATATCCGAGAAAAATGTAACCTTACTTCAATGGCCACCGTATTATCCGGACCTAAATATCATTTAAAACGTATGGGGATGGATGGTTCGTAAAGTTTACTATTCTGACCGACAATATGAGGACAAAAAATCACTTACTGCTGCAATCAAAGAAGCACGAAGTGCAATTTCTTTAAATTATAAAAAATAACTGCATGATTCAGTCTCCAACTGGGTTTTTCAAGTTATTTCAAATGGAGGTGCTAGTTAAAATATGATTACAAATAGAAAACTACCCACTTTAACTGCACTTTTTCAATTTGTTCCCTTATTTAAGAGAATGTTTCTATTCAAGTAGCGAAAAATAACAGTGTTTTTAATGAAGTAATTAGAAAAGTCATACAAAATATCGTAATGGTATTTTCTTGAATTATTCTGTTCCTGCAGTTGTATTCGCAATAGATCCCTCTTTTAGGAACAGAAACCAAACGGTGAATTTATAAATTTGCCAAAGCGCTACACGCTCAGATGGTATACAAAAAGTTTGTTTCTATTCAAGTGGAGTGGAGAAAATCTGAGTATGAGGGTTGAAAGGGGCATATTTTGTTTTTTTCTTAGCCTTTGGCGAGGGATATTTTTCAAATTTCTTATCAGGGGTATTATCACTTCGATTTTTTTTTTTTAAATAAATTATGATGGTATGTCATTTTCCCCTTAGTCCAAAGACCTTAATAAAACTCAAGAAGGTCTTTAAGGGAACCTAATCCGATTTTTCCTGGAGGTTTATAAAACGCAAAAATCGACAAAACAAAGTCTACAAAAAAGATGAATTCTATATTATTTGAATCACCATACCCCTGAAAAGAAATTTACAAAATCTGTATTTTCGACACCCCGCCCCCGCCAAAGGCTAAGAAAAAAAAAAAACCTGCCGCAGAGTTTTGATTTCGATATCATTAAATTTGCCCCTTAAAACCCTCATACAGATTTTGGTTTTATAGCTACTCCCAAAATTAGCTATCAGCTCTTGTACTTATACACCTGGGGCCTATTTCAGCGCTACTACATCAGTTACATCAACTACATCATACAACTACTTTCTACAACTACACCAGCAACATTTTTCTGTTTCACATATCCCACTGGAAGTGTTGTATGATGTAGCTGGATGATGTAGACCTAGACCCCGACTACACCATTATTTTTTTCGGTTGTTTTATCTTTCGTCTTTAATGGTGGATTTACATGTATCTGCATTTGGTTTCTGCACAAAAAAAGGGATGCCAAATACAAAATGTATATTTGTTAGATAGAGAGAAAAGATCAAAATGCAGAAGAACTTTGTTTCTGCATGATAGGAAAGTGCCAAAATGCTGAAATGAAGAAGAACATGTTCATGTTCTTAATGGTTCCCTTTCACTCGCTCGGATTTTTTGTATGCATCTGTCCTGCTCTACTTTCTGCATTATACAGACGCAAATACATGTAAATCCACCATAAGTTAGCAAGATACGATTTGGATACAAATGATTGAATTGGGTAATAGTTTTTCGTAATTGAGTATAATTTATATACGAGTATATTTGACCCTGTTTAGATTGGGAATATTGAGTACGGACTGGTGAGTACCACCGTGTTTACATTATAAACTATGAGGTGCCTCAAAATGCATTGAAACAACAACAACTTCCATATTGAAAGAACAACAAAGTAGACTCGTGAGTCCGGTGTTTATATTTTCTACATGCCTCACGAGACCACTTACTCCGCACGTCTATTTCCTACAAACTGGCGTAAGTCCGTGCACAAACTTCCCAATCTAAACAGGGTCTTTGAGAATGAAGTGATTAAAAAACTTTTTGTTTTATCACAAAATAACCCCAAAATCCATGAACGTCAAAATAACAACTTAACTCAGCTTGTTGACGAGCCTACTCGGATTCCTGACGTTGCAGGTCAATCCGCTAACACTCTAGACTTGTTCCTTACCTCTGACCCTGATAAATACACTATTAGTATATTATCGCCTCTAGGCACATCAGACCATTGTGTCATATCTGCAAATTTCTCATGCCAACAAAATCCAGTTAGAGAAAAAACTCCCAAGAGAACCGTTTGGCAATATGAGAAAGCCAACTGGGACGGTCTCAATGATTTTTTCAGGGGCTTTAACTGGTCACTATGCTTCCTCGATAGTAACGTAGATGCCAGTACAGATATGATCACAAATTTAATTCATTGTGGAATGAGAAATTTTATCCCGAATAGGGTAAAATCTATCAAACCCAAAGAAAACTCATGGTTTGATTCGAGCTGTAAAGAGGTTATCAGGATCAGAGAAGTAAGCTTCCGTTGTTATAAGGCCAACCCTACTGAGGAAAACCGGAAAAAGTTTCAACAAGCTAGAAAGACCTGTAACGTTCATATTCGACGAACCAAATTTTTACATGATCAAAAGTTACGGCAAAAAATACTACAATGTCCCAAAGGTAGTAAAAATTTTTGGTCATTTGTAAAAAACATACGAAACACCACCTCGTCCTCGGTTCCAACGCTCGTCTTCAATGATACTCCTTTTGTCAGCTCGCAAGATAAAGCCAATTTGCTTGCAGCACAGTTTGCTGTTAATTCGACGCTGCCAGAAAGTGTTATGACTCCTCCTGTACTTGAGAGCGTAAATGATTTTATGGGACAAATCTTCTTTCGCACTCGTGCAGTTTCTAGAGTTCTAAAAGATCTCGACGTTCACAGATCCGCTGGCCCGGATAGTATCCCTCCCATTGTTCTGAAGAGGTGTTCTTCAGCGCTGGCAAAACCACTGCGTAAGCTTTTCCATCTGTCCTACTCTACTGGTCTCTTTCCGAGTGGATGGAAAACAGCATTTGTCCAGCCTGTCCCTAAAAAAGGCGTGTCTTCTTCCAACTATCGACCAATTGCGCTTACGTCCCTTCTTTCCAAGGTCATGGAAACGCTGATTAATTTTCAGCTAAAGAAATATCTCGAAGAACGAAAGCTTCTTAATGACCGGCAGTACGGCTTTCGTAGCAATAGGTCAACTGGTGATCTGATGGTATATCTCACCGAACAGTGGCACAAATCTTTACATCGTTTTGGAGAAAGTAAGATTATTGCGCTTGATATTTCCAAAGCATTTGATAGAGTTTGGCATCAAGCTCTCTTATCGAAAATGCGTGCATTTGGTATCGATGAATCTCTTCTCCGTTGGATTAGAAATTACCTTTCGGACCGCTCAATACAAGATGTATTGGACGGTTTCAAATCTGAAATCCACAAAATAAATGCTGGTGTGCCCCAGGGCTCCGTTTTGTCTCCGACCCTCTTCCTAATATTCATAAACGATCTCTTATCTGAAACTTCTAATCCATTAAACTGTTTTGCTGACGACAGTACCCTCAGCTTTTCATATTCGTTTCTTGATTCACATCCATGTCCTTCGGATGTGGAACTTGAACGGCAGCGTATGATAAGCTCATTAAATTCTGATCTTGACAGTATTGTCCACTGGGGAATAAGAAACCGTGTAGAATTTAATGCTTCTAAAACTCAATGCTGTCTCCTGTCGTTAAAGGGGAACCCACCCCCAATGCTGCTATCCATGAGCGGCACTTGCATAGAGGAAACTGAACAGCTTTCAGTCCTCGGTATGAGTGTCACAGACCACCTTTTGTGGAACGACCACATATTTGACATCGCCAAAAATGCTGCTAGGTGTTTAGGTTTTCTCCGTCGATGCAAGAAATTTTTCTCCCCCTCCGATCTGGAGGTGATCTACAAAGCCTTTATTCGTCCAAAACTTGAGAACAACTCCCATATTTGGGCAGGTGCTCCAATAACCCACTTGAGTCTGTTGGATAGAATTGAAAAGAGAGCTCTTAAAATGATAGGTGAAAGAACTATAACGGAAACGTTTACATCTCTGGAGCACCGTCGAAATGTTTCATGCCTTTCGTTATTTTACCGTTATTTTAACAAACATTGCTCTAGTGAAATAGCCAGTTGCATTCCTCCCCTTAAACAATTCAACCCTAATACTCGCGCTTCTAGGAATGCCCATCAGTTTACCTTTGAGCCCAACTTCGGACGTACAGTTTAGTACAGAGATTCTTTCTTTAGTCGCACTACATGAATGTGGAATGCTCTACCCAGCTCTATCTTCCCCTCCCATTGTGATCTACAGACATTCAAAACCAATGTACATCGGTTTCTGCTTTCAAATCCCCTCCAACCTACCTAATCGCTCGTGCTGTGTTTATCACTTTAAGGGTATTCATAACCCCTTTAGCGCGCGCCAAATAAAAAAAAAAAAAAAAAAAATTAATAATTCAAAATAAAGGCTTAACTACATAGGCCTACTTTTGTACAAAAGAACAAAAGTGAGAAATAATTATCTATTCTGAAGATACGTGAGGTGTAGCTCCGCTGAAGTTGAGTGCGGTCTTGCCTTAAGAGTTCAAAGAAGGCAAAATATATATTAAGAACGTCTGAAGAGAAATGTCATCAACAGCTGACTTCAAATTTACATTTTACCTTGAATTGTTTGAGATAACATATCTCAGTGCAAAGTGAACGAGGCCATTTATATTGTTTTTTTTTTTAGAAGTGAGATATTTGAACTTTGAAGAGACACAAATAAAAAAAAAGCAAATCAAAAATGGATTTCGATATAAATATTTTCGACGAAGATTTTGAATTCAACATAAGAATTGAAAGAAGACCGAAAGATAAATCATACATTTTTTTAATTTCTTATGTTTAAATACAAAAAAAAAAAATACTTACATTCGTATATTTTCTTTTAAATGCAGCAATTTTATTCTGTTACAGCAATCACAGCAAATATTTTTATTGTGAAAATGTAACAAAAAATTACAGTAAGTTGTACTACAACAATGTAGTATCAAAAGCTGTGAAACAGAATCATACATTTTTCCAATATTTCCAGTCGATTCTCCAATGCTACATTGATGTACTACACCTGAAAAACCAATGTATGTTTGAAACAGAAATGATGTAATACAACTGTTATACTACTACATTGTAGCTGATGTAGTAGCGGAGAAATAGGCCCCAGGCTTGGCCCAAAACAATCCGAATAACAGAAATAAGGGTTTGAGCTCTTATGAGTAAATTGTTTTATTTTTGGTATTTTCCTGAACACTTGATTGGCTTGGTTGATTTATTTTGTCATAATTTTGCATTGAAGTATACTTCTGAGTTATTCAACAAATATTGCGTTGAAAATTTGTTTGTTTTTACGAACAATAAAATCTTTTTTTTTAATTTGTGTGACTTTTTTCATATTCTCTTGCTTTTTCTTTATTTCAAAATTGTTTTAAATTGTTAAATCTTATCTTGTTCAAATATTCTCGAACAATTACTATATGCTGCCAACGTCTAGTTGCATTCTGGTTCTTAAAAAGAAAGTGCGTGCGATTCAGTCGTGCATTTTATTTGTTTATGTTATCTGTTTTCCAAGATGGCAGTCGAATAGGAGGAAGTTTTAAACCCAACAAATCTATGATTCAGTAGCACAGATTTTGTATCCTCGAACTAGTCAATGGAATAGAAAAAATTACAAATTTAATTTCTTCTTAAATTGTAAAGATTAATGTTTTGTATTTTTAAATGTATTTTAAATGTAAAAGGTACCTACTTCATTGCCATTTGTAATTTTTGTACGAGTACTTATTTATTATTTATTATTTATCTGCTATCAAAAATTCACGTCACTTTCCTTAAAGTTAATGAACTGTATAGGTAAGCCATAAATTCACGACAAAACACACAAAGTAGCTACATGAAGTTTGCTCGACAAAATATAAAAACAATGGATTTGAACAAAAAGCATTTTTGCAAAAGAGCCAACGTAATTACACTTTAATGCTTTACTTTATGAATAAATTAAACATAAAAACAACTTTTCTCTACGCTACATCCAAATATTAACGGAATTATGGGAACATTTTTTTTTTTTTTTTTTTTGTCAATCCATATGATAAACCTCTCAAATGAAGAATTTTAAAGCAAAAACCAACATTTTATCGCCAGTGGTTTGTAGTATTTAACTTTGCAGTAAGGTATACAATATAGCAAAAAAAAAAAAAGAAAAATGGAAAATTTTTAACCAAGCTTTACGGCTTCGAATTAAATTTGGATCTATCTGTAACCGGAAAATGTTTTACGACTTTAATCCATCAAAGCTAGGTATTAATCTGCTTGCTGTTGAAAGCTCAAATTGAATTTCAAAAGAACAAAGTGAATTTATAATCCCTTCTTGTCGTTGTGGGAGAATTTCTGGCTGATGTATACATATACCCAACAATGGTCGCAAAAGAGTATAGGTATATTATGTATACTATAACGGTGATGAAAACCCTTGGATTTCATTGATACGTATTTGAATTTGGCTTTCAATCCATAACTATGTATGTGTGTATGTAGGCTGTTCTTTGAAAGGAATTCCAACTCAAGCCAACTCAGCCTATATACGAACTTGATTAAGGCGGACATAGAATTGATGGCTGTCTGATGGACGTGATACACAATCGCCTTTCCCTTTCATTAACTTCGGGTCTACCAAAGAAGCTTTATGCGGATAGCTCTCATATATATCTTGACCGAATACAGATCCTTACCAATTCATCATAGTTATTAGATATTTCCAAAGAGTGAAAAAAGAAAATTATTGGTAGCGTTATACGCCGGGAAAATATATTCTTATACATATGCATAGGTACAGAAATATAATATGTAAGTGACAAATGAAAAATTACACAAATTGATTATGGGCTTGGTTTTCGTACCTTCGCAATTTTTTGTTGTCTGGCAATAAAATAAGATGAATGAGTTTTCTTATAAGCTCATAAATCATAATATAGAAATGAATTTTTTAGAAGAGTAAATATGTCAATGCATTTGAATTAAGGGAGGTATAATTGGAAAACTCGTCATTTTTGATGTTTTTTTTTTGTATTATTAAACAAATATTTAATTGAATGCATTTTTTTGTAGCATTTTGAGGCTAAACATTTTTCACTTCATTTTATTTTAATACAATCAAGCAGTGAGCGGAAATGAATGCAAATATGAAATCGTGTTTTAAATTTTTGTTTCTGGTCTTTCGATAAAAAAAACACTAACAAAAATGTAAATAAGTTTTTCGTTATGAATTTTAAACGTTTTGTTGTTTTTTAATTGCAATTTAAAAATATTTTGGGGAATTATCCCTGCATGTGGGCATTTTCTTAGAAAAATCGTTTTTTAAGAGATTTACCCTCCACTTATGGGCTATGACTTGTTTGTTTACCAAAAACAAAACCAATTTGTCAGTACTTATTTCTTAATGACATTTTAGCAAGTTCATGGAATCCATCCAGGTGTATACTATATGTACAGTCATTTTAATGAATCGTGGTTCACTTTAGCGTATACGTGCTTTTAATGTTTCCACTTTATTATTTTTTTTAATGAAAACGTATTTATGCTGTCGATCGTGAAATAAATTTCACTGGAAATGTTTTCCTTCTTAGATACTTTTCAAATGTTTCTTGTAAGCCTATTTATGGGAGGGACAGTTTTCTAAGACAAACTGTATACAAAATAATTAAAAATAAAGCCTTTCTCAACGCAAATATTTTTAAAATTTAGAAAATAAGTAACAAAATATTAAGTCTTTCAAAATCAAAAGATTTTGTCAGTTTTAAGTCAAACGCAGAACTAGGATGTTTAGTTTTTGAGAAGATTAAAAATTATGAAAACTACATAAACGAAGCAACAGAAGCTTACAGAATTGAAAATAAAGAGGATTTGTATCCAAACTTGAAGGTGTATGGATTTTTATGTTGCAATTAATCTTGCTTAAATTTATGAACGCAGAAACTCACGCCAATTACGATATTAATATTATTTAGGAAACCACAAGCCCAACATACGACCAAATACGATTTAATAATACGGAATTCGTAATTGCGGAGACTCCCGCCTGGAAAAATGCCAAGTTTCTGTCTAGTTTGGCAAGGCCCTAGTAAGTTTTATAAGGGGATCATAATGGACCAACAGGCCACCGTATTACGCAACAGCTTAGGCTGTGCACACCCCTTCTAACCTAACCTAACCTAAGTTTTCAGTAGGGAAAATCTAGACACGGAAAACATGTCAGATACTTGGCAACCCCTTGCTGGATTTCAGAACCAGCAATTTAGACGAAGGAAACTTTTCAAACACTGGTTGGGCCCTCCCTAGTAAAAACTTGTTGGACATGTTTCGGTTTCCCATCAGGAATTTCTCTTGTATACCAAAAACAAAAAAAAAAATTATTAGCATCATCCAAATTCGGTTTCATACGACAAATTTTTCTATCACACTTTTTACTATGAGTGTGCGACATCTGTCTATCAGAACAGATACGTACAGATTTGTGAGAAACGTGACAAGTTAGAACAGAAAACCTGTTCTAAGTTGTTCTACACCTAAAACGCAAGTACATACAATCCTGTTCTATTCTGTATGTATTTGTTATGCAATATGGTATGCAACATTAAAGTATGAAACGTTCGCTATTTAGTTTTTCCGTAGCGAGTTAGTCCAGCAGGGAGCGCATTGGACTGACAAGCAGAAGATCGCGGGATCAAGTCCCACATAAGCCAAATTTTTTTTTGCCTGATGAGGAAAAAGAGTTCATAATTGCTAAGGCCCGTATTGCAGCCTTTGCTAACCCTGGCTAGCCCCTTGCCAAAACGTATGTAAGATTATCTAGTGCCTTGTCGAAAACTAGATTGTTTTTCTGCCATCTGCGCCTGTCTCAATGATTCAATGTTCAAAGTGCTCATATACAGTGTGTCCAGTAAATACTGGATAACCTTGCAACCTGTCCTTTACACCTTTCAGAAAAAAATATTACACAAATATTTTCATTGTAAATTTTAGGTTATGATTTTTTCAAAAAAAAAAAAAAAAAAAGTAAGTATTCCCACAAATACATCAACCCCACGACCACGGTTGAATGATTATTATTGTTTTTTTATTTTTATAATATTCTTGAATAATTTTACTAATTAATGGTACACAAAATTTAACACTTGCTGTTGCAGTTTTCTTATAATATAATAGTTTTTTTTTTATTAATGAAAACCCCCACGCGTACATAGATCAGACTTATAAATAGCATTACTTTGTTCAAAATCAAAACCACATAGAAATCTAGTATGTATAATTCTGAACACGTTATGATTTTAAGCTCACTTCCCATTTTCATGCAATTTTAAAATATTTGTATTTAATACGAAAAATATACATTTGTACAAAATTTATTTAAACAAAATATTATATTTTCTTTGATTTTATTTGTTCGTAAAAAAATTATACATATAAATTTTATACGCAGTATTTGTGTACTAGCTCAGAAGTACCTAATTGCAATATTATAACAAAGTCAATGACGAAATATTGGAATACATATGTCTGAAAAAAAAATGTAAAAAAAAATTTCATTTTGGCATTAACTTATCCAGTTTATTATCGAAATTGTTCTAAACATTACATAATATCAAGTTTAATAAAAATCGTAAGAGCAGTTTTTGAAAAATTTTGATAAAACCGAAGTCATTGCAGGGCAGATACCCTTTCTATAGCTAAGCTGAAACAAAAATTTGAATTTTTCGTCTATAGTCTAAGAAATATAGGATCTGACCAGGAACATATTAATTCATGAAATTTTATTTCTGGTATCGATGCAGAATTGTGCCCCATTATACAGGGTGATTGGTATAAGGTGCACCAAAAAGCTGTAACGATTAGGTTGGGTTAAGAAAAGAAAATAATCTTATGGGAGGGAGGTCTATTTCCCTCCGTTTAGGCGGGAGTGGCAATTTAATAAAATTGACTTAAAACAGAAAAAAAATTATTTTAAAACAACGATCAGACTGGCAATGCCCTCTACCACACCTTTTTGGAAAGCCAGAATTCACTTCATTAATTTTCATTTTAAATTAAGTTGCGATTATGAATAGTTTTTAAAAAATTAATTTTCAAACTCAAAATTTTGAAAAAAAAAAAAATTTAAAACTAATTTTTTTCAAAATTTTATGTTATTAAGTACTGTTTTTGTATTCAAAATTCATTGCTCTGATAAATTTCTAGTCAAACACTAAAAACGGGATCGATATAGGACTTTTAGTTTTCAAGATATTACAAAATTAATTATTCGATTTTCTCATAAAAGTAAGAAGAATCCGGCTAAATAAATCATTTCAGTAACCATTTGATTATCACCAACCTCGTTTTTTCTTGTTTTGACTAAGTTGTTGGTTTCTTTATTTTTTAATATCTTGAAAAGTTAAAGTCCTAGATCTATCTGGTTTTTAGTGTTTGACTAAAAATTGATAAGAGCATTGAATGTGGACACCAAAAATAGTACTTAATTACATACAATTTTGAAAAAAATAGTTTTTTTTTTTCAATATTTCGAGTTTGAAAATTAAGTTTTTAAAAACTATTCACAAACGCACATAATGACGCACAAACATCGCGTCCTCAGAAAACACCCTTTCTCAAAAGATATTTTTGGTGACTCTTTTGATTCTTGGTAAAACATGCCAAATGAAACATTTGTACCAAATTTAATTAAAATCATATTATTTTAAAATGGTTTTGGGTAATATTTTTCTTGTTGTACTTGAAAAAGAGTCATCATTCCATTAAAAGGCCTTTATAGCCCAGTCAACGAAGACTCAAAATGATAAAATAAATGCAAAAAACAGTGATCTCTGGATTATTTTTTTATTCGGCAAAGTCCCCAGCCCAGGGCCACGAGCTAAACTCAGGAAGGTTAAAGGTACCACTTTTTAGATTTTCGTAAATATTTTCACAACCTAGCATGTAAGCTGAAAAGTCCATACTACAAAATTAGAGAAAAATAAATTGTCTATAAAAAAACTTATCTTCATATTTTTACTAGGGTCATAAATGAGGGAGATGCGGGGGCTTGAAAAGTCAACAAATCTGAATAAAGCTGTTATTGTCTTAGATATTGAATGTTTTCTGACCAATGTACTCGGAAAACATAAAAATGGTAAATACATATTCATTCACTGTTATTTCATCATGTCATGAGGCTGAGCGAGAAGCTTTAATTTCCTTTGTTTTCTATATATCCGAAACTATACGAGAAAGTTGATGAATACTAAATTAGTCAAAATTTAATTAGCAAGAGTTGTTTTCATATGACGCCAAAAACTGATTTTTTTTTGTTTTAAAACAAATTGTACAGTCACAATTTAACTTTCCACAGGATACATTTTCTTTTAGTTTTGGTCTCTTTAAAATCAGCGTTAAAAAGCACCCTTAACAAATGTGTCCTATGATTAGTTTGTATTATAATACATTTTTCAGCTTGATAAACATCCGGCTCTCCCACCTTTCTGCGTCGATACAAAAATCCAATGGGCTATTTTAGAGAAATTCAGCGTCGATACCAGAAATAAAATTTCATGAATCCATACTCACCCAATCCCACTCACCCATATTAATATGGAATTATTTTCTTATAAAATGTTATCCCCGGGACTGGCCATCACAATTTTGAATTAAAAAAAAAAAAAAAAAAAGCGTTTCTTCATGTAAAAAAAAGTGACAAATCTACATGTTGTTTTGGGTCTCATCCATATTATATTTCCTTACAAAATATAACGGTTATAACCCATACTATAACAAACAAGTTTTACTAGTAAAATAATCAAAAATAAACTTAAAATCGTAAGATTTCGAATAAGTGTCCATTATAAAAAGTAAATAAGCGCTACATGACCCATTTACCGTGTTTTATAAAACCATCTCTCATTATTTCTCACTTTACATCGATTTCTAATCACCAAACACTAGTTATTCGATAATGTTGCTACTTGCCACAATCATTCGCAGTTATGGATATAATTTGTTGAGAACTTAATTTCATATTTGATGCCTACTTAGAATATTCAACTAAATAGTAACAGAGTTTCAAAAAACAAAATTCCCGAAGACAAAGTTTCGAAAAAAATATATACAACGGAATATCTACAGTTAGAGGAAATATTATATGTAAGAGTTCCCGCACAGAAAAACAATCTAGTTTTCGACCAGGCCTTAGAGGATTTTACATAGATTCTGGCAAGGGGCTAGTAAGGGTTAGCAAAGGCTAGTACAAGGGCCTTGGCAATCGCCTCGTCAGGCAAACGAAAAAAAAAGTTGGCTTATGTGAGACTTGATGCCGCGATCTTCTGCTTGTCAGTCCAATGCGCTACCCACTGGGATAACTCGCTTTACAAAAATTCAATGGCGAAATACATACATACACAACATCACAGAACTTTATGTGCTTGCTTTCTAGGTAGAACAAGTTAGAACAGGTTTACTGTTCTAACTTGTCTGACGTATCTTACAAATTTGTGCTTATCTGTTCTCTGATATACAGATGTCTCACACCCATAGTAAAAAGTGTGATAAGAAAAAGAAGACAAAGGAAAGAGAGAAAATATTGTCGTATGAAGCTGAATTTGCATGATGCTTGTAAATATTTTGTTTTTGGTGTACAATAAGAGACATTCCTGATGGGGAACCGAAACACCCAGTATTTGAAAAGTTTCCCTCGTCTTAATTTTTGGTACTAAAATCCAGGATTTCCAAGTATCTGACAAGTTTTCCTCGTCTAGATTTTCTCTACTGAAACCTTTACACGGACCTTGCCCACAAGAAGCTGAAACTTGAAATTTTTCCAGCTGAGTTCAGAACAACTTAAATTCTTCGCAAACTCTCATACTAATCAATAGTTAAGACCTTCTTTTCCTTATGTTATTGAGACTAGTAAATACCGATGGCGGCGCTAGTGTCCATAGCCGCTACCACGGACATTGGCCATAGATAAATCATTATAAAGATGAGAATCCTCGGTTTATCCATGGTAGCGGCCATTTTGTGTAGTTCATGAAATGTTCACCAGTGTCGCATGCTAACTTGCTGGTGCTAATACTGTAAAACTCCGAATTTAAAGCGGTAAAATTAAGAATTTTTCAAAAACGACGGCGCGATGGCGGTAAAAGTCCTAAATGTTTTGTTTTCATAATAATTTGTTCCTGACTTTTTTTCACTGATTTCTTGGACGATAGTACTTTTAATATATTGCTACTCCAAAATCCAAAAGAAAATATCAAATCCACCACACTTGCAACAACTTTTTTTTTAAACTTAGTATTCTGGATCTAAGCTTGTGCACAGTAAATATGTATGTATGTAGGTATGTTATTTTAATTGATATCAGTTTTTTTCTCAATCGTCCCTTCTAAGTTTGTAAACATGAAAAAACACCTTGCTATTGAAAATAAACAATTTGCCATAGACAGTCGCGGGGATAACATTTAAGGAAAATAATTTCATATTTTATATCTATAGTCAAATCCCTTTCAATCCATATATAATTTTTAGAATCAATGCTGTTTTTTTTGTGGGCATTCTCCTTTGAGCAAATCCGTGCAGTAATTTATGCTCTAGCTCGATGTTGTACATAAGGACGCACAGACAAAAAGACCGACCGACGGACGTCTTGTCGAAAAACACTTTTTTGGTCTTCTTCGTCATCGTAATGTTTGTTTTCACTAAAACCTCAAAATTTTCTGTTGAAATAAAACCAATACTTGCCCTAAAGAGGAAGTTCAATTGATGGTTCACTATGGCGTATACGTACTTTTTATTTAAATGTTCCTTTATAAATTCGTGAAGTTAAACTACGTTTTATCTTCCGTGCAAGCCCATATCTTACTTTTCTCAAGTTCGTTTAAGCCTTGAATTCAAGTTCCACCCACGGTTTTCGTAGCATGACGCTATTCTAAAAGATGTAATTTGAATAATCAAACATTTTAAACGAAACTGATTTTATAAGTTCAACTCATTTAAATAACACATTTTATTTTTATTATTTTCATAACTTTTAGAGGAGGGAAGAGTTAAAAGAAAATCAAATACTTCCAAAATATGTTCCACTGTATATGAAAGTGGTGTGTACCACCTAATGGGAAGTTATGGAGCTTAATATTACGATGGAAATGGATGGATTATAAGAAAGACGAAAAAATTGAGTCTGCCCAGTTGTGTTTGTTTGACTTTCGCGTCGGCTACAACCTAAACGGCTGAAACCATTTTCTTTAAACTTTTCAGACAATACTCCCAAAAAATTCTTTCTCGTTTTTTGGGCAAAAAGTAAGGGTAATTGCCAAATGCCGTACAATGTTTTTTTTAACAATTAAAGAATTTTGTTTCTGAAAAATGGTTTAAACGATTTGGAGCAAAACAATTCCACTTGTAAACATCCTTTACAATTTTAATAATATTGCAGAATATATAAAGTGGCTGGTGGTATCCGTCCAATAATATAAACCCATTCACTGAAACTGAATCAATTAACCTTTAAGTAAACTGTTGGCCCAGTAAGAAATACCACTATGCGCAGAAAATAGAACATGCTGCACTTCACCTTGAATTGACACTTGCATTATGCATTCTCTTTGAAATTTTGTGAAAGCTATAAAATACTTTCAAGACATCTTGTATTATTATTGATACCTTCAACAAGTTCTATACAAATACTTCACAAAAATCCTAACTTTCGAGATTCGTTTTAGGTCGCACAATTATTATTGTCAACCACCAATCAAATTGCTTCCATACTCTTGAAAGTGCAATCAAAACTGCATCAAGGAGTATGAACTTTATTGCTCTCTCAAGAGTTAACAATAACATTCAAAAGTTCGACATTATTCAATATGAGCAAGTTGCGAACATACGGAACATGGCCTTATAACGCCTGGCATGAAGCCACGACCGCTACCGTGATTTGCACTTATTTAACGCAACAATAAATCTAGTTAAAAGCTTGGCAATTAAAATCTTTTTGTAAAACATAACAATGTACACTACACCCACCCCCCACAAACAGATTTAGCATAAAAGCAAGAAAGAAAGAGAGAATGCAGAACATGGGACTAAATGAGTGGATGAGCAAGGAAAAGATAAATAAGTTAACTCAATGCCTGCTATTTGGAGCGAGCTTTAAAAAGCATTCTATCTACTTCTTCTCGTATCGTACCCACGTCCTACCTACCTTTGCATATCCTTTAAAATGCCACACACATAGAACAATGACTTGCATGAGTTATAACAGTGCATGCGGCTGGGGCACATGACTTGCACAAGCTATAACGGTGCATGATGGGGCACACAAGTAGTGTAGGTAGAATTATTATCTTTTGCAATGAGGCATGGGTGCCGTACAGAAAAAAAAAAATAAAAATAGGTCGACATTATTTGCTAAAGTATTAACCCTGAAATACAAAAATCAATTCCATTCGACCTTTGCGGAACGATTCCACTTCACTGCAAAAAAGGTTGTCTCATTGGAGTGGGTAGGTAAAAAGCACCAGTTGTTTTATAAGCGTTTTGAACGATAGATTGACTAACTTTTAGGGAGTTTGTTCGTGTGTGATAGATATTTGTATATGTAGGTTTAGATTTATTCACTTTTTAATAGCTGAAGCTGACTCAACACATTTATTTTTTATTTTTCTAATAAATATGTATGTATATGCGATGAGATCCTACCCTACTCATCACATATCCCTTACTTGCTATCAGGCTGTTTGCATATTTTATTTTCAAATTTTGGCAATGAATTTAAGATAGTTGAGTAAAGAGATTGTGGTAGTTTTTATTATTGTTTTTTATTTTTGTATTATTTATTCTCGAATAGGTAAGGTCTGTTAGTGAATTCGGAGACCCTTTTTAAAAGGATCTGGGAGTTTAGTCTTCCAGTAGATTTCTCTTATTCAAATGCTAAAAGCTTAAAGTGCTTAAAAGCAAATTAATGAAGTTTAATGCAAATTCTTTTAAGAGTTCAAGGAAAGCATTAAAATGTGAGTTTATCATTAAAAATTGAATATAAATGAAATAAGAAAGGTGCAGCAGATGGATTTCAAAATAAACAAAAGTTTACATACATTTGATGATGCGGGATGAATCAGTTGGACTGGAAGTTTTTTGTTTTAAATTCGAAACTAAATTTAAAAATTCATCATTAACTCATCGTTAGCTTAATAGCCTATTGTATCCATACATTTTATCAGCGAGTATGAAGGCTTTTTTAGGTTATATGAATAAACTTAGTAAGGGGAAGAGCTCATATTTGACGCCTAAATAAAGACTGTGATATGATAATGGGTGATACGAATAAAACAGAATAAGTATTTTGAGCTCAACTTTTCCAAAAAGGTACTCCCTTTAATATGATTAATTTTCATAAGCATTTGCTTATATTTATCTTGGAGCACCAATTCTGAGGACGTGCTCCGAGTTGTTCATACAACCCAAGACTGGTTGTAAATGGGAAAAGGTGAGATAACGGGTGATTTTTTTGAGGTTAGGATTTTCATGCATTAGTATTTGACAGATCACGCGGGATTTCAGACATGGTGTCAAAGAGAAAGATGCTCAGTATGCTTTGACATTTCATCATGAATAGACTTACTAACGAGCAACGCTTGCAAATCATTGAATTTTATTACCAAAATCAGTGTTCGGTTCGAAATGTGTTTCGCGCTTTACGTCCGATTTATGGTCTACATAATCGACCAAGTGAGCAAACAATTAATGCGATTGTGACCAAGTTTCGCACTCAGTTTACTTTATTGGACATTAAACCAACCACACGAATGCGTACAGTGCGTACAGAAGAGAATATTGCGTCTGTTTCTGAGAGTGTTGCTGAAGACCGTGAAATGTCGATTCGTCGCCGTTCGCAGCAATTGGGTTTGTGTTATTCGACCACATGGAAGATTTTACGCAAAGATCTTGGTGTAAAACCGTATAAAATACAGCTCGTGCAAGAACTGAAGCCGAACGATCTGCCACAACGTCGAATTTTCAGTGAATGGGCCCTAGAAAAGTTGGCAGAAAATCCGCTTTTTTATCGACAAATTTTGTTCAGCGATGAGGCTCATTTCTGGTTGAATGGCTACGTAAATAAACAAAATTGCCGCATTTGGAGTGAAGAGCAACCAGAAGCCGTTCAAGAACTGCCCATGCATCCCGAAAAATGCACTGTTTGGTGTGGTTTTTACGCTGGTGGAATCATTGGTGGACCGTATTTTTTCAAAGATGCTGTTGGACGCAACGTTACGGTGAATGGCGATCGCTATCGTTCAATGCTAACAAACTTTTTGTTGCCAAAAATGGAAGAACTGAACTTGGTTGACATGTGGTTTCAACAAGATGGCGCTACATGCCACACAGCTCGCGATTCTATGGCCATTTTGAGGGAAAACTTCGGAGAACAATTCATCTCAAGGAATGGACCGGTAAGTTGGCCACCAAGATCATGCGATTTGACGCCTTTAGACTATTTTTTGTGGGGCTACGTCAAGTCTAAAGTCTACACAAATAAGCCAGCAACTATTCCAGCTTTGGAAGACAACATTTCCGAAGAAATTCGGGCTATTCCGGCCGAAATGCTCGAAAAAGTTACCCAAAATTGGACTTTCCGAATGGACCACCTAAGACGCAGCCGCGGTCAACATTTAAATGAAATTATCTTCAAAAAGTAAATGTCATGAACCAATCTAACGTTTCAAATAAAGAATCGATGAGATTTTGCAAATTTTATGCGTTTTTTTTTTTTTTAAAAGTTCTCAAGCTCTTTAAAAATCACCCTTTATATTACTAAAACACTACTGAAACTTCGCTAAGGAGATGTTTCAACAAAAACCCCATCATCAAGGGGTATAGGAACTACAAACAAAAATTCGATGGAAGAGGTACTTTACTAACAATTTAAAAGATTGCATAGAATTTTCATTAACCTTAATAATGCAAATATAGCATTTACTTATTTATGCATGGATATCTCGAACTTGACGAGAGTTGAGTTTACAATTAAAAATTGGCAGCTTGTGGCTCAAACAAATGTTTGTATGAAAATTACAAGTTTTAACGTTAAGAGGTTCCTCGCTGCCATTTTCTTGTCTCTATAAGTTGTTTAGAACGAATTGGGAAACATTTTGGGAGTGCATAACTTGCTGATCGTAACTCACTTGTAATTTATAATACTACAAATAATCTGTGGCCCAGCTACAATAATAAAAAAACAGGCAAAATCATGAACCTTAAAAAAAGATCCCTGATTCTTCTGATAGGAATTATCACAGGACATAATCCCTAAGGGTATCATAAAAACATAATGGGACTTATTACTGTAGTCCTATGCAGAGGCTGCGGAGACGAAAAAACAGAGGAGGACACCCTTTACTACCTAGGTCACTGTCCGGCACTCTGCAACATAAGGAACACATTTTTGAGTAGCTATTCCTAGAACGATTTAGCAGAAATCTCGAAGTCAACAGACAATAACATCACCAATTTAAATGAACTTCATCAACACCTCCAAATGGCTCGATGCTCCATAGGATTTCATAGGTTATATTTTAAAGGGATGGTCCAATCCATAAGAGATCAACATTGATCTAAGTGGGACGGGAACAAGATCTACCGGCAGCCCATCCACCTACCTGACCCAACCTAACCTAAAGCTGATCGTTAAACACACAATAAATTAGTTGACATATTTAAATAGACAATTTAATTTTCTAAAAAGGATTCTTAAACTTTTTTAAGATAAAAATTACCATTTAGATGATAATCAGGATGAATTTTAAAAATTTTACTCAAAAAACGTCAAGTCACATAAAAAGCTTCAAAAACATTAGTCTGTTTATGATGTGAATAAAATCGTGCGTGAGGGGTGGTCTATTTCCCCTTGTTTAAATAGGTGTGGCAACTTTCTAGCCTTTTAAAAAGCTAAAAGTCTAAGCTCTTATTCAAATTTAAGATAAATTATATATGTACATATGTACTACATACATCGATCATTAAACGCATAATTTAAAAAAACAAAATTCAAGAAAAATATTAAAAATTCATTTTTTTCAAAACACTTTTAGTTTATACTTGCTCTATAGGAAAAGTATCTGCGTTGTTCATACAAGAATTGTCTATTACAGTTTTAATAAAACTGTGTACGGCAGGTTTTTGCCAAACAATTCGAAGAACGGATATAAAGTTTTGGGGTTTTGTGAGCAAATTGCCCTTTTTTGTTTGGATATTCCTGAATATATCGTCAGTGGCTTTGTTGATTTTGTCATAAATAAATTTAATAAAAAAAAAACAAAATGCATTTAAAATTTGAATTAATGCTTTTTACTTGCTCTAATCATAAATTTGAGGTTTTAATCATAACTAACATCACGATGATGGAGAAGTCCAAAAAAGTGATTTTCGTCAAGACGCACGTCAATCGGTCTGTTTGTCTGTGCGTCCTGATGTATGTACATTGAGCTAGAGCCTAAACGGTTGATTGGATTTGCTTCAAATTTGGTTTGAAGTAATTTTATGTGATTCCATAGAGGACAAATTCGATTTTTTGTTTTAGCTCATCTAGAACGAGTAGCTGCTGTTCAACGATTTCTTATCAAGTTTAGTCGATAACGGCTTTTGATTTAACTTTCAACATGTCATCTTTAGACCAGTTCTAATAATACTGCATACCACATTTTTTACCAATAAATATCTACGTATAATGGAAATAAAATTATGTCTTTTTTTTGGGCTCCTAACCTTGAGCAGCTCATCAATGGGATATTCGCAAAAAAAGTATGCCATCTAAAAGGTCAGTAAGTGGTCAAAAAATGGTCAACTAGTTTCAGAAATTGGTCAGCCATAGAAAATTTTCATCAAGGGTTACATTTTTTCAAGGTCACCAACTATTTTTGGCACCTCATTTATGGGATATTCGCAAAAAAAAGGATACCATTCGAAAGGCCATCGGCTCGTGATAAAAGGTCAGCTAGTTTCAGTAATTTGTCAGAAATAGGTTTTTTTTAATCAATTTTTAAAGTTTGTTTCAAGGTCACAGTATAAGACTTTTAGCACCTTATTTATGGGATATTCGCAACAAAATTATACCATTTGAAAGGCCACCGACTTCTAATAAAATGTCAGCTAGTTTCAGCAATTGGTCAGTTATAGGTTATAGTCAGTTATGAATTTTTGCAGTTTTTTGTTTTTCAAGGCCGTATAAGACTTTAAGCACCTCACTTGTGGGATATTCGCGAATAAAGTATACCAATTGAAAAGCCAATGATCTATAACTGACCAATTACTGAAACAAGCTGACCTTTTATCAGGAGTCGGTGGCCTTTCAAATGGTATAACTTTTTTGCGAATATCCCATAAATGAGGTGCTAAAAGCCTTATATAAATAAATTTTAAAAATTCAATTAAACAAAAACTATGGCTGACCAATAACTGAAATTAGCTGACCTTTTATGAGGTCTAGGTAACCTTTCAGATGGTGTATATTTTTTTCGAATATCCCATAAATGAGGTTTGACCTTGAAATTTTCTAAAAAAATTATTAAAAAAATCTATGACTGACCAATTGTTGAAAGTAGCCGACCTTTTTTGACCAATTACTGACCTTTTAGATGGCATACTTTTTTTGCGAATATCCCATATATGAGGTGCTAAAGGTTAGGAGCCCTTTTTTTTGTTGTTTAAATTGCCTTTTTTATACTTATTTGGAGGTATTTGGATTTCCTCATATCTCGTTATAAGCTTGGTTGATTTTATCATTATTTTGCGATTCTGGACTTTTAAGCTATTTAACAAATATTGGTTTTGAAATTTGTATAAATCGTTTTTTTTTTTTACGAAAAAATAAAATCAATGAAAATATTTTTTATTTTTAACTTTTTCCCAAATTTTCTTTTATTAAATAAAAACCAAATTCAAAATTACTATCTTAACGTGTTTTTATTATTTTTCCGTTAACGATATAAGAATATTAGTAAGCCATCACTATATCTACGCCGTCAATGTCTACCTGCATTCTTGTTGTTAGCTACGAGAGCAAGTTGGTGCGATACAGTCGTGCATAATTTTTTTCACGAACGTATAAAATCAAAGAAAAAACTTTTTTTATCTTTGCCTTTTTTCATATTTTCTTGTTTTCTTTCGTTAAATACAAAATAATAATTTGGCATCTAACGCTGTTTTTGGCTTCGATATAATCATATTATGGAACCGTTAATGAAAACCGTCAATTTCAGCTATATTCTATACAGTTGTAAGCTGCGAGAGCATTCCGCTGTTACAAAAATCATCCATAGTGCTTATCCATAAAGGAATTTTTATCATTTTCTTGTTGATAAAGGCACGTTTACTGATTTGTTAAGATTTCCTTACCTCACTGCTTTTGCAACCATCTAAAATGTAAATTTTCAAACAGGAACATTTAAAAAAATCGAGTTAATCGCGGAAAAGGCGGGAACAGATCTGATTTCAACGCCCGCATCCATACTAGGAAGCCTTATGATCTTATGCAGTCCAAAAATTAACTGGTATCTTGTATACCTGTATGTTAATTGTATCTTGTAAATAACTAAATTTATTTTAATCTAAATGAAAAACCCCACACTAAGATAAGTCTTGTGAATATCATGACTTTGTTCAAAAGTAAAACCACAATAAAATCAAGCATGTATTATTCCGTACACGCTATAATTTAAAGCTTAGTTCCCATTTCCATTCAGTCCAGTATCTAAATTTTTGTGAAGTGAATATCACTCCCACACTAATAATGAGTTAAAACGGATTAATTTTTCAAGGAAAAGTAAATTAGCAGCGGTCAAGTAGAATACTTTAGATTTTAATCCAGAAAGAACAAATTTTGCCGACAAGGTAAAGAGAGTTTACGGTTGGTAAACATAATTTTTATCTGTACGCTGCTGTACCTCTCGTAATACAAATGTGGGTACATAATATGTATGTATAATAAATTATCATACAACACAGATACATCTTTATAATTTTGATAAATCGATTTAAAACGAAAATAAATTTACCAACAATAGCATCCTTCAGAATCAACAATAAACTTTAAAGGATACCTTTCCACATAAAAAGTTCTCTGTAGATACTTCAGGCTACAAGCTATACTATACAATAAGGCTTAATACTAATCCCATATGTACATACATATGTACATAACATACATGATTCAGTACAGTTTTATATTTTTGTCACTTAACAATACCCTCTTAGGACTTTTAAAAACAAATACATAAGAAGTGCTCCTAGATAAAGTACCAATAACAATTAAAATGAATGTGTAAACAAAAAGAACACGAAACTCCAATAAAATAGAAAAAAAAGGTTAAGTGAGAGTAAAATAAAAATTCAAAGTTCTCAGCAAAAAAAAAAAAAAAAAAAAACCCCTGAGTGTGATTCAGCTTTCAGTATTTCAGGGCCTATTCATATTCAGTATTCCTTTGTCTCGAGTGGTGAAATGACAGTTAACACTTCAAATGGAATTGAGAGAAATAATTATTTTCTATTATCTTTTATTAATGAAAATAAAGACAAAACTCGTATTTGCACTTTCCCCAAAAAAAAAAAAAAATAATAATCACAGCCCTTTAAAAATGTACATTAGCTATAGCTACACTGAAATTAAAGCTTACTTAAATTATCAAAAAAAGATTTTTTTTTTTTAAATTTTGTTGTCACTTTTTATTTTTAATGTAATAAATAAAATTGGTATTAGGCGAAGAGCCGACAGTATATTTTGGAAGTGGATGTAGTGATCCGACTTATAGAACTCAATATAAAAGCTTTTTAATCAAACCTTATAGGTTTTTTCTTGGAGATTTATAAAACGCAAAAAATCAACAAAACAAAGTCTCCAAAAAAATCCAGTTTAGGTTCGTTTAAAAAGCTAAGCTTGGGCATTTTACTAGTCGGACCACCAAGATTTTCAAAAAGTTGATGGAAGTGATAATAAATTTAGAAAATCTCTATTTTCAACCCCCCCACCCCCCTCCAAAGACTGAACAAAAAACCTGCCAGACTTTTGATTTTAATATAAGAAAATATGCACCTATAAGTCCTCATACTCAGATTTGGTTATACATTCACTCCCAAAATTTGCTGTCGGCTCTTGTACTATGTGTCGCGTAAGTTCTATGCATTTCTTTCGATTTTTTTCAAACGGTTTTTTTGGAAATAAGGAAAAACCACATCCAACCAATATAGTTAGGGCGTTACGGCCATATTTTAGGTCAAACCTTGCACTTCATTCTGACGGGATGAGCTTTGGTACACTAATAGTCCACACCCTAAGTTTACTTCTAAGAAGTGTTTCCACGGTGGCAACCCTGGCAGACCGGAGATATAAGGGTTGCCTTCTGACCATGTTTTAACACGAAATTTCAGATAAATTAGCCTATAAATCGAGACCAAGACATCGGTTGATGTCATGGAATGTCTCGTTGGATTTAGAATACTTGAAGCCATAGGAATATGTTAATTTGTTGACCCCTACCCCACCCTTGTACGTGGGGGGTGCAATATATCCTCGTCGGTTAATGTTTTTTTTGTCAGGAAATAATGGTTATAAAATGAATATTCATAAAATTTCAAGACAAGCGTCGACGTAAAATTTCATACTCTACAGCATATCCGGAGTCCATTTTTATCCATGTATTACTTTTTTGTATAATCGATTTCAAAATGGGGGGAAGGAAAGGTGGAAGTATATCAAACCACTATATATTCGTCTTGGTATAATCGTAGCATATAGCACATTACCTTAGGGTAATTTTGAATGCCCAATCTTATGCAATCAAAATGATTTCAATATAATTTCCCTAGAAAAAGTTATAACCTTTTTATAAAATGATGACTAAGTTTTCAGTGAATCGAGCATAACATTACCAAATTTCAATGGCATTGTGATGAAACTTGGCACACATGTCTCATTTGTCGTAAGCAATACGAATCAAAAGAGTCCATAGAAATATCTGAGGCTAAAGGGTGTTTTTTTTTCGAGTGAAAGGGAAAAGTGAATTACTATTACCAGTAAACCCCTCCCAAAACTGGTATGTTGATGAAAGTTGGTAGAAATGTTTTATTTCTTGTGAGAACCAAGACTCAGAAGGATCCATGCAAATTTATTTGGTTCCAGGGGTGTTTTTTTAGGCGGAGGGAAAATACGGGTTATAAACCCAACATTTTATAAGTGGGCTATTAGTGTACCAAAGTTCATCCCGTCAGAATGAAGTGCAATGTTGGCTCCCTTAACGCCCTAACTAATACTCTCTAATTTTTTATGTATCTTATGCGAATCACCCTGTATATTGATTTCCAAAAAATTCAATTATGTGAGCTTATTAATAACATTTTCTACTTTTAACTTACCACCAGCCCGGATCTGAGCACCTCATATTATATCGTATATCGGTATATTCTCAAAAAATGTTCCATCTTAAAAGTCAGTAAATTGGACAAAAATGGTCAACTAGTTTTAAAAATTGGTCAGCCGTAGGAACATTTGAATCTATTTTAACATACCACGTGATTTCTAGAACCTCATTTGTGAGATATTAGAAACAAATATTAACCATTCGAAATGCTACTAAGACCTCATAAAAAGTCAATAATAAGTTTCAGTAATTGGTCATGTTCAGCCGCAAATTTGTTTTCTTAATTTTTAAAAAATTTCAAGGTCCTAAAAAACTTTTATCAGCTGATTTATGGATTTTTCAAAAAAAAAAGATATAATTCATTAAAGATTAATAAATTCTCATTAAAGGTCAACTGGTCTCAGACATGTGTCTGTCTTAATTTTTCTTATATGAATTTTAATGTTTTTTATTTAATTTTATGCGGTTTTGAAAACAAAAAAAAACTATGGCTGACTAATTACTGATATTAGTTGTTCTCTTATATGGAATGCATCTTACTTTGAGTTAGTGTATGTTATTTGTTCGAATATTCTAAAAATTTGGTGGTAAAAGTCTTATACGGTGACCTTGACACAAACTTTAAAAAGTCATTAAAAAAAACTTATAGATGAACGATTTTTGAAACAAGTTAAATTTTTTGACCAGAAAAGGAACCATTTTTTTTATATATACACGCACTAAAGAGGTTGTGACTACCCTTAATATGATTGAACATAGTACGAGCTTTAGGAAAATAGGGAAGGATTTAAGAGGAGGAACCGATGCACATTGGTTTTGAAGTTCTGAATATTAAAATGGGAAGGGCAAGATAGAGTCGGGTAAAGCATTCCACATTCGCGTGGTGCGGGAAAAGAAAGAATCCCTGAACTTGACAGTACGTCCGAGGTTGGGCTCAAGGGTAAACTGATGGGCATTCCTAGAAGCACGAGTATTACGGTTGAATTGTTTGAGGGGAAGAATGCAACTGGCTATTTCACTAGACCACTGTTTATGAAAATAACGATAAAATAATGAAATACAAGAAACATTTTGGCGGTGTTCCAGAGAAGAAAATGTATCGGTTATATTTCTATCGCCTATTATTTTCATAGCTCTTCTTTGAATTCTATCCAATAGACTCAAATGGGTTATTGGAGCCCCTGCCCAAACATGAGAATTGTACTCGAGTTTTGGACGAATAAAGGCTTTATAGATTACAGCCAGATCAGAAGGGGAGACAAATTTCTTGCATCGCCGAAGAAACCTAAGCAATTAGCAGCAATTAGCAGACGTCGAGTATGTGATCATTGCATAGAAGGTGGTCTGGGATACACGTACCGAGGACTGAAAGCTATTCGGTTTCTTCAATGCAAGTGCCACTTATGGATAGTAGCATGGGGGGTGGGTTTCGTTTAGACGACAGTAGACAGCATTGAGTTTTTGAAGCATTAAATTCCACGCAGTTTTTAATTCCCCATTGGACAATGCTGTCAAGATCAGAATTTAATGAGCTAATCATACGCTGCCGTTCAAGTTCCACATCCGAATGACAGGGATGTGAATCTGAAAACAAATATGAGAAGCTGAGGGTACTGTCGTCAGCGAAACAGTTTATTGGGCTAGACGTTTCAGACAGAAGATCATTTATGAATATAAGGAAGAGAGTCGGGCACATGGGGGCACACCAGCATTTATTTTGTGGATTTCAGACTTGAAACCGTCCAATACGACTTGTATTGAACGGTCGAAAGGTAATTTCTAATCCAACGAAGAAGAGGTTCATCAAAACCAAATACGCGCATTTTCGATAAGAGAGCTTGGTGCCAAACTCTATCAAACGCTTTTTAAATATCAAGTGCAATAATCTTACTTTCTCCAAAACGATGTAAAGATTTGTTCCACTGTTCGGTGAGATATACCATCAGATTACTAGTGGACCTATTGCGAGCCGTACTGCCGGTCATTAAGAAGCTTTCGTTCCTCGAGATATTTCTTGAGCTGGAAATTAATCAGCAGCGTTTCCATGACCTTGGAAAGAAGGGACGTAAGTGCAATTGGTCGATAGTTTGAGGGTGAAGAAGATACGCCTTTTTTAGGGACAGGCTGGACAAATGCTGTTTTGCATCCACTCGGAAAGAGACCAGTAGAATAGGACAGATGGGAAAGCTTACGCAGTGGTTTTGCCAGCGTTGGAGAACACCTCTTCAGAACAATGGAAGGTTTAAGGTTTTGTATCCTATTTTCGGTTTTATTTTCATTCACACACTTTTTGTTTTATCAAATTAAATTTTGAGTGTTATACATTGTCACATAGAATTTAATGTAATAAAAGTCTCCTGTTGAACTTTCATTCATAAAACCAGGGTTCAACTGGACCAATATTATCTGGTACCTTGAAATTTATTTTCAGTGTATTATGTATGTCCTGTTTAACTTTTAAATCCGTCCGGGTTTCATTAAATTTCGATATACAATACATTTATTCACTGTCCATTCACATAAATGTAGAGTAGCTATGAATGTATATCATTGTCTAAAAAAAGGTGCTAGGGGTTATAGGGGATTGTTATCAAACACGTTTCTGTGTTCTGACTTCTGACATGAAGTGTTTGCAATGAATATAGCACACCATTCCATATATAAAATACATGAGAGTAGATATGTGAGTAAGTATACGTATAGGTCACTAGTCAGTCGCAGAAAGGCTTTTGTCGAAGGCTTTGACAGGTGGTACTCTCGAAATCAATTTCTATTCAGTCAAATGAAATATATGTAAATAAATACAAACGTCCATAGAGAGTGAGTGGCTGTTGGCAAAGGTAGCAAACACGAAGTACCATTTAATGGGTTTGTAGGTCCTAAGTGACTCTTGAAATGAACTGAGATAGGGCAACAGTTAAAGGTAGGGAATAAGGTTTTTATTGGTACTTATTCTTTTTTTTTTGCAACATCAATTGAACTTGTATTTTAATTAATTCTGCCTGCCTTGTCACTACTTGTCAGTGAGAAACATTTTTTTGATTAATGTAAATTACCAATTGTGGCCAATATTAATTTTTTGATTTTAAATTGCGCCTTTTATTAAATAAAGAAAGGTATAAAACATTTAGGACAGGGAAAATCTTGATTTTGAAATATTTTTCAGAATAAACATAAACATGTTGATGGAACAAAAACTCAGTGATTCGTTTAGTATAAGAAAGGGTACATTTGGGTTAAATTGGTATGACAAAATGCCAGATATACAGTTGTGCATTCTAAATTTTAACAATCACCACTGTTACGAAATTCGTTTTACTAAAATTGTAGTTTTTGTTCTTTTCGACATGTCTTTTGATAATGATATTACCAAGTTGAAATACCAGTATCGTCTCTATTCGTACATTTATATTCTCAAAAGCAAGCCCTCATTTGCGTGAGCAAAAAATTTCAATAAGTTTTTTATGGAATTTGTTCGATCAATGTTTTAATATGAAGATCATTTTAACTGAAGAAGAATTTTGTATCATTTTAAAGGGAACAACATTTCAAATCAACGCAAAACACAAGGAGTAGCGTGTTTTTTGTGTGCCCGGGAAAGAGCCACCCTGGATTGTTTTTTCTGGTAACGTTGTAATTGTTTGTTCATATTTATATTTTAAATAAAAAAAAAATAATGTACACTACGGCGTATACGCAATTTTGTTCATATTTTTTTTTTTTTATAAATTCACAAAGCTAACTTCGACTAATAGAGATTTGTTAACAAAATGTGTTTTTTTTTCTGTCACGGAAGCCAGGTCTTACGTATGTGAAGCCGTCCCAATGTTCTCGAGACTTTCTAACCCAAAAGCTCATCTTTCAAGATTTACATACACTCCAAATTTAAAAATTCAATACAAATGAATTGTTGAGTTTGTTTTATTTTTTGTATTTAGCTAAGCTTATGAAGCTTATTATTATAAGTTATTTTATGATAATTGGTCGTCATTTTATTTTTTATAATTTATAATTAATAATTTATAACTTGTCAATAGTTAATAGTTATTCACTCCACTCAAAACTTAAGTAATTTAAAAATTTAAATATTAAAATTTCTTCATCTTTATTGTTAATAGTTATTGCTCAATAGTTAATAGATTTTTCAGTTTTTTTTCGAAGAGCTATAGCATAGTGAAAAGCGGTCGTATAGATATGAAACAAAAAGCGTTCTAAAGATAAATTTTTAATTAATTAATTAAAAGTTTTGTTCATTTTTCACAGTTGTGCGATAGTTGTCTACTTCTTAAGCCGTAACCATACCTGTCTTGTGTAGTCGTGTGTCGCTATCATTCCATATATTGCATTCGCCACATGGCAACATAACAGACGAGACAAAAATGATTCTACGTATATGAAATACAATGTAGCAATAGCAACATACGACTCCACAACACAACAAGTAGTGTGTTTCCGGCTTTATAATTAAAATGAAAAAATAATTTTTGAAAAAAAAAAATGATATTCCAAAAAATATACAAAACAAATTGTCTTGTGAAATTTATTGTTTTTACCACCGTAAGTCTAAGAACTATTTAAGTTATGCAAAACTGTGAAAAAAGTGACAGAAAATTGTTAAATTTTTCATTTTGTTGACTACAAAATGCCTGGGACGATTGATTGAATTTGTTCCTTTATAAGATTTGTACAAACATGACCATTCTGTTTGAGTAACCGGTCTTATAAATCAATTTTACAATTTACAGAAATATTGGAATTCAGTTTGTCTACAAAATTTCATACCAGCATTAGGCTTCCAGTCAATATTATGTAAAGCAGAAAAAGATTAACGAATATACAAAAAAAAAAAAATGCAAGTGTTTGCACTTTTTTGACAATAACATAAAGAGTTAACAAAAATAACCATCATACAAATGTCAAATGATCATGTACAAAATGTACCAAGTTTCAAAATTGCCCTTAAATTTTATATGGTGTCATTATTTGCTGAGAAATTGGTGTCCAAAATCAAAAGTAGCTTATTTAATTCGAGGTTACTTTTTTCCACAAACAAAATCATAGAAAAAAAAAAAAACAGAACATTAAAGCTAAATAAACAAGTAATCTGACTTAAACCAGTCAAATTAGACAGTTAAATACCTCTTACCCGGACAAAATTGTTAACAGGCTGAAATGAAGTGGAAATGTTCTGAACTCTGTCCTTAACCATATGCGCAGGTTTCCAAAACATCTGCGAGAGGGTAAGACCCCCAACTTGAAAAAACGGCGGCCACCGTGGCCATCTTGGCTATACCTGAGGACGCTGTCAAATGAACAATTTTCGTCTTCCAAAATCAGGGAAGCCCAAAATAAGAGCAACAGGTATCTTAGAGCTACTATCATCTATTCATCTAGACTTAAAGAAGAAAAATAGTTATTCAAAAGCTAAAATTTGGTGGGCATGTTAAAAAGAAAGTGCCCTTACGCATATGCATAGCTTTATGTCATCTTTAATTCCAAATAGTAGCCATTAATACCTGGTACTGTTTTAATTTGTTGGCCTCCTTGATTTTCGAAGACTAAATCTGTCCGTTTGAAACCTGATTCTGTAGGGCGATTAGGTCCCCAGATACAGCCAAATTTTCGGGTGATAAACTAATTTTATTTCTGCTATTTCTTATGGTATGACAGTAACGGTATTTAAAAATAGTGGATTCTTCTAAATAGATCTATTTATAAAATGGATCCAAAAAAAAAAATTAAAAAAAAGACAAACAATATGAAAAAAATCGATTATACCACCACAAGTTGAATTTTAAATAATTTTCGAAATTTGCCGCCTTAAGCTCCGACCGGGCCTGTGTCCCCCTTCGCATCCCCATTCTACGCCACTATTGAAATCCTGTTGGAGCAAAATAATTGCTAAATTATTTATATTAGTGTCCTTAGTAGGGTGTATATGCAGGGTCACTTACTGGCCAAAACTCGACCACCAAAAACTCACATTCAAATACTCTAGACTAGAGTCAAACAATTTTTTTTATTTTTTTTTTAATATACACAGTGATCGGCAGTGCAAAAGAAATGACCCACAGTGTGTAAATGCGTGTCTCAGGGATATTCTGCACATCTCCGCACCTATGGTTTTCAAACGATATAAAATTTTTCGAAATAGGTTGGATACTTTTTGAACAAATGGTACCACTAAATGTGTCTTAAGCTATTTATATGTACTAGTGTATCGCCCACTGGCCGAAATTCATCCACCCAAAACTCACATTCACAGACACTAGATCTAGAGTCAAACAAATTGTTTGAAAATTAAATCACAAAATATTTTTTTTAGTTTTAATTGTTTTTATAAATACGCAAAGTGATCGGTAGTGCAAAACCAAAAATGGCCCACAGTGTGTTTATGCGTGTCTCAGGTATATTCTGCACATCTCCGCACCTATGGCTTTCCAACCATATACAATTTATCGAAATCGGTTGGATACTTTTTGAGAAAATTGTACCACACATTTTTTTTTAAGGCTATTTATATATACATAGATAGTATCGCCAGTGGCCTAATATTCGGTCGGCGAAACAAACACCAAATTCATGGATACATCATAGATTATCTTTTTACTAATTAATATAAGAGCACATATTAAATTACTTTATTTTCTTAGTTAAACCAAATTTTGTTCTGCTTAAATTTTGAAAATATAAATTTCTAAATTGAAATTCGTAATAACGTACACCCTGGCGTATACGTACTTTTTTTTAAATTTGTAAATTAAATTAGTGCCCCACTGTATAGCTTTAAAAAAAATATCAAAATATGCTCCCGCTTAGTAAGTTCAAAATGGACCAATGTAATTCACCTAATTTGTTGACTTTTTAAAAGTACTCAAGCTAACATTACCCTTAATTTAAGTTAAACAAATCTTTGTCCTAAATATGATTTTTTGGCGAGTACCCACATACCAATATTCAAGCAACCATTGGTATTTTTAATGCTTAAAAAGAGTTGCGTGAGCGAGACAGAGGACATTTAAAGGGAGTTACAATCCTCAGCCACCTAAGGTACTGATGCCCAAAAAATGTTGTAAAACGTTCAAAATGAATTATGAAAACATAACAATTCAGACTTTTATCAATGTTACTGGAAAACCCCTGGGAAATACAGAAATAAAAATTGGTTTACATATATTGAGAAATACGATAGAAAATAAACTTTATTTTCACAAAAACTCACTTTTTTTCAAATACTGTAAAATATATTATGTATGTATGTACGTCGTACATACAAAATATTTTTTGATTTTAAAGCTTAGTCTACTATACTTTGCTATGGAAGTTAATTTTGGTCGAAAATATATAAAAATGTTACTTTCCTAGCTTTACGGTAAGATATGGATTCCAAATTTCACACCAAAAAATCAAAATTGATAATGGTCATCATCTCCCGATATTTAAGACTTCTAAGCTCAACCCTTAAAATGATAAAAATCATTTATCTGGAAAAATTCAAATGTCCATTAAATGCCTTAACAGCTACATACAGACATAATTTTTGGTTTCTGCACATCTGTGGGGCAAGACCTTTCCAACGTTATATATGTTATTCCGTTGAGTAGGTTTCGCTAAGCGTAACTTAATATATAGATATATACTGTTCTTATTACTTTTCAGAGTTCAGTTTAATCAAACGGGTTTGAAGTGTTATACTTCTTTGGGAGTAATATTTCTAGGTTTTAATTGAAAAAAGAAATGTCGTTACGTTGAAACAAAATGCTGCAACGTTTGCTATATGTCCGGGTAGTAAAGGTAAAAGTTAAACGATTTACAACCAACAATTGCTTGTTCAAAATTCAGTATTTCAAAATTATGAATATCCAAATTATTTATTTTAAATTCTAAAAATTCATATACAATTCTGTGTTCCAAGATTTTGCAAGTAAGAAAAAGAAATGCACCTTCTTGTCACTATTTCTTTTATCATTTACATAATTTTGAAAAGTAGAATAAAATTTTTTAATTTTTTCATTTTGATTAAAAGATACATATATCCCGTAAAGGATGGTCCAAACTGAATATGGTAATAGGGCAGGTCATGACCTTTCAGAATTTGGTAACTTGTTGATACCGAATCATAACGGTTTTCGAGTAACGGCTATTTTTCGAAATTTTAAAAAAACTTTACTTTGAACCAGTTTTTTGCTGACCCTGTCCATAATTGACTTTTGTTTCTTACAATTCTTACACTCAAACTTTGGCTAATAGTTTGACTTATTTTACTAAATAAAAACATGTTCATTTACATCACAATTTGCCTACAAACTAATATATAAACTTTAACTTTGACCAAACTTAATTTCTGACCTAAATATTCTTAAGGGCTCCATGAATAAAATTCGTATGTCACAATACAGGTTTTAATTTCCAAAAATATAAAGTTTTTCTCTAGTTTTTAAAAAGGTATAAAACTTTCTAAAGTGGTGCTCAGATAGAAAAGTTATAACCGTTTGAATCCAATAAAACAGTTTAAGAATAAAACAAAAATAAAACATTTTTGTTCAAGTATATCGATAAAATTAAAATATCTTTTCAAATATAACTTTGACAAAGCTGAATTTTGGTGGAGAGCTTCATATTGAGGTCTTACGCATTTTCAAGTAGAAACCTTAAATTTAGACAAGGACTTTCGATTTTGTAAGGTGAAAAGTCCAGTATTTTCAAAGACTTCTCGAAAACCATCAGGTTTTTTTTAAGAAACATCTTTGGACAAATTTAGCTTATAATATTCTACAAAGAATAGATAACAATAATTTTTTTGTTAGACTTATGGATTTTGAGACAAATGAGCGCAAATGCAACGGTGTGGAAAATATCACATTAAAGTAAGGCTAAATTTTGTCCCTGTTTTTTCAAAATCTCTTGCTCCGGCGAAAAAAGTGGTTGATCTTTTTTGTGCGGAATTTTAATAGCTACCGTTTTTCCAAAGACAGTTCTTGAAAAACCTGATGCTTTTCGAGAAATTTTCAAAAATACTTGACTTTTCCCCTTTCACCCTACAAAATCGAAAGTCCTTGCCCTAATTTAAGGTTTTTATTTGAAATTGCGTAAGACATCAAAATGAAGCTCTCCACCAAAATTCAGCTTTGTCGGAGTTTGACCAGTTTGAAACCATCCTCTACGGGACACCCTGTATATTCCCATTTCAATTCCATGCCTGGTATTTCATAGATATTTTTAAAAGATTTTCATTCGATTTCAATAAGTATTGTTTTTTTTTTATAATTAAGTCATACAAAATTTTAGAAATCCTACTGACTATTAACACATAGTTACCCATTTGTTCTCCTATTAATTAATTATTCCTATTTGATTTTTTTTTAAATATTATATTTTGTAATTTTAAAAACTAAGTAAACAAAAAACTATAACTTACACTTCAATCGCTTTATTCCAGTTAATAATATATCCACTAAGAGCGAACGTCTCAATGTGTACAACGTGAATATTGCCCTTTTCTGTGCCAACATACAGCCATTTGCTTCCGACTGGCAAATGAATACATGTTATCCTAAAATGAAAATACCACACAAACAAAAATTCAATCAGTAGATATAATTAAATTTTATGCAAAACTTTATAAAATAATTAATAATTAAACATGTCAAGTAGACACGTGCAATTTCTAGGTTATCAACTCTTTTTTTTCCAACTTGAAACTGAGATAGCACAGTATCTGATGTATGCACATAATATTATGTACTTGTGCATCCATACATTTACGTATAACGTGTATTTTATAAAGCTTATATAATTCATCATAATATATAGGAATACATACCTTTCTCTTTGAAATTTTAAACTTTGTACTACTTGTGGAATCTTTTGGCGTATATTCCATAAATGTAGTGTATCGTCTGCTGTGGCAGTTATTATAGCACCCTCGTTAACAAGAAACTCTATGCCGATGACAGCACAAGCCGAATCACCTTCATGCCGTACATGTGTATCCACCCCAGGACGTCCCAGTCTGTTACAAATTAATGGAAAATATCTAGAATTAAGGAAAATTACAGTGCTCCTCTTCACGATGGCATGGCGATGAGTGGTTGGTTAGGTTCTATTATTCTTTGTACACTTCCTTTATTATATTTATTATAAGCAACATGTTTCAGGATTTGTGTATGCACCTACATAACATACATCATATGAATTGTGTATGTATAGGCAAATTGTGTTCTTGTGTTTTGTTAGAAATTATTATTGAAAGCAGTGGCAGATTTTTATTATGTTAGACCGCTTTCACACAAGGAAACTGAATTGCAAGAAAATAGCTAGTTTGTTGGCGAGAAGGATGAGAGGGGAAATTTTTTTTCTTTCCCTCACCAACAAACTCCCAGTTGCCGGCAACTCAGTTTTCTTGTGTGCAAGCAGTCTTTGTTCTTGCAACCAAATTAATTTTCACTCTAATAAATGTTTCTGCTGCTTCTATGATTAAGGGTGAACGGAAGTTAGGAAGATGTTGTTGTTTTCTGTTTAACTGATTTTTTTTTGTTCTAAAAGTGTGAAAAAATCGAGGTTTTAATCAAAACTCACGTAACGATGATAAAGAAATTAAAAAAAAAGTGTTAGTAGTCATAGTTATAGCGTCCGTGCGTCGTCGGTGTGGCGTCTATGTATGTCAGGTGAGCTAGAGCCTTAACGGATGAACCAATTTACTTTTAAACTGGTTTCTACACACATATCATTTTAATTCGATTCACTGGATAAGAAAGTGGAATGTAAGTTTTTTTTATTTTATCTATAGAGCAGATAGCTGCCTTACCCGGGGTTTAGACAAGCGAGTAGAACTAGTAGCGTTTATATGTGTTAGTGTATCAGAACACGAGAGAGCCAACTAGTAGCCCAAATAGTATAATATTTTTGCCTGCGAGTAGCCTGCCAGTTATCCTACTAGTGTAGTGTATTTTTTTTCATTAATTTGTTTTGTTTCCATAGTTTCCATAATTTGTATATTTTTCTGTATGAAATATTTTTAAAAAATCATACTAGTTGACAAAACGTGCAGAGAGCTACTAGTCACACATACATCCATAAAACTAACACCATGATACAAATGCACCTAGTTCTACTCGCTTGTCTAAACCCCGGGTTACGGGTTTGATTTAATTTGATGAAAAGCTTTTGAGAATTTACGCAAATAGGCGATGCGATGCTGGTATAAAAACATAACAACATAAATACATTATTAACAAAAAACATGTCGAATAGAAACATTTTTTTTTGAAAAGATCACTAATTGTTCTTTTCGACATGTCGTTTGATGATGATATTGTTAAGTTTAAATACTAGAATCGCAACGTCTCTATTCGTAAATTTACTAAGGGCAAATTTATTGACAAAGTTCTAACTCCTAAAACTCGGCTTGTCGTAAAATTAAAACTTTATTGAGCTCTTACTGATTTCTTCACTATGTTCTAAAGCTTTGGAAGTCCGATTAAGATTTCAGTTTGAGATAGAACTTCGATGTATGTACATATTTGGACCCTAAAATTTGAGGGTCTAGGAACTTAGAATTCGGCTTAAGAATATTTTCATTTCTTCAGGAATTGATATTGATAGAAATTTAGGTTTGCTGCATTAAAAAGGAATGCAATTGAAATCGGCGTTACCTCTGAGATTTTTTAAAAAGTCCCAAAATTCAAATTATTTTAAAAAAGTCGCATTTTGGAGCAAAAAGTCGCAATTGAATAAAAAAAATTCGAATACCTATAATTTTTTTTTACCATGTATAAAAACACTTAAGTTACTATTTGAACTTTAAAAATAAAAAAAAAAAAACAGACATTTACATTAAAATGTAGGTACACATTAAAGATGCGGATCTCCCAATGAATAAACCACAACACTATAAGAAGTCAAACCAATTTTGAAGACGTACTGCAAAGAATGAGAAAATTAAAATGGGACTGGGCTGGAACACTAACCTCAGGGTCACTCTTATCTGGGCATTGAGGGAAATGAGCGGGCTGACGAGCTGGCCAGGCAAGGTTCAGCCCTTCATAACTCACTTGCGGAAAGAGTCAGTATTCCTCTCGGAGTTATGAAGGCCAATATATTCTCAATTTTTCTCTCAGAATCTAATCGTAGGTGGAATAGTTTAACTAACTGCATTATTGCTAGAAAAATCTGGCCTACCTATAATAAATCCCGAACTATTAACCTAATGTGCAGACCCAGGCGAGACATAGCAAGGATTGTTGCAACATGCACTGGACACTGGCCAATAGGAGAACATGCGGCGAAGCTTGGCATCCCCTACAATACTTACTGTCGTAGTTGTGGGGACCAGCAGGAAAAGGAAACAGTCTTTCATTTCCTCTGTAAATGTCCCGCTTTGGCCAGAATACGGCAAAAATCTTTTGGGAAGCCCTTTTTGACGACCTTAACGAACTTTCCGGAACGAAGATCAAAGATTTGACTTCTTTCCTCAACGCGACGAAATGGATCTAGGATTTACTTCGGTTCCTCTTGCACCGTCTTCTTCCCCAAACTCCTATGACTGCGAGCTAGCAGACTAACGGTTTTTGAAGGTGGCTCATGGTGCACGAGGACCGGACGATCACACAATTGGGCCGATCTCCGCTTCAATACCAGCCAACAAGTGCCTAGATGGCACAGTGTAGATGGGTCTTAGTTGCGGACTTCGACCCTTTTGAGTTTTTTCCTATTTTCAAGTTCAAGAATGTTTCAATGGATCTAGAATTAACTTCGGTTTCCTTTTGCACCATTTTCTTCCCCAAACTCCTATGACTGTGAGCTAGCAGACTACTGGTTTTTGAAGGTGGCTCATGGTGCACGAGGACCGGAGGATCACACGGTTGTGCCAACCTTCGTTTCAATACCAGTCAACAAGTTGCCTAGTTGGCACAGTGTAGATGGTTTTTAGTTGCGAACTTTGGTCCTATCGGGTGTTTTTCCTATGTCCAAATCCTAAATAAGTTTCATCTCATGTCTAAATCCAATAAAAGCGTCTGGTCATACAGGCGGGTGGTACTTTCTCTGGTAACCACAAGTCATGTTGTGCAAACAGACGGAGGTGTACAGAGATACCATATCCGAGTGTGCGACTAGATGATCACCCTAAGGGATCAGATCGTATGCGTCCCGGGCAAATCAGCAAATTGCTTAGCGTAGCATACTGCAGCTGAACTCGGGCGTAGGCGATGATCCGTTGGGAGATCTATCACCAATTACCCTCTTTTTCTTTAAAAAGATTCTTTTAACCCACAGGTCAAACGAGTTATGGTATCAAAACGGCGCATTACAGAGTTAATTGGGTCATCGAGCAAGGATGCTTGTGACCGCCATCTCTACCTACCTACCTGGGCACATAGTACCTATAAGGAATGAACGATGGACCAAGACAACAACAGAATGGATACCATTAGACAGGAAGCGAAATGTTGGAGGACAGTACAAAAGATGGAGATATGACATTAATTCCTTTTGCTCTAACTACTGGCGAGAAGCAACAGATAGAAGAAGTTGGAAATTGGAGGGGGAGCCTAATACTCATCAAACTTTTTCATTAAACTTTTTATTAAAAAAAAAAAAAAAATATTTTTAATTATTAAGAAAATTGTAAACATTAACAGCCTTATGCATAAACGAATTATAGCGAGTGCGACGTGCTATGCAATCTTTATAATGCCTCTGAACGCAAAAACCTCATTCATAAACTTATGCAACGTTGAATAGACGCAACATAAGCTAAACGCGTTTGGAGGTTGTATAGAGCCAACACAAGGGTTGTTTAGTATCGGAATGTCACTTTGACTCACACACAACAATAATGTAGTTAGATATTAGGGGGGCGCTTATTTTTGTAATCTTTGAGGTGTTTAAATCTGACTATCAAAATATTTTATAAAATTAAATACAACAATAAATAATGTTAGTTCTGTCAATTTATTGTACATTTTTGTTGTGATATTGTTTAAATAAAATTAAGAATATTTTTTTGTACACTTTATTTTATAGAAACTACTCAATTCATGTAAAAGATTTTAAGATTTTCCATCAAATCTTACAACTTTTGCAAATGCTCGACGGCGTGCGTGATTTAAATTAAATTATACAAAGATTCACCTTCATCACTTTCAGGGTTAAATACAAATACATTTTAAACATTACAAAATAAGCACCACCCTTTTATTTTTCTCCTCAACAAAAACATCACGATGTGAGTGAATGGAACAATTCATGGAATAAATCAAAAACGACGTTTTTTTGTTTCAAATATTTTTAATTTTATTTGCAAGCACAAAACACCAACAAAGTAGCTGGCTAATTATAATAATATTAAAAGAAATTAATAAAAAAAACAAAATGAATCCTATCGCCAGCAGAATTACTTCTTTTGATTTTTCACACAGCACACACACAGCTGGGTCTCCTTTGTCAGTTTTGAAAGTAAAACGTAATAGATTTCTCCTTTATGTTACTAGCTTTGACACAAGCTCATTATAACTATAATGGGATGAAAAATATTTTATGCATAACAATTTATGCAACGTTGTATAGTGGCTACATAAATCCTTATGCGGTGCATAACTATTCTAATGAATACGGCTGTAAGAGTAAATAAAGCTTATATAATAAGGTACACGAGTAGGTTTAACGTTTAAATTACTGTATATAAAAAGTCTTAAAAATTGGTTGTGGTACCATTTGCTCAGAAAGTATCAAACCAATTTTGGTAAATTGTATATGGTTGGAAAGCCATACGTGCGGAGATGTGCAGAATATATCTGAGACAGGCATTTACACACTGTGGGTCATTTTTGTTTTTGCACTGCCGATTGTTTGTGAATTGATTTTCAAACTAATTGTTTTTACTCACTCTAGAGTCTGTGAAGGCTTTGGTGGTCGAATTTCGGCCAGTGGGCGATACTAACCTTAAAAGATAAATCACAATAATTGTTTCATTGTTATGAAATGGTTTCTCTATACTTTTTAATCAAATTATTTTCAGGAACCCATTCGCTAATATCACAGTCAATGAGATTTGTGGAAGCCAACCTTAAACCTTCACAAGTTTCTCTTTGCAAGCAGTTTGTTGATTTATTTTTCATAATGGTTAGCTTCGAAAAAAATCGCCCTACACATGATCGATTGTACGATAGTCGTGTTCAGGAAACTTTTTGTTTAATTTTTTAGAACAATAAAAAGTCGCATAAGGTCGCAATTTTAAAAAGGTCGTCGCATGCGTCGCACAGCGATGAAAAGGTCGCAAAAATGCGACTAAAGTCGCATGAAGGTAACGCTGATTGAAATCAATTTGGGATAAATTTGGCAAGAACACAATAACCCTTAAGTTGCAATGTTTACGTTTTCATCCGTTTGATATACACTCCTCGTCAACTGAATACGTTCAAACATTTTTGAATATATTTTATCCATTTTTTCCAAACAGTGATGGTTATTATGCCATCTGTTGATGGTAAAATTGTTCGTAACATATAAATAACAGAATTTCAAAGTTTTATCCAAAAACAACCGTGAGTTTTTCCTTCAACCACTTCCAAAGTGTAACTTATGCAAAGTAGAAGTTTTTTTTTGAGTCAACTGAATAGGTACAAAATTTAAAATTGGTATTGGAATGGAATGAAACAAGTTTTTGTTTAAGTTTAGTAGTGGGTACTTCCACCTTTATTTTTAATTACTTCGTAAATTCGATCCGGCATGGAATCGTATAGCTTTTTAATGTAATTTAACGAAATTTCGCTCCACGCTAATTTGATTGCAGAAATTAAGCTTTCTTTGTCTTCGAACCGAGGACCACCCTCATAAGCTTTGCGTACTAACCATCCCCAGACATTTTCTATGATGTTTAGATCAGGTGAGTACGGCGGCCATTGAAGCAACTGCACTTGTTGCTCCTCTATCCATGTTTTTATTATGCGCGCTGAGTGAATAGGCGCATTATCATGTTGGTAGGTCCAGTTTATGGGTCCAAAGATGTTAGAAAATTTACGAAAATTTCTTTCCAAAATGACTTTATACCCAGCTGCTGTCATTCTTGATGTTACAACCTCGAGCTCAACTGTTCCATAATAACTGACTACTCCCCATATCATGACACCTCCTTCACGACTATGATGGCGCTTTAAAAATCTTTTTTCTTTTCTTAAGTCGTGAAAATATAAGTTGAACCCATCAGGGCCATCGAAATTATACTTTTTTTCATCTGAAAAAACCACGTGATACCATTCTTTTTTCCAACTCATGTGAAGTCTTGAAAAATCTAATCGCAACATTTTCCGTCTCTCGTCAAGTGGTGGTTTTTTCTTAAGTTTCATTCGTTTAAGATGGCTTGAGTTGTTGATTACTCTTAATACTGTTGAGCAACTTGCGTTTACGCCGACTTTTTGTTTTATTTTTGCCACAGAATCAGAAGAATTTGATGCACATCTTAAAATTCTTCGTCTTTCAGCTGCTGTTGTTGCTGTTTTCTTACCTCCCTTCATGTTTTTGCCGTATGCATCTTTATTTTTTCAAGTAAGAATAAACTACATTAAAACTTCGGCCAACTTTATCAGCTATTGCACGTCCAGTTAGGCCTTGGTCTCTAAGTAAATCGATTTTAGCTTTTTCAACACTGTTAAGACACGTAGATCTACCCATTTTTCTTAAAATTTGAAATCAAGAATTAAATTTTACTGAAAACACTAAAATCGTTAATTTAAACTGTCAAGCACTCCAAAAAACTTATAAACAACGAAGAAAATGGCGTTGTACCTATTCAGTTGACTAAAAAAAAAACTCCTACTTTGCATATAAAACACTTTGCAAGTGGTTGAAGAAAAACTCATGGTTGTTTTTGGATAATTCTTTCGGAATTATCTGCTTAACATCTTAAGGGAATAGTTAGCATCAACATATGGCATAATAACCATCACTGTTTGGAAAAAATGGATAAAGTATATTAAAAAATGTTTGTGCGTATTCAGTTGACGAGGAGTGTATATGTATGCATACATACAGATCACATATATGTATCCAAAGACGGCGCGGCGGATGGTTCCCTATACAGTCATTTCAAAACTCGCAAAATATTAGGGTGACAATGCATAATACAAGCCCACTATATTCTTAAAATTAAATTTGTGACGCCAAATTTCAAATGCATTACCTCAAGCCTTGACATTACGCAACACATATCTAAATTTTGTGATAACATATGTAAATATAAATATAAATAAAAATACATATGAACATTTTTAATTTAGCTGCATAATATTCTATGGTGTTATGTTTTTAATTCCGTGATTGTATAAAATTCTCTTTTGATGGGATTTTTAACATATATGTACATATATTGATTTTGGAACTTGAAGATTTTTGACTTGAAAGGAAACCAAAATAAATAATAAGTGCTTGTGCAACTATTTTTATTTGCCTTTTATCAAAACAATATATGTAAATCAAAAAAAAAAATTGATTTTTGATGCACTTTCTTCGTTTTCGTTCACATCAATAGTCTGCTGGGAGATCTCCGTCTTCATAACCGTTTGTACACAAATTCAATAATAAACAAACGGAAAATCACACAAATCAAATATCAAAAACGCGTAAATAAAAAAATGACACCAAAATAATAGTCCAAACAGAACTGAAACAACGAACAATGGGTACGTTCAGGAGACTTACCTAATATTCAATCAACTACTTCCATTGAACGATAATTTACCTCAAAATAACTTACTTTTTTTCCGCACGTCTTTATGTCAAACTTATTAACTTTTCTTGAATAGTTTACCTCAAGTTCGCTTAGAAAAAGAGAATCCTCGACATGGATACTAAATTCCGTCGTAATGTACGGAAAATTTCATTTTAAATTTAATTAACTTGACCGCATAAACGATTTATAAAAATTTAAACTGATTTTTAATTTCACAAATGACAATTTTGACAAAAACACACTTGATTTAAAAATATACAGTCTCGTCTCAGTCTCGTCTCGGTTGCTTAAAAGGCACTCTCGTCTCGTATCGTCCCATCTCGGTCTCGTCATGTGAGACCGAGACTTTTCTCGTCTCGTGGCCAGTCCTACCACAGACGGTTAGTGACGGTTAATGTGATGACAAAAAATGTGAATCTGTGATCAAAAAATACCCACTAAGCTGAAAGGAAAGCTCTTAACGGCAGTTGTTCGTCCAGAGCTTACTTACGGTTCACAGTGTTGACAATGTACAAGAAGTATAAGAATAAATTGACGGCAGCTGAAATGAAAATGCTTCGCATGACAGCAGTAGCTACAAAGCGTGATTGAATAAGAAGCAGGAGGATCTGAGGAAGCCTACACGTCAAAAATACCATCTTGGATAAAAACAGCATGACCAACTTAGCTGGTACTGTCATGTACAAAGAAGATGCCATGAGAATCCAGTTAAAAAGGCAATAGCACAAGAGACGTTCCAACACTATGGCGGAAGAGAGACAGGCGGAAAAATTCCTGGATGAAACTGGCTTCTGACATGGAACAATCCAAAACCGGGAGGCCTGGTCGACGTTTTCTGAGGTCAACCCGGCGAACCCCACAAGTGGAACCTTAGGTAAAGCAAGTGAGTGGGAGAGTTGTGGTTCCCCTCGAGAAATGAAGAAGAAGAAGAAGACACTACAGACGGTTAGTAATAGATTATTATGCTTGAATTCAAATATATCGTTTCCGGATGTGGACTAAAATTATTACAATTTTTCAAACAGGATGCTACTAAAAAGAATAAATAATACTGCATTCTAAATCTATAAAAAAAATAAAATTTCCTTAAAACAAACAAAATCAGAAAAGAAATTATTTGTTTGAGTATTATATGGATTGTACAATGTACATGTTCAAAAAGGAGTGCAAATGTGTTTCTTTTATTATTTAATCAAACGTATGTATGTACGTCTTTATTACTAAATTTAAATTAAAAAATAAATTATAGCCCTGAACTAAAAGAGAAAGTTTGTCCGATCCATGTGGCTTCGAGAAAATGTTTTTTAGGGAGTAAAATGTCCAACAGTTGATTCATTGTGGTTGAATGTTCGAAACACTCTTAAAAGTTGTGTACCCACAAAATCCTAAAAGTTTTTCATTAACTTTTGATGTGTTCGAAAAATGTGTACCTAGCTAGACCAGTTTATTGTTCACAATGTTAACATTTTCTATACAGCAGAAGTAATTGAGATGTTTGATGTTGATTTTCAAAATACCACCCCTTACTCCCAAAGATGGAATATTCTACAACAATCTCATTTTACTTAGAAAATAAATTGCATACCAATACCTGCAAAAACTACAATATACATATGTATACATACATAACATAAGGATTGTGCTTCCTGGACGTTGTATCTTCTTTTGAGGCAAATTTTAGTCTTTCTGTTTTCTGTCAATAGAAATTAAATTCGCCAAGCAAATATTTCTAGATTATCTACAACCTTGGGGGTGTTGTAGGTATGTGTACAGTACAAACCTACAAAACCCTCAAGCTATTCGATTTAGTAAATATATACATTCATATGTACCTACGTTATTCTCAAAGGCATAAAGCAATATAGACTAAGAGCCCAGGGCCGCCAGACATTCGTCATTTTATCAAAGCTAAGATTTTTTCTGCGAACAGGTACTATGGTAGCTAAGAACAAATGGATACTAAGAATCTTCAATCCGGGTGCAATTAAGAGGTAGCGAGTATTAAAGTTGTATACAAATATTGCAACATTGCGTTATTTTATCAAGGCTGAATTTTCTATATGTGTTAGGGGATTCATTTAATTTATTTGACACTTTCCAGACATCTACAGTGGGACCTAACGTGAGCCAGGCACTTAAAATCTGTCAATCTAATCGTGCCATTTACATAGCAGAATCAAATCAAGATTTTATGTTTTCTGTGGGCAAATATTCTACAAAATTTTCTTATCAGCAATACACCTACAGCGGGGCATAACATCACCTTAAATCTGAATTGAATTGAATTGATTTTATTGAGACTTTTAATAAACGTTTACAGAGTAGACAATTCAAAGTTATATATACTTAAGAGTACAAAGAATAACTGCGGCTATAAAGTATTGCCTGCTTTATCTATTATTTTTTTTCATTCGCCTCATGGCTGTATTTATATAAATGCTATGTTGCTCCTGCTCTGAGAGCAATGACAGTTACGTGTTGGCTTATTGATGCAACGAGAGATACATACATATATATACAAATACCTTAAAAAACTAAAATCGCCTAGAATATAAATTTATATACATAAATGTTCGTGTGCTTTAGAGCGAGAACGCTCTATTAAGAATATTAAAATTAATGAAAACGATCACATAATTATTGTTAAACTGAAACGGATGAACTGTTAAGTTTTTTTTTTTTTTTTTTTTTTCTTTTAGAGCGAGAAAGCTCTTTAATCAAATTATTTGTTGATAATAAAATTCCAATTATTATTTTACATGCCTACATATCACTTCTTTAAAATTACTTTCGAATAAAATTGTCACATTTTATGGCGTTGAAAAGAAAATGATCCAAGATATTATTATGTAAAACAGAATAAAAATTAGTATAGCACTAGATACAATAAATCACTGAACAGGTTTCATTTAGGAACATCAACTGGGCATCTTCTCATGTCCGATGCAGCTTCATTGTCAACAGAAGTTGAAAATAATTTTACTTCGCTAGGACGCTCATGCCGAATTCATGCGGTTCGGCTGTGTTGTGAATAGTCAACATTTTTGTTAGGTATGGTCCGACCTTGCTTCTTATGGGCAATAACTCCGTTTAAATCTGCTTCAAAAGCTGTGCAGGTGGTGTCTCTTGTCAGGTGACAAACGTTGTTATCAGCCCGGTTAAGGGACTGAAGCGGTTGCTAGGCAGGAACACTCCATCTGAAGGTCCGTTTTAACGGGAAACGGGAACGGTATATTACCAATAGCTGGTACAGTTGCCGAAACGTGGTACAGTCTGGTGGTGTTACCACCAGCAGCAGCACAACCTGCCTCGTTGCTTTCCCCGATGCTTCTCCACCTTAAATCTGTCAAAATAATAATTCTTTGCTACTAAAACGTGATTTTGTCGCTTATTTTAGCTGTTTTTAAATGTCTGGCTGATGAATACGACCCACTGTAGATGTATGGCTGATGGGGAATTATTTTTAAACAGTTGCCATTAAAACATATAAATATTAGCTTTAAAACTACAACGTAAATGGCACGATTAGTTTGACATATTTTAAGTGTCTGGCTCACGTTAGGCCCCACTGTAGATGTCTGGAAAGTGACACCATCCCCTAACACATATCAAAAATTCAGCTTACGCAATGTTGCAACATTTGTATGCAACTTTAACACTCGCTACCTCTTAATTGTAACCGGATTGAGGATTCTTAGTATCCATTTGTTCTTAGCTTCCATAGTACCTGTTCGCAGAAAAAATCTTAGCTTTGATAAAATGACGTATGTCTGGCGGCCCTGGGCTCTTACTCTAATAGGAAAATCATTTTCAGTTAATTTTTAACAACAGAATTTTAAACAGAATATGATAGCTTAAAGCGTTTTTGTTTATATTTTATTTACTTTTTCTTATAGCAACAAAATTGGTCTATACTTTGTACTTCTGCTTGAACAAATTTATAACGGATGTTGGAAGCTAGCATCCGTTTTATGTTTCCACCTTAATTGGGAAAATAGATGAGAGAAATAAGAAATAAAGCATAAAAAAGGAACATCGAGCAAAAATGCAATTATTTTCTTTGTTGACTTGAAGAAAATGTTTAATATTATTTGTACTGCGTTTCAGTCCTTACCACTCTCTCTTTCTTTCTCTCTCTCTCTCTCTCTCTCACTCTGTCTCTGTTTGTGCCACTTGCCTTACGGAAATTCAAACTAATTAAAAGAAGGAAAGATTATCAGAATTCTTGTTGACTTGTAGATATATCTTTGGGTTTGAATAAATCTAAAGCGAAAAATCCAATTGGAACTGAATTCTTATATACAAATAGATATGAGAAGGTATAGTTTTTCTACACTTACACTAAAACTTTTTTAGGAAATTTAGCAAAACTTGAATTAATATTTAAGTTCTATTTGTATAACACCACAAATTTGTTAAAATAAGCTAGAGAGTGTTTTTGAATGTCTTCTGAAACGTATTGAATTTACGCATGCATAAATAATGTATTGTGAGGTTAACGCTCGACAGAATAATAATGAATAATTGTATTTGTTTGAATAAAATAAATGTCGTTTTCTCTTATTCACTGGCTCTAAAAACTCCGAAAATGTTCTGTTGGACTTCTATTTTTTTGAAACTGAAATACTTACTACAAACATTGTATATGGGATCACTTCTTGGTAGAGGAATTCCCCCAAGTCTTGTTGCCATTATAAGAGAGTCTTACAACAACGCAATGTGTTTTGTTTTGCACAATGGTTGTCTATCCGAATCCTTCGAAGTGCGGCAGGGTGTGAGACAAGGTGATGCTCTATCGCCAATTCTTTTTCTGCTCGCAACAGATGACGTATTGACGGCCAGCGTTAGTACATCAGAGAGACTATGCAGATGATTATGTATCATGGGTAAATAACACCAGTGGGCTGAAAGGGGATGTGTCAAATACTGCAGGTGAAAGGAGTGTCTATTGGTCTTAGAATAAATAGCAAAAAGACAAAAATAATGCTCACAGGCCGATCCACACATCATCTTATAGTTCTGCAAGGGACGCCAGTTGAAGAGGTCGAACAGTTTAATTACCTTAGAAGTACTGTATCAGCAAACGGTGGTACAGATCTGGACGTTAAAGGTGGAATAAGTAAAGCTCGTGCTGCCTTCGGTGCCGTGTCTCAAATTTGGAAGTCTAGACAAATCTGCTTAAGCACGAAGTTGAGGTTCTTCGAATCAAACGTCAAATCCGTGCTCCTTTGTGCTTGCGAAACCTGGAAAGTCTCGGCTATACCATCTCGAGGAAACTGCAGGCTTTTGTAAATCGCTGTCTACGTCACATCATGAAGATTTGCTGGCCACAAATTATTTCGAACCAGGAGTTGTGGCGCAGGGCAAGCCAAAATCGGCTGGACGTCGACATAAGATAGCGGAAATGGCAATGGATTTGTCACACCCTGACGAAGCCAAACGACGATATTGTTAAACAGTCCTTTGAATGGAATCATCAAGGTGCACGGCGGTTGGGAAGACCAAGAACAACATGTAAATCAACAGTTTTAGCAGAAGCAAATACCCAGAGAAAGACGTGGCCACAGTTAAAATATCTAGCTGCAGCCCGTGAAGAATGGCGACGATTTGTTGGCGCCCTATGCCCCGATCGGGGTTACAGGAATTGATGATGATGGTTCAGCGCTGAAAACTTTTATTGTGCACGGTGCACATGCTGGCTGCAAACAAATTCTTTAATGTTTACTTCCTTACTGTTCAATGCTTTAAAATACCTTAAATTAAGGTTCAAACTGAACAAAAAAAAAAAAAACAAAAACTCTTTCTAAAAGCATCCTAAGAGATGTTTGCGAATAATAAATTAATAAAGTAAACTATACACTACACAGCACATACATACATAAATGAATGAATGTGTGTAACACAAGAGATTATAACAAACCATAGCTCAAGGCCAGCGTGATTTTCATCCGTGAAACTCATTTCCCACATCTTTACCACATCCTTCTTTGAAGTATAGAGAATGAAACAACTCAACCGTTCTGTTACTTAATATTTTATTAAGTCCCAGTATCATTGGCATTATGACTATACACAAATACACTCCATCCAAATACATATACCTCTACTCTCCCTACTAGAATGGACAACAACTGATTCTGACTATGGGACTGCTAAAGGAAGCAACAGGATATTATATAACGTTTTCAGATAGTCTTATTATTTTTGCGACACGTGTTCGTTTTATGAAGAGATTGGGTTTTGGTAGGTGGAAAGAACTCTTGTGATTTTTGTCAGCTGGTGATGCAAAATGCGATGTTATTTGAAAAAAAAAAAAAAGAAATTGTCACAAAAAGTTGTGCAATTACACTTCTATGGCCATTATTATTGATGGTGTCGTGAATTTGGGCAAAACTTTAAGCTGAGGTTCCATGTGTGTTTTAGTGTAGATAAAGTTTAAAAAGAACGTTTTTGTTTGGAAAAAAATATATTTTGTTGCGAAAAAAATAAATAAATAAATCGGGTGGCACAACGGCTCATGAAGAACCAGGGCCTAGTGACTAACAACTCGCAACCATTCCTGTGTGCGCCTTTCGACAGGAATGGATGGGACCAACAATTTTTACCGAATCCGAACGGCTAGACGAGAAGCACTTATTCGTGACAAGTGATACTCTTGGAGGATTTGTCAATTCCTCACAAGAGGTAGTAGCCCTGAAAAAAAAACTTTTTAGTTTTTAGGTGGACGAGGCTGGGAAGCGATCCCAGACCTCCAGTGTGACTGTCGAACGCACTAACCATTACGCTAGGGGCTACTACAGTTCTGTTGCGAAACGTATATTTTTTTGATTGCTCACAAATACAATTATAAATAGGCCTACAGCACATCTTCGATTTTTGGACTTAACGTGCAACTGTGAGATGATAATAAAAGAGCGCTATGCTCTAAAATAACCCAGACTGACTGTCAGAACATATATACCACAAATGTAAATTAAAGGTAACATCGCAGCTGAATTTTTTGTGGGTATTTATTTGGATGTTAAAAAACAATTAAAATAAAATTTTAAGATTTAATATAAAATTGTACTCATAAAAGTACATACTATCTTAAAACATGGATATTAAGAAAATGTTTGAAAGCATGAAATACCTATTTTTTTTTAATTGCTTAAATTCCTCACCCGGGGCTTAGACAAGCGAGTAGAACTAGTAGCATTTGTATCATAGTGTTAGTTTAATGGATGTATGTGTGACTAGTAGCTCTTTGCGCGTTTTGTCAACTAGTATGATTTTTTAAAAATATTTCATACAGAAAAATATACAAATTATGGAAACTATGGAAACAAAACAAATAATTGAAAACTATACACTATACTAACAGGATAACTGGCAGGCTACTCGCCACTACTAGTTGGCTCTATCGTGTTCAGATACACTAACACACATAAACGCTACTAGTTCTACTCGCTTGTCTAAACCCCGGGTCAGTAGTTTATTGAATATGCAGGAATATGAAAAGAACAATTGCGTTCACGCCCTCACGGGTTTTTATTTTTGAATATGTTTGTCTGGAACTTAAGCTTGCTTAAAACACAAAATTGGCCTAGATCGACCCATGCAACTCTGAGAGAATAGTCACACTGGTCATTTTTCAATAATTTTGATATAACTCGAAAACTAAGCCGAATCAGAAGGGGCATTTTTGGATGTGAGCGACCACGAATGAAATTAGTGTCAAATGAAACGTCTGATTCAAGGGAATAACTTTCAATATGGGCGTTTCGTTGCAGTGCATTTAGGAAAAGAGATATGAAGGCATTTGCAAATGCATTTTTTGGACATTTTCAAAAATAATCCAATGCGTTATCCTTATTTCAAACCAGTACGTACCAGGTGAAGATAGCCCGCGATTATTTTACTAAGCCCCTTATACGAGTTCAGAAGGCAACAGTATAAAATTACCTATTTCATCGCAGCTCTTTAAAAAGGGAATACCAACCGATACTTTTAGTGCAATCGTTAACAAAACCGGAGGCGGTGGTGGTCGAACTGATTCAGGTAGTTTCGGTGAGAAAATGGACTTTTCCTAGAGCATTTTGGTCGAAGTATACCTCTTTCACAAGGGTTTCCACGAATAGAGTATCAAATGACATATCTAAGACTGCCTCTTTATAAGAATGCAAGGCTCAAACAGGCTTTTATTGGTTGATGACGGGAGTAAGAACGGTTCTTAATGGCTCCGGTACCTAAGAAAGTTTGGATTTTTTTTATTTTCTATCTTATGAATAGGCAAAGAGTAACTTTCCGAAGCATCACTGGTGTTCATCCCAGTTTTGATGATTTTCCAAACCTAATGTATCAGAAGATGATCTTATTCTATTTGCTCTGGGTACGTATAGGTACCAAGTGAAGAAAGCCAGCATTTATTATGCTGAGCACCTAGCACAGGGCTTGTATAATATTGAAGTGTAACGAGAAGAAAAGGTAAGAGGTCTTATGCAATATATCGAAGAGCAAGATATTTGGTTGTTGCGTATCCGAATACAGTTCTAGACATGTAAGACATTGGTTCTAGGATTTATTATTCGTACATTGTGATTGACCGACAAAGGAATGGGAGAGGAGTAGTTGTGGTACATTATATTATTACTGGTCCGGTCTGAGTGGAAGGCGCACAGTCGGATGCTGCCCGCATACGATGTGCATAGTTTAGTTTTAAGGCTGCGCAAGAAACCAAACCAAAATCATGCAACCTATTCAACATCGTTCTTGAAGCCATTGTACGCAACGCACATGTCAACACCAGCGGTACAATCTATCAAAAGTCCGTTCAATTGCTTGCATATGCGGATGACATAGACATTGTCGGCAGAACGAAGCGAGCTGTTGCAGGGGCATTTGCGAGCATTGAATCGGAGGCGGCTAGAATGGGATTGGCGGTTAATGAGGACAAGACGAAGTATATGCTGTCATCGAGAGAGGAATCTCAACATCGTCGACTCGGGCAAAATATCACGATGGACAGATTAACTTCGAAGTTGTCAAGGACTTTGTCTACCTGGGCTCCACTATTACATCGCAGAATGACATCAGTGCAGAGATCAAGCGAAGAATTACTCTTGCCAACCGCTGTTTCTTCGGCCTAAGAAGGCATTTAAGTAGTATGACCCTCTCTCAGAGAACCAAGGAGACTTTATACAAGACCCTAATCATCCCGGTCCTGCTTTATGGGTCAGAAGCATGGACACTGAAAGATTCGGATAAAAATCTGCTAGGGTGCTTTGAGAGGAAGATTCTTCGTGTGATTTTCGGTCCGGTGTGTATCGAAGGAGTATGGAGGAGAAAATTCAACGACGAGCTATACGGGCTATACAGCGACGTTGACCTGGTCAAAAAGCTGAAAATACAGCGGCTGAGATGGCTGGGGCACGTGGAGCGTATGGACAGCAACGCACTTGCCCGACGAGTTTTCGAATCCAACCCCGATGGGGTACGCAGCAGAGGAAGAACCCGTAACAGGTGGCGCAATCAAGTGAATGACGTCATCAAAGCACTGGGTGTGCGCAACTGGAAGCGGCTAGCTGGGGACAGAGCTGGCTGGAGGGGCTTGTTAGTTGAGGCCGAAGCCCATCCTGGGCTGTGAGCGCCATCAAAAGTAAGTAAATTAGAAACCAAAGCGATAGTGTTCGATTACCAGCATTGGAACTAAGTGCCAAAAACAACATGTTTTTAATATAGATAAAATTATACAAAGTAGGATGGTAATTGTACTAATATTTAATGATATATGGGCTTTGTTTATTATATTTTTGAGACTGATGTCTATAATTCTTATTCCACTTTCATTTTCTATTTTTCTATTCACATTATTCATAATACTAATTAAAACGCTATTAGAGTGTTAGACACAAAAATGCGTTTTATCCTAGTTTGAAGTACACCACAACGAAAAAATGTCTACACTGTTGTTCTTATAGGAAGGACTAAATCACATCCAAAAATAACAAAACCATTCTTGGCCGCTCGCACCCACGAATGATGAATGTAAGAATAAAAATATGGGGTTTTGCACTGCGACCTAAGGATCTATTGTGCCCCGTACTGTTGTTGGATGAGGGTAAACATCTTACAACTCTTCCCCCAAATTTATTTCTCTAAGAAATTTAAGTATTTGTGGCACCTTCAGAGATGGTAAATCACTCTCTTCCACCTGGTAACGTCCCAGGTGTTTGTGACTTTGGTGCACAAGTGCATCACATTTGCCTAATGTGGTCCGGTGTTTCCTCATCGACATCTCAGAATCTGCACGTGGCACTGCTTACTAGGCTGAGAATGCTAAGATGTCGTTTTAGTTTGCAGTGTCCAGTGAGGAGACCTGTTATTTTTCTTAAGTTGTTCCTACTTAAGCTGATACAGTTTGAAAACTATTCTTGGTTACGGTTCCCAAGTAGAAGTTAAGCCTGTCTCAGCCCTGGTAGTTGCTTCCAATTTTTGGATCTAATGGTCTCCTCTTCTTCTTTGATTTCATTTTTAATAAAATCACCCACTTTTCATACCAATTTGCCCAATCTCCTTTGATGGTTTAACCTTCATCACTTTTTGTTGGAAATTAGATTATCTATTAATGTCGATGGTTTAAAAAAAAAATACAAAAATATTGAAGCAGGAAAAATAATAAAAAATGACCTAAAAAAAGTTGAAAAATAACTGATTTTAATTTTTTTAACTAAACTGCTCATAACTTTTTTTGTGCAAAGATAGATGCAAGACATGTTCAAATGAAAAGAAGAATATGTTCAAGACTTTAATATTATATGGATCAAAAAAGATGTTTTGATAAAAATTGGCGGAAATATACCTTCCCATCCAAAATAATCATATTCACCCCTATTACAGAATTTGGCGAATGAGCTAGAGCGACAATTCGGCTCATTTTCAATTTTATTGCTACTAGTGAATCCGCCGATAGAAAACTGAACGAATGTCGGTTACATTAACTGCACCACCGACATTTTGTTCAACTAATTTGGTATTACTGAAAAATGTTTACAAATAATATGGATGTGACGTTTAAAATGTCAACAAAATGACAGCTGCGATAATATAGTTAGGAAAATGGTAAGGAAGTGAAAGAATCGGCTATATAGTTCATTCGACGAATTCATTAATTGGAATAAAGGCGATCGCGAATTCACCGCGAATCTTGTCAACTCGCCGGGAGTCAAATTCTGCGAAATCTGTAATCAGTATAAATATACATATGTATTGGTTCCATAACATTATTATTAGAATTTAGTTAAAAAAAAAAAAAAACAAGTTAAAATATAAATTTGTTATCTTAATAGGTTAAATAGCTAGAGCTAAGAAAAAAGTATGCCATCTAATTTGTTTGATAAATATAAATTTATGAAAAATAAAAAAAAAATAAAAATCGTTAGAGCGGTTCGTTTAAAAAAATAATTTTCTATACAAAATTCTTAAACATTTTTAAAAATAAAATTAGGTATGCCAACTTTGACCCCCTTATTTATAAAGAGAAAATAGTTATTTCAGCTCCCGTGTTTAGGGAAACTACATCATGGAATAAAAACGTTCCGAGCTCAAATGGAGCACTAACCAAATGCCTTTGGTTTGAGTCCAGAAAATTCTTATTCTATGGTGTAGTTTTCCTAAACACGGAAGCTGAAATGACTATTTTTTCTTTATAAATAAGGGGTTAGTATTTAATAAAATATAATTTTGCAAAAAATTAAAATATTTGTATACAAAAAAAAAATAACTAATAACGGTTATTTACGGTACCTACTTGTCATAGAACCGATTTTTAGGTTTTCAAATTTATCAGTAACAGCTACACCGAATTCAAACAAAATTTTGATACAAGAGCTTCTTCACAACACAAACAATTTTGCATACACAAATTTTGGAAAAAAAATATTTTTGTATTTTTAAAAACATATTGATTTTTCTTCTTTTTTGAAAATTCAATATCTTGAAAACGGGCCGATGAATATTTTTTTTATTTTGTGTAAAATTGTTTTTATTACTTGCGATATACGTAGCAGGGACTGTTTTAAGTGCTAGTTGTAACGTTTTCTGGTAGTTGATATTTGAAATTGGTAGTTCTGAATCACGTTTCTGTTAGTTGTTATTTAACACTGCCCTTTTTTCGACCAGTTCAACAAAAAGTACTTCTACAAATGTCAAATTTCAATCATAGTGTAGGATCGAATATTTGCTGCCTATTTTAATTTCGAATGATTTATTATTATAAGGATTATCTAAGAAAGTACAGAAAACATGTTCAACTTTTATCTGATTTCAAAATTTTAAACGGATAAACGGATACACCTACCACCCGCACAGAATTGGGGTATTCGGTTTTGTTGCTTCAACGACTTCACCTGTAATTTAAATTGAAAGTAAAAAAGAAACCTACGTTTTTTAGCGACTTATTTATGATTCTTAAAAAACTTTTTTCATTTAATCAAATGCGACAAAAATCGTTAAGCAAGCAAAAAAAATTTAAGCATCAGCCTTTAGACAGCAAAAGTGAGGAATTTTTATAAAAAGATCAAATTTGAATTACAAAAAAATGCGTTTGGCATCACACGTTCTGCGGAACAAACTGATATTGAATTGCTTTTCCAAAAATTATATATGTTATTGGAAAGTCTTTCAGCAAGCGCGGTAAAATTACCCTTGGTAAGAACAACAAAATTAAGAAAGTGTCGATAAAAAAGCCAACCGATAAACGGGCTCCGTGTAGGAAACTACAATTTAAATCGAAACAAATTTTGTTTGTTAAATTTTGTTCAATAATGATTTGTTCTGATTTTTTCTTAAAACAGTCCCTGATACGTAGTATAGGGCAAGTTCAGGATTCGTGCAAAGAAAAAAAATTCGAGATAATAATTTTCCCTCACATAACGATGAATGAGAACCTGAAAAAAGTGGGTCTTGCAATTCTGTCTGTCTGTCTGTCCGTCTGTCTATCTGTACCTTGACCTGCAGCCTAAACGGCTTAAGGGATTTTTTTCAACATTTGGACTTCAGATTCTTTGGGAATTCCCTAGAGGGGAAATTGAATTTTTTTTTAAATCAAAAAATACCGGTACCTGCCATACAACCAATATACAAAAATTTATTTATTTCAAAAACGGCTCTAACGCTTGTAAATAAAAAAATATTTGTAACGGTTATTAACGGTACCTGTCATAGAACCGATTTTTTGGTTTTCAAATTTCTCGTTAACGGCTCCACCGATTTCAACGAAATTTTTTGTTCAATGCCTTGAAAATGGGTCAATGAATATTTTTTAATTTTGTGTAAGATTGTATTTTATTTAATTCTAAAAGTTTGCATACCAAATTTTATTTTAAAAAATGTTCAAGAATTTTTATATACATATATGTATAAAAAATTATTTTTTAAGAAAACCGCTCTAACGATTTTTGAATTTTTTCTTTCATAAATTCATATTTATTAAACAAATCAGATGGCAAACTTGATTTTTAGCAAATAACAAATTTATTTAAATAACAAATTTATAGTAATTTGTATGTATAAGGGGTCCTTTGTTTTTAAAAACTTTTGTTAATGATATCATAATGTTATGTGACCAATACATTGCACATTGTCAATTCCAATCTACGTTAAAGTTGTTTGCTACGAGACCAAGTTTGTGCGATCCTGTCGTGCCAATTTTTTCCCTCGTTGACTGTAACTAATGTAAAACAACGGCAATACAAAATTATGCTTTTTTGAATGCAACAAGATTCATTCATTTATTTAATTTTTAAATAGTTTTGGTCAAAATTTTGAATAAAAAAAAAAACAGATTGGATAAAATGTTTTTTTTTTTTTGTACTTTTAACAAACTTTTGTGTATTGTTTTAGAAAATAGTCCGCCGAAACTCTCTGTGAATATCGATCCAAATTAACGATCTCGAATTGGTCTGTTTTTAATCGAATAATAAAATTTTAATCTGAAAAAATGTTAAGAAGTGTTGACGTGATGGTTATTAATTGACATGCGTAAACATAATAAAAAGTTTTTATCACATAATGTATATAGATTAAGATTTTAGATATTTAATGTACCTAACTCGATGGGTGATAATAAAAAATCACCATCTCTTTCCTTAATGGAAATTCTATGTATATGTATTTATTACCAACAATGGATTTTGATTTGAAATTATAGCAAAAACGAAACGATTCCCACAAGGAATTCAACCATTAATGAAAGTATTTTTGTGGTCGATTCGACTTTCAATCCGTTTAAATCATTCCCAAAGGATAATTTAGTCTTTAGCTCAAAGGGAGTGCCAAATAGGACGTGATTTATACCAAGAATACCAAAATCCCATTAGAATGCTATATACCCTAACTCTATAACCATGGTTAAAGATGTGAGAATGTTTGGTCATATCAGAGTTTACACATCGTTGGACAAAACAAGTTGTTCATGCTCAGCATGTATGTAACTACTACATAGCTACAATGTAGCTACTGATGGTATCAATGCTGTCACAATGCCAACATAAAAGCCAAACTAGAAAATTGGCATTGTGTGAGGATTGAGGATAGACTGTAAATACACTTGGTCTGATGCTGATGTACCTACTTACTCCTACCTATATAATAAACTACACGGCAATTACTCTAGTTCATGATGATGTTTATGCGCTTTTAGGTGCCTGAGCGGCATCAAGTTAAGTTGAAATCGCATAAGGTTGCTGTCCATGAATTGTTATGCTATGAACTAGCCAAGCAATAAGCTAAATGTTAACTTGCATTTTGAATCATGTCCGGGGTCTTAGCGAGGCATAAGGTACTTCAAATTCGAAATTATGCTGACGAGGTGCACGTGCACATGGGTGTACAATGTACACTGTACATATTATTAATTTACTAACGTCTTTTACGTTTTTTTAATATTTCAATCTGAATTTTCGACTTGAATTTATATGTACAATTCTTTTATTAAGGTCGTTAGTTGCATTAATACTTTCTACTTTTAGTTGATAGAAATAAACTTCTTAGAGTGACCTTTTACATTGCAAAAGAGCAAAGAATTATGCGTGTGTCCATAATTTACATACATGAGGCCGGTCGTTAAAAAAAAGATCCCTTTGGACTGGCCGTACTCAGCTTAAACTGATGAGAACAAAAATTATCCATTTTCTTAGATATTATCTCTTAATTTTTGAATATGATGTTCTTTGAGATCTACAGGGTAGTTCGCATAAGGTATAGCATATATGTATATAGAGCATGTAATTTGATTCGAGATAGTACAAAATAGTATCGAGAGCAGTGGTCCTTCGTTTAGGTGGGAGGGGCAATTCACTTAAAAAAATGCCAAAACAAAAAAAAAAAAATATTAAAAACCAACGGTTACCTTAACAGTATCATGTTATACATTTGTATAACCTTTTTTTATTTGCTTTTTTAATGAAGTTTTTGAAAGAAATAATTATTTTTAACCTCAAAATTATTAAAAACAATGTCAAACTAATTTATCTCAAGATTTCACGTTATCAAATTCAATTTTTGTTTTCAAAATTCAATGCTCTTAAGGTCTCGTCACAAACTGAAAGGAAAATGGAAAATTGAAGGTTTCTAGGACGTATAGTTTGGCCGCAAATCAAGTTTAAAGATAAAAGTCGTTTTTCGTATCGCGCGATTGAAAGGTGGCACTTCCCAGATCACAAAAAAAAAAAAAAAAAAAAAAATCGGGTGGCACAACGGCTCATGAAGAACCAGGGCCTAGTGACTAACAACTCGCAACCATTCCTGTGTGCGCCTGATGACAGGAATGGAAGGAACCTACAATTTTATGACGAATCCGAACGGCTAGACGAGAAGCACTTATTCGTGACAAGTGATACTCTTGGAGGATTTGTCAATTCCTCGCAAGAGGCAGTAGCCCTGAAAAAAAAAAACTTTTTAGTTTTTTGGTGTACGGGGCTGGGAAGCTATCCCAGACCTCCAGCGTGACAGTCGAACGCACTAACCATTACGCTACGGGCTACTACACTTCCCAGATCAGGAATGTGCAATTTTTAAGTCTCTATGGTGCTAAAAAAGAAAAATGTGTCGATTTTCAAAAATTTGGTTTTAATATCGTCCGAAACATCGATTGAAAGAAAGGTGGCACGCCCTAGATCTAGGGCTGGCCACGAGACGAGATTCTGCGAGACTTTTGTAAGTCTCGTCTCAGTCTTGTTAAGATCGAAAATTTGCAGTCTCGTCTCGGTCTCGTTTAATTAAGTCTCGTCTCGGTATCGCCTCCGAAAAATACGATTTCCGGATAACCTGTTGATTTTTGAACGAAATATTTTCGATTTTAGTTTGAATACGTGCAAAAGAAAATAAATTTTTAACTGAAATTGGATTTTTTTTTAATTTATAAGACTCTCTGTAAAATTCAGTCCAAATATGCAGTCTCGTCTCGGTCTCGTCTCAGTTGCTCAAAAGCCAGTGTCATGCGAGACCGAGACCGAGACTTTTCTCGTCTCGTGGCCAGCCCTACCTAGATCATGTTTCACCGGAAAGAGTTAGTAAATGCACTTTAAAAATCGGCGGGAAAACGTTACACGGTCAACTGAGTTCCAATGAAATGATCCCCAAAATGCATGTGATTTGCTTTCTTGAAAACTCATTCAGGTCACACAGTGAACATTTTTTTTTGCGAAAGCATTTTTCAGAACGCAAATATTTTTCAGAAAACACTTTCAAGAAAGTACTTTTTGGGTCGTCACATACTTTGAAAGTTTTGCTTTCAGAAAGCTGTTTGCTTCTGAAAGCACTTTCCTTTCAGTGAGTGAAGGCATCTTTTTCTATTTTTACTTGCTCTATACTATAGGGCAAGTATTGGTTTTATGTCAAAAAATATGTTCGAGCTTTTAATCAAAACTAACATTACGATGATGGAGAAGTTCAGAAAAGCATGCGTCGGTCTCTTTGTCTGTGCGTCCTGATGTACATCGAGCTGGAGACCAAACGGTTGGGCGGATTTGCTTCAAATTTGGTGTGAAGTATATTTATGTGATTCCCTAGAGGACAAATTCGAATTTTTGTTTTAGCTCATCTAGAACGGGTAGCTCCTATCCAACGATTTCGGTTTAACCAAGTTTTCTTTAAAACGGCTCTTAAGATTTTGATTAAACTTTGTACATGCCATCTTTAGACTAGTTCTAATAATACTACATAACACGTTCTTACCAACAAATATGAATAATGGAAATAAAAATATGTCAAAGACAAACATTTTTTATTTTTAACTTTTTTCTTTTTTTGTATAAAATCAAACAAAAAAAATCAAAATAGCTTTTTTAACATATTTTTATTATTTTTTCGTTAACGGTATAAGAATGTTAGTAAGCCAGCACTATATCTACACAGTCAATCGCCCCTATTGCGATTGTCAATTACTGATTGATAGTTGATAAATATTGAAATTTTGCATTTTAGATGGCAATTAACTCAAAATCTAATCAACAATTCATCGATTTTTGCCAATTTCCTTGTTAATAACGACGGCCTGCATCATTCTCAGTGACCAAAACTTTTATCGGGTGGCTTGTATTTATCAACTGTCAATCTATGATTGACAATGGCAATACATGTGAATGTCTATTAGCTACATTCTAGTTGTTAGCTACGAGAGCAAGTTCGTGCGATAAAGTCGTGCATATTTTTTTTAGTAAAACATTGCAAATTGGATGGTTCTATTAAGAATTCGGCAAAATGATCATGTCAGCAGCCGGTTGATTATGATCACGATCAGCTTATTTTTTCCGTTTTTCCAACTGAATGAAGGCTATCGAAGACTTTTTCTCATTTAATGACCACCCTAATGTATATACATTGTTTTTAATTTGTTTTACTTCATATAATC